>CM060415.1:45152141-46352141 GCA_030545235.1 Helianthus tuberosus
AGGCATATACGATCGGTATTGGTTTGTCAAAGTGTGGGGATAGATTCCCCCAGTCTGCGAATAAAATCCCCCATTGGACATAGTAAATCAACCTACGCCTTTGATGTAACTGATTGATCAACGTACATAAAGCTATGTTTGATGTGTATTAACAAGCAAGGCCATAAGAATTCAAATGTCCTATCCGAGTTCGGAAAAAAATGTGTCCCCTACGTAACGCCTTAGCAAAAATGCAAAAACACTAATTTCTAACAAAATAACACCTAAATAATTGACAAATAATACCTAACTAATCATGACTAATAAAATAGTATAGAAATAAACTACAAAAACAAACTAAGTACAAAAGTTAAATAACCTTAGGAAAAATCAAATAAAAATTATATATGTATTTAAATAAAAAAAATCTTAATTTTTATTATATATATATATATATATATATATATATAATCAAATAAAAAATTATATATGTAATTTAAATAAAAAAAAATCTTAATTTTATATATATAATTGGTTCTCGTGGTTCTCGCGATAAAGATTGTTCTTGTATGAAACCCTACCCAATATATATATATATAGGGGAAGTTACTATACAAATAAACTTAACCCACTAAACATACGAATTGCATGAAAATGACAAAAGGAGGCGGTGGCATTTTTTATAATTATGAGTAATTATCAAAATTACTCTTGTAAGTAATTTTGATCTTTTATAGAGTAATTTTGTAAATGTTCATGTAGAGTAATGTTGGTCTTGTAGGGTAATTATAAAAATTACACTAACCCCCAAAAAACTGTAAAGTAATTTTAATCTTTTGTAGAGTAATTTTGGTCCTTTTAGGGTAATTATCAAAATTACACTAACCCCCCCCCCCCCCCCTTTTGAAAATAGCAGATATGCTACTTATGGTTTGTTATTTTGTTACTCGGATAGTCCCCTTAGTAGATGTCAGTTAGTTTGGAAATAGCAGGTATGCTCCCTATGGTTTGTCATTTTGTTACTCGGATAGTCCCCTGAGTAAATGTTAGGGGACTATCCGAGTAACAAAATGACAAACCATAAGGAGCATACCTGCTATTTCCAAAAGGTGGGGGACTAAACGTGAAAAAAAAACGTGAAACCACAGGGACCATCCGGGCAATTAACTCTAATAATAATAATAATAAGTTTAAAAACTAATTTTGAATTTCAATTGTCTTTGACCAAGTTCTCGTGGTTTTTTTCCTTAGTTCTCTCTGTTCTCACAATATTTAGCCTTCTCATTTAAACCTTCCCCTATATATATAGTGAAAGTGTAAAATACAATATCCATTAACGTACAATACGTACGAGATGAATTTATAACATGCGTAATTAGTTTTATAACATGTGTGATTAGGTTTTTATAACATGCGTGATTTCTGATTTTGTACATGCGTGATGTATGGTTTTTCAACATGCGTGATTAGGGTTTTGAGTTTAATAACATGCGTATTGTATCTTATACGCATCGTACGTTACGGAATATTGTATGTTAACCCACCCATATATATATATATATATAGGGAGCCGCTAGAATGAGAACCACCACGAGTTATGAGAACCACGAGAACCGCGCCCCGCGGGTGGCCGTTGACCACGAAATTTTTTTTACACCTAGATCCGTATATTTTAAGACCGGGTGTAAATTTTGGGTTCAAACGGCGCGCCCGAGGGGGTAGTTTTTTACGCCCAAAGTTTGGGTTTTTTTAATTTTTTTAATTTTTCTTTTTTTTTAGCCAAACTTTGGGCGTAAAAAACTAGCCCCTCGGGCGCGCCGTTTGAACCCAAAATTTACACCCGGTCTTAAAATATACGGATCTAGGTGTAAAAAAAATTTCGTGGTCAACGGCCACCCGCGGGGCGCGGTTCTCGTGGTTCTCATAACTCGTGGTGGTTCTCATTCTAGCGGCCCCCTATATATATATATATATATATATATATAGGGGAAAGATCCACTAAAAAGTGGATTTTGCCTAAGTAGCCTAAGAAGGAATCTTAACCATTCATTTTTCAAATCAATGGTTAAGATGAAAGGGTATGAGAAAGGAGGAGTGCAAGGGTATATTGGGAAAATCCTATTTATGGACTTTCTCTCTCCACATGCAAGTCACATGCATATTCCACCCTCATTTTTTAAACGTTTATAACTTTTTTATACGACATTATTTTTTCATAAAAATTCACCGTAAAATCGAGCGTATTTTTATCTTTAATTTGAGTACCATATTGCTATATAAAATATGAAGACTAAAAAAAACCCACTTAAATGTGTTGTATTTCTATGTTATATAACATTTTTTGTGCTGAATTTTTGTACTATATTTTTGTGCTAAATTTGTTGTGCTGAATTTTTTTGTCTTAAATTTTTTTTCCTCAATTTTTTTGTGCTATATTTTTTTGTACTACATTTTTTGCTAAATTTTTTCGTGCTATATTTCTTTGTATTACATTTTTTTGCTAAATTTTTTTGTGCTATATTTTTTGTACTAGATTTTTTATGCTAGATTTTTTTGTACTACATTTTTTGTGCTATATTTTTTATACTAGATTTTTTGTGCTATATTTTTTTGTACTAGTTTTTTTGTGCTAGATTTTTTTATACTAGATTTTTTTTTGTATTTTTTAAAAATAAAAGAGGTGCCACATGTCATTTTCACTCCTATTTATAAGGACTAAAATGCCCTTAATTCCTAATTATTAGGAGTGACACATGTCATCATCACAATCCTTCTTAGGCTACTTAGGCAAAATCCACTTTTTAGTGGATCCTTCCCCTATATATATATATATATATTATATATGATAGAGATCAAGAGAAAACTCTATCCAGATGCGAGAATCTGATAACTCACTTCAGCCAATAGTAATTTGACACAACGCGACAATCAAATAAAAATCAAAAGGGTAATATGGTAACTTAACATACCTGGCACCCCTAGTCTCTTTCTTCTCTTTATTAAAAATGGATCTCAAAATTAAACCATTCTCTCTTCTTTAAATTCTCCATTCTCGCTAAGGTATGTCTAAATACACCACCTTGTTACACACCCCCTTATGATGGGAAAAATGGTGGGCCCCACACCCAAGTTTGTGAGATGTGGCGGTGTAACAAGTAAACAGGGGTGTATTTAGTAGCACCTCTCTCTATACTCTGGTATCTCTCTTCTCTAACCATTCAATCTCAAAGTTTAAAGCAAATAAGAACCGGTCCAAAAAAAAACGATGAATGGATCTATTATCTTTGCCATTTAGAGAGAGAGAGAGAGATCTAGGAGAATAATGGATGCCGGCCACCGTGAGCAGCGGCGGCGTCATAGTAGGACATGGCGGTGTGGGGGTTACACTACCGTTTTTCCGGCGCCATAACAGAACACGTCGTTCAGATTGTTTCATTCAACCCCAAGATCTAAACAATCGAACATGGTGGTCTAGTCTTTCTGGAGGCAGTGGGGGTTACACCACCGGTGACGTTATTTTCGAAAATTAGAACAATCGAACATGGTGATGTGGTTTAGATGGCGATGTGGTGCCTAGGTTGAAGATGGCGTGCCGGTCATCTGGAATATGGTTCAGATTTGGGTTCAGGAAATATATTCTTATTAGGGTTTGAAAAATAATCTAGAATTAATTCAAAAGAATATAACTTGTGTTGATTCTTGAATTCCTCAACTACATGTATATGGTAAGGTTCATGCGAGAACCACCTTTATTGCGAGAACTGTGAGAACCAATGTGAACACAACCTAAAATAGCTAAAAAATCTTAAAAAAATCTAACCCACAACCCCCCCCCCCCCCAAAACCTAAACCCCCTACCCCCCCCCCCTCTCTAAAAAAAAACCTAAACCCCCCTCCCCCACCCTCAAACTAAAATGCTAAAAAACTAAACACCCAAAAAAAACCTAAAAAAATCTTTAAAAAAAACACACACACAATTTTTTTTTTATTTTTTTAATATTTTTTAGTTAAAATCGCTACTTTTAGTAGCCAAAAAAAAAAATTTTTGCTACTAAAAGTAGCGATTTTTTTATAAAAAAATTGTGTGTTTTTTAGCTATTTTTAGGTATTTTTGGTTGTGTTCACATTGGTTCTCGCGGTTCTCGTAATAAAGGGTGGTTCCTAACGGATCTTTTTCCTATATATATATATAAACGGGATCAGGAGAAAACGCCCAAAAGTGTGAGAACAGTGATAATGCATCCTGGCCCAACATGTGGTGCGGGATATGATCAGGGGTGAGAGGTTTTTTGTCTTTTCAATCTTTTTTTTATTTTCCCAACGCGCTATAACATTTTCTGGCGTCTAAGATTATTTTGGCGTTAATTGTTTTCATTAAACTTTTTGGCGTTGAATTAATTGTTTTTGTGTCACATAGATAATTTTTTGGCGTTATTGCGTTTTCTGGTCAATTTTTTTTTGGCGTTTTGTGGCGTTGTATAATAATTCACTACGAGACATTAATATTTTCATAAGATTACAATAAGACCAAATGTTTTTTATGGCGTTTAGTGAATTTTTCTGGCGTTTAATACATTTGACAAGGTGCTTTGCCAACACCCGTTCTCACAGTTTTCATACTACTAGCGTTTTGGTGTTTGTAATTTTTGGCGTTTTATATAATAATGTATTTTATTTGTAGAGAATTAAATAACAAAACAACAGATAATTTGATAACAAAACAATATAAAATGAAAAAGAAAAAAAATTAAAAATGGTAATCTAATTTCTCTTCCGAATCTTCACTGTCATCAGCCTCTTCTTCTTGAATTTGTTTTGGTGTTTTGAACCTTTGAATACCTTAGCTAGATGTCAACTTTCCTACATAAACCCCGTCTTTTTTAGATGAAGCTGCTTAGTGGCATCCTGTTTTTTGGTGTGATATTCTTGTTTGGTGGCATGTCATTGAAGATCAACTCTTGCTTGATGCTATTTATAATAATGGAGTCCAAAATAGCATTTTACACTTGTGTTGATCCCTTTATGCCATGCCTATATTCATCAAGAACAAAGCTCGCATGATGACATATCACTGTCATCAGTCTCTTTTTCTTGAATATTTGTCCATCTCATTCAGCAAAAGATTATAGAGATAACTCCTCAGAGAAGAATCCATTCAGTGAAAGCTTTGCCATCTGTGGTTATTTTAACTAACATTTTTTGGCGCTTTAAAGTGAGTGGTTTCTAGAGAACATGGCGTTTGTTTTTCTGGGTGTGATCAATTCATTGTGTGTAGACCCCTCTCTTATAGGAGTTTTTTGGCACGTAGTTTTGGCGAGATTTTTTTATTTGTAATAAATGATAGTAATAAAGTAACCGTCTTTTCAGTTACTGTTTGTATTTACTGTTTTGATCAACTTTATCAGTTTATAAGGTGATAGACGTCCCAAATTCCAAGTTTGGCGTTTTTTTTAAATGGCGTTATGCAGACCAAGATGACAAAATACAATAACGGAGAAAATAAAATATTAAGCAGGAAAAATACTTTTTTGTTATTTCTAGCGTTTTTAGGCAATAACCTTTTTTAGTATTTTTTTTTAGCGTTTTGCAAATAAATAGAGAAATATATCATTTAATTATCTTTAAAAAAAAGAAGATTACACAGAAGAAAAAAAATTAAAACCCTTCGTCAGAAGGTACTTTATCTGAAAAGTATCCATCACTTGCGTCATCTTCTTCCTCGGAGTCTTCATCTGGATCTTCATCCATGTCATCGCCTTCACCTTCATTGGCTTCTTGTTCCTAAAGATTCTGAAGCCTCCATTTGAACATGTCTTGCAATAACGCCAATTTGAGTCCATTTCTGTGTTCAAACAAGTGGAGTTATACAATTCTTCCATGAAACCAATCCCCTGCTTTGTCATGATGTTTTCAAGCCAGTAGTCTTCCTGCTCTCCGCTGTCGTATATAACGGTCACCATGTCTGTGTCATCATCAAAACGCCATGATGTCATGACAGGGTCCAGCTTTACATCTGCTTTGATTGGTCCAAATTTCCTTGTTAATGCTTTCATAAGCATATGTGTTTCATGACATTCGTTATCCAGAGCGAGGCCAAGAGATAGGATACCCCTCTGTACCTCTTCTTCCATCTTCAAAATTGCCTTGATCGTCCTAACATACACCCTCCTTCTATTGTCAAGACGCATGACGAATCGCCTGATTGCTAGAGTGTATCTCCACCAAACGATTGTTGCCATTTTTGGCGTTTTAGTTAAATTGGCGTTTTTGGTTAAAGATGTTTTTGCATAAATGGGTAGATTGAAGTGATTATGGAAGCGATGTTTTACGTCGTTTATATAATGATGTTTTTGGCGCGTAATTTAGGAGGGAATTTCTTCTAATAAATGTTAATAACTGAAATTCAGTTATTGTGTTGTTTCCACTTCCTGTAATATCCAACGCGTTTTATCACTAATTTTTTACGTTTTGTTTTTAATGGCGTTTTATTTTTTTTGAATGGCGTGTTATCATTTGTTGGCGTTTTGAATTTGAGCGGTAAAAGACCCTTTTACCCTTAATGAAGCACATGACACATAATAAAATTGATGTTATTTACGAAAACGCCACCGCGCAATCTAGTCCATGGATTGTTTTGATCTGATGATCCATAAGCGTTCTCACCGTTCTCACATTTTCCCCCGTTTTCTATAAATCCTGACCCACCATATATATATATATAACACCAAATTAATTAGTTACGATATGTTTTTCTATTTTCTCGCAAGAACTCAAAAAGGATTTTATTGTTTTCTTGATTATTTTCTGGAATTTTTATATTACTAATTAATTTGTGGAGAGGGTGGGGTTAGTGTAAAAAATAGTTGTCTTGTGAGAAGTGTAAGAAGTGTTTGAAGCCCTTAGATGTAGTTAATGGTTGAGATCAAAAGGAGCTTAAAATGTAAACTATATTTTATTTTTTTTGACTAATTTGGCTAGATTTAGGGGTAATTGTGTCTTTTTATATTGTATTATTTAAATAAAGAAACTGTCATCAACTTTAATTCAGATGCAAGTTCCTCCCATCTTTTTTGAACGTTAATAACTTTTTATACGTAACGTTTTTTTTTTAAAAGTTAGACCATAAAAACGAGATTTTTTATCTTTAATATGAGTATCATATTGCTATATTTATATAGAGAAAAAAAATTATGTTTAACATGATATGAAGCCTACTAGAATTCAGGTTTAAAACACCATACGAAGAACATATACTGTAATGCAGGTATAAAACACCATACTAATAACAACTACTAGAATGCATGTGTAAAACACCATACGAAGAACATACGAAGAACGCATACTGGAATGCAGGTTTAAAACACCATACAAAGAAGATCTACAGGAATTGCAGGTGTAAAACACCACACATAATGTGCAATGCAATCATTCCAGATGTTAAAACACCATGACGGTATTACGATTCAAGTCGTGGTGTTTTTAGAATATGAATAGTGTTTTATACTTTCAAAACAATCAAAATCATTCCAAATAATAAAACATTATGACTGTATTGGATTCAAGCTGTGTGTTTTTTGGAATTCGTATGATGTTTTATACCTTTGAATTAAAAATTACTAACTGATGATTCAAAAAAAAAGGAACCGTAATTTCCTTCGATCTCTATGAATCAAACGATAATGATTTATAAAATCTCTGAGTTTGTATATAAAACTGAATTCGTAAATCTTTTTTAAAAATAAAATTATATCACTAAACTAAAATAACTCACTGGAGGTTACACAAATTATTTTATCAATTAATTGGACTCTGAAGTAAATTACATTATTGCCCTTTTTAACTAATTAAATGGAAAGACACGTGTCAACACCATATGAAGTAAATTAAATTATTGCCATTTTTAATTAATTTAAATTGAAGGACACATGTCAACACCATATTATTTCCTACACTTCTCACACTATTAACCCTTTATACAGGATCCTTAATCTTGTGGAGATGTATTAATATTAATTAATAGGATTGGATGGGTCTACTAGCAGGAGATGAAATTTGATCCAACGGAGCAAGAACTAATCGAACATTTTGAAGTCGAAGTTGTGTTAAGAAGTTTAAATCTCACGAGTTGTTTTGAGGTATTTTTACATTCTTTTTAAGTCCTTTTGTGGGTTTTGTATAAGTTTACGTTTGGTGCAAATATAATAGCTTGAAATGATAAACATTATTTTTAAGTCTTTTTTGTGGGTTTTGTCTAATTTTAGGGTTAGCGTAAATGATAGCTTGAAATGTGGAACATTCTTTGTAAGTCGTTTTGTGGGTTTTGTCTAAGCTTACGGTTTGGGTAAATGGTAGCTTGAGATGTCGAACATTGTTTTTAAGTCGTTTTGTCTTACGGTTGGTGTAAGTGATAACTTGAAATGTTGAACATTCTTTTTAAGTCGTTTTGTGGGGGTTTTTTTTTCTTTTAAGTTTACGATTGGTGTAAATGATAGCTTGAAATATGGAACACTCATTTTAAGTCGTTTTGTCGGCTTTTGTCTATGTTTTCGGTTGGTGTAAATGATATTTTTAAATGTCGAACATTCACTTTAAGTTGTTTTGTGGGTTTTGTCTAAGTTTAGGGTTGGTGTAAACCAAGGTATATACACTGTTTTGTGGGTTTTGTCTAAGTTTAGGGTTGGTGTAAACCAAGGTATATACACAAAACCTCTTTAACTTAAAAAAAAACAAATGAACTGGCCCGCACAAACAAAAAAAAAAACAGCTTATCAAACGCCAAAGATCGCAGATCTACGTTCAAGAAACGAAAGCGTATAGACAAAAAAGCATCTTCAAACTTTGGTGGGGTAGTCATGATAGTCTACGCTGACTATAGTCTACGCCAAAAGTCTTGGATTTGATCTTTGTGGTGGGGTAGTCATGATAGCCTACGCCAAAATAGCATGAATAGAAGAGAGACAAGAGGGCACCGACAATTGCCTAAATTGCCCACCGTACCTCTTTTATTGTTAAATAATTTCCTTTTTTCCTCTATTCTAGTACTCTGTGTCCAAGTAACTAAATCCCCACAAATCTATCAGATTTTTTTTAAATGTGTCCCTCGGAAAACATGTGGCTTGGCCGGTGGTCCTCCCCGTCCACCCCAGGCCGCCCATGTTGACAAGGTAAGCAGTGGCTAAGCCAGGACCTCTTTTGGTCCAACAGGTCACTATTTTTTGGTGCTTAGATTTCTAACAACCCGGTCAGAATGTTCCAAGCAGGTCAAGTTTCAACAAGAACAACTAGATTTGATAACTAAAATCAATAACTGTAATCACTATAGTTTCAAGTAAAATCAATAGCTTCAATCAAGTTTCAAGTTTCAATTTTCACTCTGCAAAATGTATACATAATCACATCTAATTTCACTCTGCATAAGGTTCAATCATGTTTCAACTATGATATTTAAAACAACTAGAAAATGTTGGAAACCTAATGCCTTGAGATCCAATCAAAATCCATACCTTTAACTTCCAATAAAATAAACGAACAAACAATCTTAACACAAATCTAAACAAAAGTCTGCCTCAAAAGCAACACTTCAAATGCTATTCAGATAAAAAATAAATGAAATGAATAAAATAAAAAAACAAATAACCATTGGGGTAGCTTCGTGGGGGCCGGAGGGGGCGGCCAACCCCCCCCCCCCCCCCGAACTTTTCGCTCAGTAGTGGAGAGTATGTAGTTTTTTTATAGAAATTTTTGGGTATATATTTTTTCGACCCCCGAGCGGAAATCTCAAGCTTCGCCAACCCCAATTCAAAGATGGAATACACCCATGCATAACATAACAAAAAGCAAGCTTAAGAAAAAACTATATATAATAAACAATTGAGGACAGGAGTGGATTTACTTGCCAGAAGAATGAAGATCAAAGTAGAGTTGGAATGAGAGACGAAGGCAGGAAGGAAGAGTTTTTCTTTAAGGAATCTCGAATGTGTATGTGTGATTCCAACTTTTGAAAAAGCACACTCCAGTTGTATTAAAAAATATATGCTGGCAAATGGGGAAAAAAAAACAAGAGTGTTACGCTTTTCACATGTGTGTTCTGTCAAATTTGACCAACTCAGTGCATTCTCATTTTTTTACCTCCGTTCGCATTGAGAGCGGTAAACGAAATATCGCACACATGTGTTTTGGTTATTCGTACATATTACTTATAACACGATCTCAACAAAAATTAGACATAAATAAAAATACTAATAGCTAACGGTTACCATTCCCCAGGTTGATTCGTGATGGTAGCAAAGGTAAAAAGGCTAAAGGATAAAATACTAAAAGAAATAAAGTAGATGGACTAGACATGTACACTACCAAAAGTTAAAGTAAAGAGACTAAACACGCATATAAACAACGTTAACCAAAGCTTTTTGTTTTCTAAAAACAGAGGGGCGAAACCCGTGTATTAACGAAGCTGGAGGTTTAGAAGTTAAATACAAAACGAAACGACCAATGAGGGCATGCCAGACCGCTGCCTGCCACTATTCCCCCTCATGCTTTTTGTAGTTATAGGTAATTAGGGTTGTTCACAAGCCGAACTATGCCAAGTCAGGGCAAGTTCGGGCTCGACTCGATTATAAACCGAGCTAGCTCGGCTTGGTTCGGATTTAAAATCAGGCTGAAAATCTAAGCTCGGTCTCGGCTTAGTTTTAAACTGCGCTGGCACGGCTCGACTTAGTTTAGCTCGATTCTAAAAAAAAATTAATACATAACTCTCAAAATTAGTTAGTCTAAAATATTATTCAATAGTTTAAAAGAACACAACTAAAATAAAGTAAATATAATACATTGCAAGCCACATGTATTAGAAATTTAGAATGTTAAATTATACATATTTCTATATAAATAATTTTTTACAATTTTGAGTTGTTTTATTATAGTCTATTCGTTTTTGTCTACATGGGAAACTTGATGATTTTTAAGTGAAAATGAGTTAAAACAATTCAATTAAGCTAAGAAAATATGTTACTTGTTAATGGTCAAACATCATGTAGTTTTGTATAATTATAATTTTGAGCTTTAATCGGTACATATAAATGGCAATGAGCATGCAAAATAAATAAATTAAAAGCCTTATGGTTTATGTGTTGAACGAATTAAGGGGATTGATAATTTGCGTAACATCAACTGATAAAAACATGAATGCAATTAAATGATGTAATTAAATGGTGGATGGTGGAGCTTAACTCTCTGCGGACCTTAGAAAATCTTAGAAGTGGCTGGGCAAAGTCTGCACCAAGAAGAGCTCGCGCAGGTGTTTTTTTTAATGAAACGTCTTCGGAAAAGCTATCAATCTAAAGATGTCAATGTCTGCGTGTGGTCTAGGGATGGGCTTTTTTTCCCAAATACTCGTACTCGTACACGTACCGTACCCGTACCGTACCCGTACCCGTACCTGTACCGATTTTAGGTATTTGGTACATGTATCGGTACCCAGATTTATTGATTTTGGTATTCAGTACTTTCGGTATTGGTACGGGTACGGGTACGGGTAAAAACGGGTACTGGTACGGAATTCTATGTATACCTTTAAAAGTTTTTTTGTATTATGTTTTATTTCATATTATGGTATTTATAGTGTACTCGTATTGATTTTACCTATATGGTACCCGTATCGTATTGGTACTCGTACCAATTTTACCTATTTGGTACTCGTACTATATTGGTACTCGTACTATATTGGTACTCATGCCAATTTTACCTATTTAGTACTTATACAAATGCTCAAAAAGTAAATAAAAACAAAATGGTACCAAGCGGGTACTGTACCGAAAATACCCGTACTGTACCTATATATTTGGTACGGTATTTGGTACCTAGTTTTGTTCAAATTCGGTACCGGTATTTTCGGTACTGGTTCTGGTACGGGTACTGTACCAATCCCATCCCTAGTGTGGTCTGCGCAGCACAAACAAAAGAGGTCACACATATCTTTTTTAGAAAAATAAACGCTACCTAAGTGAACTTGAATACATAATATTAATTTCATTGCAGAACCACGAAAAACGTGATGAATTATTTTTGTGTAGGAATCAATGGGCTTAATTGATGGGCCACTAAGACTATGGGGTGTGGTTCCCCTTCCCCCATGGCCACATCATCTCCACCTCACCTCCACATCATCACCTTCTTCTTCCTCTTCCTCTTCCCCCAACCCTAGGAAATGGTTTCCCAATCCATCTCCATCCAATCAAAGCTAGAGAGAGAGAGAGCTCGGGACAATCGGGAGTGGAGTCCCGAAGGCACCGATTCCCGCTCGGGGGGGGGGGGGGGGGTGTTCCCGTCGGGGGAGGAGCTCCACCTCAGCTCACTGATGCCGTCTCCCGAACCACACCCTGGTGCCTAAGGAAGCACCTTCGATTTGAAAAGGGAATTAAGTCGAGGGGATAAGGAATATGTCACATGTACCCTTATTTAGTTGGGCCTGCCACCGCCAGGAATTTAGGGAATTGCGCATTGGTGTGGCCCGCTATGGATCATGACTCACCAAAAGTCTTTTATGTCAGCTGGGAATTTTTTTTAACGTTCAACGAAAAAATATATTCAAAAAAGGAGAAAAGCAAGATAGGCCAAAGGCTAGCCCAAACAGCAAACAACAAAAGCATTTGACAAAAACAGAAGACCTCCCCCAAGAACCAACTACCACCCTATTTTGTACAGATTGAAACTATTCCAAAGTCCCCAATCTAAAGACAGTTCTCTGGACCTAGTTTTGATACACAAAAAACTAAAACTCTTGATCTATATAACAGCCTTCTGAACAGAGGGGCTTCTTTGATTGAAAACGGCTTCATTTTCTAATCTTCCAAATGCACCACAAGGTTGTTAAAACAATCGCGTACAGGGTTTTCTTTGTTTTAACAGACCCCGTAGTATACATGTCCATTTCCAAAACATCCTTAAAGCAGAAAACAAATGTGTTTAGCAGCTTGGACCACTGTGAAATGATTACCCATACAAATTGCATATAGCCGCATGCAACAAAAAGGTTCTCAACAGTCTTCGGTTCGTTCCCACGTAGTGAACAGAGCGACGAGTCTATATTAATGTTCCTCCGGGCTAATGCACACCTGGTCAGCAGCTTTTCAAGATCTGCAAGCCATGCTAAGAACCCGACTTTCTTTGGGACCTAGCCTTTCCATCTGAAGACATGTTGAGCCACCATGAATAGAGTACTCCGGAGTAGTTCTTTGACACTTCTAACCGAATACACGCATGAAGAAATAACTACCCATTTCCAGCCATCGTTAGCATTATAAAGGAGCGGCACCACAACCAAACTGATAAGTTGTTGCCTCTTTGCTTCCTCGGTATTACTCAACGCCAGACTTTTCCAGTTCCAACTCCAACCCAGACCATTAGAACCCACCTCGACCCGGTCCGTAACCAAACAAAATTTGTTCTTTTCAAGCTGAAAAAGTTCGGGGAAATCTTTCTGGCATGGTGGACTCAGAATACCACTTATCCAACAAAAATAGGATCCCTGACCAGTTACCGACGATACCCTTTATGGACCCTTCCACGTCCACATCAGTTTCCTTGAGTGTCTAAATATTTTTAGCAATCTGTTTCCAAGGGTCAGCCAAAGCTAATTTTGTAGGGATTGAATTCCACGCCCGGTTGTTATGATGTAAAGCCCACACAACCCATCTCCAAAGCCTGAATTGTTCACTCTTAACGAACCAAACCCCAAGCCCCCATATTCAACCGGCGCGATAACTTTTTGTCATGCCGCCCAATTCATTTTAGCTTTCTCTTCCGATCCACCCTAGAAAAAGACCCGTCTCAAATGATCCAACTCGTCTATTACCCTCTCCAGAACCCGATAAAGGGAAAAATAGTAAATAGTAAGAGAATTCAAAACGGATTTTATTAACGTAACCCTCCCCCCGAAAGAAAGAGTTTTAGCCTTTCACAAAGTCAACCTGCTACGAACCGTATCCACAACCAGTTTCCAATTTTTACACAAGTTCATATTGGCACCCACTTGAAGGCCCAAAAACTTAAATGGGAAGGTACCCACTCTACAGTTTAATAAATTTGCCATATTGTAGAGCTCGTGATCATCCACCCCAAACAGAAATTGAGACAATAGGTCACCTTGTCTAAGACCCCAGTGACAAAAAAACTCTTGCGTCGGGGATCCGTTAACAAGAACCGATACACGTGCTGATGTTACCAAAGCCATGGCCCACTTCCTCCATAAACCGGGAAATTTCATATGATCCATAACCGAGTCCAGGAAACCCCAATTAATAGAATCATACGCTTTTTCAATATCGAACTTGAAAACCATACCTCGCCTTTTTTGCCTTCCACATCCATCCAATAATTTTGTTAGGCATAAGTGGTCCATCCGTAAAACTTCTCCCGGTCAAGCAAGCGGATTGCTCGGCAGAAACGAGCCTACCGACCACCCCTTTTAATCTGTTTACTAAGACTTTGGACAACACTTTGTTTATACACCCCTCAAGACTAATAGGCCGGAAGTCCGGAAAGGACAACGGGTCATGAATCTTGGGGATAAGAGCCACGAACGAGGCCGACCATCCCGAACTGAGCTCCACCTTGTTATAGAATTCTGGAAAAAAAAAAGAAATCCTCTTCCAGATTGCCCCAGAACCTCCTTAAAAATTTGAAATTAAATCTGTCTGATCCCAGCGCCCGGCAACCCTCACAGTCCCATACTGCATCTTTTATTTCCTTTTTGGTAAAAGGCCGAATCAGGCCATCCGCTTCCGATAAGGAGATAACAGATAAATTTTGACACAAAACAGTCGGTCTTGATTTCCTGGATTTTTTCGAGAAAAAAAATCAAACGTGATCTCCTTGATGACCGGAGGCACATTAGAGACAAATATTATTCTTGACGGCAGTAACAATTTTTTTTTGGGGAGAGCGCGGGCAACTTTTGGAGCGGTTTTGGAAACATGGAGGTTCGGGACTTGGGTTTGAATTCTATAGTTTTATTTTTTTAAACCATTGTTTTTGCGATTTATATTTATTTACAGCCATGTTTGCTACATGCTTGTATATGTTTTATGCTTTAAACATAATTAGTACTTAAACATTTATGCTACCTAGGTCGTAGTGAAGATTACTTTATTATTTTTGGCGTTCGGTTTTGGATAATATAAGTTTGGCTAAATGTATTGGTAAAATATCCTTGAGTTGTAGATGATGGTGCGTATAAAATGCTTTTAGCAATCGGTTTGCATGATTGTTGCTTTGCATGTTATCTAGTTTGTTACTTTGGTAATTTATAATACAGGGTTTCGTGTGATTTTCCTAGACTTTGTGTAGTGGTCTAAATCTAGAGATTTCTTATCTTAGATAACCCTAAAAGCAACCTTGTAAGTCCTTGAAACTAGTGTTTTGCCACTCTTGAGACCGGGAGAAGATAGATTGTTAGTTTGTCTAGTTCTTAGGTTTTGGGTAAAGATGAGACCGGGAGGAGATCCTTGCTTATTTGCTTTAGTTTTCCTAGAAAACTTGAGTTATTATCAACAACCTTGGATTACCTCTTATACTTTACGGTGTGTTGTGATTAGTGAGATCGTGAGGTAAGCGAGTCATTTGGGTACCTTAGCATTTCCTAGTGAGGTGTGTCACAACCCCCGACCCCACCCTGGGAGCGGGAGCTGTGAACCAGTCAAGTGGTACCGGTGTTTCTTCTTTTATTCAGGTATTTATAGCCACTTTATTTAAGCTTTCAGTGCTCCATAGCTGGCTTCTACTATCTTTACAGTGAATTACCTGAAACGTGTTTTGAAAACATTTTACCAGTAAATAATACTGGCGAGTTCATTCCATTTTTATAAAAAATATATATTGTTATACTTTACAGCATTAAGGGTTTTTTTGTTTATATTTACCCAAAACTCAATCAGTATTTGTTACATGGTGGCAGTTTCGGTGTGTAACGGTGGTCATATCACTCATTGACTAACTTTTGTTCGATAGTGAAGGTTATCAAGTTATATATATATATATATATATATATATATATATATATATATATATATAGGGTTAGGATTTAGAGAGAACGGTAAAAAGTGTGAGAACAGTGAGAACGATTTTGGTGGTGACATGTGGCATTGATGTTAAATTACACTAAGGGGTAATATTGTCAAAAAAACCCACTCACATGAACTGGGTGTTCAAATAAAACGCCATAAAAACACCAAATTCAGAAAAACGCCATGAAAATACCCACTTAAAACGCCAACAAAAAAAACTATTTTTTGAGCTATAATTTACAACAGCTCAAAAAAACATTTTTTTTGAGCCATATAGCTCCCTGTTAAAACGCCATAACAAAAAAAAATATTTTATTGAGCTATAATTTACCACATCTCAAAAAAACCCATTTTTTGAGTCATATAGCTCAAAAAATGCCATAAGCATAAGCTCCAGTAAAAAAAACTATTTTTTTGAGCCATATAGCTAAAAAAAAAACCATTTTTTTGTGTCTAACCGTCTAAATTAATATTTTTTGAGCATAGAAAAATCATAATTTGTATTGTAAACACGCCATTAAACACCCAGTTTAGAAAAAACGCCATGAAAAAACTCAGTTGAAAACGACATAAAACACTCATTTCAGAAAAACGCCATGAAAATACCTAATTAAAACGCCATAAAAACACCTAGTTCAGAAAAACGCCATGAAAAAACCTAGTCTAAAACGCCATAAACACCCAGTTCAGAAAAACGCCATAAAACCCAGTTAATTTTTTTTCGAAAAGTATATCAATAGTATACTCTTTGGAAAGATAAAAAAACGCTGAGTTTTATGGTGTAATTTTTTTCGAAAAATAATCACGTATAAAAAATTTATTGTCGTTTAAATATGATGGGGGAAAATGGCATGTGATTAGCATGTGCACATTTGTTTGGATCTTCCTATTTTACCCATCCTAGTAGTTCCAAGGCCCCTATTATTTACAAAAATGTCACCGCATCAATCTCAACCACAAACCACTAAGATCTTGTGGCTGAGAATCGTTCTCACACGTTGAGGCGTTCTCTCCTGATCTTGTCCATATATATATATATATATATATATATATATATATATATATATATGGGGAGGTTCATTTGAGAAGAATCTTCTTAAAAGAAGAAAAAATGAATTAATCTAGACCCTATATTTTTTGTATTAATGATTGTGAATCAATATATCATTTTTTCCACTTTTAATTAATACTTTAATTACTAAGGGTAGTATAGACATTTTGTTGTACAATTGTAAGACCCTAGTTACTATTTAACGGTTTTACATGTAAATACCAACAATTAGGTGTGTAGTTAAGACTACACATACTATAAAAATACGTGTTTATTAAAACTTTTACAAATCATAAGTTATTCAACATAACGTGATCGGATTCGTCGTTTAAAATTTACGACGAGGCAATGTGCGGAAGCATGTAACTTTATCGTGTTCGGTTCTTCGTTGAGCTTGATCGTCTTCTGGCATCCAAAATGTACCTATATTTCATAAAAATGAAATGCTTTAGTCATATGGGGTTTAAAACGTATCTAAACGAGCCCGTGAAGCGAAACTGATTATAATATATTTTGTTACAAGGTCTACCGTAAATTACGGTGGCTACTGTAATTTACGGTAGCCCCTGAATGTTGCTTTTCCCACTGTAAAGCAGTGGGTGTGTGGCGTAAAGACTTTAAGGCTACCGTAACTTACGGTGGCCTCTGCAGGATTTTCCAAATTTGTCGTTTTCTAAAACGAAAACCTTCATAACTTTTAATCTGCTTGTCCGATTGACCTACCGTTTCTTCCTACGTGATTGTAATTTGATTCTCCATCTTATGGAGTTAACATCCGACATCCGGATTGACACGTAATTATTAGTCGTCATTTGTCAAATGGCACTAAAAATCACCCTTTGACCCGTTTGGTCTAAACGACCAAACATTTTGCATTTGAATTTAGAATGGTATATATATACCATCTCGTTATTTAACTCATTTCGGCTTACGCCGTAGGGTATCTTATAACTTTTACTTATATTTATCGACACACGACTAAATTACCATTTCATCCCTATCCTTATTATGAGTTACCCCATACGGTAATATCTCAAGATTTATTGCATGCTTGTCATTTACGGCTATATTACCATTTACCTATATTTACCATTCATCATGATTTTTTTCAATTTTGTGTATGTCCCGACTCGTATCAATTGTGTCGGAAATCCATATTTCCCAAATTGTTTTTATCGAGTTTAAAACTTATAGAAAAAATAAGTATTCTACAAAATGGTGTAAGGCTGTCTACATCTCACCCTCCTCAGACCCTACCTTAGCTTTGCTATTGGTGGGATATACTGAGTATGATGATGATGATGATGACAAAATGGTGTAAGTTTCACTTACTTCTTTTCCCAAGCCTTCATCTAGCTTGTCAAGAGTCAAACTATCATCATAATTCGTAAGATGGTTAGATTAGTCATCATTATTATGACTATTTCATCTTACGGATTTTATGTCGAAACTTCTATTCTACTTCATTATTGGTTAGTTCGACTTTCTAAAATCAACTACCTTTAATCATATGATATGCACAATCAAGGCAAATCAACATTATGATTAGAAATCGTTTTATCCCATATCTTATGTAATTAGTCAAGTTAGCTAATTACGCGTTTCTTCCATAATTCCATCTTTTCATACCAAACCCAATTCATGGTAATTATGATTCATGTACCCAAACACCTAAATTGTTCAAGTACTATATCTTTACTATCTAATATGATGATTCTAATCACAAATTAGGCACTAACATCATCATATTATAAAAACCCATTTCAAGTCATGTATGATCAACACTCAAACTTGCAAATTGTTCAGGTATCTTGTTTCTACTATCAACTATGATGATTTTAAACATGTGTATATCATCATCTTCACTACATAATCAAAACCCACTTGTCTAAAAGTGGTTAATCATCAAATTACTCGAATCATAGCAATTTTGCTTCAAATTTCTACTTAGGGTTTGTTCCTAAGCAAATCACACTTCATAAATTCGGCCATAGCCTCTACGATTCATGCATAGATCGCATCATGCAAAGTTAACTAATTTTCACAACTTCATGAATGTTAGAAATTCGACATACCTTACGATCCCCTTGACTTGGTGATCGTTTCTATGTATTCAAATCTGAATTTGGCCTTCGATTGATCCTCCATTTTGAAGGTTTTGTTGAGTTTTAGGGTTAGCTCCCATGGAGCTTGTCTCCTGATCATCTCACGCACGTACACACACAAGAGTGTGTGTGTTGTCTTTTGTTTTTAAGTTTATAATTCCATTTACAAGATACCCGGCTTTGGTCCCTCGTGTTTGGTTAGTTATTAATTAGGTCACAACCTAATTATTTTCAACAATATTCCCACTTATTAACTAGGTTTAATATTCCTAGTTAACTTAGCGGGTTCGGGAATATTTATGACTAAGTTTATTTTAGGTCCCGTTAACTCGGGCCTTTTATAAACTTTATTTTCCTTAGAAGCATTTATTCACGTTTTATTAAATATTAGGTTTATTTATTTAAATCCTAATATTTACCGGGTTACTTTTACCGCTAACGGTATTTTACCCGTCTTTTATCATTAACGTGGTTTGATTACCAAACCCGTTTTCGGGGTGTTACAAGTCTACCCCCTTAAAGAGGTTTCGTCCCCGAAACCTTTCTTACGTAATTCATTGAGTTTAAGCTCATTGCACTTGATCTCGCGAATCTTTTCAGCATTACACCTTTTCTTTTAACCATTTATTAGTATTACCAGAAAAGTATGGTAGTATCCTTTTGGTTATACGAATTTATAATTTATGTTTATTCCCCACTATTCTTATAATAAATAGCATATTAAACAAATTCATAATTTGAATTTTGACCTTAACCGGTCTCACTAACTAAACTTATTAGTCCAATTATTTTATACCCCTTTTTCTCTGAATACAATGTTATTATATTTCACATTACTTTTCTGGACCGTGATCGAGTCACATCATGTTTAAGTTGATATAACTTTTCATTATCGAAATTATTCCTTTCGAATATGTCGTCTTGCACCTATCAGTGCTAAGACCTGTATCTTTAATATTTATTATTCAAACTCCTATCAGAATTTATGGTTATAAAACGTTATTTCTTACTAAAAATGAAGTTTTAGTTTAACGTTTTATCTTTAATTTATGTCAAGCAATTTTGACGACTTGACATTTACTCTTTTACAGTCTTTGTTTTACGCGAGGATTCTCGACTGGTTCCCTCGCTTTGTTTAAGTAACCCGTAGGTTCTCTCACGTAGCCTCGCAGGCTATTTCCTTAGGTCTTCACCCCTTTTTAATGGGGACCCTAAGGTTTATTTCCCTTTCTATTCGTGACCCGATGGTCATTCTGGTCCCGTAGACCTTAACACTGATCGCGTTCCCGAAGGTTACGATGATCCCGCAGATTCATCTTTTATTTGTGTCTATATTCAAATGTATATATGCATATATAGCTTCAAAGCATGTCTTGTTATGTTTGGAATCGTATATTTTTGCTTTTGAACTTTAGTTGACCTTGACCGTAGTCTAAGGCTTCATTTATTTATTTTCGGGCGAAATTTTTCCGAATTTATGACTTCTCATGTCATTTATGCGTCTGTTCATCTTATGCTCACCATTCTCCAGTTTACATATATCCGTATTCGATTATGTCCCATTACCGGGCTCATTATTCTTTTGCTTTTAACGCTACCGTTATACCGCTTGCGTTTACTCATGCCACCCGGCATTATATTATATTTGACCCGTTTGACTTATTCATGTGAAATTTTATCAATTATGGATGTCAACTTCATTCTTTGTTTTGACCCGTTCAACTTTACAATAGTTGAACAAGATTTATCAAAATTTCTATTTACATCATCTTGTCGTCTTTTAGTCGTGACTCAAAACCCGAGTCCTTTAACTCTCCATCCGAGTTCCCGTTTCTCGGTCTACGCATGTGTTTAATCCTTACCCATCCACCAGGTGTTTTACCGAAGTCCTTATTATTGCAATTTTTCCAGTATGCATTAAGACTCCACTTCACATTTATAATCCGACTTTGTCCTCAAGTTTGACGTTTTTACAAAAATGGCCCGTTAAGAGACATATTTGCATTCCCCGGGTTCGAGTGTAAGTACACCCCCTCCCAATGCATATCTTAATCATTTTACATGTTTGCATCCTCCGGGTTCGAGTGTAAGTACACCCCCTCCCAATGCATATCTTAATCATTTTACATTAATGTTTGTCCCTTCACTCGGGCTCATTATCCTAATGTAATACGCTTCCATCATCCGGCTGTGCGTTTACATTATTATCAATTATTTTGCTCATTTGATTCATTTGGGTACTTTTAATTTGTCCCACTCACCCCGTCCTTACTACATCGGATGTAAGCATGTCCATCATAAAAAGTTCATGGTACCCCGTGTTCACTACTTACTTGGCCAGAGTAAGCGATCAACACCTGGTATACATGACCTTTTTATAATTTTCACATTACACCCCATGTAAGTAATACCTCTACTTATTTTTCTTGGAAACAATATCCTGGATAGGTATTCTATTCAGGTTTTTCCAAGTTTTATATCTACATATGCAACTTTCAATATCTATGTATTTGTTGCATATTACCATTCATGCTATAATTTAAAATGTGCACCTGATAATGCTTGGTTTAAAAGGCTTTCCTTGCTGTTAACTTATTCGCGATCGTTACGCGATTTAGGTCCTTGGTGAGCATGCTTTACTTGTCATACTTTGGACCGTCCCATCGTCATATCCGCAATTTGTTAAACTCTCGCTATCTTCAGATGCGAGTGTCCTTCAATTAAAACATTTACAAGAATTAGTAACATCAACTTCAATAATCGCCCGTATTATAATACAAGGCTTTTCTACTATACGCATCAACGCGTGTAATTTCGTTGACTATATCTACTCTATATCGATTTTATTGACGTAACGTGTATTACACGATAACCATATGTGTTGTTTACAACACTTTAATACGCTAAACGATTAACATACATGCACTTACCGGATTTGCGATCAAGCCTCGAACCGAACACCAATCTTTATTAAGAACATAAGGTTTAAGTCCAAGCATAGTTTTCCCACCATACTTGAATCTCTTAAACCAGGGCTCTGATACCAACTTGTAAGACCCTAGTTACTATTTAACGGTTTTACATGTAAATACCAACAATTAGGTGTGTAGTTAAGACTACACATACTATAAAAATACAGGTTTATTAAAACTTTTACAAATCATAAGTTATTCAACATAACGTGATCGGATTCGTCGTTTAAAATTTACGACGAGGCAATGTGCGGAAGCATGTTACTTTATCGTGTTCGGTTCTTAGTTGAGCTTGATCATCTTCCGGCATCCAAAATGTACCTATATTTCATAAACATGAAATGCTTTAGTCTTATGGGGTTTAAAACGTATCTAAACGAGCCCGGGAAGCGAAATTGATTATAATATATTTTGTTACAGGGTCTACCGTAAATTACGGTGGCTACCGTAATTTACGGTAGCCCCTGAATGTTGATTTTCCCACCGTAAAGCAGTGGGTGTGTGGCGTAAAGACTTTAAGGCTACCGTAAGTTACGGTGGCTACCGTAACTTACGGTGGCCTCTGCAGGATTTTCCAAATTTGTCGTTTTCTAAAACGAAAACCTTCATAACTTTTAATCCGCTTGTCTGATTGACCTACCGTTTCTTCCTACGTGATTGTAATTTGATTCTCCATCTTATGGAGTTAACATCCGACATCCGGATTGACAAATTTATAGAGTTTTAACCTTTCGGCTTAAATTAAAATTTACCTATTTTGACCCATTCATGTATTTATCAAACAAACTTGTTTGTTTGATCCCAAATTCTCGTGAATCTCCTAATTTCTATATTGTCTATCATATTTGGCTCAAACCACGAGTTTCCTACGCATTTTAAACCCGCTTATACTCAAGTGCTTATTTTGACCCGTTAAGGGCATTTATGTCCTTTTAAGCATAATTTCACTCATTTCCCTTATGCCTCACCATTCCACTCGTTCATTTTGGTTAGTCTTCCACCACAACTTTGAACGTGGTGGATTTAATGTAATAGACTATTTATTCCGAGTTTTATCCCTCAAATATGTTATTTTTGCGGCAATACACATTTTAAGGCATTTAACCCTTGATAGTTTATGCCTAAAATTTTCATACGCATCTAAAGGTTACAAAATCATAATATAAGTTCCTAACCAACCTTTATGAGTCGTTTTCCCAATTTACCCTTCAAGGGCGTTTTAGTCAACATTAGCCCCTCACTTACTATGAAGGGCTTTCGCTACATATTTGGCCATGAAGTATGTTATCCACAACCATATTTACACGTACCTGGCTCGGGTCAACTTATTGACCCGTTTCGATACCTTGCCTCTATAATATGCTAATTCGTAGCACTTTAATCCATAAACCATTATTATCCTGTAAGCATAAGACTTGACACGTAATTATTAGTCGTCATTTGTCAAATGGCACTAAAAATCACCCTTTGACCCGTTTGGTCTAAACAACCAAACATTTTGCATTTGAATTTAGAATGGTATATATATACCATCTCGTTATTTAACCCATTTCGGCTTACGCCGTAGGGTATCTTATAACTTTTACTTATATTTATCGACACACGACTAAATTACCATTTCATCCCTATCCTTATTATGAGTTACCCCATACGGTAATATCTCAAGATTCATTGCATGCTTGTCATTTACGGCTATATTACCATTTACCTATATTTACCATTCATCATGATTTTTATCAATTTTGTGTATGTCCCGACTCGTATCAATTGCGTCGGAAATCCATATTTCCCAAATTGTTTTTATCGAGTTTAAAACTTATAGAATAAATAAGTATTCTACAAAATGGTGTAAGTTTCACTTACCTTGCATCCGGTTATTGCTCTTTTCGCGTATACGATCCGTTTGACCCGCTTCTTTTCCCAAGCCTTCATCTAGCTTGTCAAGAGTCAAACTATCATCATAATTCGTAAGATGGTTAGATTAGTCATCATTATTATGACTATGTCATCTTACGGATTTTATGTCGAAACTTCTATTGTATTTCATTATTGGTTAGCTCAACTTTCTAAAATCAACTACCTTTAATCATATAATATGCACAATCAAGGCAAATCAACATTATGATTAGAAATCGTTTTATCCCATATCTTATGTAATTAGTCAAGTTAGCTAATTACGCGTTTCTTTCATAATTCCATCTTTTCATACCAAACCCAATTCATGGTAATTATGATTCATGCACCCAAACACCTAAATTGTTCAAGTACTATATCTTTACTATCTAATATGATGATTCTAATCACAAATTAGGCACTAACATCATCATATTATAAAAACCCATTTCAAGTCATGTATAATCAACCCTCAAACTTGCAAATTGTTCAAGTATCTTGTTTCTACTATCAACTATGATGATTTTAAACATGTGTATATCATCATCTTCACTACATAATCAAAACCCACTTATCTAAAAGTGGTAAATCATCAAATTACTCGAATCATAGCAATTTTACTTCAAATTTCTACTTTGGGTTTGTTCCTAAGCAATCACACTTCATAAATTCGGCCATAGCCTCAACGATTCATTTATAGATCGCATCATGCAAAGTTAACTAATTTTCACAACTTCATGAATGATAGAAATTCGACATACCTTACGATCCCCTTGACTTGGTGATCGTTTCTATGTATTCAAATGTGAATTTGGCCTTCGATTGATCCTCCAATTTGAAGGTTTTGTTGAGTTTTAGGGTTAGCTCCCATGGAGCTTGTCTCCTGATCATCTCACGCACACACACACACAAGAGTGTGTGTGTTGTGTTTTGTTTTTAAGTTTATAATTCCATTTACAAGATACCCGGCTTTGGTCCCTCGTGTTTGGTTAGTTATTAATTAGGTCACAACCTAATTATTTTCAACAATATTCCCACTTATTAACTAGGTTTAATATTCCTTGTTAACTTAGCGGGTTCGGAAATATTTATGACTAAGTTTATTTTAGGTCCCGTTAACTCGGGCCTTTTATAAACTTTATTTTCCTTAGAAGCATTTATTCACGTTTTATTAAATATTAGGTTTATTTATTTAAATCCTAATATTTACCGGGTTACTTTTACCGCTAACGGTATTTTACCCGTCTTTTATCATTAACGTGGTTTGATTACCAAACCCGTTTTCGGGGTGTTACAACAATAATAATAAATATTTTAAAGAGTTACTAAAGTCTTATTAATGCAACCATAAATTCCCCTTCACCATCATTAATTAATGTATTGCCTCTTACACAAATTTTATTAGAAGTGACAAAATTATTTAAAAATTTTGTGCCCTACACATATTTTATTATGAGTCGCAAAATTATTTAAAAGTGTTTGAATCCTACACATTCTGTATCCTACACCAAAATATTGTTTTAATGATGTAGGAAACGTTGAAAATGTAAGATCATGTGCAAGATTGTTTTTATTGTGTAAGGTGCACAACTATTTTATAAGATAGACTCATTAAATGATTAGAGTTCATTAATTTGAATAACAAAAATAAATAATAGACTCATTAAATGATTTGTTCAAATTACCTTTGTACCCTTTATTCTTTTTATTCTTAATTTTTTATTCTTCTCATTTGAACTCTCCATTTGAAGGGGTATGGTCCCAAAAAAGCCGCGCAAACCTCCGTCAAGGTCGCGCGCGGGACCATACTCCTTATTCAACAAACTTCTTATCATGACCCTCGCGCGAGCTACATCATATTCTGTTTTGCGCGGCGCGAGGCCTAGACAATAAGAAGCTCCAATAATGTCACACCCCCAAAATCCATCTGCGGAGTATCACCGCTTGGAGGCGTGACTGACCAGGATCAAGCCACCAATCATATTGAACATAATAGTAATTAATATAAGTCATTCATCAATACGAAAGGTGTTTTCAAAACCAAACATGTTAAGTGTATAGCGGAAGCATCAAATGTAAACCCAACGTAAGTAATAAGTTCAATGTTTAATGTTTCAATATAAGATCCATAAATCCGTGCCCACAACGACCGCGCCTCCCGTGCAAGCTCCAAATGTACCTAAGGTCCTGCAAGGCATGCAGCAGAGAATCAACAACTAGTTGAGCGAGTTCACAGTTAACAAGTTCGTTATAACAAATCATGTATGCATTTAGTGGGGGCTTCCCATGTAAGTATGTGCTAATAGTGGGGGTTTCCCATGGTCATATGTTTTACTAGTGGGGGTTTCCCACGTTTAACTTTACTATTGGGGGCTTCCCATGTTTGTTCTTACTAGACTATTTGCAACCATGTGTTCTTCTTAATCCGAGAACAGGAATACGTACAAGGTCACGTAGGATTTACGTGAGTGCCCTTCCCCGAGGACAGTGGTACGTGTGGGGTTTACGTAGGATTTACGTAAGTGTCCTTCCGACCCGGAAGACAGTAGTGGGTATTAGTTTACGTAGGTTTTACGTAAGTGTCCTCCCGACCCGGGAGACAATGGTAGATACTAGGTTACGTAGGTTTTACGTAAGTGTCCTGACTATCCTGAGGACGATGGTCTATAGTCTAGCGATAGCGTAAGTATGAGTAGTTATCCATTCCAAACAATCCAACCCGATTCCCAACCCGAGAATCCCATGCCTTGGCTGTGTGAACTCACCTTGGTTTGCTCGGTATGTTAAGTATGTATGCTCGCAAATAATCAATCACGTCCTAAAGTATGCACGTATGTGAAATCAGTTTGTTTTCATGTATAGACACACAGTTGGTAAGCAAGTAGCACGTAGCACGTATTTCAGATCATACACAAGATGGTAACACTTAACAGCAGTTAACTAACCCGGTTAACTTTTAAACAGAATAAAAACATGTTACTGTGCTGATTACCCACTTGGCGAAACACCCCTGTTTCGCCATAAGTCCCTTCGACGAAACACCCTGTTTCGTCTACAATTTGATTCGTCATAGAGGTCTCGACGAAATGCATTGGTTTCGTCGTCACCTCTGTTTCGTCAAGAGCTGTTTGATTCGTCACAATTTCAGCTACGTCATGAATGTCAGTTACGTATCATACAGAAACCCTAATCATCCTAACAGTCGTCACAAATATCAGAATCGTATGGAGATCAACGTACATGCAGAAACATCACAACTCAATCATTCAGAAATCATTGTCTAGCATGAACCCTAGTTTAAACGTATATCGAATCGATTAACATACAACATCATATCATCAAATCCTATCCCGATACTAATGTGTATTCAAAATCAGAGTATATCAACAACATTCAGAACCGATTGTTTTGATTGTATTAAGTTTCGCTTATTACTACTTATCCGATTAATCACGTACATCGACATCTATACCATCATACACATATATTCATAATCCGTTGCATAAATCAGCATTTACATGTACGCATAACAAGCAATCAGAAACATCAACAGAACCGATTTAACAAACCCGTACTAACCGAGATGAAGGTTGGATCGCACAAGAGTTTCCGGTGGGTTCTAGTTCGCCGTCACACAGCAGAGAGTCCTCTAGGGTTTTCTGGTTTGCTAAAATGTGGCGAATGGAATCGTTCTACGCAATATAAACATGTCTAACCGTACTGGACCCTATTGGGCCTCGGCGAATCTGGGCTCGGCGAAACAGCTGTTTCGTCGAGAGGATTGTTGGCGAAACAGGCATTGTTTCGTCGGAACTCACTTTGGCGAAATACATTATGTTTCGTCGGATTCTTTTATAGTTTACAGTTTAAGTTTCACAAACAGTACACATGTTTACATAATCACACATAATCATGCAATCACAATGCATTCATCATATCACAATGTACAGTTATACGTCAAACAAGTCAAAGTCAACGTGCATTAAATGCGAATAAAGACTGTCGGAAATTCGAGTTGTCACATTATCCCCAACTTGAAAGAAATTTCGTCCCGAAATTTAGCATGCGGTTACTGAGGAAGCTAGTAGTGTGACGTTGTTTACCTGTGTCGTATCGCGGCTCCTCGAGCAGGTTTGCGAAGATTACTGGTTTTCTTGGGGTGTCACATTATCCCCCCGTTGATTTGGAATTTCGTCCCGAAATTCCGCATTGGTAGCTTCAGCCTCAGTAGTAGTTGCATTGGTTCCGAATAACTGGGGATATTTGAGTTCCATTTGATCTTCGCGCTCCCAGGTGAACTCTGGGCCGCGGCGGGAGTTCCAACGAACTCGTACAAGAGGGATTCTCGTGTTCTTGAGGACCTTAACATCCCGGTCCGTGATTTCAACAGGTTCTTCGACGAAGTTCAACCGTTCGTCAATAGTGAGTTCCTTCAAGGGAACTACGTGGGTCTCATCTGACGTACATTTCTTCAGATTTGACACGTGAAAGACGTTGTGAACTGCACTGAGTTCAGGTGGTAAGTTCAATCTGTAAGCCACTTTGCCTATTTTCTCAACAACTTCGAAAGGTCCAACATATCGTGGATTTAGTTTGCCGCGTTTGCCAAAAACGAACCACACCCTTCCAGGGTGAAACTTTAAGTAGCGCTCGATCCCCAACTTGGAATTCGAGTAGTTTCCTGTCTAAATCAGCGTATGCTTTCTGACGGTCGCGTGCTGCCGCCATGCGTTGTCGTATTTGTGCAATCTTTTCTGTAGTATCGACTACCATTTCTGGACCTGTGATTTGACTTTCTCCCACCTCTGCCCAACAGAGAGGTGACCGGCACTTACGTCCATATAGTGCCTCGAATGGTGCAGCTTTAATGCTGGTGTGGTAGCTGTTATTGTACGAAAATTCCACAAGTGGCAGATGTTTTTCCCAACCATTGCCAAAGTCTATTACGCACGCCCGAAGCATGTCTTCTAGGGTTTGAATAGTGCGCTCAGACTGCCCATCTGTCTGAGGATGATACGCCGTGCTCATGTCTAAACGAGAGCCGAACGATTTATGCATTGCTTGCCACAGTTCTGAAGTGAAACGTGCGTCACGATCAGAGATGATAGAGGTTGGCACACCGTGCCTGGAGACCACTTCTTTCAAGTAGATGTCTGCTAGTGTAGAGAACTTGTCTGTTTCTTTGATGGCCAAGAAGTGAGCAGACTTTGTGAGTCGATCTACGATCACCCAAATAGTATCATTTCCGCGCTGAGATTTAGGTAGGCCAGTAACAAAATCCATGGAAATTTTCTCCCATTTCCATTGTGGTATCTCGGGTTGTTGTAGTGGTCCTGACGGTTTCTGATATTCTGCCTTGACTCTCGCACAAGTCAAGCATTTGCTAACGTATGTGGCTATGTGGGCCTTCATGCTAGGCCACCAGTATGTAGTCTTAATATCGTGGTACATTTTATCCGAACCAGGGTGTACCGAGTAGCGAGACTTGTGAGCTTCATCCATTACCAGCTCACGTAAGTTGCCGTACAGTGGGACCCAAATGCGTCCTGTTACGTAATAAGCGCCGTCTGCCCTTTGTTCTAATCGTTGTCTTGAGCCGCGTAGGGCTTCCGCCCTGACGTTGTCTGGTTTCAATGCTTCTATCTGAGCATCTCGTATCTGGGAAGGAAGGTTAGACTGTATGGTGAGTTGTAAAGCTCGCACGCGCTTAGGCGCAGTGTCTTTTCGACTGAGAGCGTCAGCCACAACATTGGCTTTACCTGGGTGGTACCTGATTGAGCATTCGTAGTCGTTTAGCAGTTCGACCCATCGTCGCTGTCGCATATTCAGCTCTTTCTGTTTGAAGATATGTTCGAGGCTTCTGTGGTCAGTGTAGATAGCACATTTAGTGCCGTACAAGTAGTGTCGCCATATCTTAAGTGCAAAGACGACCGCTCCCAGCTTGTAAGTCCCGTGAAACCGGATCTTTCAATGATATCAAACAACACCAAGTTTGTGCGGAATCCAAACTTGATGTGATTCAAGAACAAATCGAAAAATATGAAAATACGAACCGAAAATATGGAAACGATGAACAAACCGAATCACCTTTAAACTTGCACACGATTCTATTACTTTGACAAGCAAAATCGTCTGGTACAAGTTCACCACCAATTGCCTCTCTCTCTCTAGAGAAATTTTAACTATAAAAATTCCAACAGTTCAAACCTAAAAACAAGTTAGAAACTTGTTTTTATACTAACTCAAGCCCAATTCCCTACATGGGCTCCCCTTGGGCCTGCTTGGCCCACATGGCCTAAAGCTTGGCCCAAGTGACCTATAAAGGTCCACAACCTAATATAAACTAACCTGGTAATGCCCAGCTCGTAACCATAGCTCGTTGTAATAATTTGATGCGTCAGTCTCACACTTTAGGGCCTAACAATCTCCCCCTAGACTGATGCCATCAAATTGTCTTCATAATATGAATTCAGCAACATCTTCAACGAAGTCTATGGTTGTCTCTATGCTGCAGATGTTGTGGAAGTTCTTGACTTCTGAACTCTCAGCACTGGGTCTCTTTCTTCAGCTCTTGTGGTTAGCTTCATATCAGGATCTCGATCAGCTTTGCTTGAAATATCTTTGTCAAAAAGAATGTGAGAGGAGGATTCTCAGCAGCTCTTTTCTTCTTCAGTCTTTGTCTTTCAAGCAGATTCACGGTACTTCTTCAAATGCACTATCACTGTCAGACGGCAATTCGTATCCGATTCTTCTGACTCAGGTACATCTTGTTGTTGTGCTGCTTCAGGCTTCTTCAGCAACTAACAGCATCTCAGTCTTCATCAACCCCTGTTCTTGATTGAAATCAAGTTCTGCACATACTCACAAACTCATAAGCAAACATTTCTTATGCAACAGGGAGAGTACCACATGAACACTAGGTACATGAAATTTCACAATTTAAATTCTTTTAACTTTTGATGATCAGTCAAATCTTCAAGAACGGTTATATTTTTTAATTTTAAGAAAAACAAGACACTATTTTTTTGTATTTTTTAATTTTTAAGAACTAAAAACAAATAAAAAACTCAAAATATAAACAACTACCATAATATACAATTACAATTGCAATGGGATCAAAATTCGTTCTCAGGCAGACTAAGGAACACTTTTCAGTACGAGCCTAATCAAACTGGTCTATGCGATTGCCAATATGTTTGTCCACTTAAACTTTAACGTTCAACTTTCAATTTTTCAACATCGTGATATGCTTTAAGTAATATTATACTATTATACCCGTGTGTCCCATTCCAAGGCATACCCCCGCGATCAAGGTAAGCACAACGATTCATCGTAGCAGGTGAGTATACTGATGTCATCCTTTAAGATATCCTGATTGTGTCTAGGTCTGCATATAATCTGTTTTATCATGTTTAGCGTCAAGCCTATCGACATATCGCAGTAGATCCTAGTCTTTTCAGCTATGGCACCTTACATGTGTTAGTCAAACCCTTTAACACGAACATTTATTTCACTTCCCGTATCATGCAATTTTTCTTTTTGGCTTTTTCATTTTTCAAATGTTTTTGTATTTTTGTCATTTTCTCCCCCTAAAACAATACATATTTACAGCAAACTCTTTTTGTATTTTCTGAGTTTTCTCCTCCTAAACTCCATATCTATCTATATGTTCCTTGGTATCAGAGCAGATTTCAGAGTCAGACCAAAATTGTGTGTATCGGGACAACATATAGACATTCAAATAGAAATGAGCTAATTCCAAGTGACTATCTTTCCTGGGGTCATGTACAATTTTAATTCTAAACAGAAGGACAGCCAAGATATCCCCGGATGATTCAACAATATAAAGACCCGAAACCTCAGATGTTGGCTATCTATCAACGCAAGATTTAAGACCATAAAATCATACGCCGTTGGTATGTTACCCACATGGTACATAGTTCGTTATGTTTATAACACTTAGTATCTTTTATCATGTTGAGCGTCAAGCCTATCGACATATCGCAGTAGATCCTAGTCTTTTCAGCTATGGCACCTTACATGTGTTAGTCAAACCCTTTAACACGAACATTTATTTCACTTCCCGTATCATGCAATTTTTCTTTTTGGCTTTTTCATTTTTCAAATGTTTTTGTATTTTTGTCATTTTCTCCCCCTAAAACAATACATATTTACAGCAAACTCTTTTTGTATTTTCTGAGTTTTCTCCTCCTAAACTCCATATCTATCTATATGTTCCTAATTGTTGGAACCTGAAGGTTTATTCATGTGGGTTAGCATAGTTTGAGGGTTGATTATGTTTATGTTTAGTTTACATGTTTGGGCCGGTTATGTTAGTGTTTGGGTTAGTGGTCTTGTGTCGCAATGGGCTTAGGTTAGTGGCCCAGTTGTTGTATTTAAGCATACTATTACCTCATTGTTTGAGGTTGTTGACAAGCTGATAGGTGGCGACACAAAGAAAAGGAACCGAGTTCTAGTTCGAGTCTTGTATCAGTCTTTGCTTGATCATTGAATGCAAGATTTCGGTTTGTTATTTCATATATTACTCTTGTGTTGATTATTATAATTCATTCTTGAATCGGCTTGTGATTGTTTTCCGCACCTTCACAAGTTAAAGGTTGATATCATTGAAAGATCCTAACGGGTTTTACAATTGGTATCAGAGCAGATTTCAGAGTCAGACCAAAATTGTGTGTATCGGGACAACATACAGACATTCAAATAGAAATGAGCTAATTCCAAGTGACTATCTTTCCTGGGGTCATGTACAATTTTAATTCTAAACAGAAGGACAGCCAAGATATCCCCGGATGATTCAACAATATAAAGACCCGAAACCTCAGATGTTGGCTATCTATCAACGCAAGATTTAAGACCATAAAATCATACGCCGTTGGTATGTTACCCACATGGTACATAGTTCGTTATGTTTATAACACTTAGTATCTTTTATCATGTTGAGCGTCAAGCCTATCGACATATCGCAGTAGATCCTAGTCTTTTCAGCTATGGCACCTTACATGTGTTAGTCAAACCCTTTAACACGAACATTTATTTTACTTCCCGTATCATGCAATTTTTCTTTTTGGCTTTTTCATTTTTCAAATGTTTTTGTATTTTTGTCATTTTCTCCCCCTAAAACAATACATATTTACAGCAAACTCTTTTTGTATTTTCTGAGTTTTCTCCTCCTAAACTCCATATCTATCTATATGTTCCTCTCCCCCCCTAAATTTGTGCATAAATCTTGTATTTTTGCGCAAATTTACCATTTACTAGAGAAAGGACACATTTTATACAAAATAATGAATTAAGAAAGAGAGAAAATATTTTTGCTTAACCGTTCTGTCATCAGATTGAAGACTAATCAAATTCAATTCAAAGTACTGAATTTAAACGGTACCTTTTGCTGATCATTTCTTACTTCTCTAATCTCCTCCAAAGGAAACATATCATCTGTAAAAAAAATTTGAACTTTTTGCAACAGTGAAATGTTACCCGTTTTTATCTCTGGAACAACCGCTATCAACATTCCAGAGATTGTCAACAGCTCCTCCTTGGTTGTTCCTGAAAGGTAAGGAGATTAGTAAGACATGGGTACCCAGGCCATCGTGGTCCTGGGTTTACCTGAAGCATCAAAGTAAGACACTTCCTTTAAACACAAATCCCCTTTCGTTTCAAGGATTGGAGACATTGCTGCTTTGGATTTGGGTTTCCAAATCTGTTTCGGTTTAACAAACGTGTTTGTTGCCTTCGGTTGAGCAACTTTAGCTGATTCAGGCTTGTTAGTTTTAGAAAAACGTTTTTGTTCTTGAACAGCCTTGCGTTTGTTTTTAGCAGCGTTCCAATCCCCATCAGAAGGTTTAACCTTGGGATTCACATTCTTCATTGCCTTAGGTGAAGATACCTTCATTGGCTTGGAATGATTGTTATCCTTTGGTGTAACCCTCTGATTTTGCATATAGTAGGGTACATAGGGACGGTTTATGCAGTTCCGAGCAATGTGACCAGCAATGCCGCAATTGAAGCATGTTTGTCTCTTCATATAGAAAGCATTCTGATCAGTTGGATTTGCTCTTGTAGGCCCCGAAGGATGAACTGGTCCTTTTTGTGCTTGTTTTCCTTGCACATTTCTTGCAAACGAGGATGAATTTGGATGTCTATACTTGTCGTTTGCTGGGGCCTTCTGTGGTGGAGATTTCTTTTGATTCTTCTTGTTTTGTTTAGACTGCAAGTCTTGTTCAGAAATCTCACCAGTCTTTCCGAAAGCTTTGTTAGCACAGTCAAATGCATATTTCTCACATTTGCCATTAATGACTGGCTTGACGAAAGCATTTTTCACGTCACGGGTCTTTTGAGAACTATTGCTGCCCGTTGAGGACTGTGGAGAGCCTGATCGTCTGTGATGTTTAGGCTTCTTATACCCTCGATTTTGATCTACTCGTTTTGGCTCCTTTTGCGTGTTGTGAACCGGCTCACAAACATCAGCACACAAGTGAGTGTTGGCATTTTGTTGCACTTTTGGATGATGAACACAATTTCTAGCAATGTGTCCAGGAATTCCACAGTTGAAACATGTCTGTCGTTTCAATGTATGGAGATTCTGAGAGCTAGCAGCATTAGCTGTTTTGATAGGTCTAGATGACCGAGCTTGCGTTGCTTGTGTTCCATGTGCCTTTTCTGAGTTCTTCTGTACCTGCTGATCAGAACTAGCACAAGCATGAGATGTAGACGGATGATGAGATTCATCCTTCTCACTTTTATCTTGATCATTTTGATAAACCGGTGTTTCAGGTTTATCTTTATTTTCAGAAACATTTTTCGGTGACTGTTCATTTATTTCAACTCCTTTTTCTTCTTTAATAGATTCAGATTCAGTTTTAATTTTAGAACAAGTTGAAATTTCATCAACACATGTTTCGTCAACACATGTATCATGTGAATCCGATTTAGGTTTGCTTTCATCCACGGTTTCCAATGGGGTCCCACTAGATTCAACATTAGGGACGTCCACTGAGACCGATTCAGAAGATGAATCAGGACATTCTTGATTTTCTTGAGAAGAAGTTTCAGTGGTTTCACTGAATGTATCCTGAGGGACCTCACCTGTAACACAATCATCAACTGAAGAGTTAGAAACATCACAATCACAATCATTAACTGAAGAAGATTCATCACCAGACTTATTGTTCAAAGGTTCAACACAAACATTATCAGTTTTGCCCAAAACATCAGGCTCAAAAGACGAAACATAAGCAGAAAATGACGCAAACAAAGAACGACTAAAAGCAAGGTCAGATTCAGTTGGTTCAGAATAAGGTTCAAGATAAGGTTCAGAAATATTTGAAATAACGACTGGTTCACTCCCATGAACATCTCCACACTTTACTTCAGAACTATCATCTGCACATGAAGATGAAACGTTAGGATCAATTGAGCCTTTGGAAACAAAATTTATTGGAGCCGACTTCTGTTTCTCAACTGGTTTGCCATTAAATGATGACTTATTGTTTTTGGGACCATAAGTCATTTGACTTTCATTTATCATCTCCTCCTCAGTCATAGGTAAATAAGTATAATTGTCATTATAAGGAGGAGGAGCCTTATTAAAACCCAAACCACGCCCTTTATTTTCTTTGTACGCAAGCTGTTGATCGCACAGGTTTTTAACTAGTTTGCTGGAAGAATCAAATTTCTTGATATTAAGTTCATTAATTTGATATCTGTCTCTAATATCTTCCAGTTCCTTAGTTAAAATGCATACCTTCTCCTGTGCCTCTAAGAAATGGGCTGTTTTTACACTTACATCATCCTTAAGTTTGATGATGTCTTTTCGCTGAGCTTCAATTTTATCTTTATAAAGCTTTTCATTCTTTGATAAAGTAAAATTTTTATTTTTTATGTCTTGATAATCTTGTATTAGCTCAGCGTTGTGTAAATGATATGCCTCAACCCTTTCTCTACATTCAGGAGTGCAAAAGACAGAAAGTATCTCTTCTCTGGTAATTTCTTGAGCCACTGGTTTGTGAAACACGAATGCCATAATTTCAGTGGTTGATACTTTTGTTCTTCTCCTCAAAATACAAACCAAACAAGAACCCGTGCACTCGCTAACTCAAACACTCAGCAGTCGAATGAACCCGCTTTTTGAACTGCACCTCAAAACCTGTCAAACTTTTCACACCCAAACAAACTTTTTTTTTTTTTTTAATAGTTTATAAAAGTATAATTATTATTATTATTATTATAAAAATCAATGATTATATAATGATGACCTAATGATTAATTATTATTATATTATAAACTTAAACCTAAATGTCTAAATGTCACTTTCAGAATTTTAGAACAATCAACAGTTTTCCCGACAACTAAACTGTCACAAATAACATGCTATATCCTTCTTTTTCGTTCTGAACAGATACACCAACCAAACACGAAGGAGTGCAAACGAGATTTGAATGGTATTGATCGTAACAAGAACTCGAGAATACAACGAAATTCACAAACAGTAATCTCGAACACGTGAACGGAACAACGGTGTGATGAACGGAGAGTGAGAACTTGACTGGAGATGATGACCGGAAATCGACGATATATGGCGGTCGAAGACGGTGATGAAGGTCAACGATGATATTGATGATGGTGTCGGAAGAGACACTGAAGACTGATAATATGGCTGATGACGATGTTGTTTGTATGGCCGGAGAAGGTGACCGGAGTTGCAGGTTACGTCGGTGATGAATAGAGATGAAGATGGTGGTCGATGGTGAACGGAGGTGGTGGTCAACTATGATGGTAATCGGAGTAGGTTGCTCGGAGAAGATGATTGCTGAGATCACCGGAGGTCGGAGAAGGTTGAAAAGAAAGGTGGTTGACGTAGAGAATGATGTACGATGATGTAGGAAGACGGACAGCACCGATCTCGTTACGACTCGAACCGTTATGAGTCGAGACTGTGAAGCCGGTTGCGAGTCGGAACGACGTTTGCGAGAATGATGGTGATAACTCGAGATCTCTGATGCGACTCGGAACCGAGGTTGCGAGTCGGACGAGTCGAAACGGTGGTTGCGACTCGTAATCGAGGTTGCGAGTCGAAACCAAACAGGATGAGCCGAAACCTTACTTCTGATTGCGACTGAACTGGATTGACTCGAAACCGTGACTCGAGAACTAAGATGAAGTTACTCGTGGTTGCGACTCAAGATGTGATGACTCGAAACCTCCTGTACTCGTGGTTGCGACTCAAGATGTGATGAGTCGAAACCGTGAACTTGTTGCGACTCGTAACCGTGGAGAAGGGAATCGAAACCAGTTGTGGAAAGTTGAACTTGTCAAAAAAATATTTCGTAAATTTCAAGAATGCTAAACTTTTGAGAAGTTTGTTTTAAAAATCTTGTTCCGAAACTTTTGGGATTTTGAAATCTCTTATTATCTTTCAATATCAAAGATGAAACAAATCTTTATAGAAAATAATTTATCACTTTTAATCAAAATCACTAAACCAAAACTTGTAGATCTAAAATAAACCGGATGAACAGAAACCCCAAAGCCAAAGAACAAGAAAAAAAATAAAAAGATTTAAATCCTCAAGTTCCCTAACAATAAACTGATAACCCTTTGATCCAAAACCTTCAAGACGATGATTAAAAAAAAACGAAATATGAACCTTTCAACAGTTTTTAAACATCAGAAACCTTTTTCAAAACAGATTCGAAAACCACAAATCCGAGCCGAAAATTTTTCTTTTCAAAATCTTGAATCTTTGATATCACACCGAGCCTAGAAATAGGTTCTAAAGGCTCTGATACCACTTGTAAGTCCCGTGAAACCGGATCTTTCAATGATATCAAACAACACCAAGTTTGTGCGGAATCCAAACTTGATGTGATTCAAGAACAAATCGAAAAATATGAAAATACGAACCAAAAATATGGAAACGATGAACAAACCGAATCACCTTTAAACTTGCACACGATTCTATTACTTTGACAAGCAAAATCGTCTGGTACAAGTTCACCACCAATTGCCTCTCTCTCTCTAGAGAAATTTTAACTATAAAAATTCCAACAGTTCAAACCTAAAAACAAGTTAGAAACTTGTTTTTATACTAACTCAAGCCCAATTCCCTACATGGGCTCCCCTTGGGCCTGCTTGGCCCACATGGCCTAAAGCTTGGCCCAAGTGACCTATAAAGGTCCACAACCTAATATAAACTAACCCGGTAATGCCCAGCTCGTAACCATAGCTCGTTGTAATAATTTGATGCGTCAGTCTCACACTTTAGGGCCTAACACAGCTCTAGGTCGTGTGTAGTGTAATTCCGTTCATGGACCTTAAGTTGGCGCGAAGCGTAAGCAATGACTTTATCCCTTTGCATTAATACACACCCAAGACCTTGGATGGATGCGTCGCAGTAGACTACGAAATCGTCTGTGCCTTCAGGCAGTGAGAGGATAGGTGCGCTACAGAGTCTATCCTTTAAGTGTTGGAACGCTGTTTCCTGTGCATTACCCCAACGGTAAACAACACCCTTCTGCGTCAGTAGTGTAAGTGGCTGAGCAATCTTTGAGAAGTCTTTGATGAACCTTCTGTAATAACCCGCCAAACCCAAGAATTGGCGTATTTCTGTTGGTGTGCGAGGTGCAGGCCAGTTCTTGATCGAATCTACCTTGGATGGATCGACATGGATCCCATCCTTGTTCACCACGTGGCCTAAGAAGTGAACTTCACGAAGCCAGAAGTCACATTTGGAAAACTTAGCGTATAGCTGTTCTGTTCGTAGAAGTTCCAGTAAGTCGTAAATGATGCTCGTGCTCCTCCTGACTCTTCGAATAAATCAGGATGTCGTCGATGAAAACAATGACGAACTTGTCGAGATAGGGTTTGCACACCCTGTTCATAAGATCCATAAATACGGCAGGCGCGTTCGTTAACCCGAATGGCATGACCATAAACTCATAGTGGCCGTAGCGTGTTCTGAACGCTGTTTTGGAGACGTCCTCATCCCGGACTCTTAGCTGGTGATATCCTGACCTTAAGTCTATCTTGGAGTAGTAGCTCGACCCTTGCAGCTGGTCGAATAGATCATCTATGCGCGGAAGAGGATAACAATTCTTGATCGTCACCTTGTTGAGTTCACGGTAGTCTATACACATCCTGAACGTACCGTCTTTCTTCTTTACGAATAACACTGGGGCTCCCCAAGGCGAAGAGCTAGGACGTATAAAACCCTTTTCCAAGAGTTCTTGTAGCTGCTTTGACAGTTCTTCCAATTCAGTTGGAGCCAAACGATAAGGTGCTCGAGCTATAGGTGCTGCTCCTGGAGCGAGCTCGATCTGAAATTCGACTTGACGATGAGGCGGTAACCCAGGTAATTCCTCAGGAAACACTTGAGGAAAATCACGTACTACAGGAATATCTTCAATCTTTTTCTCTTTCTTCGAGGTATCTGTAACGAGAGCTAAAACAGCTGTGTGACCCTTGCGCAGACACTTCTGAGCCTTCAAGAAGGAAATGATGCCACTCACGACACCACTCTTGTCGCCTTGAACTTCGAGGGGTTCCTTGCCCGACCGAGGAATACGAATAACTTTCTCTTTGCATAAAATCTCCGCTTGTTGTTGAGATAACCAATCCATACCAATGACGACGTCAAAACTACCCAAGGTTATAGGAATGAGATCAATGGAGAAAGTCTGACCAGCGAGGATAAGATTACACCCTTTAACTATGTGTGTGGCTTCTAAACTTTTACCGTTAGCTAACTCTACGACATGTTTGGTATTTAAGAGAGTTGGTGCACGTTTTAACATTTCACTAGCTTTTAGAGACATGTAACTTGTATCCGCACCAGAATCAAATAGTACTGTAACATAAAAGTCGTCAAGAAGAAACTTACCCATAACTACGTTGGGATCATTCCTCGCATCACCCTGACCGATCACAAACATACGGCCTCTAGCACCATTGTTGTTATTGTTGTTCCCACCGTTGTTGTTGTTCCCGTTGCCCTGATTGTTGTTGTTGTTATTATTCTGGTTCTGGTTTAACTGAGGGCAATCCCGCTTGTAATGACCTTCAGCCCCGCATTGAAAGCATCCCCTGATTCCATGCTGCTGCTGCTGCTGAGGCTGGTTTCGTGGAGCAGGGGGTTGTTGTTGCTGGTTCTGATTCGCAGGTCGTGGGCTCCTGCAATCTTTGGCCTCATGACCCATCCTGAGACATCTTTGACAACGGCCCTTGTTGCACTGGCCACTGTGGTGCCTGTTACAATTGTGGCACTTGGGGTGGTTTCCTCGATAAACTCTCTGTCCGTGACTACCAGATGACTGCTGACTCGGACTCTGATAATCATTGGTCTTGGGTTGCTGAGCTTGAGACTGAATGATAGCTGAACCTTTGCTGGAATCCCCCTCCCATTTTCGCTTGCTGTCACTGGGAGTAGCAGGAGTAACCGAAGTAGTAGCTGTAGGGGTAGCGTTGATGCGTTTGGGCAACCGGTTCTGCTCCACCGCTTGATCAGTGAGACGGTGAGCCAACTGAACAACCTGCTGGTAAGTGGCATGATTTGCTGAGGTCACATGACTCTGGATCTCTGGCACCAGACCCTTAAGATAAAGTTCAATACGCTTGTCCACCAGAGTAGGACACAGTAATGCAAGCTCATTCGATCTCTTGGTATACGCTTCGATCTCAGACCCCGTCATCTTGAGGTTGAAAAACTCGAATTCCAGCTTATGAATATCATCTCGACTGCAGTATTCTTCCTTGATCATCTCTTTGAAATTGTTCCATGGGGTGGCGTTAGCAGCAACCAACCCCAGTATTTGGACCTGAGCTTTCCACCATGTGAGGGCTAAACCCTCGAGGGTACCGGTAGCATATTTCACCCTGCGTGCCTCAGGGCATTCACACATCTCAAACACAGACTCTATCTTTTCAAACCAGTGCAGGAGACCTACGGCTCCTTCAGTGCCGCTGAAAGTGGATGGACGACAGTCCATGAAAGTCTTGAAAGTGCAAACAGGTGCTTGACCTGTTGTGTAAAAGAATTAGGACAAGTTTTAAACACGAGAGTTGATTTAGGAATGTAGGATCTAAGGATCCTAGAGTGAGTTGTAACTGCAGGGTATACCTCCTGCTTGTGCGGCTGCAACTGCCGCAGTAACTCGTTAGTTAATGAGGGCCGTCAACTGGTCCTGGGTCATGTTGATACGTCCAGACATGATCTTCATAGTAAAGATAGCGTAAGTGAGTTAGGTTCGCGAATCATGCGATGACAGAAGAGAGTGAGCACACGAGTATTCTCAAGCAATAACATATAGCAAGTTCTGTGATCTAAGCATACCACGAGCAAAGGTCTATGTAGTTCTAGCATGTAGGTAAAGTAACATGAATAGTAATACCTATAGTGTTGAGCCTTGCACGTGGAGCGAAGCGTCGTTGTGGATCGTTGAGAGCACTGTTCTGGTTATAGTCTGGTTTTAACAAAATCGTTTTCCCTTTATTAAAACCAAGTTCTCTATAACCAATGGCTCTGATACCAATCTGTCACACCCCCAAAATCCATCTGCGGAGTATCACCGCTTGGAGGCGTGACTGACCAGGATCAAGCCACCAATCATATTGAACATAATAGTAATTAATATAAGTCATTCATCAATACGAAAGGTGTTTTCAAAACCAAACATGTTAAGTGTATAGCGGAAGCATCAAATGTAAACCCAACGTAAGTAATAAGTTCAATGTTTAATGTTTCAATATAAGATCCATAAATCCGTGCCCACAACGACCGCGCCTCCCGTGCAAGCTCCAAATGTACCTAAGGTCCTGCAAGGCATGCAGCAGAGAATCAACAACTAGTTGAGCGAGTTCACAGTTAACAAGTTCGTTATAACAAATCATGTATGCATTTAGTGGGGGCTTCCCATGTAAGTATGTGCTAATAGTGGGGGTTTCCCATGGTCATATGTTTTACTAGTGGGGGTTTCCCACGTTTAACTTTACTATTGGGGGCTTCCCATGTTTGTTCTTACTAGACTATTTGCAACCATGTGTTCTTCTTAATCCGAGAACAGGAATACGTACAAGGTCACGTAGGATTTACGTGAGTGCCCTTCCCCGAGGACAGTGGTACGTGTGGGGTTTACGTAGGATTTACGTAAGTGTCCTTCCGACCCGGAAGACAGTAGTGGGTATTAGTTTACGTAGGTTTTACGTAAGTGTCCTCCCGACCCGGGAGACAATGGTAGATACTAGGTTACGTAGGTTTTACGTAAGTGTCATGACTATCCTGAGGACGATGGTCTATAGTCTAGCGATAGTGTAAGTATGAGTAGTTATCCATTCCAAACAATCCAACCCGATTCCCAACCCGAGAATCCCATGCCTTGGCTGTGTGAACTCACCTTGGTTTGCTCGGTATGTTAAGTATGTATGCTCGCAAATAATCAATCACGTCCTAAAGTATGCACGTATGTGAAATCAGTTTGTTTTCATGTATAGACACACAGTTGGTAAGCAAGTAGCACGTAGCACGTATTTCAGATCATACACAAGATGGTAACACTTAACAGCAGTTAACTAACCCGGTTAACTTTTAAACAGAATAAAAACATGTTACTGTGCTGATTACCCACTTGGCGAAACACCCCTGTTTCGCCATAAGTCCCTTCGACGAAACACCCTGTTTTGTCTACAATTTGATTCGTCATAGAGGTCTCGACGAAATGCATTGGTTTCGTCGTCACCTCTGTTTCGTCAAGAGCTGTTTGATTCGTCACAATTTCAGCTACGTCATGAATGTCAGTTACGTATCATACAGAAACCCTAATCATCCTAACAGTCGTCACAAATATCAGAATCGTATGGAGATCAACGTACATGCAGAAACATCACAACTCAATCATTCAGAAATCATTGTCTAGCATGAACCCTAGTTTAAACGTATATCGAATCGATTAACATACAACATCATATCATCAAATCCTATCCCGATACTAATGTGTATTCAAAATCAGAGTATATCAACAACATTCAGAACCGATTGTTTTGATTGTATTAAGTTTCGCTTATTACTACTTATCCGATTAATCACGTACATCGACATCTATACCATCATACACATATATTCATAATCCGTTGCATAAATCAGCATTTACATGTACGCATAACAAGCAATCAGAAACATCAACAGAACCGATTTAACAAACCCGTACTAACCGAGATGAAGGTTGGATCGCACAAGAGTTTCCGGTGGGTTCTAGTTCGCCGTCACACAGCAGAGAGTCCTCTAGGGTTTTCTGGTTTGCTAAAATGTGGCGAATGGAATCGTTCTACGCAATATAAACATGTCTAACCGTACTGGACCCTATTGGGCCTCGGCGAATCTGGGCTCGGCGAAACAGCTGTTTCGTCGAGAGGATTGTTGGCGAAACAGGCTTTGTTTCGTCGGAACTCACTTTGGCGAAATACATTATGTTTCGTCGGATTCTTTTATAGTTTACAGTTTAAGTTTCACAAACAGTACACATGTTTACATAATCACACATAATCATGCAATCACAATGCATTCATCATATCACAATGTACAGTTATACGTCAAACAAGTCAAAGTCAACGTGCATTAAATGCGAATAAAGACTGTCGGAAATTCGAGTTGTCACAAATAACAACACTTAGCATACTAAAAGAGCACTCAGTCATCCAAACCCCGCGCGAGGTAGTTACATACCCAGCAGGAATCGCGCAGGGAAGTAACGCAAGGCTGTCCAGATAGTACACAAGGTACAAGTGGCAGAAGAAAAGAGCCAATCAACTTCCTTCTAGCCCTGCTCAATCGTGCTCCACGATCATCTGACATGTAGGAGACAAAAAGTACTTAAGGACGCCTACATGGCACCAATCATAAGGCAGAGACAACTGCCCCACGATCTCCACTTACCTGCTGATGGCAGAAGGGCGGCCAGGCCGACAACAGTGACACGTGGCTCCAATCACATTGCGCCAGCTCCAGAAAGCTCCTAGAAGCCACTAACGGTCGACACCAGTGAGACAAGGAGCATACCCTCCATGTTGTCGCCTTCTGGCCCAAGGCCCATCAGCCCACATCCTCTTACACCTCTCCGGCTATAAATAGAGACCTCACTTCACAGGTTAAACATTCGATTCCCTCTACTCTCACTCTTAATACATACTTATCTCCTCAAATACAGTCGCTTATTCTCACGCCGGAGCCTGGTTAAGAGGGAAACCCCCATATTCCCCTCTTAACGAGTAACGGTGTTCTGTTTTGCAGGATTAGACGATCATTACGAAACTCAGAAAGCCATTAGAAGATTAACCACTAGGGTAGGAACATAAACCAAACTGATTAGCCTCATAATTAGTTCAGTGTTTCTTCATTGGCGCCCACCGGTTTTCTACAAATCACCTTCATCTTCTTTTTCTAAGTTTTCATGGTTTTTTCTTCCTTCGATCATGGCTGGTCAAGGAATCATTCCTGAGTTTGTTGGTTTTGGAGCAAACTCTAATGCAGCGTTGGGGGTGGACAACCAAAACGTCCAACCCCAACACATTGAATAAATTGGCGAAATCGAAGTAACCAACACTGGGGGACCGCGTGGGAGCATCACCCGCATCACTCAAACGGTAACCCCAGGAAACAACGGCGCCGGACCTCCAAACCCACCTCCACCTCAGAACATTTTGGCGCTACTAGGGCTACCAGAGGGCGGAACCCCAGCCTCATGGTACGCCAAGCAACTTGCCACCATTAACGAGGCATATCAATCTTTGAGCGCACAGCAAGCAGTCTTAACGGCAGAACCATCCTTGGTTACACCAACCGGCCCCAGTCACAGGGCGCGCCAGATACCACCAACGCAAAACATCCAAGGAAGAGCTAACAGACCTCCCCCTACCCGAAGACTAAGCGTGCAGGACACGCGCGATACACGGGGAGAAACATAAAGCTATTATGACTATCCGTCAAACGTCCAAAGAGGCCCAGTTCATAGCCGGCTCACGCCACGCAACATGAACAATGAATGGGAAGATACTGACCCGAATGACCCAACTTGGCAAGATGATGAGGGTTCGTCAGTCTTCAATCGCTTGCAAAGGAACCATGAATACTACAAACCAAGACAACATGTTGGGTACACCGAAGAGGCAGAGCAAGACTTTCGCCTCGCCTATCGACCAGCTGAAGCTGTAGAACATTCAAAGTTCATTCCAAAAATCGCACTGGCGCCGCTTAAAAGAGAGAAGTTACCTCCGACAGTCGGAAAGTTTAACGGATTGACTGATCCCGGTGATCACGTCAGAGTTTTCACAAGCGTGGGTTGCATGGGAGGATGGAATATGCCCATGTGGTGCCATCTGTTTATTCAAACGCTTACCGGGGCTGCTCGCGCCTGGTTCGACAGCCTTCCTCCGGGAAAAATTAAATCATGGGTGGATTTCAGGACACAGTTTTTGAGTCACTTTAGTCAACAGAGACGTTACCAGTGCGACACAGCCGAGGTAGAGGACATCTGGCGCAGAGATAACGAGGGTCTCGAAGATTTCATCACTCGCTTCAACAAGGAGTGCTTGGAAATCGGTGGCGTAAGTGAACAACTCATGCGCTGCCACTTCAAGAAAGCCATTCGCTGTGATAGTCTCATCAGAACCATCACTGGGAAGGACGGAATGCCTAAAGAATGGGATAAGCTCATGGAAGCCGCGAAGATAGTCGCGCAAACTGAAGAGTCAATCGCCAGAAACAAGAGTTATCGTACCGAAGATTGATTTTCTAAAGGGGGCCATTCGCGCGATGACAACAAACGGAACAATGGCAAGAACCCTGGGTGGAAAGCCAACCATTCCAGCGGTTATGGTGAACGACCTCGTTATGAAGAACGGTCGCGCTACAAAGAAGACGCGCGAGACACTATTGATCGAATTGGGTATCGAAAGGCAGTCAGGGATGACAACTGAGATAAACACTGGACTCCGCTCATAAAAACACCAAAAGAGGTGCTGATGACGGAGAATCATGATTTCAAGGCGCCAAGGCCTATGACAAACAAAAAGGGGCAAGACCCCAACCTGTACTGCGACTTCCATAAAGATATGGGACACCTGACAGACGACTGTTATAGTTTACGTCAGGAGATCGAAAGAGCATTAAAAAGCGGAAAGTTAAGCCACCTGGTGAAAAACGTGCGCAAAGAAACTCGACAGCTCCAACGCCACGATGAGGGGAATCACAAGAAAGTCAGACGCCTAGAAACCCATATGGTCAACGGACCAAGATACAGCGCAAAAGAGAAAGGCAAGCGCCCGTACGAACCCTCATGGCAAGAGCAACAGGTCATTTTCCCGGTATTACGCGGGGGTCCTCGCGCCACTCGACCCGTTGTCATTACCGGTATTATCGGCCATTATGAAACGGAGTATGTCTTCATTGACCCATGAAGTACGGCAGATATCATCTATGAGCAGTGTTTTAATCAGTTTGATGAGGATGACAAAGCGAGACTTGAGCCAGTTGATTATCCACTATCTGGATTTTGCAACGAAATGGTCTCCCCGCTTGGCCAAATCAGCTTCCCCGTCATGCTCTCTAACGGAAAGCACTCAAGAACAACAAATGTAAACTTCATGGTGATGCCTGTCAAATCGAGGCATGATGTGTTGATTGGAAGAGAAACCCAAGGCGAACTAAACATGGTAACTTCCACACCCCACTCAGCGATAGGGTTTCCAACCAAAACGGGGGTGGCGATCATCTATGCTAAGAAAGAAGTAATGGCGACAGAAGAGATGCGCCCAACAAAAGCGGCCAAGGTTTCAACAACAGAGCCAGAAAATTGGGTTTTAAACCGCAAGTACCCGGAGCAAACGGTGACGATAGGCCACGCAATCTCACCAAACATCAGAACTCATCTCAAACAGCTCATGTTCAAGAATATGGATATCTTCGCCTGGACCCCGGCCGAAATGACCGGTGTCCCGCGCGACATCACCGAGCATTGTTTAAACACATACCCCTCTGTTGAGCCGAAAGTTCAAAGAAGGCGCAGCTTAGGGGCAGACAAAACCAAAGCAATGAATGAGCAAGTATGTGAATTACTCAAAGCGGGAATCTTACGAGAAGTACGTTATCAAAGTTGGGTCGCGAACCCAGTGATGGTGGAGAAGTCTAGTGGAGGATGGCGAATGTGTGTTGATTATACCGATCTCAACAAGGCATGCCCTAAAGATTGTTACTCTTTGCCTGAGATCGACAAAAAGATAGACTCTCTCGCGCCATACAGATGGAAATGCTTCTTTGATTGCTATAAAGGGTACCATCAGGTTCAAATGAAGTTAGAAGATGAAGACAAGACAGCTTTTCGAACCGATCTAGGGATCTTCTGCTACACAAAGATGCCTTTCGGCCTGAAAAATGCTGGCGCAACGTATCAACGCCTGATGGATAAGACCTTCGCTGGAGATATCGGGAAGCATATCGAAGTTTACATCGATGATCTGGTGATTAAAATTCCTGAAGAGGACCAAATGTTGAAAGACATCGAAAAAACATTCAACTCATTGCGCAGCGTTAACATGAAATTGAACCCAGCCAAGTGTTCTTTTGGTATGGAAGAAGGGAAGTTCTTAGGCTTCATAGTCACAAACGGCGGCTTTAAGGTGAATCCAGAAAAGGTCCAGGCGATAGAGCGAATGCCATCACCACGAACAATCAAAGAGATGCAACGGTTGGCCGGCCGACTAGCCGCGCTTAACCGTTTTCTGTCAAATCACGCCGCAAAGTCGTACCCTTTTATCAGCACTCTGCGCAACTGTGTGAAGAAACAAGAGTTCAGGTGGACCCTTGAAGCAGAGAAGGCTTTTCAGCAAATGAAGGAGTGTTTGATCGAACTCCCTACCCTGACAGCACCGTTTGAAAAAGAGCCACTCGTACTGTACTTATCTTCTTCGGATAAGGCAGTAGGGTCGGTATTACTGGTGGAGAGAAATGGAGTCCAAACTCCAATTTATTACGTCAGCAGGGTACTCACTGACCCAGAAACGAGATATTCAACAATGGAGAAGTTGGTACTTGCATTACTCCATGCTTCTAGGAGGTTGCGCAGATACTTTACGGGGCACGTAATCACAGTACTTACCAACTTTCACATCGGAACGATATTGCAAAAGCCAGAAACATCTGGTCGACTAGCAAAGTGGGCGATCGAGCTGGGGGGCCACAACATTTTGTACAGGCCACGCCCAGCCATCAAGGGCCAGGTCCTTGCAGACTTTATCACAGAAGTCCCAGCAGAAAAAATCAAGGATTGCGAGATTGTTGAAACTCCCGTGAAAGATACATCTGACGAGTTGTGGTTGCTGTACACCGATGGGGCCTCAAACGAAGACGGCGCAGGAGCAGGATTGCGCCTCGTGAGCCCTGAAAGACATGAATTTACGTACGCCATCAAGTTAGATTTTAAGAATACCAACAACGAGGCAGAGTACGAGGCATTTCTGGCAGGCTTACGCCTCGCCATAAAAATGGGAGCTAAGAATCTTCAAGCGCATGTTGATTCACTTTTGATCGCCAGTCAAATCAACGGAATCTATGATGCAAGGGGCGAAGTTATGGCCTTATATTTGGATCAGGCGAAAGAGCTGCTTCAGAAATTCAAGTCATACAAGGTAGTACACATCAACCGTTCCGAAAACAAACCAGCTGACGTCTTGAGCAAGCTTGCTTCAACTTCATTCCAACATCTGGCCAAGGATGTAAGGATTGACGTCTTGAGCAAGCTTGCTTCAACTTCATTCCAACAGCAGAGGCAAGGAAGATTTAAAACAAGGCCCTGCATTATGAGATGAATGGTGGTATCCTATACCGAAAGTCCTTCTTGGGGCCCTTATTGCGCTGCGTGGACCCCCAGGATGCCAATTACTTGATCAGAGAGATTCACGAAGGAATCTGTGGCATCCATGCAGGACCGCGCATGGTTGTCGCGAAAATTATGAACGCTGGATATTATTGGCCGGGGATGCATGTCGACGCCCTGAAGGAGCTGCGCAAATGCGACTCCTGTCAGCGGCACTCTCCAAAAACCCTGCGCCCAAAGAATGATCTCATTCCCGTATCCACTGCTTGGCCTTTTCAGCAGTGGGGAATTGACATGGTGGGACCCTTCCCAGACGCCCCCGGCGCCGTCAAGTTCATAATCGTGGCCGTTGATTATTTCACTAAATGGGTGTAGGCTAAAGCCCTCGCCTCAAACACTGCATTGATGGTGCGCAAGTTTATTTGGGAGCACATCATTTGCAGGTTTGGTCTCCCACTCAAAATCGTCACAGACAACGGTACCAATTTTGCTTCTGAGGACCTTCAAAATTGGATGAAGGAAATGAAAATCGAGCATACCTTCTCCTCCGTTGCACACCCTCAAGGCAACGGTCAAGTGGAAAGCGTGAACAAAAGCATAGTCGAGGGGATAAAAGCTCGACTGGGCACAAAGAGAAGAGGCTGGGTAGATGAGCTCCCAAGCATCCTGTGGGCTCATCGCACCATGCCGAAGACAAGCACCGGCGAAACTCCTTTCAGCCTAGTATACGGCTCGGAAGCAGTTATCCCGGCAGAAGTTGGACTCCCCTTACCGCGCTTGACTGCAGTCAAAACGGTTGATAACGAAGCAGAGCGCCGTCTCGATTTGGATTTGTTGGAAGAACGACGCGAGATTGCGCGTATCAAAGAAGCGAAATACAAGACACAACTGGAAAGGTACTACAATGCGAGATTCCGCATTTGTACCTTCACTCCAGGAGAATACGTCTTTCGAGACAACGAGGCTTCAAACGCCGAGCGCCCAGGAAAGCTAGCACCCAAATGGGAAGGCCCATACTTAGTACATGAAGTGCTAGGAAAAGGGGCATACAAACTGCGCACCCTAGATGGACACATCATCCCACGCACATGGAATGCACAACAACTGCGCAAATGCTATATGTAATCGCTCTCGGTCTTGCACATCTACTCACTAACGTTGGCCACGCGCCTTTTTACTTTCCTATGTTGGCTAAACGCCCTTTACGTTACAAGCAATGTATGTTGGCCTAAGCGCCTGTTTCCTAGTCAATGAAAGCATACGACATGTTTTCTTCTATATTGCTTCTTGAGTTACAAATGCATGTTAAACTTTTGATTAGCACGAAAACACTCCAGTGAGTTACACGCTCACACGTTCGAGGTCCTCCGCGAACAAAATGCGAGACCAAGCAACTACACTCGCTTAAGAGCCACACTTACATTTATTCGCGCTAACTTAACCAAAGTTTCTAACAACAGTGCAATAATTGTAACATGACAAGAATAAACATGAGAATTATATTTAATAAACACAAGCGCGCAGCGATTACATAGAAACCAACGATCATTCATCTGATCCAAAACAAGCGCGATCGCGCAAATGTTATAAAAACCTAAAAATTACAAGGCACAAAGCCTGAAGACACTTATCTATTCGAATCCATCACCATCATCACCATCGTCGTGCTTATCGCCTTCACCATCGCCATCATCACCAGCAATTTCCTCTTCATCTGATAATTCAACGGTTTCTGGTGGATCAAGGATGGCCTTTAAACGATGACACCAATCATCATGCTTCAACGCTTCAGTAACCAAGTCCATCACGGGCAGTGATAAGTGATCATAAGTATTTTCAGCATGTGCCAACTCGGCATTAGCCTGGTCAGTCACTGAGCAATGACTAGTGTCAAAATCCTGTCCGAATACCTCTTCAACGTGCTGCGCACATTCCAGATAGCCTCCACGATGACCAACTGCGCGCGCGGCATCTGTCAGAGCAGCAACAGCGCGATCCAGTTCTCCAGCGTTAAGGACAGAGTTAGCAACCTATAGCGAAGACTGTGTATTAAAAACAACTTTTAGCAAATAAAACTTTTAAGGGAAAAGAATAGCATACCAGCACTACTCCGCGGCCGCGCATCCACTCGGCCTCAGAGACAAGAGTATCAACGATGCCCTGAGCCTCAGAATAGTTAGTCTGCGCTACATTGAGGGCCGCGGTACTAACATCACGCGCTTCTTCAGCTCTTTGCTTGGCCTCCTCAGCAGTTGCGGCCTTAACTTTCTCCGCCTCAAGATCGATTTCCAAGGATTCGCATTTGTCAACCTGCTCGTTCAGGCGGCGTTTCAGTTCAACAATCTCGACATCCTTGGCCGTCAGATCCTTGTCTTTGCTTGACAACTGCACCTTCACCTCAGCCAGCTCAACCTGCAAGGGATAAAAGAATCACTTAACTCTGCTAACAAAAGCATAAATTGAAAAGAGAAGTCTCTCGAACCTCAGCTTGCTCCTTAGCAGCACGCACAGCCTGCGCATCCTCGACTTGCGTTGTCAAATCAGCAACCTTGCCCTCGAGCTCAGTAATTTTAGTGCGAGCAACATAAGCGCGCTGGTTTTCTTTCTCGTAGATCTTCTTCCGTTCAGCTTTCTCCTTTGCCAACAGATCCTCGGCAGCTCGAAGCTTGCCCTTCAGGCCCTCGCGCCCCCACTCCTCCGCTTTCCTATCAGCCTCAAACTTGGATTTCTCTTCCTCAAACTTGGCATTAGCCTTCTCAAACTCCTTAACTTGCTGCACAAGGCGCTCGCGGTATTTCTCCCAATCGACCCTCTCCCTAATCATCGTCCGCCATTCGCGAACGATTTGGTGGTTGGCGGCGCGAGTATTGGCCTCCCCGATCACATAAGTGCGATACAGCCCATCATGAGTCTTAGCCCTCTGCCGATTAACCTCACCAGGAGGGAAGGAATTTAAGAACCAATCACGGCAAGGGCCGAACTCTTGAAAGGTGTCTTTCTACTTCAAACCCCAGGGAGCTTGGTGGGGGGCATTACCATGTTCCTCTTCAGTATAACTTTTATAATAGATGTCACCAAGGGTATCCTTCGCCCCGATAGCTTGTGGGTTGTAACCCCCAGCGCCACCAGAGCTCGCGCCACCAGAAATGTATGGACCTGATCCCCCAGTAGTTCCCTTGGAGCGATGGGAGGCATCAGGCCGCGCAGGGTGGGTAGGCTTATCCACCCCAGGTTCTTTCCTTGTCTCTTCATGAGCAGTGGTAGAAGCAGCACCGGTATACTTTAGAGCATCATCAATGGGCTCTTTAGGGGCCTTTTTCTTTTCCTTCTCAACATCAGCAAGAGGCTTTTTAGCAGGTCGTTTCTCTCTCTCCTGCTCAGCCCGCCTCTTCTTCTCCTCGTCAACTCTTTTCTTCTTGTGCTCCTCAGCAGCCTTCTTTTTCTTGTCTTCCTCGGCCTTCTTTTCCTCAGCTTTCTTCTTCTCTTCAGCAACTTTCTCCTTAACCCCCGCAGCAGCCTGTTTTCCCTTCTCAGACTCCACTCCAGCAGTCTGCGAAGGTTTAATGGTAATCTTAGGCCTCTTTGGCTCCGGCTCCGAAGGCTCCGTCAACACAACACCTTTCTTTTCGGGCGTTTTCTTCTTGGCCTCTGCAGAAGATAAAAAGTGTCAAAAAGAGGAAACAAAGAATGAGAAGCTAAGGAAAACTAACCAGGAGAAAACCGATAAAGGGAGCGCAAGTTGCTCGTTTTCCCGATCAAGGGAACCGCACCATCTTTTGGCGCAGCAACCACACCAGCTGTGGTCTCGCTTCTATTTCTTTTTCTACTGATCAACTTTTCAGCAGCCTCCTCCTCTTCTTCTTCTTCTTCCTCTTCCTCATGCGCAACAGAGGAAGGAGTAGCACCAGCATCCGGGTTGCGAGAACCCGCGCTTCCGGAGCTCTTCGAACCAGCTCCTCCAGATTTCTTCTCGCCTATACGCGACAAACCTTCAAATGAATCACTGATAATAACGTAATCCTCCAAGTTACTTTGACGAAGGCGGAGAGTACCTTTGTCAGCAGCGCTAGCGGTTGCGCGACTACTCCCAGCTCCCTTGCTGGTCACCTCAGGATCCAAGGTGATAACCTTCTTCTTTCTCACAGGCTTTTTCTTCTTATCCTCGGGGTCGATACCCAGGTCGCGCAACACACCTGCAAAGACGTTAGACCACGAACTTAGCTCCCCATTCGAAGACCCTACAGACTCCTCGCTGGAAAGATAGACAATCTTTTTCCCAGCAGAAGTCACAGAGCGCAAAGGACGAGGTTTAGGTATGTGTGCACCTTCAGTTGCAGTAGGCGGAGCGGCGAATGCATCAGCAACTGGATACATGAAATTACCCTTAATCTGGTCATACCAGTATTCTTCTCTAGCCTGAAGCGGGCGCACGCCCATGGAACCACCAAAGGTGGGGAAGGCAGCTTGATACAGATGCACCTCTACACGACAAATTATGAAAATAAACACAAGTATGAATCAGGAAACGAACAAAATTAAGAGAATTACTAACCTCTATCATCGATCATCAGAATGGGAACTTCCTTCCTGTCAGGCAGCCATTGATCACTCATCCGCGCTGCCACCAAGACGTTCTCACCAAACACTCGGTTTGGGGTGGCAGTAAGCGTCCTATACCAAGCCTCAGTTTTGGGGATCGCCAAGTCTTCTTTCACAATGGGTTCATACCAAGCGCGAAAGGTCATGACGATCGAAATCACCTCCTCGCGAATATAGAAGAATTTCGGCTTCCAATCATGGAAACTCTTGGGAGGATTAAGGAGTATCTTCTTCGCAGCGCCTCGACTAGCAAAGGAATAGAAGCCCATATTCCGGATAAGCTGGTAAAATGCCCAGAACCTCTCAACCGTTGGCTCGATATCATGAGAGCGACATAAAAACTCGAAATGTCGAACTCACACCATCCCTGGTGGACTCAGCTGTGAGATATGAAACCCATAAAACTGAAGAATATGGGCCAAAAAGTTCATCGCCGGCAGCCGAAAGTTGCCCTGATGAAAGAAGTCTTCAAATAACGTGATATAGCCCGGCGGGGCATCGGCGACCGTCTGATTTTGACCGGGATATCTGGCATCCCATTCCGGTGGAAACCGGAAACTCCTCGTGATTTGCTCAAACAGCCCTAAATCCCACCGGAGAACGGGAACAGGGCCTTCTTCTCCGGGATTTTCTTCGTGATGTTCTTCAGCCATTGCTAATCGACAAAGAAGCCTTGAATATTCTGGAAACAGACTTGAAGATCTGCTACCATGTTCTTCAAAGTCTTGAAGATTCAAAGGAATTTGAGAGCAAACAGGAAAGAGAATGCAACAGAAGAAGAGAAGTGGTTTCTTCTCTCAGTCTCATCGGATATATATACCCATCGCATTTAATGCGATGGGTAAACGTGCCGAGATCGTCGCGTATGTGACCAATCAGAGGATGACACGTAAGGCGAGAATCCCGGAGTGACAGTTACCACGCGCGCGTGGAGCTCACTCTCCTGACAGAATGACCAACCGTCAGAGACAACTTGATGACAGCCGTGTAAGTGGTCAACTCAAACGTCACCGTCAATGACGTTTCTCACCAACTTGTCAGAATTCAAATCTAGAAGGTATTCCCGCCAAAAATTACTACAGACTTCATGCAGAAGCTAATAGGGTCGCGCAGTATTAACAATGACTTAATAACCCTGCGCGCTTACACCCAAAGGCAGCAACACACCTGGAACCAAAACTGGTAGTCGCGCCGTAGTAACCAATAAGAGTTTACACGCGCCCCGTCTACCAACGTCAAGGAAACATTTTCTACAACTTTATTTTTCTAAGTCCAGAGCTCCAACCACTTGCCATGCGCATGGTGCAGCACTGGACTAGGGGGACTTGAAGGGGTATGGTCCCAAAAAAGCCAAGCAAACCTCCGTCAAGGTCGCGCGCGGGACCATACTCCTTATTCAACAAACTTCTTATCATGACCCTCGCGCGAGCTACATCATATTCTGTTTTGCACGGCGCGAGGCCTAGACAATAAGAAGCTCCAATAACAACACTTAGCATACTAAAAGAGCACTCAGTCATCCAAACCCCGCGCGAGGTAGTTACATACCCAGCAGGAATCGCGTAGGGAAGTAACGCAAGGCTGTCCAGATAGTACACAAGGTACAAGTGGCAGAAGAAAAGAGCCAATCAACTTCCTTCTGGCCCTGCTCAATCGTGCTCCACGATCATCTGACATGTAGGAGACAAAAAGTACTTAAGGACGCCTACATGGCACCAATCATAAGGCAGAGACAACTGCCCCACGATCTCCACTTACCTGCTGATGGCAGAAGGGCGGCCAGGCCGACAACAGTGACACGTGGTTCCAATCACATTGCGCCAGCTCCAGAAAGCTCCTAGAAGCCACTAACGGTCGACACCAGTGAGACAAGGAGCATACCCTCCATGTTGTCGCCTTCCGGCCCAAGGCCCATCAGCCCACATCCTCTTACACCTCTCCGGCTATAAATAGAGACCTCACTTCATAGGTTAAACATTCGATTCCCTCTACTCTCACTCTTAATACATACTTATCTCCTCAAATACAGTCGCTTATTCTCACGCCGGAGCCTGGTTAAGAGGGAAACCCCCATATTCCCCTCTTAACGAGTAACGGTGTTCTGTTTTGCAGGATTAGACGATCATTACGAAACTCAGAAAGCCATTAGAAGATTAACCACTATGGTAGGAACATAAACCAAACTGATTAGCCTCATAATTAGTTCAGTGTTTCTTCACCACTATATATATATATATATATATAGGATTAGGATCAAGAGTGAAAGAGTGAACTAATCTTGGTCCTTGATCATTTTTAGATTAAAAGGGTAAGATTGACATTACCCAGGTATGTTTAATTAAAATCTCTTAATTTTCTCATCTCTTAACTCTTTCTCTCTCTCTCTCATTTTTAATTATTTCTTTATCCATAGATTTTGTTTTAATTTTAACTTGAATATTGTTTTACTTTTATTATGCGTATATATAGATATCATAATACATTGTTTTTAACTTTTTATAATTTTCAATAAACATTAAAAAATTTCTCTGAGATTTGAAATTGTAATTATTTTTGGGCATTAATTTTTTTTTTGAATAGGTGATGAAGTTAATTATTTTTGCATACATGTGATATGTTTCATTTTCATTAATTTCATATTTTTTATATGAATCTACTCATGTGCATGCCTAATATACTTTATGTTGTTAATATACACATATGTAACCATTTCTGAATATAATACACAGATGTATAAAATATTATACACATGTGTATAAACTAACAGCTGTGTATCTTGTATAAACTGATAGTTAGCGAGACTGTACACATGTGTATAAACTAATAGCTGTGTATATTGGGTAAACTGATACTAGCGAGACTGTACACATGTGTATACACTAACATCTATGTATCTTGTATATACGGAAACTAGCGAGATTTTAGGGATTTTGATTATATTGTTTAATAAATGCAATTTACAAAAGACACAAATACCCTTCTGTCATTTATTTTAAAGGGGAGTTATAACATTATAATTACAATCTTTCCATTGTTTAAAAATCTCTAGATGTTGTAATCCAATGGCCCAGATTAGTTCACACAGTTCACTCTCCACCTAGTGTTCACTCTAGAACCCTACACTATATATATATATATATATATATATATATATATATATATATATATATATATATATATATATATATATATATATATATCCTAATATTATTCAAAGGTATTTGTCACTAGGCGATTTCCGTGACGGTGGTCATATCACTATTGATCATTCTTTCAACTAGTGACTGTGGTCGTATCACTGTTGATCACTCTTTCAACTAGTGACTGGGGTCACTATTGATCATTATTTCAACTAGTGACTGTGGTCATAATACTGTTGATCATTCTCTCAACTAGTTAGTGTGGTCATATCATTGTTGATCATTCTTTCAATTAGTGACGCTATCAAATAATGTATATCAAACCCCACATATCTGGTTTTTAAATAATGTATTCCCGATGTATATCTTAGTTAAATATATAATTGACATATATATCGTTTAATTTTATTATGATATATATTAAGGTTTATATATTATACCTATTAAGGTTTATAATATACTATTTTAAATATTAGTTTGGTAATTATCTGTATAATCATGTAAAAAATATATAGACTTCATTTAAATTTAATTAACAATAATATTTAAAATTATATCACACTGTAATTTTATAATTATCCTTTAGGAATAAACAAATACGTTTATTTTGTACACTGATGGTATATTATGAAATAAAGGATACCAAAACATAATTTAAATAACAGTTTTATACCTCGTTAATTATGTGTTAATATACTAATTATGTGTTAGTAAATAAAAGAATATACATATGTAATAAAGGATACTAACACATAATATATAATGCAACACATTATGCGGCTGGGGACATTCCCCTGTGCTTGTGGTCATATTACTTTGGGTCCTGTCACCCAATAGTAACGGTTCCTGTCACACCCTTGGTGACTGTGGACTGGTAATGTATACAAAACCCCAACTACTGGCAATAATTATAGATTACAAATACTTAATCCATGTAAGTATAACTAAAAAACATTTGAGGTTTTGTAAAGTAATTTGGTAAAAAGAGAGAATGACTCACTTTGTAATTTTAGGGTTCAACTAAAATCCTTCTTGTATAATCTTGTTTATAACTCCTGAGCTATTTAATAAAAAATATACAATGCACTCGTGATTAGTGTAATAACCCAATTCAACTTTATCAATATATCATGAGATAGAACCCCAACTTAGTTTACAAAGCATAGCCTTTATCAGGCAGCGCTTTGGCATCAGTTGCTGGGTTCAAGATCAATCGGACAGGGTATTGACTCAGTGATCAGGGGTTAAAACACTTAAAACGAGGCAAGGCTTTGAAGTATAATAGGTATAATACTTAAGAAAATATGGGTTATATATTTGGGCAGGGAGTGAGGGGGCGAGAGAGAGCAAGGAAATTGAGCAATTATATATATATACAATTGATGAAGGTTTCATAACCTTTGTATTTATAGTTGAAGTTGTAACTTGGACATCACGAAAAATTTGATTCCTTCGTCAATTGTCTTCCACGTACACCATTTAACATTTAAGTCAAATATACACGTACACACATTTCTTAATTGTTAGTTTTGATTATTTTATTATTTATTTTTGTAATTAATTCAGCTGCTTCACTCATTTATCGCTTATAACTTCTAAAATATGAAGTTTTATAAAACAATGAATATGTCATTAGAACGAGAATATTTTATCTACATTTTGACTTAAGTTTCATTAAAAAAAGTGTAAGGTTAATTATAATGTATTTTTATTATTTAATTATTAAACGGTTCCTATGTTCGTCTAAATACCTTATAATTCTAACATTCAACTTACCCGAAATTTGCCCGCTTAATAATATATAAGTTTTTATCTACTTAATTTTAATTTATATATATAAATTTTGAAATGTTACATCCTTCTCACCTTTTTTAAATCTCGTCCTCGAGATTTTGGCTATGATGTTATTTTAGAATTATGTCATGCGTTGATTAATAGTATTAAGGTAAATGACACTACAAAATTGAATCAAGACATATTTAAATTTTGTGAATACGAGTTTTCCAATAAATAGGACTCAACTGAATTAGTCCCAGAAATCGATGTCAAATGAACGGGATGAAATGATATAATCATCAAGGTAACTAAGTTCAAGCCAAAAGAGATTTATGATCAATAGATGTCTAAATCAAATGTTTACAAGTTGTGATTGACAATAGAATTCATTGTCAAAGGAAACTTACTTTAGTTGTCAGTTAAGGAAGAGTCGGAATCAACAAGCTCAAATGAAATAGAAGCATGAAAATGATTTGTCAACTATCAAACCATAACATGAGAAAAAATCAGTGTGTTGACATTATTAAATTTGCAAGGATATACTGAAATACAATAAAGTTTAGTGTATCATTGTCTTAATACATAATTGCATCAAGACTACTTTTAATGATGAGTCAAATGAAAGACGTACGTGGTTTTGCATGAATTGTATGATTATGATTAGCCCAAGCTACAAGTTTATATCGACGCCACAAGGTGTCGTAATGATTGAAATAGCTCAATAATTACGGTGACCGAACAAATTCACCATGTTCGTAATCAACTGAAAGATTTAATGAAGTAAACTTGGATATTCATTTCAAATAAATCTTATAGGATTTTCAATTGATAATGAAAAACCAAATGAATATCATAGAATTTTTTATCAATGATGAAAGAATCTTTAGAGGTACACCGGAATATAATACGAATTTGTGTACTCTTATCTTAACACATAATTGTATTAAGACTGTTTAAGATAATGAACCAACAGAACTTAAATAAATAAATCCGTACATCAGGAGTGAAAATGAGATTAGCTCAAGCTTCAAATTAAAGAAAAACGCCACCACAAGGTGTCGTACCCAAGTAAATGATTCAATGAAACACTACGTGAAAAAAGGGCTACGGCCACACTTTTGGCAAAACCGCCCTGCCACACATTTGTAAAAATGTGTGGCTAAAGGTTATTCATAACATTTTAAAACACCTTTAGCCACACATTTTATTATTAATGTGACCATTTATACCAGTTCAGAACCTTTAGCCACACTTCTTGAAAATCATGTGACATTTATTAGCCACAAATCGAAATGTGTGGCCAAATGTGATCTATAGCCACATATTTTTGTTTCATGTGACAAAAAAACATGTAATTGACACATTTAGCCACACTTTAAGAAAAAAATTGTGACATATATTTGCTACACTAGCAAAGTGTGGCTAAATGGTATCTATGATCACATTATATATTTTCCTATGACCAATAACATGTGTATTCAAAACCTTTAACCACACTTTAAGAAAAAACTGTGACATTTATTAGTCACACTAAAAAAGTGTGGCCAAATTTGATCTATGGTTACTATATTTGTTTCGCGTGACTAAACACAAAACTATTCCAAACCTTTAGCCACACATTATCCACATTAGAAAAGTGTGGCCATATGTATTCTACGACCACATTATTTGTTTAATAATGTGGCTAAAATCTAATGCATATAGCCACATATATTATTTTATGTAACCAAAGGTTGGACAATATTCACACTTAAAATTACAAAATTTAATGTGGTTTTACATTAACTTTCGTCACACAATCATCATTTTGTTTATTTTGTGTGACGAAATATTATCAGATATCATTAAAAAAATGTGTGACCAAATGTTAAATTTACTACATCTTTAAAAAATCCTCATAAAATATTTAATTCCAAAACTTAAACTTCCACCTAAAATATTTCATCCTAAAACTTCCCTCCAAAATATTTCATTCTAAAACTTAAATTTCCCCCCAAAATATTTCATCCTAAAACTTAAACCTCCCCCCAAAATATTTCATTCTAAAACTTAAACTTCCCCCAAAATTTTTGATTCAAAACTTTCATCTCAAATAATATTCTTATTTAAAAAATTACATTATTTAATATTAAAAAAATGACTAGATATTTAATAATTCAAACTATTATTAAATATTCTATATTTTAAACCATATTTGTTTTCATTAGTGGATGCATATTAATAATGGTACCGAATTTCTCGAAGTTAATTGTTTTGGGTACTGGTACTTTCAGTTCGATACGATACCGGTAGTTTATCGAAATTTACTTTCAAATAGCGTTGTGGTACGAGTACTGTACAGTACCATACCAAACATTTTTGGTACCGGTACCTGTACCCATATTTGATGATTTCCGGTATTGACATTTTCGATACCGGTATGTTCGGTACCAGTACAGGTACTGAACTCATCCCTAATCATATCTGTGTTAATAGACCATATTGGGCTTTACTGGGTCACAATGCCCAATAGTGGTCATAGATATGTTAATGAACCATATTGGGCCTTAATTGATCACAATGGACAATAGTAGATCAAACATGTCTTAATGGACCATATTAGGCCTAAATGATAGTGGATCATACATGTCTTAATGGATCACAATGCACAATATCATATTATATATGTATTAAATGATCATATTGAGCCTTAATGGATCACAATGGGTAATAGTAGCTCATATATGTCTTAATTGACTACATTGAGCCTTAATGGATCACAACAGACAATAATAGCTCACATATGTCTTAATGGACCATATTAGGCAGCTCACAACGGGCGATAGTAGATATATATGTCTTAATGGATCACAATGAAACTTGGTAGATGATACATGTCTTCGTTGATCATATTGGACCTTAATTGGTCATAATTGACAATAGTACATCATACATGTCTTCGTTGACATATTTGGCCAATTGGCCTTAATGGATCATAGTGGACACTAGTAGATCGATCACACATGTGTTAATAGAACATATTGGGCCTTAATAGATCACAACAGATAATAGTATATCATACTTGTCTTAGTGGACCATATTGGGCCTTAATGGATCACAATGGTCAATAGTAGATCATACAAGTGTTAGTGGACCATATTGGGTCTTAATGGATCACAATGGTCAATAGTATATCATACAAGTGTTAATGGACCATACTGGGCCTTAATGGATCACGATGACCAATAGTAGATCATATAGTTCTTAATGGATCACAATGGACTATAATAGACCATACATGTTTAATGGACCGTATTGGGCCTTATGGATCATGATGGCCAACAGTAGATCATACATGTGTTAATGGATCACGACAACCAATATTAGGTCATACATGTCTTAATGGACCATATCGTAGAGGTGTACAAAATGATTTTTTCCATAAATGGTTTGTTTATCCGAACCGACGGGTTTTTCTCATTTTTGCTTTAACCGGTTTTTAGTTTAAGCGATTCGGTTAATAACCATTTTCTTCGGTTATTCACTTAAAAAGGTTCAATGAATAACCGGTTTTTTAGTTTATTAACCGTTTTTTAAATTTTTTTAATTTTTTCGGTTTCGGTTAATAAGTTGTTTCCGTTATTCAATGGCTACGAGGTTTTAAAAGATCGGTTAGGTTTCAAAACCTTGAGAGGGTGTTTGGGTTAGCTTATTTCAGAAGCACTTATAACTTATTTTATAACTTATTGACTTATAAAACCTTTAATAAAAAAAACCCAGCAATCCATCTTCACCTTCTTCATTTGTCCATCCTCTAAACCCTAATTAAATCCTTCGTGACTGATGTGAACAGCCACAACAACCCACCACCACCACTTAGCCGCCACCACCTCCACCTTCATCGCGCTTTCATCATCATCAGTTTGCCGGAACTGTGTTTGACTCGCAACCCAACACCACCGAGTATCCCACCAAAACGGGAATACACACGAGTTGAGGCTTACACGAGTTATGCCGAAACCTTAATCGTATCCCACATTAGCAGCCGTTAATGGATCTGGTGAAATCCTTAATCATGAAATTCTGAAATCCTAGATCCAGTAGTCGTCGTTGATGGCGCTGGTCGTCGGTTGGTGGCGGCAATGGTGTTGGTTGCCAGTTTTTTTGTTATATGTTTCATGAATTACTAGATGATTTGATGTATTACATATGTGATCTGGAACACAGGTAAAAAAAATTATGTTTTCTTGGTCAATGATAGATATTTTAATGGTCTTTAATTTGATAAACTCATTCAATTGCTTTACAAAGTTGAAAACTTATGTGACCTTTGTGGGGGATTGTGTTCTTAAATATGTTAGAGAGCAATTTTTTTTTAATTGAGTCAGCAAAGTTTTTGATGGTCTCAGCTATGATTCCTTTTAATATGCCATGAATTTGATTAGTTTTTATATAAACTATTACTACATCTGTGATCAAATGGCTATTCGGAAAGATTCTAATTTATTGATACTCATCAATATTTATATGTTCTTAATTGTTTGTGATGGGTATGTATGTTGAACCGACCATAGGGCACTCTTCGCTAAGATGTTCGTTGGTCTTCGAGTTTTATGGTTTATTATTTATCATCAAGATCCACCACATGTGAATGCCGACGCAGATGAAGTGATTATGTGATGAGGGATGTTAATTGGTGTATTGCTTGATTGTCTTACTGTGATGAGAATATTTGCAGGCTTAATTTACAGGGATTTGTGTTATGGATAGAGTTGGCTTTATGAGGTGTTTGGATACACGATTAAGCTGATTCATTCTCATTTTATATATGTTTGCTTACATAAAAGTAACTAGTTGATGTGAACTTTGCATAATTTTACTGGCTAGTTTAATAATTTTTATTCTCCTTTTTCTCTGTTATTTAGAAAAAACCTACCAGCAAATTCTACCACCAGTGATAAACTCTTTTTGTGATCAAGATAGGAGAGTTCGTTACTATGCTTGTGAAGCTTTATACAACATTGCAAAGGTGAGAGTGAATTTAAACTTAATCACTCAAGCTTTCCAGATATAAGACACTTAAGCTAATCTCATGTTCCAGACGTTGATATGCTGGGTTTTCTTCCAGATTTTCTTGATGGTAAACGTATTTAGTTTAAAGTTAATTGGGTGCTAATTCTCACTTCACTTGTTCTTTATCACGGACCTTTATGAATTCCACTGGCATGATGTTATCTCAGGTTTGTTTAACATGTTAAGTGATTCCAGCCTTGAAATCAGGCATCATGTTGATTCAGAACTTTCAGAGTTCCTTCAAGAGATAAAGAACTCCCCGGTAAACCATATTGATGTTTATCTCTCATATATATTTTACACTTGCTGAAATACTTGTACAGAGAGCAATCCTATTCTTGGAGTCTGTAGACTATGGTCGCATGGCTGAAATACTTGTACAGAGAGCAGCTGCTCCTGATGAATTTACTCGTTGGACAGCAATAGCATGGGTTAGTATAAAGATATCATCTCAATTTATATTCGTATTTGACCTTATAGTTGAAATTTATTATGTGATTTTTGGAGTTATTTGTTTTGTATGTTTGTTGAGGCCAGCTTGTACCTTATTATATATTGGGAGCTATCTTACCCTGCATAGCTGACATAGAAGAGAAAATACGAGTTGTAAGTTTGTATATTTTTTTCAGTCTAGTAAGTATTTGTTATGAAACCTAACGTTTTATTGGTTTCTATATATTCTGTATGATATTATGTACATTTAAATCATCTAAAAGTCTTCTTAGTGGAAGTGAATGGTATTGTCAGAGTGTCAGCAAGCTTTTCGAGCTCTTATTCAGGTGGCAGGTATCATTCTTTTTTTATGATAACATGGATTACTAATACTATGTACTTATGTAGTGGCTATTTTTATAAGTGAATCATCTTTACAAGTAAGTAGAAATATTAAGTCCTTGTATAGTTTCCATTATTCCTATAGGTAATCACAATCTGTGAGTTTCCTGTAATTTCGTTTGCCAAGTTGGCATTTTCATTCTTATTTCACGATGAGTTTTGCCATTAATGTCGTACAGGTATGAGACCTTCTCATATGTTGAGTATACATTTTTTTTGTGTAGGACGTTGCATCCGACACAGGTTCGACTACGGAGCCATAATCTTCCTAGGTAAGGATTCCCTATATATGTACCTATATCTAGCCAATTGTCAACTTATCTTTCATTGCTCTTCAAAGATGTTGGAATCCTTATCATGGTCAATATTGCAAGCAGATGAGCGCTTCCGCCAAGAAAAAAATCTAACCTACATTTCAAAGTGGATAAGAAAATCCTTCAGACAGCATGACAATTTTGACCATTCATTAGAGGGACTAAAGCCGTTTTTCAGAGACATCAAGGTATTCTTCTTGCCATTTACTTTTCTACTATCCACATAACATCTTTGCTTTTGGCTAGTTTTGACATCACTAACAAATTAACATAGTTCATGTTGTGAAATAATGCAACAGGTTGAGAATAATGGAAGTTCTATGAAGCCGATTGATGTTACACCTATTGATTTTGAGGAGCCACGGAACTGGTTCACAGATATGAAGAACGGTAAATCAACTAAGCCCAACCTGAAAGCACCAAGATCTGTGTCAGATGGTGTCACAGAACCAGAATTTACAACTAAACCGAAGAAATCTATGGTTATGACAAAAGGGTTTGACTGTTCATCACCAACGCCAATGATTTCATCACCTAATGAACACAATCATTCTAGAACAACTTCTGCAGTGCAACCCAGCAAAACACTTGCAACGACGCTTTCTTTGCACTGCCTCAATTACTAGCTGGGATGAACAGACTTCTGCAGTGCAACCCAGCAAAACAATTGCAACGTGGCACTATGTATAAAACTAGTTTAAATTGAAAACTTCTGTATAGCATTTGGTTTATAGTTTTCTCATGTTTATTGTAGTTTTTATTTGACTAAAAATTGAAAATAAAATGGGTATTTACTTGAAAATGATCACATATAATGACAAAAAATATGTGTGACCAAAAGTTAGACAATAGTCACACTTAAAATTACAAAATTTCGTGTGGCTATAAATAACCACTAGCCACACCATAGTTACCTTGTTTTTTGTTGTGTGACAGAATGATATCAAACGTCATGGGAAAAGAAAGTTATATATGACCAAAGATTAGAAAATAGCCATACTTATAATTACAAAATTTATTGTGGCTATACATAACCATTAGCCACACTTTTATCACTTTCTTTTTTGTTTGTGGGACAGAATCATAGCAAATGTCATGGGAAAAACAAATATGTGTAACCAAATGTTAGACAATAGCCACACCATAGTTACTTTGTTTTTTGTTGTGTGACAGAATTATATCAAACGTCATGGGAAAAGAAAGTTATATGTGACCAAAGATTACAAAATAGCCACACTTATAACTACAAAATTTATTGTGGCTATACATAACCATTAGCCACACTTTCATCACTTTGTTTTTTGTTTGTGTGACGGAATCATAGCAAATGTCATGGGAAAAACAAATACGTGTGACCAAATGTTAGACAATAGCCACACCATCATTACTTTGTTTCTATTGTGTGACGATCTGATAACAAATGTCATAGGAAAAACAAATATATGTGACCAAAAGTTAGACAATAGTCACACTTAAAATTCCAAAAATGTTTTCTGTATCTAGTAAAAGTTTTTAGCTACGCTTATAATAAATTCATGTGACTATGTAATAGAATCGGCCACACTTACAGTAAATTCATGTGGCCGTTGCTACCTTTTAGTCATACTTAATAGACAAAATGGATGATTACAACAACCCTTTTGGTCACACTTTTTTTTAATTGATGTGGCTAGAACATACTTTTCAGTAAATATATGTGACTATATAATAGAAACAGTCACACTTAAATTAAATTTGTGTGGCTGTTGCAACCCTTTATCCACACTTAATGAAGGAAATGCTAGATTTTAACCAAAAATATTGGTACCCTTTAGCCACACTTTTAAGTTCTAAGGCCACTAAAAAGTATGTGTGGCCGTATGATACCTACGATGACTCGAGCTTTGGTCACATTTGACATGAAAAAAATATGTGTGGCGAAAGACATATAGTCACACTTTTTTTGTGTGGCTGTATCCTTATTTTGGCGTAGTGAAAATGAAGACCAAACAAGTCTATTATGGTTTTTAATAGATGAAGTACTTGACATGATGCATTTATTTATAAACTTTGATTTGTACTAGGGTCAAATAATAACTTAACTTAGATATTACATATCAGCGATTACGTCTGGAATCATTTCTGCTTCTTGCGTAGCAAGTATGACTGCTCGCGCGTTCTTCTTAGCTTCGTCTGTTGTTTTTGCCTTGTTGTCGGGTGCTTTAGTCAGTTTCGGGAAATATGGTTTGATGTGTCCCGTTTCTCCGCAATTGAAACAGATATAAGTTTTCCTTCTACATTCTTCCTCTATATGTCCGGTCGTCTTGCAGAAGTTACAGTAGGGTGTTCTCCTAAAATGGCATCTTCCTGAATGCTTTTTATTACAGTTTCTGCTGGTAGGTTGCTCCAATGACGGTTCAGCTCGTTTCTTCTTATAGGAATCATTAGGGCAAAATTCTTGGGAAATTTTCTGGGCTAACTCTTTCTTCTTGTTTTCTTCTTTTGTGCAGATTAGTCCATCTGTCAGGATGTTAGCCTGTTCAATTGTTTCTTCAATAGTCTGTGGTCTAACGGCCTTGATGTAACATTTCTATTTTTAAAATAAAGTATACATAAAAACTTATATTATTAGACTGGTAGAGTACGAGTAAGTTGACTGTTAGAAATATAAAATACCTAGACGGGCCTAAGAACCGTTTAATAATAAAATTATAAAAAATACATTATATTTGAACTTACTCTGTTTTTAATGAAACTTGGTTCAAACTATAGATACAAATATTCTCGTTCTAATGACATATTCATTGTTTTATAAAAAGTCATATTTTAGAAGTTATACGCGCCAAATAAGTGAAGCAGCTGAATTAATTATAATATATAAATTAATAAAATAATAATCAAAATAAAAACTAAACAAAATAAAAATAAAACTTAATATGTACGTATGGAATAAAATAATAAAATAATATTGTTTATATATATTAATTTGTAACATGGTAGTGAATAGTATAATCTTTTTGTCTTTTGTGGCTTTTTTTAACTCTTTGTTTTTTTTATTTTGTAACAAAACTTTGGTTTTTGTAACCATTTTGTCATAAAAGTTAAATAAGTTTAGTTTTTTTATTAGTTTTTATTTTATGTTTTTTTTTGGATTTGGTCGTTGTTCGGTTGCTACTTAGTAAGATGTTTGGTGGTCAAACTTGGTCCCTCAGGGTTTTTTTTAACCCCCTCGACTTTCTAAGCGTGTCGCTGTAAATTCGATTTCATCTACTTTTTACATAACGTGAGTCACTTGGTGTTAAAAATTTATGGTTTTACATTACGTTTTTTTCTTGGTTTTGGTTGTCGTTCGGTTGCTACTTAGCACGGTTTTTACACCTCTAACACCACAACACTTGTAGCATGGTTTAACGTCTTCACCCCGCAACGCGGGGAATTAAGACTAGTTAAAATAAAAACTAAACAAATGGAAATATGAGAACTGACTATGGACTTGCATGTTATGATTTCATGAATACGTGTATGAACAATTAATGTATATGGGTAGGTGGCTAAAATTTGCGTAAATTCTAAGCATGATGGCAAGTATAAATAGCAACTCAATCTTCAGAGAAAAATTGCTCAAACCCTGCCTCACCATATCTCGCCCCGCCTATCTAAAATCCTATATTTTTATTTTTTATTTATACTAATAATAAAGACCTGCCCCGTTTTAAGTGTTTTAATCCCTGATCACTAAGTCGATACCCTGTCTGATTGATCTAGAGCCCTGTAACGCATGTCAAGGCTCTGTCTTACTAAGTCCGTTGGGGTTCTGTCTCGGGTCATATTGATAAAGTTGAATTGGGTTACTATACTTAACGCGAGTGCATTATATATTTTATTAAATAGCTTAGGAGTTATACCCAAGATTATACCAGGAGGCTTTTTAGTTGAACCCTAAAGTTACAAAGTGAGTCTATTCTCTTTTCTCACAGTTTATCAGTCATTCTTCTTTTTTATCACCCTTTTGTGATACAATTATATTTAAAAATGCTTTCCAAAAATCGTAAATGTTTATCGGTTATACTTACAGTGATTAAATTTTTGTATTCTACAATAGCCGCCGGTATGGGAGGGTTTTATACATTATTTGACACTCGTTACTATTGGCCAAAGAGTTAGCCAATAGTAGCACAAATATGGTTTAATATGATTTAGTGGAGGCATGAACATTCAATGCCATATATTAGTAATAATATATTTTAAACCTTTACTTTTGGCTTTGTTATTTAAAAATAACATTATATTTAATGTGTAAATATAGTTTAAATATTATGGTTCAAATATTATTGTTAATATTTAATATAGTATATTATAACTATAAACCTTAATGTATACCATAATAAAATTTAACGACATATGTTACTTAATTTTTAATATACTAAGATATATATCATGAGATTTAGATATTATATTTAATATTTAAAATAGTATATTATAAATATAATATATAAATCTTAATGTATATCTTAAATGATATATGTCAAATATAATATATTCTACTCTTAATATACTAAGATTATATTTTAAATCTTAGTCACGTTAATATATTAAATAATAATATTACAATTATTTAATTAATATAGAATATTTGAAAAAGTTATAGCTATTAATTTGACAGAAAATGATATATTTCATTTTCTGGGCTAATTGATTTTGTGCCATAGAAAATATATTTCACAAAGTAATGTCATGGGACGCTACTAAGTTCAAAGTCACTAGTTGAGAGAATGATCAACAGTGACATAACCAAAGGCACTAGTTGAGAGAATGATCAACAGTGTTTTAACCACAGTCATTAGTTGAGAGAACGATCAACAAGTGATACGACCACCGGCATTAGTTGAGAGAATGATCAACAGTGTTATGACCCCAGTCACTAGTTGAAAGAATGATCAACAGTGATATGGCCACCATCACGGGAATCGTCTAGTGACAGATACTTTGAATAATAGTAAGATATAGTTACTTGATAAACTTCACTATTGGACGAAAGTGAGCCACCTAGTGATATGGCCACTGTTACATCGGAACTGCCACCATGTGACGAATACTGATTGAGTTTTGGGTAAATATAAACAAATATAAAAACCCTTAATGCTGTAAAGTATAACAATATATTTTATAAAAATGGAATGAACTCGCCAGTATTTATTACTAATAAAATGTTTTCAAAGCGTGTTTCAAGTAATTTGTTGTAAAGATAATAGAAGCCAGTTATGGAACACTGAATGCTTAAATAAACACTGATACCATCTGACTGGTTCACGGCTCTCGCTCTCAGGATGGGGTCGGGGGTTGTGACACTTGACCATGTCTCGGATTTCACTAACTAAACCCCAAATATAACGAGAAATTAGTACGGGTTCTGGTGAAGCGAGAGTTGGTACCATTCTTGCGTATTCGAAGAACTTTTTCGTATATTCATGACAATTCACATTTATCATTTTATGATTTAGGAACTTGTTAGCCATTTGTTCCTTTTCATAAGGGGGACGAAATTTATTTTCTGTCATTTTCTTGAATTTTTCCTAGTTCATGGCGTAAGCCATGTCACTTCCTTTTGCCTGAAGAATTGTGTTCCACCATTCTAAGGCTTCATCTTTAAAGAGGTTGGAAGCATACATCACCTTATCTTCTTCGGCACATTTGCTGATTTTAAGAACAACTTCCGTCTTTTCCAACCATCGCAGAGCAGCCGTGGCTCCTTCTGCCTGCGAACTTAATTGGTTTACAAGCTAGAAATTCTTTGTAGGTACACTCGAGAGTCATCGCCTTCATTTTCTTAGGAAATGGGGTTTTGAAAGTATCATCATTGGCTCCATTGACACTACGGCTAAAACCGTCGTCACGAGTATTCTTGCTACTCACAGCTTTGGTGTGTTCTACGGGGTTTTTAACAGCTTCAATGATTAACGGTATAACATTAGTTATTCCTTGGGCTATTATATTTTATATAGCATTTTTATCCAAAGGATTTTCATTATTAGCATGCACTTCTGGATTATGTGATACTTCATTCAACATCTAAATTGAAAACATTTTCAATTATTAATATCATAGACTAATTGAAACACAACAATACTTCAAGAATCATATGTGCATCATATATTTAAATCTACAAAAATAACACATATGTTACTTTGTATTAATTTCCTAACTTTATTGCTTAAGTTTAGGTATTAAAAGAACACCTAAATAGCTTAAACCAGTGGCTCTGATACCACATTCCGTCACAACCCCCGACCCCACCCTAGGAGCGGGAGCCGTGAACCAGTCAAGTGGTACCGGTGTATATTAAATAAGCAGCCGAAGAATTTTTCATCAGGATCGTAGTTAGGAAATAATTTCAGAGTTTATAAAAACACCAATTTTTAATATTAAATAAATGGGCTAAAACCCACATTCAATTCAAATGTTTTTATAGGGATAAACCCAAATAAATAAAACATAAATTTCTTCTTTTATTCAGGTATTTATAGCCATTTAATTTAAGCCTTAAGTGCTTCATAGCTGGCTTCTATTATCTTTACAGCGAATTACCTGAAACACATTTTGAAAACATTTTATCAGTAAATAAATACTGGCGAGTTCATTCCATTTTTATAAAAATTATTGTTATACTTTACAGCATTAAGGTTTTTTTTGCATATATTTACCCAAAACTCAATCAATATTTGTCATATGGTGTTAGTTCCGATGTCACGGTGGTCATATCACTCATAGGCTAACTTTCGTCCAATAAGGAAGGTTATCAAGTAATATATATATATATATTATATCTTACTATTATTCAAAGATATTTGTCACTAGGCGATTCCCGTGACAGTGGTCATATCACTGTTGATCAATCTTTCAACTAGTGACTGTGGTCAAATACTGTTGATTATTCTCTCAACTAGTTACTGTGGTCATATCACTGTTGATCATTCTTTCAACTATTGACGCTTATCAAATAATGTATATCAAACCCCACATATCGGGTTTTTAAATAATGTATTACCGATGTATATCTTAGTTAAATATATAATTGACATATATCGTTTAATTTTATTATGATATACATTAAGGTTTATATATTATACCTACTGAGGTTTATAATATACTATTTTAAATATTAGTTCGGTAATTATTTGTATAATAATGTAAAAAAAATATAGACTTCATTTAAATTTAATTAATAATGATGTTTAAATTTATATCACGCTGCAATTTTACAATTATCCTTTAGGAATAAACTAATACGTTTATTTTGTACACTGATGGTATATTATGAAATAATTAATACTAACACATAATTTAAATAACACTTTTATACCATGTTAATTATGTGTTAATATATACTAATTATTTGTTAGTAAATAAAAGAATATACATATTTATTAAAGGATACTAACAAATAATATATAATTCAACACATTATGCGACTGAGGACATTCCCCTGTGCTTGTGGTCATATTACTTTGGGTCCTGTCACCCAACAGTAACGGTTCCTGTCACACCATTGGTGATTGTGGACTAATAACGTATACAAAACCCTGTAAGTATAACTGAATAACATTTGAGGTTTTGTAAAGTAATTTGGTAAAAAGAGAGAATGACTCACTTTGTAACTTTAGGGTTCAACTAAAAGCCTCCTGGTATAATCTTGGGTATAACTCCTGAGCTATTTAACAAAAAATATATAATGCACTCGTGATTAGTGTAATAACCCAATTCAACTTTTTCAATATATCACGAGACAGAACCCCAACTTAGTTTACAAAGCATAGCATTTATCAGGCAGTACTTTGGCATCAGTTGCTAGGTTCAAGATCAATTGGACAGGGTATCGACTCAGTGATTAGGGGTTAAAACTCTTAAAATGGGGCAAGGCTTTGGAGTATAATAGGTATAATACTTAAGAAAATATGGGTTATATATTTGGGCAGGGAGTGAAGGGGCGAGAGAGAGAGAGAGAGCAAGGAAGTTGAGCAATTGAAATGGTTTCATAACCTTTGTGTTTATAGTTGAAGTTGTAACTTGGACATCACCAAAAAATTGATTCCTTCGTCAATTGTCTTCTACGTACACCTTCAACATTTAAGTCAAACATACACGTACACACATTTCTTAATTGTTAGTTTTGATTATTTTATTATTTATTTTTATAATTCATTCAGTTGCTTCACTCATTTATCGCTTATAACTTCTAAAATATGACATTTTATAAAACGATGAATATGTCATTAGAACGAGAATATTTTTATCTATATTTTGACCTAAGTTTCATTAAAAACGGAGTAAGGTTAATTATAATGTACTTTTATTATTTAATTATTAAACGGTTCATATGTTCGTCTAAATACCTCATAATTCTAACAGTCAACTTACCCGAAATCTACTCGCTTAATAATATGCTAGTTTTTATATACTTTATTTTAGTTTATATACATATATATATATATATATATAGGGCTTGGCTATACAAGAAACCCCATCTTTTTTAAAAAACTATGCAAACCCAATACCATCCATTGATTATGTTTCATCACACTTGATCAATGGCTCACATAATTTTGGTAACAATTAGATTTAAAAGAAATGTAATAATACACATTAGTCAACTAGAAGGACATTTTGGGTAGTATATTCCTTCTCTTTCCACTGTCTAGTCCTATCATCTTTAATGCACCTCTCTTTCTCTCTCTTCATATCCAATTCAAAATCACAATCTCAGCTCTCTCAATTCCCTCTTTCCCATGACTTTCCCTTCTCTCTACACAACACTTACAACCTGCAAGCCTAAAGAGAGAGTGAGAGCCGTGAGAGAGAGTACCAGAGAAATCGAAAGAGAAAGAGAGGTCCAGAGAAATCGAAAAAGGGAGAGAAAACTGGTGGGTTTCCAGCCACCCACGGCAGCAGCAGCGCTGTGGCGGTGGTGTTGTTGACCGTTATGGTTGGGGCAGGGGAGGCGGTAGATGCACGATGAGTGAGGCACGATGGTGGTTGGTGGAAGGTGGTGGCTTGTTCATTCTGGGTTGTTGGTAGTTGATAGCGTCGACAGTGGGTGGTTGTAGAAGGTGGTGGAGGGTGGGTGGTTGGTGGCACCGGAGTTCGAAACGTCGTCGGAGTCAAGATCTAGTAATGGTTAATGTTCTCTCTCTCTCTCTCCTCTCCTCTGTCTTCAATCAAGATCTAGTAATGGTTAATGTTCATGTATTTTAAATAAACCGAAAACTTTAGGATGAGATTTTTGAACGGGATTTTTTGTTGGTTTGGTTGCTTGTTTGGGGATTTTGATCTTAACAATAATTGTTTTTTTTTGTTGGTTTGGTTGCTGGTTTAGCCTTTTGATCTGAACAGTAAGTGTTTTTTTTGTTGGGTTGTTTGATTTACAGAAACAGACCCATAACATGTGTTAAGCACCTGTTAGAATAATATATAACGTGTGTTGATTTACAGAAACAGATCCATAAAGATATTCAATTGACAAGCCGGATGGATGCGGGGATATTGAATAAGTCAAATCTTTTGGGAAAGAAGTTTTCGTTCGTTTATAACATGTGTTAGTGGTTCATGCTGTAACAAATCCATAAAGAAGTTTTCATGCTGTAACAAGTTTTCGTTCATTTATAACATGTTTAGCACATTTTGGAATGTATAACATGTGTTAAGCCTCTGTTATAATCTTTTTGTAACCTGACATGTATTTATGTATAAGCTAGTGGTTTACAAAACACCATGATGTGTATATACTGATCTAACATGTGTTACAATTTGTCTGTTCGGAACATGTAATTGATTAACATGTGACAAGGGTGAAAACAGTCGACGGGGGGAATGAGTTTAATGGTGAGCTTAGTTAATATCGTAATCTTGTTGTAACCCCACTTGTATACATATGATAACATGTAAGCATCCATTATAACCCGACTTGTATTCATGTATATCAAAAGTGGTTTGCAAAAACACCATGATGTGCATATACTGATCGTAACACGTGTACAAGTTAATATGGAACATACAAGTTAATATTGTAACACCGTATACCTGGGATAACATGTGTTAAGCCTCTGTTATAATCTTGGTTTAACCCAACATTGTGTCATGTATAAGTTAGTGGTTTCTAAAACACTATTAACTTGTATAATCTTGGAACATACAAGTTAATATTGTTACACCGTAACCCGACTTGTATTCATGTATATGAAAGTCACATCCTTTGGGAAAGAAGTCTTCGTTCATTTATAACATGTGTTGGTGGTTCAAGCTGTAACAGAACACCATGATGTAACCTGACATGTATAAGCCTCTATTATAACGTGTGTTAAGCCTCTATTATAACGTGTGTTAAGACTTCCAGAATGGATGCATAAACTCCAATAGTTACTTAATAACATAGTATACCTGATATAACGTGTGTTAAGCCTCTTTTATAACGTGTGTTAAGACTTCCAGAATGTGTTAAGTCCATACCGTTTTAACATCATGTACTAGACAAAACAAAATAAGAGTCTCACATTACATATTACTAGTAAACGAAAATACATAGCACTAAGAAAATGGCGAAGCTTCCTTTGAAAATCTGCCTTAGCTTTTCAGCGGCTACCTTTGCTGCCTTAGCTTTTCAGGGGCTACCCTTGCTTTATTGTTTGGGTCGGTCTTGAAACGGTTTGTAAGCATGTGGGTGTGCGTATGCCAGGGAAGTTATAAAAATGTGTTTTCATGTCACACGTAACACGTGTTACGTTGTACATGGGTTTCATGTCACATGTAACACATGCATGTCCGAGAAGTTCAAACTATAACACGTGTTAGTTGTGTTGTGCTGCAACATAAACATGGTCATGATCCTTGAGTATCTGATCCAAGTTTGACGAAACCAACGGTCCCGAGAATTGGATCTTATATCCCTTGTATCCATCACCGTCCTAATAAACAAAAAGATAAGATAACCGTTAAGTCGTTAACCAGACATAAATATTAACACATTCATAGCCAGAAAATCTTTTTTCTCAAATAACATCACAAAAACAGTTACTATGGTTTAGCTGTGAAAAAAGAGTTCAGACTATAACACGTGTTACGTTGGTTGTGCTGTAAGACAAACTTGGCTTAGCTGTGAAACAGGAGTTCAGACTATAACACGTGTTACGTTGGTTGTCCTGTAAGACAAACTTGGCTTTTCGTTTCTAAAAACAGATGTGCCGATTATTAGACGTCTAAAAATAAAAAATGACAACCATAGATCTAGTTAATAAAACATAATCAATGGTTGATGTTTGGCTTCATAGAATTTCACAATGATTTCGAATGTCAATCTAGTCAAATGAAATAAAATACATGGTCTACATTTATCCACATGGTCAAAGAAGTAACCATGTTCCTTTTGTCCTTTGTACATACTTTTTAAATTAACAAAGGTTAACACACGTTATATATCATTCTATCAGGGGCTTAACACATGTTATACATGAACACATGTCAGGTTACATCATGGAGTTCTGTTACAGCATGAACCACTAACACATGATATAAATGAACGAAGAGTTCCTTTCCCAAAAATGTGACATATTTAATATCTTTTTTTTAACACATGTCCCCGCATTAGCGTCGCCTACATCCATCCAGCTTGTCGATTGAATATCTTTATTGTTCTGTTTCTGTAAAGCAACACACGTTATATATCATTCTAACAGGGGATTAACACATGTTATGGGTCTGTTTCCGTACTATAGCGCACAAAAACAGTTACTATTCAGATCAAAAGCCCAAAACAAAGCAACCTAACCAACAAAAAACAGTTACTATTCAGATAAAAAAACACCAAACAAGGCAACCAAACCAACAAAAAAACAGTTACTGTTCAGATCAAAATCCCCAAACCAACAAACACATTTTTTTAACACAAAAATAACTAATCCATGGATCAAAATCAAACGAGTTTGAAACCAAAACAAGTAATCCATGAATCAAAATCAAAATTTATAAACACCAGGAGAATGAAAACCAAACTAAAATCAATAGTATTGAAATTTATTACCTATAAACGTCATTTTTTTTTGAAACAATAATCAATGGTATTGAAAAATAATTAATCTTTTGGCAACATTCTTAATTCTGGAAAAAATAAAACCAATTGTGAAGAACGAAAATCAAAGTAAATGACAATTAAAAATCAAAACCAACTTATTATTGACAGGATCTTGATTCTTCGACAGTATCTTGGTTCTTCGATTTCTTTTAAGAAATTAACATGTAAAGTTGAATTAGGGGTGTAAAAAAGAAAAAAAAAACTCGAACCCATAAAAAAAAAGGATGAAAAACCTTGATCATTCTTGTCCTCGTCAGTAGGGAACTCGTTGTGAATGACGTTCCCGTCAGTGGGGATCTTTTGAAATGGTGGATCTTGAAACCGAAATGAAGTTCATGGAAATGGATCTTGGGTAGAACTTGAAACAGATATGAAGTTAATGGAAAATGGAGGTTTTGAAATGGTGGATCTTGAAACACAGAGATGAAGTTAATGAAAAAATGGAGGTTTTGAATGGTGGATCTTGGGTTTTGAAAGTAGATTTGGATGTGATGGGTATTAATTATTGTCAAATCAAATAGGGGAAGATATCTAAGATAGATGTGAAAATACCATAATGCCCTCAAGGACAAAAAAATATGACATTTACTATGGACACGTGGCAAAATCTAGACCATGCATTGGGTTTGCAAAGTTTTCTAAAATTCAAGGGTTTTTTTATAGAGCATTACCCTATATATATAAATTTCGAAATGTTATAAGGTGAGACTGAGAGGTGATCCAAACTAGTAGCCGGTGATTTACACTTCCATCTTAGGATCTCCGGAGAGTTGTTAGTAAGACTAGAGGTGATTTAGCAATCTTTAGGGTTTTCTTGAGTTAGCCGTATTTTTTAGGAACCCGGTAGCCATCCATTATCCAATTCCGGGAGTTGTAGATTGTAGGTAGGATTCTAGATCTAGGTACTTGTTTCCTCATAGAATCTTAGTTTCTCTTTAAGTGTCGTGAGTTTTCTACTCTGTTCTTGTCTGCGTTGATTTGTTTGCTTGAATTAATTTTTAGTTAAAAAATCATTTTTTTTTTCAAAACAAAAGCAAATTATTAGGGTAGGGGTCGATAGAGGTCTTGTATCAAAAGTCGCTAGATTGTGTCCACGGTTCGAGAACTCAGACTTACTTGTCTTACTACTTACGACTGTTACACTTGCCAATTGTGTGTGGTTTACGAGTTTTTTTTCCAATTTTAGAACTTGTTGAATTTAATTACGACATATTTTCACACATCACACGCCTAAAGTTAATTAGTTGAAATCTTTAGTTATTTCCATCACAATAAATTGAATGTTGTGAAACTAGGCTAATAGCACAATAATACGTGAAGAACAATAGAGAGAAACAAATCAAATATTCATTTATTGAGATCATTATACAATAAGATACAATATACTATATATAGGAGAAAGAAACTTGGGAAACAAGATAATCTATATGTGGAGTTGATAACCATAATAACATATATTTATAATAAATGCAATATTTTTTTTTACTTTTTTACTACCATAATTGACCTCCCATCTAAATTTTTATCTACCATGATTAACCACCATAATTATTCCATAATTTCTAAAATTAATCTCTAACCATTTTATATTTATGTTGGTTAATTAGTTTACTTTGTTTAAAGGTGTTCTTTTTCTACAAAATAGTGAAATTACTAATTAGGATTAAGTAGAAATAATTTTTAATATATTTTATTTGTTTTATTAATAAGCAATTAAGCATTGGCAGCCTTCCTCGTTCTGTTCGGGTGCCGACTTGTCAGCTCTGCGGCAAAACTAGGCATTCTGCTCTTCAATGCTTTCATCTTGCTTCGTATGCTGCATCGATCAATCTAACCGAAGATCAAATGGCCCAAGCGTTTCTTGCTCAATGTCAAGTGAACCCTACGGTTCCTGATTGGACATCTGACTCGGGTGCCACAACCCATATGCTTCCTAATAACTCCCTACTATTCGACCCAAACTCAAGGTAATGCAAAGGTTTACTTTGGTAATGGTCAATCCTTACCGATTACTCATGTCGGACACACTAAACTTCTTTTTGGTAATATTGCGCTTAACGATATTTTGGTGGTATCTAATCTCACCAAAAATCTACTCTCTATTGGAAAACTTACCAAAGTTAATCATGTTGATGTTATTTTTTCTCACCCATATTTTTACATTCAGGACTGTCGAACCAAGCAAACTCTAGCCCGAGGGTGCCGTGAAGACGGCCTCTATGTTCTTCAGAACAACCATAAAGCTTTAGTGTCTACCCAAACATGTCCAAAAGCTTCTTTCAAATTATGGCATTCCCGACTTGTGCATGTTAATTTTGATGTCGTTAATTTACTCATTTACGTCCGTTTTACCCAAACCGGGTCTTTGCTCCCCGTGTGAACTTGCCAAGTCTAAATGGCAACCTTTTGCCCTCAATAATAAACTATTAGATTCTCCTTTAGATCTAATACATCGTGACTTATGGGGCCTATCCCCGATAAAATCGGTACACAACTTTTCGTATTATTTAGCATTTGTTGATCATTCTCGCTTTACGTGGTTGTATCCGTTGCGAGCAAAATCTGATTTTTTTAGACTTTATCCATATTCGTACCCTTTGTTCAAACTCAATTTTCAACAAAGATAAAAAAATTTCAAAGTGATGGCAGTACAGAATTTACTAACAATCGTGTCTGCCGGTTGTTTGAACAAAATGGCACGCTTCATTGTATGTCGTGCACGTATACTCCAAAACAAAACGGTCGGGTTGAACGAAAACATAGACACCAGGGGCGCAACTTTCAAGGGGTCGGGGGCGCCTGACCCCTCGAACTTTTTTATCAGTACTGTTATGTATGTACATTTCGTATATAATTTTTTAGGTATATACGTTTTTGACCCCCCGGTTTTATAAAAAGAATTACTTATATAGAATTTTTAGGTTCGGTGACTTCCGACCCCCGGTGAAAATTTTCAAACTTCGCCACTGATAGGCACATTGTTGAAATTGGTTTAGCAATGTTATTTCATGCCAAGCTACCCACAAAATATTAGGTTGATGCCTTCTCCTCTTCTGTATTCATAAAAAATCGTTTACCGTCAACCTTATTGAATCAGATGTCACCCTTCGAAATCTTATATAAACACAAACCAAATTATGCTTATTTTCAGTCGTTTGGTTGTTGGGTCTATCAATTTCTCCGTGATTATGCTCCAAATAAATTATCTCCTAGGAGTATCCCGTGTATTTTTCTTGGTTATTGCACTAAATATAAAGGGTATAGGTGTCTTGACCCGTGTACTACCCGGATATATGTCACACGACATGCTCAATTTGACGAACACTATTTCCCTATAGACATCACTACCACCTCGTCGCCCATCAATACACTCGAGGTAACCAGTTTTTTAGATACAACCTCTACATCCTCTCACACAAATATTTCCTCTAAACCACATTCTAATAACAATACTTCCACCTCACCTATCCTTAACACTGTTCCATCAATGGTCACAATTCCATTTTTACTAGCCACACCTCACCCAATATCTCCTGAACCAGGCGAAGCTCAATCCATCGGCCCACATACCTTATCACAACCAACTAAAACTTTCAGCCCAACTCCACCTCATACACTGCCGCAAAGCCCAATCCTATTAAACCCTTTACCCTCTGGCCCTACACCTACCAACCTATTATCACACCCTCCACTCCACCCAACAATTCCTCGACACCCTCCTCCACAACCTCGACACCCACTACCACTCCACCCTCCTCGCCCAACTCATCTACCCGCTTTCCTGTCACGGTTGACCCCTCACCCATCATTGCTACTGTTCCTCCTATTCCACCACCACTCCCATCCCACCCTATGGTTACCCACGCTAAACCTGGCATTTTCAAACCACACCATCGTGTAGATTTGGCCCATACGTCCAACCTACCTATCAATCGGACCTTATTCGCAACCACACCCCACAACATACCATGCTGCATCAAAAGACACAAAATGGATTCGGGCTATGGGAGAAGAACTTAATGCTCTTCATATGGATCAAACATGGACTCTTGTTCCATGACCAACGCATGCCAACGTTGTTGGTTCCAAGTGGTTGTTTCAAACCAAATTTAAATCCGATGGTTCAATCGAACGTTACAAAGTAAGACTTGTGGCTCAGGGCTTCACTCATGTTCCCGGCCTTGACTACTCTCATGCATTCAGCCCGATGGTTAAAGCCGCAACTATCCGCACTATTATTTCCTTAGTTGTTATAAACGATTGGAATCTCCATCTATAAGATGTCAACAATGCTTTTCTGCAAGGACATCTCACTGAAAGTGTCTTTATGGAACAACCTACGGGCTTTATTAATCCTCAGTTTCCAACTCACGTTTGTAAGCTAAATAAAGCTATGTACGGTCTAAAGCAGGCACCCAGGGCTTGGTTTAATCGTTTAAGCGTGTTTCTCACAAACAATAGATTTTCTTGTAGTCGAGTCGATCCCTCTTTATTCATTTACAAACGTGACTCATGCGTTAGGTATCTCCTTGTGTATGTAGATGATCTCATTCTGACTAGAAACCAACAATCCGCCATAACATGATTTGTATCCACCCTAAACAACGAATTTGCCATTAAAGACCTTGGAAAACTCAACTACTTTTTTGGGATTGGAGGTTACCTACACCTCACATGGTCTTTTCTTAAACCAAACTAAATATACTTTAGATATTTTAACACGTGCAAAGATGTTGGATGCAAAACCTGCACCAACACCTTTAAGCACCAATGTTTCTTTTGTCTCTACAGGTGACTTATTCCCAGATGATACTCTTTATCGGTCCATAGTAGGTGCTCTCCAATACTTGACGATTACAAGACCTGATACTGCTTATGCTATGAATCAAGTCAATCAATTTTTACATGCTCCAACCACTGCTCATTTTCAGGAAGTCAAATGCATTCTACGCTATCTAAAGGGTACAATTGCCTTTGGCTTACATTATAGACGACCCACTCACACATCGTTACTTGGTTACTCTGATGCTAAAAGGGCTCGAGCATCGAAACTAGACGTTCTACATATGGATAGTCTAAATTCTTGGGTGACAACCTTATTTCATGGAGTTCCAAGAAGCAACCAACTGTGGCTAGATCTAGTTGTGAATCCGAATATCGGGCTATGGACAACATTGCTGTAGAAATTGTATGGTTAACACATCTTCTTCAGGAACTTCATGCCTTACAACCAGACAGACCAACCATTCTTTCTGACAATCTAAGTGCCATCTTTCTCACTCAAAATCCAGTGTCACATAAAAGGGTGAAACACATAGATCTTGATTATCACTTCTTGCATGGGCTAGTGGCTACAGGAAAATTCGTTACTAAATTTGTTCCGACCAAGCTTCAGGTGGCTTACATCTTTACAAAAAGTCTTCCGAGTTCTCAATTCAATATTTTTTCGACAAATGCTTCGCATTGGTCCTTCACCGTTCAGCTTGGGGAAGATGTTAGATAATATAATTTTATTGTTTAATATAGTAATCTTGAGGTGTCTTAGTGTAACATTCATGCCTATATATATATATATATATATGTATGTATCTTGTATTCATTCTTATTGAATGAAAATATAACTCATTTATTCAATCACTTTCTAGAGGGATCTGAGCTAAGGATTGAAGTTGGAAGATGAGAATTACTTGTCGGATAGTTTTTGTTGCACGCTAAATATTCACTTTTCATTGAAACTTTTTTGTTTCATGATGAATTCAAATATATATTCCTGTTTTATGTTTCGACTATGAATATAGTGTTTCTAGTACCAAGAAATGTCATCTTTGTGCATTCATATGAAAAATCCCAAAGATATATTCTAAACACCGTTACCCATTATTGATTACAATAAGATGCGCATTCATGTTTGGTAAACTTATTTAGAGTAGAAGGCACACGACTAAAAACCAAGAAGATCAGCCTTTTCTACATATACGAAGAGAAACGATTGTTGACTAGCCAAATGTTTTGTAAGTATTTTGTTAGGCTTGTACTGTATAACTGACTCAATGGAGAGAGCTGAATACTTTTCAATGTGAGAAAGACAAGGAAACATGATAGATATATCAAGCTTCAATCCCAATTTTTAGTTCAAGTGTTGATGGTGGTTGCGCATTTATGGTATAGATGGGAAACTCAAGTTTTTGTTGCTGTGATTCTAGATTTCTCCTAACTATTGTTTTAGGTCGTTTGACTCTTGGAACAAAAAAAATCGCACATTAGAATGCTATTGTGAGACACTGGCTTTTGTAGAGATGTTAGGTTGTACAACAGTGGTTTGCAGTGATAAAACCGGTACTATGACCACTAATATGATGCCAATCTTTAAGTTTCTTGTGCTTAAATTTGCCAGTCATGGAGTGCAATTGCAAAGTACAGGGCTAGTGGTAAGATTTATGCACTCGGAGGTTCTATTTTTTTGCAGCATGGGATTGCATTCCTTGTTCGTGTTCGTTCGTTAAGGATATACATGTGTTCACGAACGGTTCCAGAAACATGAACTTCATCTGTACTCATAAAAATTGAGATTTTGGAAACTACATACCGGAAGACATGTTTTTGAAAAAAAAATATGTTTTTGAAAGAAAACAAGTCAAAAGAAAAGGAAAAAATAGAAATATAAAGCATTTGATACAAAACATCAAAACTCACATAGCATTGATCTAGAAGATGATATCAACCAGAAAACAAATGATCAGCATAGTTGCTCAAAAGTCTACAAAATATTTTCTTTTAAAAAATTGCATATGTTCAGAAATAATAAAGATAATCCAAGAGAATATTTTATGCAAATCATTAGAAAATGACTTATAAAAGGCTCAACTTTATTCACAGAAGAAAACTTCACTGATGTGTCAAAATCAGTTATAAAAGACGTTTTGAATGTGAAATCTAAAGTAACTTTTATAAAAGAATGCATTATGATGTGAATATGGGACCGGGACCCAAGATGTCACACCCCAACCGATGGCGGAAACATCGGGATGAGACGAAGTGTGTAAAGATTGCTAGAGACTTCATAACACTATGTGACAATATTTAATTAATCTCAAATTTCATTTCAAATGCTAAATTGTCATACAATATTCAAAACAAAATACAACATTGTTTCAACAAATAACATAACATTAAAAGATAAATAGATTAAAGGTGTGTATCTAGTCCACCCTAAACTTGTTTCATCATTCATCCATACTTCAATAATCAACCTGCAACATGTATTAAAATAGAGTTTCAATGCAAAAGCATGAGCGAGTATACAAGTTTGTTTACATAGCATAATAGAATAAAAGGCTCAAATCCAACATGATTCATAATATGTGAATTACTAGTATGCAATTTTGGCGTACACTATGATCAAACCCAAGAATCCAACGCATAAAATAACCAACTCCCAATTGATAGCAGGATGGTAAATGTTTAACTTAACAATACCCCAAGTTTAATGGGCGGTGCGTAAATCCTATAGCATATGCATAGTACCATAATTGTTAAGGTGGGCTAGCAAAGTTAATGAGCATATACGTTCCAAATCATTCAAATAGAGCATACAAGAATCATAAGTAAGGCACATTAGTTTCATGTTTGTACAAGGATTGAGTATGTTTAGTTTAGTTTAAAGATGTTTGCATAATTATACATGTTGCATCCCAAAGCGTAAAGGGGAAAAAGGGATCGAGTATACTCACGGTTTCTCAAAGTTGTTCCTTTGGTAATCCCGTGGCGAGTTGAAGGTTGGAAACTTCAAGCCTATAAGCGGTACAATTCTACGTATACAAGACAGTCAAATGAATCCCCGTTTCTGATGTGGAAGATCAGACTAAGCTGCAACCACAGAGCATATTACGAAGAGAGGAGAATGGTTAGAACACTTGGTGTTCTTTTAGAATTCTTAGAATTCTTGATTTAAGAGATTGAGAGAATTAGAGAGATAGAAAGAAGAATAGTGGGAAGAAAATGGTAGAAGGAGGTTGGTATTTATAGGTGAAGAATGTGGAAAAGGGTGAAATATGATTGGTTAAAGAAGGTGGAAGAGGATTGATGAGGTGGAAAAATGATTGAAGGAGGTGGAAAGATGATTGAAGGAGGTGGAAAAGGTGATTGGAGAAGAAAAGAGGTGGGAAAGGTGATTGGAATATTTCTTGGTTTTTTTTCTTAAGTATATATTATGTAATTGAGTATAAAAAGTATAATTCTAGTATTGAGGATGTACGTATAAGTATTTATACGTATGAATAGTGTCGGTTTGCGTATAAATACGTATTTAAATGATTGGTTGTGTGAATAAAAATATGTATAAAATATGAATTTTATTATCAAGTATCGTTTAGGTTCAAAGCCTGATGTATGCATAAGTTTCACGTATTTACAAGTTTAGCACATAGTTTTCATGTTTCATGAAATTGAACGTATGAGCGCATATAAGGTATGTATAACATGTAATTAACAAAATACTAGTTTTATTCATGATTCAAGTCTCGGATTTTACAACAATTACCACGAAAAGTCGATTACAAGAATACAAGATTTCCAAAAATAGAAATACGAACAAATCATTCTATAAATGGAAAGTACAAAAGAGCCGGGCGTTACACAAGATATGTCACTCTGGGTGAAAGTAGTACTAGGATGGGTTAAGAAATAGTGACCCGCATGAGAAACAGGTAAAGGGTTACCATTACCAAAAACAACTTGATAATTCCCCAGACATGGAGTTGGGTCGTTGAAGAGGTCCAGTGGAGTTGGACATATGAGTATAGCATAGGTGCCGGCTTCCCAATGTGGAGAGCCGGTATTGATGTGACACTGGGCTTGAAAAGCTTGGGCAAAATGCTCATTGGGATTGGAGGCAAAAGCATAGGTTGCTTAACGCGGGCACTTATCTGCATAATGGCCTTCAGTTCTACATAACTGACAGTGAGGAGGTCTGCAAGGGGTACGAGAGATATTTTCTGAACACCGTGAGAAAGATGGAGCCTTGTCACCAGTAGAGTTTGATGCACGAGAGCGTTGTTATTAGGCAGCAAAGGCAACTGGCGAAGTTGCTGGTGGATGTAGGGATTGTAAGAAGTACTCATGACTTTCAAATTGAGTGAGAGGATCCCGAAACATAGGGTTTGGTTTGGTGGCTCGAATAGTGGTGGAGGAAGTTTTAATTGAAGGTCCTAGTCCACACATGAAAGAATGGACTTGCCAATATCAGTGAAAGGATAAAGGATAATGGCCAGTTGATTGCAACTTGCTTTGAATTTCTGACCAAACTTTATGACGGACCTTTGGTGATTTGATGGAGAATATCACGAAGAAGATGCATATGCTCGACGGATGTGTTGTTGACGTATACAAATTTATACATCTTTAAACATCAAATTTATCCTCTATTATGCGAGAACTCTTCGTATTTTCATTGATTTTGGTACTTATTTGAGTTTTTTGTGAAAATACAGGTCCGGGCTTCGGCCTGGTGATAAAACGAAGGCTTTTGGAGCAAAATTGAGCAAAAATGGAGATTTACAGCAAATTGCCAGATATGGCAAGACCATGCCAACACCTGGCAGGTCAACTAACATCAGCACCATCATCAACACTATTGCCTAGACGCACATGAACAAGTCAAGGCGAAAAATCACCGATCAGCATGGTCATGCCAGCCCTAGGCACGGTCGTGCCCGGTCCAAGTTCTCCCAAGATTAGTCCATTTATGAGCACGCAATGATCGTTACCGGTGAAACATTGACTGGCACAATCATGCCAACACTTGGCACAGTCATGCCACCTCGGGAACTTTTGAGCGGGATTTTTTCCAAAAATGGTAGCAAAGAAGATCGACAGACGAAAAGCTGGACCGGCACAGACCAAGCACGACCGTGCCAAAAGGTGGCATGGTCGTGCCAAACGCGCACCAGCATATATACAGGTTTCAATATCATATGCAAGAGAGTTGGGTCTTGGATTGAAGTTTTCTCTAAAAAAATCTACACTTGGAAGGAAGTTGAAGCCAAAGAGGAGCTTCGGAAAAGGCTTAATCTCTTGTAGATCTAATCATCCACCATTTAACTCTTGCTTTAAACTTAGGTAGCTACTTTGTTTTATATCAAACTTTGTAATCATTGAACAATTTGTGTTTGTTATGGTGAGCCTTAGAGGCTAAATCCTTGAGTTATTTGAACATTGTTGAAGCTTTTGTGATTATGATGATATGGAAGTAGATGTCATGATAAATTGTTGTTGACCTTCGTGAAAATATTCTACTCTTGTTTTTAGAGTTCATATGCATCTTTAAGTTGTTCATCATGAATGTTTGATTATGATTTTGCTGATGTCATGTTGTAAAACCCATGTGTAGATTGTAATTATTGAACCTTGTTACTTGTAATTTGGTTTATAACATGATACTAGGAATGGTGATTGTTAACATGATATGAATGAATATTTGAGGTGTGTATGAATTCTTGCATTTGGATTTGGAAAGATCATAGTAATGTTAATGTGAATTCTATAGCTTGTAATTGTGTAAGCATGATGATTTATGCCAAAATTGTTATCTAGCATCATCAAGCTTGTGATTCGTATCAAGAACAACACTAGGACATTATCTACTTTAAAAGCAATTTAGGTGATTAGTGTGCTTTTCATATTAGTTTTCCCAAAGTTGTCAAGTTAGGAGTTTAGGTTGAACAAATAACTCTTGTCAAAAGATGAACTACAACTTTACAACCGAGCTTAAAGAATGATTTCTAGGTGATTAGAGTGTTATTTCATTTTAATTTTCTAAAAGAATTATAAAGCTAGAAACCTTGACCGGAACTTAGTTAATTTAGAGGTATATCATCGCTAGTGCTTCCCATAGTCATCACTAATCAATAGTGGATACTTAGATTAGACAACTTTCCAATATAAATTGTTTAAATTTGTTAACTTAGTATTTTTATTACTTGAATGCTAAAATTAGGAAAATCAACTTGCTATTTGAAAAGGTTTTAAAGTAACAACAGTTTAGTTCTGAGACACCGCGTCCACAGATTGATATCTGGTTCTTATCGATAAATAATATTATCATCTGATGGGTACGTTTGCCCTTTGTGTATGTGGTTTAGTTCTTGGGTGAAAACCATTTTAAAACTAAATTTGTGTGAAGAAAAATTTATTTATAATATATATATATATATATATATATATATATATATATATATCGCACATTAGTTTAATTATAAGCTGATTCTTGAGCTAACTACATTTTTCAAGCTCTGGTTATTCCTAAGATCTCAGCCATAGCCTCTTCTATGAGAGATGAGTAAAAAAACCCACATAGCGATCAACATCTAACCAAGCTTATATAGATAGGGTTCGGTGAATCTTTGTCGTCATTAGAGAGAGTGGTAGTGGGGGGGGGGGGGGGGATTGAACCGTTAACATGACCGAGTAACTTTTGATAGGTATGGATGGGTACAATCTAGTTTTTCCATAAGAGATAGTTAGATGAGGATAGTTTAAGGTGGAACATATGAAGTATGGCTGCCATTAGGAGGGGACCATCATTGGAAGAAGAGGAGGCCATAGTGAGAGCGGTGCAGGAGGGATTTAGGGTTACGCTGCAGATCAGAACAGAAAGAGGATCGTAGGTGTATTTGGCTGATACCATATTAATATGGAATTCTCTCTACTATTTTGAGAGATGTGTTTATAATATATATATATATATATATATATATATATATATATATATATATATATATATATATATATATATATATAAAATCAAGGATACATACACGAAAAGGAAATACAATTAATAAATAACAAACTATTAACTACAACAATCATTGCGATTACGTATCTTATCTCCAGAGTCGGTCCTCAGTCCTGAGGAAGGACATGGTGAACAATCGCCCAGGAATCGCTCTCACCGGGGATTCAAACTTTAAAAAAAAATGTTATATGTGTTCCACATTTATATATTTTATGTTTGGCTTTGTTACAAAGTCCTATACAATCCAGCTAGTTAGGCACATGAGTTTTCAAACAAAATATATAGATGAGATGCAAATTTTTGGATGCTAGTTTCATGGGATTTAAATCTTAAAAACTAACACTTGGTTTTGATTCAAATGCTAAACCATTCCCCCTTTGAAAATAAGTTGAACTTTAATAATATATTAAAACTTTGGTCCCGTGAGTTGGATTTATTGAATTTTCAAGAATAATTTACATACATATTTTTCCAAAACAACTAAATACCAAATTATATGTTGAGTTAGTTGCAATGTTTTGGAAATAGGCTCGGACCAGGAACTGGGACCTTAGCGCGGTCCGGTTAGGGTGTTGGAATCGATACCGATGTGAACCAGAGGTTGGACCGGAAAATCAGCCGTCGGATCAGAAAACCGGTTGTCAGACAGGAAAATCGGAAAGTTGAAACGATTTTTGTGTGGTCGAACCCTATTTATTTTAAAATATGTACGAATTCATCCGGTCCGACCGGTCTGACTAGTGGATCGGTAAGGAAACTGGTTTGAGGTCTGGTCCAGTCCTGAAAAATTGGTTAATGGTATCAACAATTCATGCTTTATCGAACTCTATTTGTTCTCTCATAAATTGTGGATGTTTGACGCCGGATGGGCAAGATCGTGCAAAAAATGGTGTTGATTCATCTTTAAGCAACCCCGACATCAAAGGACAAGTTGAAAGTCACAACACGACTACCAAAAAATTGTTAGGACTCAAGGAACAAAAAACTGGCGTCTACATGTTACGGTGCTTGCGATGAACATCAATGGTATGTCCGATCTAGACAAACATATATTTGTAAAAGAAACAAGATTTGTAAACGCTTCCAACACGCGAGGGCAAAGAGAGGACGAGGAAGAAGACGAGTAATTTATTTTTTAGGTGTTTAAATTGTATTTGTTTTTTGATTAAATGCACTTTTTAATTTTGTTTGTTTAGATTTATTATATTAATAATAACATTTAAATAAGTTTAAATAATTTGTCATTAAAGCATTTAAATAAGATTAAATAATTAAGTAATGATTAAAAATGATTGAGGTGCACTAAAATCAATGGTCTGATGATGTGTTAGTAATATGATAGACATTTTATAACGTAACAATGAAAACAAATTAAACCATTACACAGACTTAGGAAAGTATGTTTTATAATAACAAATATGTTAGTTATGTACTATACTTTGAAAAACTCTAATGTCATAAATTTTATATTAATTAGCGGAATTATCTAGCACAGTATGATGAGAATTGTATATGCATAAAACTTTGAAATTCAATTTACAGTAGTATTAAACCCAATAGGATAAAAGTTGTGCAAGGGATAAAGAGTTACAAAACTATGATGTTGTGAAGATTAGTGTGGAACTTTAGGTAGTGGAATTTCTTTTTTGGGGTCATAATAAATGCTTGAACAAACAACAAAACATGTGTTTTTTTTTAAAGTTGTTGCGTATTTGTTAGAATGTATTTTTTAGGCATGTGTTGAATATGTACTAGGTGAGCGTTGAGATGACTCGATTTTGAATAAAATATATGTTGAAACAGAGAAAAAAATAAGAACGTGGCAATGGTATATTCAAAATTTCATTTAAATTATATATCAAAAGTTATAATAGAAAAATCAAACTGTACTTAGAAATATATAATAAAAAAATTATTATGTTTGACCTAACTTGGTTTCAAATTATATTAAAAAGTAGTTAAAAACAATTATGTCGCAACAATATATTTGAAATTTATAAAATAATATAGCTTAAAAGTTATAAAAATATTTAAAATTATCTTATATCAAGTGAACAGAGGGTTTATTGGGTTAAAAAAACAATAATTGTTAAATAATGGTTCGTTACACATGACAAGTGGAAAAAGGCAAAAAAAAATTGTAGGTAAAACAGGGCTCGAATCGAAGTCCTCCTAGCTGGAGGCTAGCGTGCGCAACCACCTGGGCTAGGTGATTTTTATTTTTGAAAACTGGGGGTGAACCGGTTCAATTAAAACAGTAAAATCGTCTAAACCGGTGGTGGTTTTATATTGTAACCTTCGGCCACTTGGTTTAAAAACTTTGAAATTGTATCGAACAGTTTGGTTATAGTTTATACCAAAAACCGTCCGTATAAAATAAAACCGGACCGTAAGATTTATATATATTTTATTTTCTTCAATATGTCATATTGAGTATATTTAATTATTTATATTCTAGCTATTAAAAGAAAATCAAGTTAACTCTAATGAAAGTAAACTGTGCTAATTTCTTAACTCTTATAGTCTTATATTAGCCGGCCCAATGACAATTGTTTGATGTTTCCAAGCCCACTTGCCCATGTAATTTCTAAACCTAAAGGGGCCGATGGTTCCTTTTGTGCTATTAACGTTATGTTAACGGTTAATTATGTTTTCTTTGAAAAGTAACGGTTAATTATGTAATCCTTGTTCTTGTCCAGTAAATTTTATATTAGTGTTAATAATTAATGTTAACTTTAATCTTTTGTCTATGCTTACAAGTATCTTTCTATCAAATTTTATATTCTAATAATTTATATTTCATGTGTGCTCATATTGAAAACTTTGAAATGGAAAAGGAATGATATTTTCTATTATTTTTTTATTTTGATATGTGGTTTATATAAAGGCCAAACAAAGTACAAATTATGAAACCAAACCGTAACTAACGGTTCAATTTAGTTTCGTTTGGTTTTAAAACTCAATTCGGTTTTGTGTTAGTTTTTATTATAATAAAAAAATCATTACTAATGATTTGGCTTACAGTTTAACCAAAAACCATAAAAATCGAACCGTGTACACCACTATTGAAAAGAAGCAAAATGTAGGTATAGTGTAGTTAAATTTTAATGTAATTCCTACTATTCATTTCAATTTTTTTTAATAATCCGGCCATGTATATCACCTACCCGACGACGATGAAAGCTTGATATATTTTTTATTTTATGTTTTTTTGTTATTCCTATTTTTATGAAAGCATAGTCGTATTCAATTATAAGTATTTTTTTATTGTAAACGATTTTTGCACGTGCTTTAATTGGTAATTTCAACGGCGTATAATTATGCATATCGTCTACTCAGTGACTATGAAAACTAGATTTTATTTTTGTATTTTATGTTCAGGATTTAAGGTTTAAACGGGGTTGCATTTAAAATAAAGTTTTTCTTTGTATCATAAGCAACTTTAGTATGTGCTTAGATCAGTAACTTAGGGGAACACAATTACATACTTCTACTACCCAATGACGATGAAGACCGGTACTCTTTTTTTTTTCTTTCGTAGTTTTACTAACCGACTGACAATTAAGACTAAATATTTACCTTTTTTTGTATGTGTTTAGTAATATATAACCGTTTCCTGTTTCATAATTTAAAAATTTTCAAATTAATGCTCTTTATTTGTTTTTTAATGTTAGTTTTTTATTAGCAAAAATTAATCGTAAATCGAAAAATAAGTTGCCGGTGAAATGGACCAGTACTGCTTTAGGTCACTTGCTGAAATTTCTTTAGCCGACTGCAGTATGGCTACTCACTTTACTAACCCAACACATATCTCGGTTAGACCATGCGTAGTCGTTGGGGTGAATATTGCCCCACCCTTAGGCGTTGTGCGCCATGTGACAGCCCAGTCAGCAATGGGGGTTTTTCTAAAATGTGTGTATAGTGAGGATGTGGGCATTGTGGTGTAATAGAATTAAATAAAAGAAAAACCATAAAAAATTGTTATTAGACAAAAAAAGCTTGGAAATTGGTGATTGGTCAAAGAATGCCCCATCAGGCGTTGTATATTCCACGCCAAACACAAAAAAATCTAAACAAACGCCCATGGGGGCCGTTCAACGGCGTGTTTTGGGGCGTGTTTGGCTTTGAAAACGCCCAGTGAACAACGACTACAGGCGGTCTTACAATAGCTATGAAAGTCACAATATTGATCCCATATTATAAAGGATCTGGTGACAATTTTTCTGCATAATATTCAGGCGTATGAACTTTGGTCTCCAATGTGTTAATACTTGGTTCTGGCGAATTAGCAATCATCTTTCACTTTTTCATTTGATCAGTTTAGTTTTTAATTTTGACATTATAATAATCTAAACTGAAACCCGGGGTCTAATAATAACTAATAATCCCTTCGACAATATCACCAATTTCACTCCTATATTTAACTTCCTTTGCTAAGGGCGGTTCCACTCTAACGAAAAAATACCTTCGTCTGCCTTAATAAACAACATTCGAGTGATTTGTTTTCTAAGAAGAATGTTGTAAAATGCTTTGAAGTCACATAAATGAAAGTTAGAGGCAATCGGAATTACTTTCGGTTAAAGTGGGATTGTTCTTGGCAACCAAAGTGAAAATTGTTGGATTTAATTGTGGAGACTAGATTGGTATGGGCAGGGTTGGCGCATTTTCATTAGTTTTGACCTATTTATTATTTCTTGGGGAAATAAGTCTCTATTATAAATATATGTGTTTGCATTTGTAATATCTTATAACGAGAGCAGGGAGCAATAATATTATATCTTGATTGGAGCTCCTAGACATAAGTGAGCTTTAGACAGAACCATCACGTAAATCCTTGTGTTCTTTTTTTTTTTCTTATGTGTGTGTCTGTGTTTGCAATGCATTCTTAACAAGTGGTTTCAGAGCTTTCAGGCTCGTGGATACTATTCAGTCTTCCCCTATTCTCTGAGGTTCGGTGTTTGTTTGTTACACAAGTGAATATCGACGACATTAAGTTTTCGAAGGTAGGTTCTAAGCCGCGACCCAGTTTGTCGTTCAAGTTCAAATTATCGAGCGTTCACTTGGGAGAAGGAATCAACAGAGAATTCGCAGGTCAATTTTCTTACCCCATAATATGGTTAGGTTTTTTCACCAGCAGCCGTTGCCACTTAGCATTAATCTATCGTCGACTTCAAGATAGTCAGAAATCCTAGTAGCCGATTTGGCCTAGCCGCCGCAAGGGTTTGTTGTCGAGAACAACAAGAGTATTTTCAGGTAGTTTATCCAATGTTCTGGCCGGCCCTGAGAATTCGTGTACCCTGTTCGAGTTTGAAAAAACGTGCCCTTAGTCTTTAACGAAATTGGGTATTGAGTTCATTAAAAGCCTAAACCTAATGTCAATGGACTAATAACTAATCTAAACCATAAGAATGGTTTTGTAAGTGGGCCTATATTGGTGTTTATACCTGTACACCCTATTAAAAAAATATTTAGCATACACATATCGGGTTTTTTTCATACAAAACGTGCCCTTCGAAATATTAGGCCCTGGCCGGTGGCCCTCCCCGCCCACCCCCAGGGCCGGCCATGTTGATTATCATTAAGATCTGTGCTGACTTAGGGTTTTCTTTTCCAGACTGGTTTTGACCAAGTTAGTGAGTTTGTTTTCATGTATTGTTATTTGTGAAGATCATCCGTGGTTTTGGTAGTTTAGCAGCTCAGTTATTAACAGAGTTAAGTGGAACAACCATTAAGTTCAGGCCCGAGCCATTGTTATGTATATTCATTGTTTTCCATCTTGTTTTTGTTCAGTTTTTGTTGAAGATGGAAAAAGACAGGAAGGTTCAGATTGAAAAGTTCCATCTACGGATTTAAGTTGGTGTAAGATGAAGATTGAAGCATTACTAGTTCAGAGATATTTGGACATTGTGTTATTAGGGGTTAGAACAGAAAAAATGGAACTAGCAAATTGGGAACCAAAAGACAGGAAAGCCAAGGCAGGCTTTACATTGGCATTATCAAAGAATATGGCATCTAGCATCATAAAACAAACCACAACTAGTGATATGATATTAGCCATAACTAACATGCACTAGAATCTTTGGGCAGCTAATACAGTCTTTCTGATTCGAGAGTTGGTCAATGCTAGTATGATAGAAGACAGTTCAACACTGACATAGCACATCAACAAGTTGAATTTGATTTTGGCTACACTTGTGCTAGTGGACATCTTTTCTTTATAGTTGGTTCGGAATTGTTACAACAATTCTAGTTCAATAGGTGCCAACGATTTTACTTTAGAGGGAATTCCTGATCTTATTCTAAGCATTAGATGAAAAAAAATTGGGTTAATCATCGAATGGCAGGTGAAGAAAGAATAACAGAGGTAGTATGGGTAGGAATAAAAGGAGTTAGTCTAGGACCCAGAATGATGTAATATGTTGGAAATGCAAAGAAGTTGGACATTTTAAGAATGAATGTTCAAATAAGAAGAAAGAAATTAACATTGCAAGAGACCACTTAGTAGATGATGAAGCTTTAATTTGTAGCGTGGAGAGTAGTTTAGATTTGGGTGCTTCATTTCACACTACACATAGTAGTGAAGCATTGTAGAATCTGAAAGAGGATGATTTTGCAGGAGATAAACCCACATCAATAGGTTAAATTGAGGTTGAACATGCTACAATTTTTTAAAGAAATTTGTCAGGGGTTTCGGGGTAGTGGGAGCATTGGCAATAGCCAGCCAAAGCATTAGTAAGAGTTAGCAGACAGTGGGTTAAGAGAACCAAAGTTCTAGCCGTCAAAGTCACTCTAGAGGATTACCTACTACAAATGGAGAGTGTTTGTTCTAAGTGTATATCAAGATCTATGGTTCGTGTCAGTATGAGTCAGTAGAAATAGAAGATGAGTCAGAGGTGGACATAGCCATGACTGGTGTGTTGGAGCTCGAGGGACCATAAACAGGCCTTCAAGTTAACTAATGAGAAAGTCGTTGCACCAGGAAGGTTACAAGGGGTACAAGTGTTCTCAGTGGGTGGTAGGTTGAATATTATCAAGCCGCCAAGTAGAAGATTGTTGGGTTTTGTTGTGGGGTCTAGATTGGTTTGGGCAGGGTTGACCGGTTTTAATTAGTTTTAGCCCATTATTTCTTAGGGAATAAGTTAGAATCCCCAATACTCATTTATAAATACATGTGCTAGTACTTGTAATCTCTTATAACGAGAGCAGAGAGCAATAATATTACATCTTGGTTGTAGCCAATGAACGTAGGCCAGCTTAGACCGAACAATGTAAATCGTCGTCTTCATTATTTTTCTGTTGTTTGTTTGTGTATGTGTTTGCAGTCCAATCCTAACAAAAGTTAGAAGTGACATTAGTCACATTGCCAATAAAGATTATTTTCTTTTCCATTAGAGTGGAATTTTCCACGGCAACAAAAATGAAAGTTATGAGTGACATTAGTCACATTCTTAGTACCGATTATCGGCTAATGAGTAATAGTTTGGATCATTAAAGTCCAATTTGTCATTGATGTATGTGTAGTTTCTGTGATTAGTTCATATTAGTTTTAATTTGTGTGGATACATTGTGTAAGTGCAGTTCCTGCCGGGTAACTGTCGCTTATCAGTTCTGGTCAACCAAAGCAGAAGTCCAAGTTAAAGTCAACGATAATGAAGAATTCAAGACCACATGAAGACCATGCACTGATCAAGGGGGAGTTTGTTAGTGCACTTTGGGTGATAAGTGCATGTCTTCCAATGTGTAGGGTCTTTATTGTACAAGTCTTGAAAGTTAGTCCAAGGTTTATCCTTGGGACAACTTGTCCAAGTTTTAGGAGAACTTTTGTCTGAGTTTTATGTGTAGATTTGCTTGTCCGAGTTTTAGTCCCTAGTCTATATATATGTTGTATAGGATTAGGGCAAAGATCGATGGATGAGTGATCGATCTTGAAGCTTTGTGCTGCACCTCTCCCAACTTGTTCCTCCTGGTGTGCACACCCTAGAGAGAGAGACTATGTGTTAGTGAGAGAAAGCTAGGGTTTAGATCTTTGTGATCTAAACCAGCTTGTAGATGATGTTTACTCCTTTGGTATGTAATCTGTGATGACTGATTCAATATAAAGAGATTCATCTTCTACATATTTCTATCTTGTTCTTCATATTTTGTTCTTCATGTCTTGAATCAAGTGCAATGTTTGATGTTGATCCGGTGCTTTCACAGTGGTATCAGAGCGTGGTTACCGATTCGGAATGGTCTAACCGCCTTCCGAATCACCATTGCTCTTGATTTGATGTTTGTTTCCGCCAAACATCCTGAAGACTTGAAGATTCTGGAGAAAACTTGAAGAAAATGAAGCTGTTCGTCGGCTGTGTTGGTTTGGAGATCTAGGGTTTTGATCCAAAAAGGTTTGTCTGAGTTTTAAAACTCTGTGTTTGTTGTTTCCGGGGTTTTTGGTGAACTAGTGTGAAGTCACACTAGGGAGATTGTCCGGAGACTTGTTTCTGAGCTTCACCATGTCCGAGTATTATCGTAGTGATAGTGTTTCCGAGTTTTTAAAGAGCATAAATGTTCCGAAGTTTTAACATTATGTTCATGTTATTCCGAAGTTTTAACATGAATGCTCCGACCTTTATTTGTTCCGAGTCTTATGTGTGTCCGAGTTTCAGATATTGAATCCTCTAGTACTCCGAGTTTTCAATACTCTGAATTTTTCATGCTGTTTCAAAGGTCCGAGTTTTTTAGTTTTATTCTGAGTTTTGAACAGGTTCTAGTTGAAACAAATTTCTCTATTTCCGAGTTTTACATTAAGCACTTCGTTCCGAGTTTTGTTGTTTGAAGTTGCGAATTTTCATGTGGTTCAGTTCCGAATTATTCACAGAGTTTTTAAAGTCCGAACTTTCAAGTGTTCAAGTTGTTCCGAGTTTTGAAACTGTTTGGATCTAGTCCGAGGTTTAAAAGTCAAGATGCTCCGAGTTTTGAATTTTGATTTTTATTCTGAGTTTTGATCTTTGATTCCGAGTTTTTGCCAATATTTTTTGAATTCCGATTGTTAAACAGTCTGTAAAACTGGTCCGAGTTTTGAGATAAGTGTCTCAGTTTGATTCTGTTGAAGTGTCTCCGAGTTTTAACATTCTGTTCATGTTCCGAGCTTTTAAACAGCGAAGTGTTGATGTCCGAGGGTTACACAGTCTGACTTTCACCTTGTAGATGATGCTCCCTTGAGTCCGAACTTTAATAGTTATATTCTTACAGTCCGAACTTTATTGTGAATTCAGTGTCCGAGTATCACAGCTTCCGAGTTTTGATTACATGTCTGTGTCTCCGAGTTTTCCCATTGGTCCGAGTTTTAAACTATGTTATTCGTTCCGGGTTTTAAGTCTTTTGTTGTCAGAGTTTTGGCAGATGTTCCGAAGTTTAAACAACAAAATACTATCCTAAAACTTGGTTATTCCGAGTTCTGATCTAGAAACAGTCTCCGATTTTTAAAACAGGCTCCGAGTCTTGAGAGTTTTGTGCGTGTCTCTGATTTTCTCCTTGTTCCGAGTTATGTGACCTTCGACGAGGAGCCAGCGAGAGGAGACGAGGGAGCAGTGTTTACGGTTGGTGGAGACTTGTTTGTTTGGAGCGAAAGGGAGCAACGCGCTGCTTGAATACAGTTATTCACTTGAGGAGCTTTCGGTTAAGCGGCTACGAGATGTTAATGACGGCTCAGCCGAGCCGATTGGTGTTGGCGCGGCTGCGAATTCGTTGAAATCGGCTTGTTTGAACGAGCTTTATAACGGACAGTTGTTTGGCTCGTTGATTTGAGGTGAAGAGAATAAGATTTGCTTGGATTTCTGTATTGTTTACAAAGAAAAAGGGGGAGTAAAAATTTTGAAGTTCCTGTTTTCTTCGTAAATATAAAGCTTGTGCGTAAAAAGCTCGTGTGTAATGGAATTTCGTCATGTGTGTTTGTGTTGTTAATCAAGTGTTGACGTGATGAAGTTGATTTCTCGGTTGACGACTAGTTAAAGATTGAGCCTTATTAAGTTGCTATTTAGAGTAGAGAAGATTAGTTCTGGTCTCGAAATAATGTGGGGCTTCTTGTTAAGGGGAAGATCAGAGATGAAAGCCATCGGGGATTCAGTGGATTCATGAAGATAGGAGATTGATTCATGAAGATTCGTGACGAGATGAGATTATACATGAAGGATTGCAGATTTTGATCAAGATAGTGGATGTACTTTACAAAGTTTAGTTTGTTATTAACTTATCGAACTGGGCTTCATGTCTTTGCGAAATTTGAAGTGTTTGATGTTAGGCATTGGAAATCCGACGTTTCGTTCTTCTACCGGTTAAGTTTGAAGATTAATGTATCAAGCGATATTCTCACATATTGTTGTAAGTTGATTCGCGTTAACTTGATTCGGGAGTAGTTTGAGGGGGAGGATCTACAGTGTTTGATGTTAGATTCTTCGGGTTTCTCAAGGCGACATTAAGTGATCGTCAGCAAGTCTTTTATTAGAAGGGTTGAAGATCGCTGTGCTCTACCAAAAAGATCAAGTCTCAGCTAAAGTTGAAAGCATGCATGATATCATCAGTCAAGGGGGAGTCTGTAAGTGCAGTATCCGGTGACTGAAGATTATCGATGCCACACAGAACTGATGCAACAGTTTAGGGGGAGACTGTAAGTGCAGTTCCTGCCGGGTAACTGTCGCTTATCAGTTCTGGTCAACCAAAGCAGAAGTCCAAGTTAAAGTCAACGATAATGAAGAATTCAAGACCACATGAAGACCATGCACTGATCAAGGGGGAGTTTGTTAGTGCACTTTGGGTGATAAGTGCATGTCTTCCAATGTGTAGGGTCTTTATTGTACAAGTCTTGAAAGTTAGTCCAAGGTTTATCCTTGGGACAACTTGTCCAAGTTTTAGGAGAACTTTTGTCTGAGTTTTATGTGTAGATTTGCTTGTCCGAGTTTTAGTCCCTAGTCTATATATATGTTGTATAGGATTAGGGCAAAGATCGATGGATGAGTGATCGATCTTGAAGCTTTGTGCTGCACCTCTCCCAACTTGTTCCTCCTGGTGTGCACACCCTAGAGAGAGAGACTATGTGTTAGTGAGAGAAAGCTAGGGTTTAGATCTTTGTGATCTAAACCAGCTTGTAGATGATGTTTACTCCTTTGGTATGTAATCTGTGATGACTGATTCAATATAAAGAGATTCATCTTCTACATATTTTTATCTTGTTCTTCATATTTTGTTCTTCATGTCTTGAATCAAGTGCAATGTTTGATGTTGATCCGGTGCTTTCACAGTGGTATCAGAGCGTGGTTACCGATTCGGAATGGTCTAACCGCCTTCCGAATCACCATTGCTCTTGATTTGATGTTTGTTTCCGCCAAACATCCTGAAGACTTGAAGATTCTGGAGAAAACTTGAAGAAAATGAAGCTGTTCGTCGGCTGTGTTGGTTTGGAGATCTAGGGTTTTGATCCAAAAAGGTTTGTCTGAGTTTTAAAACTCTGTGTTTGTTGTTTCCGGGGTTTTTGGTGAACTAGTGTGAAGTCACACTAGGGAGATTGTCCGGAGACTTGTTTCTGAGCTTCACCATGTCCGAGTATTATCGTAGTGATAGTGTTTCCGAGTTTTTAAAGAGCATAAATGTTCCGAAGTTTTAACATTATGTTCATGTTATTCCGAAGTTTTAACATGAATGCTCCGACCTTTATTTGTTCCGAGTCTTATGTGTGTCCGAGTTTCAGATATTGAATCCTCTAGTACTCCGAGTTTTCAATACTCTGAATTTTTCATGCTGTTTCAAAGGTCCGAGTTTTTTAGTTTTATTCTGAGTTTTGAACAGGTTCTAGTTGAAACAAATTTCTCTATTTCCGAGTTTTACATTAAGCACTTCGTTCCGAGTTTTGTTGTTTGAAGTTGCGAATTTTCATGTGGTTCAGTTCCGAATTATTCACAGAGTTTTTAAAGTCCGAACTTTCAAGTGTTCAAGTTGTTCCGAGTTTTGAAACTGTTTGGATCTAGTCCGAGGTTTAAAAGTCAAGATGCTCCGAGTTTTGAATTTTGATTTTTATTCCGAGTTTTGATCTTTGATTCCGAGTTTTTGCCAATATTTTTTGAATTCCGATTGTTAAACAGTCTGTAAAACTGGTCCGAGTTTTGAGATAAGTGTCTCAGTTTGATTCTGTTGAAGTGTCTCCGAGTTTTAACATTCTGTTCATGTTCCGAGCTTTTAAACAGCGAAGTGTTGATGTCCGAGGGTTACACAGTCTGACTTTCACCTTGTAGATGATGCTCCCTTGAGTCCGAACTTTAATAGTTATATTCTTACAGTCCGAACTTTATTGTGAATTCAGTGTCCGAGTATCACAGCTTCCGAGTTTTGATTACATGTCTGTGTCTCCGAGTTTTCCCATTGGTCCGAGTTTTAAACTATGTTATTCGTTCCGGGTTTTAAGTCTTTTGTTGTCAGAGTTTTGGCAGATGTTCCGAAGTTTAAACAACAAAATACTATCCTAAAACTTGGTTGTTCCGAGTTCTGATCTAGAAACAGTCTCCGATTTTTAAAACAGGCTCCGAGTCTTGAGAGTTTTGTGCGTGTCTCTGATTTTCTCCTTGTTCCGAGTTATGTGACCTTCGACGAGGAGCCAGCGAGAGGAGACGAGGGAGCAGTGTTTACGGTTGGTGGAGACTTGTTTGTTTGGAGCGAAAGGGAGCAACGCGCTGCTTGAATACAGTTATTCACTTGAGGAGCTTTCGGTTAAGCGGCTACGAGATGTTAATGACGGCTCAGCCGAGCCGATTGGTGTTGGCGCGGCTGCGAATTCGTTGAAATCGGCTTGTTTGAACGAGCTTTATAACGGACAGTTGTTTGGCTCGTTGATTTGAGGTGAAGAGAATAAGATTTGCTTGGATTTCTGTATTGTTTACAAAGAAAAAGGGGGAGTAAAAATTTTGAAGTTCCTGTTTTCTTCGTAAATATAAAGCTTGTGCGTAAAAAGCTCGTGTGTAATGGAATTTCGTCATGTGTGTTTGTGTTGTTAATCAAGTGTTGACGTGATGAAGTTGATTTCTCGGTTGACGACTAGTTAAAGATTGAGCCTTATTAAGTTGCTATTTAGAGTAGAGAAGATTAGTTCTGGTCTCGAAATAATGTGGGGCTTCTTGTTAAGGGGAAGATCAGAGATGAAAGCCATCGGGGATTCAGTGGATTCATGAAGATAGGAGATTGATTCATGAAGATTCGTGACGAGATGAGATTATACATGAAGGATTGCAGATTTTGATCAAGATAGTGGATGTACTTTACAAAGTTTAGTTTGTTATTAACTTATCGAACTGGGCTTCATGTCTTTGCGAAATTTGAAGTGTTTGATGTTAGGCATTGGAAATCCGACGTTTCGTTCTTCTACCGGTTAAGTTTGAAGATTAATGTATCAAGCGATATTCTCACATATTGTTGTAAGTTGATTCGCGTTAACTTGATTCGGGAGTAGTTTGAGGGGGAGGATCTACAGTGTTTGATGTTGGATTCTTCGGGTTTCTCAAGGCGACATTAAGTGATCGTCAGCAAGTCTTTTATTAGAAGGGTTGAAGATCGCTGTGCTCTACCAAAAAGATCAAGTCTCAGCTAAAGTTGAAAGCATGCATGATATCATCAGTCAAGGGGGAGTCTGTAAGTGCAGTATCCGGTGACTGAAGATTATCGATGCCACACAGAACTGATGCAACAGTTTAGGGGGAGACTGTAAGTGCAGTTCCTGCCGGGTAACTGTCGCTTATCAGTTCTGGTCAACCAAAGCAGAAGTCCAAGTTAAAGTCAACGATAATGAAGAATTCAAGACCACATGAAGACCATGCACTGATCAAGGGGGAGTTTGTTAGTGCACTTTGGGTGATAAGTGCATGTCTTCCAATGTGTAGGGTCTTTATTGTACAAGTCTTGAAAGTTAGTCCAAGGTTTATCCTTGGGACAACTTGTCCAAGTTTTAGGAGAACTTTTGTCTGAGTTTTATGTGTAGATTTGCTTGTCCGAGTTTTAGTCCCTAGTCTATATATATGTTGTATAGGATTAGGGCAAAGATCGATGGATGAGTGATCGATCTTGAAGCTTTGTGCTGCACCTCTCCCAACTTGTTCCTCCTGGTGTGCACACCCTAGAGAGAGAGACTATGTGTTAGTGAGAGAAAGCTAGGGTTTAGATCTTTGTGATCTAAACCAGCTTGTAGATGATGTTTACTCCTTTGGTATGTAATCTGTGATGACTGATTCAATATAAAGAGATTCATCTTCTACATATTTTTATCTTGTTCTTCATATTTTGTTCTTCATGTCTTGAATCAAGTGCAATGTTTGATGTTGATCCGGTGCTTTCACAGTGGTATCAGAGCGTGGTTACCGATTCGGAATGGTCTAACCGCCTTCCGAATCACCATTGCTCTTGATTTGATGTTTGTTTCCGCCAAACATCCTGAAGACTTGAAGATTCTGGAGAAAACTTGAAGAAAATGAAGCTGTTCGTCGGCTGTGTTGGTTTGGAGATCTAGGGTTTTGATCCAAAAAGGTTTGTCTGAGTTTTAAAACTCTGTGTTTGTTGTTTCCGGGGTTTTTGGTGAACTAGTGTGAAGTCACACTAGGGAGATTGTCCGGAGACTTGTTTCTGAGCTTCACCATGTCCGAGTATTATCGTAGTGATAGTGTTTCCGAGTTTTTAAAGAGCATAAATGTTCCGAAGTTTTAACATTATGTTCATGTTATTCCGAAGTTTTAACATGAATGCTCCGACCTTTATTTGTTCCGAGTCTTATGTGTGTCCGAGTTTCAGATATTGAATCCTCTAGTACTCCGAGTTTTCAATACTCTGAATTTTTCATGCTGTTTCAAAGGTCCGAGTTTTTTAGTTTTATTCTGAGTTTTGAACAGGTTCTAGTTGAAACAAATTTCTCTATTTCCGAGTTTTACATTAAGCACTTCGTTCCGAGTTTTGTTGTTTGAAGTTGCGAATTTTCATGTGGTTCAGTTCCGAATTATTCACAGAGTTTTTAAAGTCCGAACTTTCAAGTGTTCAAGTTGTTCCGAGTTTTGAAACTGTTTGGATCTAGTCCGAGGTTTAAAAGTCAAGATGCTCCGAGTTTTGAATTTTGATTTTTATTCCGAGTTTTGATCTTTGATTCCGAGTTTTTGCCAATATTTTTTGAATTCCGATTGTTAAACAGTCTGTAAAACTGGTCCGAGTTTTGAGATAAGTGTCTCAGTTTGATTCTGTTGAAGTGTCTCCGAGTTTTAACATTCTGTTCATGTTCCGAGCTTTTAAACAGCGAAGTGTTGATGTCCGAGGGTTACACAGTCTGACTTTCACCTTGTAGATGATGCTCCCTTGAGTCCGAACTTTAATAGTTATATTCTTACAGTCCGAACTTTATTGTGAATTCAGTGTCCGAGTATCACAGCTTCCGAGTTTTGATTACATGTCTGTGTCTCCGAGTTTTCCCATTGGTCCGAGTTTTAAACTATGTTATTCGTTCCGGGTTTTAAGTCTTTTGTTGTCAGAGTTTTGGCAGATGTTCCGAAGTTTAAACAACAAAATACTATCCTAAAACTTGGTTGTTCCGAGTTCTGATCTAGAAACAGTCTCCGATTTTTAAAACAGGCTCCGAGTCTTGAGAGTTTTGTGCGTGTCTCTGATTTTCTCCTTGTTCCGAGTTATGTGACCTTCGACGAGGAGCCAGCGAGAGGAGACGAGGGAGCAGTGTTTACGGTTGGTGGAGACTTGTTTGTTTGGAGCGAAAGGGAGCAACGCGCTGCTTGAATACAGTTATTCACTTGAGGAGCTTTCGGTTAAGCGGCTACGAGATGTTAATGACGGCTCAGCCGAGCCGATTGGTGTTGGCGCGGCTGCGAATTCGTTGAAATCGGCTTGTTTGAACGAGCTTTATAACGGACAGTTGTTTGGCTCGTTGATTTGAGGTGAAGAGAATAAGATTTGCTTGGATTTCTGTATTGTTTACAAAGAAAAAGGGGGAGTAAAAATTTTGAAGTTCCTGTTTTCTTCGTAAATATAAAGCTTGTGCGTAAAAAGCTCGTGTGTAATGGAATTTCGTCATGTGTGTTTGTGTTGTTAATCAAGTGTTGACGTGATGAAGTTGATTTCTCGGTTGACGACTAGTTAAAGATTGAGCCTTATTAAGTTGCTATTTAGAGTAGAGAAGATTAGTTCTGGTCTCGAAATAATGTGGGGCTTCTTGTTAAGGGGAAGATCAGAGATGAAAGCCATCGGGGATTCAGTGGATTCATGAAGATAGGAGATTGATTCATGAAGATTCGTGACGAGATGAGATTATACATGAAGGATTGCAGATTTTGATCAAGATAGTGGATGTACTTTACAAAGTTTAGTTTGTTATTAACTTATCGAACTGGGCTTCATGTCTTTGCGAAATTTGAAGTGTTTGATGTTAGGCATTGGAAATCCGACGTTTCGTTCTTCTACCGGTTAAGTTTGAAGATTAATGTATCAAGCGACATTCTCACATATTGTTGTAAGTTGATTCGCGTTAACTTGATTCGGGAGTAGTTTGAGGGGGAGGATCTACAGTGTTTGATGTTGGATTCTTCGGGTTTCTCAAGGCGACATTAAGTGATCGTCAGCAAGTCTTTTATTAGAAGGGTTGAAGATCGCTGTGCTCTACCAAAAAGATCAAGTCTCAGCTAAAGTTGAAAGCATGCATGATATCATCAGTCAAGGGGGAGTCTGTAAGTGCAGTATCCGGTGACTGAAGATTATCGATGCCACACAGAACTGATGCAACAGTTTAGGGGGAGACTGTAAGTGCAGTTCCTGCCGGGTAACTGTCGCTTATCAGTTCTGGTCAACCAAAGCAGAAGTCCAAGTTAAAGTCAACGATAATGAAGAATTCAAGACCACATGAAGACCATGCACTGATCAAGGGGGAGTTTGTTAGTGCACTTTGGGTGATAAGTGCATGTCTTCCAATGTGTAGGGTCTTTATTGTACAAGTCTTGAAAGTTAGTCCAAGGTTTATCCTTGGGACAACTTGTCCAAGTTTTAGGAGAACTTTTGTCTGAGTTTTATGTGTAGATTTGCTTGTCCGAGTTTTAGTCCCTAGTCTATATATATGTTGTATAGGATTAGGGCAAAGATCGATGGATGAGTGATCGATCTTGAAGCTTTGTGCTGCACCTCTCCCAACTTGTTCCTCCTGGTGTGCACACCCTAGAGAGAGAGACTATGTGTTAGTGAGAGAAAGCTAGGGTTTAGATCTTTGTGATCTAAACCAGCTTGTAGATGATGTTTACTCCTTTGGTATGTAATCTGTGATGACTGATTCAATATAAAGAGATTCATCTTCTACATATTTCTATCTTGTTCTTCATATTTTGTTCTTCATGTCTTGAATCAAGTGTAATGTTTGATGTTGATCCGGTGCTTTCACAGTGGTATCAGAGCGTGGTTACCGATTCGGAATGGTCTAACCGCCTTCCGAATCACCATTGCTCTTGATTTGATGTTTGTTTCCGCCAAACATCCTGAAGACTTGAAGATTCTGGAGAAAACTTGAAGAAAATGAAGCTGTTCGTCGGCTGTGTTGGTTTGGAGATCTAGGGTTTTGATCCAAAAAGGTTTGTCTGAGTTTTAAAACTCTGTGTTTGTTGTTTCCGGGGTTTTTGGTGAACTAGTGTGAAGTCACACTAGGGAGATTGTCCGGAGACTTGTTTCTGAGCTTCACCATGTCCGAGTATTATCGTAGTGATAGTGTTTCCGAGTTTTTAAAGAGCATAAATGTTCCGAAGTTTTAACATTATGTTCATGTTATTCCGAAGTTTTAACATGAATGCTCCGACCTTTATTTGTTCCGAGTCTTATGTGTGTCCGAGTTTCAGATATTGAATCCTCTAGTACTCCGAGTTTTCAATACTCTGAATTTTTCATGCTGTTTCAAAGGTCCGAGTTTTTTAGTTTTATTCTGAGTTTTGAACAGGTTCTAGTTGAAACAAATTTCTCTATTTCCGAGTTTTACATTAAGCACTTCGTTCCGAGTTTTGTTGTTTGAAGTTGCGAATTTTCATGTGGTTCAGTTCCGAATTATTCACAGAGTTTTTAAAGTCCGAACTTTCAAGTGTTCAAGTTGTTCCGAGTTTTGAAACTGTTTGGATCTAGTCCGAGGTTTAAAAGTCAAGATGCTCCGAGTTTTGAATTTTGATTTTTATTCCGAGTTTTGATCTTTGATTCCGAGTTTTTGCCAATATTTTTTGAATTCCGATTGTTAAACAGTCTGTAAAACTGGTCCGAGTTTTGAGATAAGTGTCTCAGTTTGATTCTGTTGAAGTGTCTCCGAGTTTTAACATTCTGTTCATGTTCCGAGCTTTTAAACAGCGAAGTGTTGATGTCCGAGGGTTACACAGTCTGACTTTCACCTTGTAGATGATGCTCCCTTGAGTCCGAACTTTAATAGTTATATTCTTACAGTCCGAACTTTATTGTGAATTCAGTGTCCGAGTATCACAGCTTCCGAGTTTTGATTACATGTCTGTGTCTCCGAGTTTTCCCATTGGTCCGAGTTTTAAACTATGTTATTCGTTCCGGGTTTTAAGTCTTTTGTTGTCAGAGTTTTGGCAGATGTTCCGAAGTTTAAACAACAAAATACTATCCTAAAACTTGGTTGTTCCGAGTTCTGATCTAGAAACAGTCTCCGATTTTTAAAACAGGCTCCGAGTCTTGAGAGTTTTGTGCGTGTCTCTGATTTTCTCCTTGTTCCGAGTTATGTGACCTTCGACGAGGAGCCAGCGAGAGGAGACGAGGGAGCAGTGTTTACGGTTGGTGGAGACTTGTTTGTTTGGAGCGAAAGGGAGCAACGCGCTGCTTGAATACAGTTATTCACTTGAGGAGCTTTCGGTTAAGCGGCTACGAGATGTTAATGACGGCTCAGCCGAGCCGATTGGTGTTGGCGCGGCTGCGAATTCGTTGAAATCGGCTTGTTTGAACGAGCTTTATAACGGACAGTTGTTTGGCTCGTTGATTTGAGGTGAAGAGAATAAGATTTGCTTGGATTTCTGTATTGTTTACAAAGAAAAAGGGGGAGTAAAAATTTTGAAGTTCCTGTTTTCTTCGTAAATATAAAGCTTGTGCGTAAAAAGCTCGTGTGTAATGGAATTTCGTCATGTGTGTTTGTGTTGTTAATCAAGTGTTGACGTGATGAAGTTGATTTCTCGGTTGACGACTAGTTAAAGATTGAGCCTTATTAAGTTGCTATTTAGAGTAGAGAAGATTAGTTCTGGTCTCGAAATAATGTGGGGCTTCTTGTTAAGGGGAAGATCAGAGATGAAAGCCATCGGGGATTCAGTGGATTCATGAAGATAGGAGATTGATTCATGAAGATTCGTGACGAGATGAGATTATACATGAAGGATTGCAGATTTTGATCAAGATAGTGGATGTACTTTACAAAGTTTAGTTTGTTATTAACTTATCGAACTGGGCTTCATGTCTTTGCGAAATTTGAAGTGTTTGATGTTAGGCATTGGAAATCCGACGTTTCGTTCTTCTACCGGTTAAGTTTGAAGATTAATGTATCAAGCGATATTCTCACATATTGTTGTAAGTTGATTCGCGTTAACTTGATTCGGGAGTAGTTTGAGGGGGAGGATCTACAGTGTTTGATGTTGGATTCTTCGGGTTTCTCAAGGCGACATTAAGTGATCGTCAGCAAGTCTTTTATTAGAAGGGTTGAAGATCGCTGTGCTCTACCAAAAAGATCAAGTCTCAGCTAAAGTTGAAAGCATGCATGATATCATCAGTCAAGGGGGAGTCTGTAAGTGCAGTATCCGGTGACTGAAGATTATCGATGCCACACAGAACTGATGCAACAGTTTAGGGGGAGACTGTAAGTGCAGTTCCTGCCGGGTAACTGTCGCTTATCAGTTCTGGTCAACCAAAGCAGAAGTCCAAGTTAAAGTCAACGATAATGAAGAATTCAAGACCACATGAAGACCATGCACTGATCAAGGGGGAGTTTGTTAGTGCACTTTGGGTGATAAGTGCATGTCTTCCAATGTGTAGGGTCTTTATTGTACAAGTCTTGAAAGTTAGTCCAAGGTTTATCCTTGGGACAACTTGTCCAAGTTTTAGGAGAACTTTTGTCTGAGTTTTATGTGTAGATTTGCTTGTCCGAGTTTTAGTCCCTAGTCTATATATATGTTGTATAGGATTAGGGCAAAGATCGATGGATGAGTGATCGATCTTGAAGCTTTGTGCTGCACCTCTCCCAACTTGTTCCTCCTGGTGTGCACACCCTAGAGAGAGAGACTATGTGTTAGTGAGAGAAAGCTAGGGTTTAGATCTTTGTGATCTAAACCAGCTTGTAGATGATGTTTACTCCTTTGGTATGTAATCTGTGATGACTGATTCAATATAAAGAGATTCATCTTCTACATATTTTTATCTTGTTCTTCATATTTTGTTCTTCATGTCTTGAATCAAGTGCAATGTTTGATGTTGATCCGGTGCTTTCACAGTGGTATCAGAGCGTGGTTACCGATTCGGAATGGTCTAACCGCCTTCCGAATCACCATTGCTCTTGATTTGATGTTTGTTTCCGCCAAACATCCTGAAGACTTGAAGATTCTGGAGAAAACTTGAAGAAAATGAAGCTGTTCGTCGGCTGTGTTGGTTTGGAGATCTAGGGTTTTGATCCAAAAAGGTTTGTCTGAGTTTTAAAACTCTGTGTTTGTTGTTTCCGGGGTTTTTGGTGAACTAGTGTGAAGTCACACTAGGGAGATTGTCCGGAGACTTGTTTCTGAGCTTCACCATGTCCGAGTATTATCGTAGTGATAGTGTTTCCGAGTTTTTAAAGAGCATAAATGTTCCGAAGTTTTAACATTATGTTCATGTTATTCCGAAGTTTTAACATGAATGCTCCGACCTTTATTTGTTCCGAGTCTTATGTGTGTCCGAGTTTCAGATATTGAATCCTCTAGTACTCCGAGTTTTCAATACTCTGAATTTTTCATGCTGTTTCAAAGGTCCGAGTTTTTTAGTTTTATTCTGAGTTTTGAACAGGTTCTAGTTGAAACAAATTTCTCTATTTCCGAGTTTTACATTAAGCACTTCGTTCCGAGTTTTGTTGTTTGAAGTTGCGAATTTTCATGTGGTTCAGTTCCGAATTATTCACAGAGTTTTTAAAGTCCGAACTTTCAAGTGTTCAAGTTGTTCCGAGTTTTGAAACTGTTTGGATCTAGTCCGAGGTTTAAAAGTCAAGATGCTCCGAGTTTTGAATTTTGATTTTTATTCCGAGTTTTGATCTTTGATTCCGAGTTTTTGCCAATATTTTTTGAATTCCGATTGTTAAACAGTCTGTAAAACTGGTCCGAGTTTTGAGATAAGTGTCTCAGTTTGATTCTGTTGAAGTGTCTCCGAGTTTTAACATTCTGTTCATGTTCCGAGCTTTTAAACAGCGAAGTGTTGATGTCCGAGGGTTACACAGTCTGACTTTCACCTTGTAGATGATGCTCCCTTGAGTCCGAACTTTAATAGTTATATTCTTACAGTCCGAACTTTATTGTGAATTCAGTGTCCGAGTATCACAGCTTCCGAGTTTTGATTACATGTCTGTGTCTCCGAGTTTTCCCATTGGTCCGAGTTTTAAACTATGTTATTCGTTCCGGGTTTTAAGTCTTTTGTTGTCAGAGTTTTGGCAGATGTTCCGAAGTTTAAACAACAAAATACTATCCTAAAACTTGGTTGTTCCGAGTTCTGATCTAGAAACAGTCTCCGATTTTTAAAACAGGCTCCGAGTCTTGAGAGTTTTGTGCGTGTCTCTGATTTTCTCCTTGTTCCGAGTTATGTGACCTTCGACGAGGAGCCAGCGAGAGGAGACGAGGGAGCAGTGTTTACGGTTGGTGGAGACTTGTTTGTTTGGAGCGAAAGGGAGCAACGCGCTGCTTGAATACAGTTATTCACTTGAGGAGCTTTCGGTTAAGCGGCTACGAGATGTTAATGACGGCTCAGCCGAGCCGATTGGTGTTGGCGCGGCTGCGAATTCGTTGAAATCGGCTTGTTTGAACGAGCTTTATAACGGACAGTTGTTTGGCTCGTTGATTTGAGGTGAAGAGAATAAGATTTGCTTGGATTTCTGTATTGTTTACAAAGAAAAAGGGGGAGTAAAAATTTTGAAGTTCCTGTTTTCTTCGTAAATATAAAGCTTGTGCGTAAAAAGCTCGTGTGTAATGGAATTTCGTCATGTGTGTTTGTGTTGTTAATCAAGTGTTGACGTGATGAAGTTGATTTCTCGGTTGACGACTAGTTAAAGATTGAGCCTTATTAAGTTGCTATTTAGAGTAGAGAAGATTAGTTCTGGTCTCGAAATAATGTGGGGCTTCTTGTTAAGGGGAAGATCAGAGATGAAAGCCATCGGGGATTCAGTGGATTCATGAAGATAGGAGATTGATTCATGAAGATTCGTGACGAGATGAGATTATACATGAAGGATTGCAGATTTTGATCAAGATAGTGGATGTACTTTACAAAGTTTAGTTTGTTATTAACTTATCGAACTGGGCTTCATGTCTTTGCGAAATTTGAAGTGTTTGATGTTAGGCATTGGAAATCCGACGTTTCGTTCTTCTACCGGTTAAGTTTGAAGATTAATGTATCAAGCGATATTCTCACATATTGTTGTAAGTTGATTCGCGTTAACTTGATTCGGGAGTAGTTTGAGGGGGAGGATCTACAGTGTTTGATGTTGGATTCTTCGGGTTTCTCAAGGCGACATTAAGTGATCGTCAGCAAGTCTTTTATTAGAAGGGTTGAAGATCGCTGTGCTCTACCAAAAAGATCAAGTCTCAGCTAAAGTTGAAAGCATGCATGATATCATCAGTCAAGGGGGAGTCTGTAAGTGCAGTATCCGGTGACTGAAGATTATCGATGCCACACAGAACTGATGCAACAGTTTAGGGGGAGACTGTAAGTGCAGTTCCTGCCGGGTAACTGTCGCTTATCAGTTCTGGTCAACCAAAGCAGAAGTCCAAGTTAAAGTCAACGATAATGAAGAATTCAAGACCACATGAAGACCATGCACTGATCAAGGGGGAGTTTGTTAGTGCACTTTGGGTGATAAGTGCATGTCTTCCAATGTGTAGGGTCTTTATTGTACAAGTCTTGAAAGTTAGTCCAAGGTTTATCCTTGGGACAACTTGTCCAAGTTTTAGGAGAACTTTTGTCTGAGTTTTATGTGTAGATTTGCTTGTCCGAGTTTTAGTCCCTAGTCTATATATATGTTGTATAGGATTAGGGCAAAGATCGATGGATGAGTGATCGATCTTGAAGCTTTGTGCTGCACCTCTCCCAACTTGTTCCTCCTGGTGTGCACACCCTAGAGAGAGAGACTATGTGTTAGTGAGAGAAAGCTAGGGTTTAGATCTTTGTGATCTAAACCAGCTTGTAGATGATGTTTACTCCTTTGGTATGTAATCTGTGATGACTGATTCAATATAAAGAGATTCATCTTCTACATATTTCTATCTTGTTCTTCATATTTTGTTCTTCATGTCTTGAATCAAGTGTAATGTTTGATGTTGATCCGGTGCTTTCACAGTGGTATCAGAGCGTGGTTACCGATTCGGAATGGTCTAACCGCCTTCCGAATCACCATTGCTCTTGATTTGATGTTTGTTTCCGCCAAACATCCTGAAGACTTGAAGATTCTGGAGAAAACTTGAAGAAAATGAAGCTGTTCGTCGGCTGTGTTGGTTTGGAGATCTAGGGTTTTGATCCAAAAAGGTTTGTCTGAGTTTTAAAACTCTGTGTTTGTTGTTTCCGGGGTTTTTGGTGAACTAGTGTGAAGTCACACTAGGGAGATTGTCCGGAGACTTGTTTCTGAGCTTCACCATGTCCGAGTATTATCGTAGTGATAGTGTTTCCGAGTTTTTAAAGAGCATAAATGTTCCGAAGTTTTAACATTATGTTCATGTTATTCCGAAGTTTTAACATGAATGCTCCGACCTTTATTTGTTCCGAGTCTTATGTGTGTCCGAGTTTCAGATATTGAATCCTCTAGTACTCCGAGTTTTCAATACTCTGAATTTTTCATGCTGTTTCAAAGGTCCGAGTTTTTTAGTTTTATTCTGAGTTTTGAACAGGTTCTAGTTGAAACAAATTTCTCTATTTCCGAGTTTTACATTAAGCACTTCGTTCCGAGTTTTGTTGTTTGAAGTTGCGAATTTTCATGTGGTTCAGTTCCGAATTATTCACAGAGTTTTTAAAGTCCGAACTTTCAAGTGTTCAAGTTGTTCCGAGTTTTGAAACTGTTTGGATCTAGTCCGAGGTTTAAAAGTCAAGATGCTCCGAGTTTTGAATTTTGATTTTTATTCCGAGTTTTGATCTTTGATTCCGAGTTTTTGCCAATATTTTTTGAATTCCGATTGTTAAACAGTCTGTAAAACTGGTCCGAGTTTTGAGATAAGTGTCTCAGTTTGATTCTGTTGAAGTGTCTCCGAGTTTTAACATTCTGTTCATGTTCCGAGCTTTTAAACAGCGAAGTGTTGATGTCCGAGGGTTACACAGTCTGACTTTCACCTTGTAGATGATGCTCCCTTGAGTCCGAACTTTAATAGTTATATTCTTACAGTCCGAACTTTATTGTGAATTCAGTGTCCGAGTATCACAGCTTCCGAGTTTTGATTACATGTCTGTGTCTCCGAGTTTTCCCATTGGTCCGAGTTTTAAACTATGTTATTCGTTCCGGGTTTTAAGTCTTTTGTTGTCAGAGTTTTGGCAGATGTTCCGAAGTTTAAACAACAAAATACTATCCTAAAACTTGGTTGTTCCGAGTTCTGATCTAGAAACAGTCTCCGATTTTTAAAACAGGCTCCGAGTCTTGAGAGTTTTGTGCGTGTCTCTGATTTTCTCCTTGTTCCGAGTTATGTGACCTTCGACGAGGAGCCAGCGAGAGGAGACGAGGGAGCAGTGTTTACGGTTGGTGGAGACTTGTTTGTTTGGAGCGAAAGGGAGCAACGCGCTGCTTGAATACAGTTATTCACTTGAGGAGCTTTCGGTTAAGCGGCTACGAGATGTTAATGACGGCTCAGCCGAGCCGATTGGTGTTGGCGCGGCTGCGAATTCGTTGAAATCGGCTTGTTTGAACGAGCTTTATAACGGACAGTTGTTTGGCTCGTTGATTTGAGGTGAAGAGAATAAGATTTGCTTGGATTTCTGTATTGTTTACAAAGAAAAAGGGGGAGTAAAAATTTTGAAGTTCCTGTTTTCTTCGTAAATATAAAGCTTGTGCGTAAAAAGCTCGTGTGTAATGGAATTTCGTCATGTGTGTTTGTGTTGTTAATCAAGTGTTGACGTGATGAAGTTGATTTCTCGGTTGACGACTAGTTAAAGATTGAGCCTTATTAAGTTGCTATTTAGAGTAGAGAAGATTAGTTCTGGTCTCGAAATAATGTGGGGCTTCTTGTTAAGGGGAAGATCAGAGATGAAAGCCATCGGGGATTCAGTGGATTCATGAAGATAGGAGATTGATTCATGAAGATTCGTGACGAGATGAGATTATACATGAAGGATTGCAGATTTTGATCAAGATAGTGGATGTACTTTACAAAGTTTAGTTTGTTATTAACTTATCGAACTGGGCTTCATGTCTTTGCGAAATTTGAAGTGTTTGATGTTAGGCATTGGAAATCCGACGTTTCGTTCTTCTACCGGTTAAGTTTGAAGATTAATGTATCAAGCGATATTCTCACATATTGTTGTAAGTTGATTCGCGTTAACTTGATTCGGGAGTAGTTTGAGGGGGAGGATCTACAGTGTTTGATGTTGGATTCTTCGGGTTTCTCAAGGCGACATTAAGTGATCGTCAGCAAGTCTTTTATTAGAAGGGTTGAAGATCGCTGTGCTCTACCAAAAAGATCAAGTCTCAGCTAAAGTTGAAAGCATGCATGATATCATCAGTCAAGGGGGAGTCTGTAAGTGCAGTATCCGGTGACTGAAGATTATCGATGCCACACAGAACTGATGCAACAGTTTAGGGGGAGACTGTAAGTGCAGTTCCTGCCGGGTAACTGTCGCTTATCAGTTCTGGTCAACCAAAGCAGAAGTCCAAGTTAAAGTCAACGATAATGAAGAATTCAAGACCACATGAAGACCATGCACTGATCAAGGGGGAGTTTGTTAGTGCACTTTGGGTGATAAGTGCATGTCTTCCAATGTGTAGGGTCTTTATTGTACAAGTCTTGAAAGTTAGTCCAAGGTTTATCCTTGGGACAACTTGTCCAAGTTTTAGGAGAACTTTTGTCTGAGTTTTATGTGTAGATTTGCTTGTCCGAGTTTTAGTCCCTAGTCTATATATATGTTGTATAGGATTAGGGCAAAGATCGATGGATGAGTGATCGATCTTGAAGCTTTGTGCTGCACCTCTCCCAACTTGTTCCTCCTGGTGTGCACACCCTAGAGAGAGAGACTATGTGTTAGTGAGAGAAAGCTAGGGTTTAGATCTTTGTGATCTAAACCAGCTTGTAGATGATGTTTACTCCTTTGGTATGTAATCTGTGATGACTGATTCAATATAAAGAGATTCATCTTCTACATATTTCTATCTTGTTCTTCATATTTTGTTCTTCATGTCTTGAATCAAGTGCAATGTTTGATGTTGATCCGGTGCTCTCACATTGATTAGTTTATAAGCAAATAAACAAGATTTTGCTTAAAATATGATGCATAAATTTAAGGAATATACTCATTTGAATTACTTAATGATTTGATTCAACAAAAGGTGTCAGTGAGGTAATCTATGATATTTTCCATTCTTACTTGTTAGATTCATGCATATGGAGAGACATTTTCTAAGCATTCAGGTCCACCATCTGAAAGATTGTCCACCACTCTTTATGGCCATACAAAGGCTGTTAATGCGTTACACTGGTCAAAAACTAATCCTAAATGCACTGTCCCAATTATCATTCAGATGGTGCTTCAGTTCTTTGACAATTTGTTTATACTTTATACATTCTAAGAATAAAATAAACTCATGAGCTTCGTCAAACTTTTTCTTCACGATCCTGGTTGAGCCAAAACTCGTCTTGAATGTAATGTCGCTGATTAACCAGCTTTTAGTTAAATTTTACATTAGGGTAATCTTTAATCAGGTTAATTGGAAGTTTGGTAATTAATGGTTGTTCTGATGACTCCCAAGACCAAATAGCATGGACTAATTGTGACCATAACAATATGAAATCGATGGTGTTATATTTTTATGCCATGCTTCCAAAGGTCAACATAAAAGAATTTGACCCCTCCTGTTATCTTATAATGCCAAAAACACCTCTTAATTTCTGGATACCTGATTACTTCAGTTCATCTCTAAGGGGAGGCGGGGTGGTAAAGTATTTGCACGTGATGGCATGGCATAACGAGTGATGGACAGGAAGATACCACCGCCACCTCTCAATTTCACGCGTGGAACTTAAGTAGCGTGATAAACTTCACGCGTTATGGGGGTGTGAGTGATAAATGGATGTGAGGGGGTGTGAGCGTTTATTGTTGGGTGTTGTGAGTGATGGCCATTGCCACTAAAAACGGTTGTGAGTGATGGAAAAATGGTTGATGGCATGGCGGAACTTGATTGGATGTTGTGAGTGATGAGTGATGACCACCCTCACCCCCCTTAGATGTACCTTAAAACCAATCCAAGATATGTCTGGTTTGTTTGAGGTTTCATACTCAATATCCGACTTCCAACATTTCAAAACCTTGACAAGAGGGTAGAATGGCCTTTTGAGGTAGGTGATTGTCAATATAACATTCATACTAATACATTCATGGTGGCATTAACAAAAGTAGGCAAAAAGAGATGATGTTTCATAATGAATAAAACACACAATTATTCTCATTGCCTTCAACTTGGTTCTTACCCATTTCTGGATGGATGAATGGAGGGGGAGACATGACACATTACTCCCCTACCATCTCCCTCCTTTTTTTTAGCTACCCTTTGTTTGTAGGACCATCTTTAGAGACTTTGATATTGAGAGAAAACAATCGCCATCAAGGAGACAATGAGGACAATTATAGAACTTGACAAGTGGCCCCTATGTCTTTTGAAACTGTTTGTATTGGGAAAAATAGTATACTGCAAAGACCATAGCATTGGCACCCAATATTTGCCAATGTTTTCTTATCATTATCTTTATAAACTGACATGAATTTGTCCCCCACATTGCTTGTCTACACTCCCCAAAATAAACAATGCTGGAAAGCCATGGATTCTCAAACAATTCTAATTATCAACTCTTTAGAGTTTAAAATTTCAAGTTTCAACCAAAGTTTTTTCATGATATAACCGATCATAGAACCGGGTGTCACCCTGACAACAGATGGTTTGAACTAATTATAAGTAATAAGCAATCACTTGAAACATGAAAAAAGATGCCATTAATTGTTTATATTGCATGTACATTTGCAAGTACTTGAATTATCGATTTTGATTTTATATATGGATAAACTTATAAAAACATTAATAGAAATAATCTTTAGACCGGGTGTGGTGGTGGCTTCAAGTTGCGTGAAGATTGTCATATTACGCCGGAATACGCCGGCATGCCCCCGTGGCGTGATCTTCGAATATTGGCAGCAGGCGTGACTATGAAAACGCTGCTTTTGTTGTTGGTTTAAAATAAAAAAAACTATTATGCAACGGCTATAAAAAAATTACCATTTTTATTATTTACAATTTACACCTATATAAGCCCCATTCAACCCACATTTTAAACACATCTCTACAGTTTTTACAAATCACTCACTTTATATTTTTATAAAAACATACCATGTATCCGTTCCGCCACACATTTGTTCCGTCTCATCCAACCAACCCAAATTCATCTCGTCCGAACACCAACCAACCACCACCAACCTTCAATTACCAAGATTGCAATCCAAATACGATGGGGTACACACAACTATTAAACATGCCCCAATGATGCTCTCAAGGCCAAGTCGGTTTTGCATCAAATATGAACATCAACTTGGGGGGTGCATATGGTTTCCAAGACGAAGACGCGCTTGAGTTCGAGACGGTGCCGGAGACACAACCTGATCGCAAACCCGAGCCGTCTCAGCGTGGAAGATGATCGCATAAAAAAAGACGCTACCGCTCCTCGGGCGAAAAGACCTAACAAGCTTGGTCAAAAGATGAGGAGTTCAAGCTCACACGGGATTGGCTCGACATCTCGAAGAATCTTGAAGTTGGTAAGTGTTATGTTTAATACTTTGTTATATATTATATGTTTTTTTTTGTTTTAAATTGTAACTATTTTAATATTAAAGCACACTAATATATTTACTATTTTTTGTATTCAACTATTAAAAATAACCCAGGTTTTAGGAAAAATCCGGGCAAACTTTTTTGATTTAATGGGTAGAGGGACATATCAGGACAAGGTTTCAATATCAAGCAAGTGGACCGATATAAGATATGAATGGCAAATGCCATTCACTTCAAAAGGTTTTTCAACGTATGAAGGACAGCTGGGGTAGCAGAGAAAGCGACGCGAATATATTATCAAAAGCGTTGGAGGTGTACAACTCAAACGCATTGTGAGTTCGAATAATGCACTAAATGTAGGGGAGGAAGATGATACGGACGAGGGCGACAGAAATGATGATGTGGAGTAGCTAGTTGTATGTTTTAAGTGTTTTTATGTTTATGACTTGATTAGACGAGATATTTGGAGTATGTTATGTAGGTATTTGTGTATATGTCAATGGCCCTAAAACGGGAAAATATGCAAGTACTTGTACCATATGTAAGTATTTAGAAAAAAAAAAAACTGGAAACGCTAAAAATTAGGGTTTTGGCGGCGATGTATGACGATACTACAAGCTTTCCACTATTAGTGGTGATATGGGGCAGTGTGACAAAGCATTAGCGGTGACATAAGATTGGTGGCATATCGCCGCTAGTGCTATTAGCCGCATTGTTTAGGGTCTTTAGCGGTGACAAATGCCATCACAATTGGTCTGAATCCTTGTAGTGTAATTAGGGTCGCTTATTACCCAAAGATTACTACAACTGTTTTAGTTTTCCTTTCTGTATCATTCTTATTATTATTTTTTTATTTTTTAGTGTGATCCGTAGATGATTCTTCAATAATATGTTAACGGTTTGCTCGTTTTTTCTAGTAGTGATATATAATAACGAACTTAAGACTTGATAAGCGAACACTTGTATATTCGTAATTACTATGTGCCCGCATCTTGCAAGAATAATTAGTACATTATACAGAAGGTTACATGCAAGAATAATTAGTACATTATACTATAAGGTTACAAAAGCCATGTAAAGAGGCATAACACTGTTTTTCTTTAAATAATGGATACAAAAGGTCGTACCCTGGGTCAACAGCCAGACTTAGGAACGAAGTATAAATTAGTTTTCTTTCAACATCTAAGAAAACAATAAATAAACAAATATAAGAGAGCCCACCACCAACACCATATGAGATGAATGATGTTCATTAAAAGAATAGACAGTGATAAGAGTAGTGAGTGGTTAACCGGATGTTTACTCCGGTAAGGGTCCTACCGGCCGGCTTTACCGGCGACATGAAAAGATGGGCTAAAAGGTTCACCTCATGTGGGGACCCCCTCTTAATCACACTCCCCCTCTTGTTTGTTCTTAATTAGGGGACACTAAACATCATTAGTATTTATGCATTGCTTTACACAAGACACAATCTAATCTAGTCTAAATATCTAATTGCACTTTCTTTTGCTTTTGAATCACAAAGTCAAATCTAATTTTTTTTTTCCATTTTCATTATATGATCCATCTTGTTATGTTTTTTAACTTTGGATTAATGTTTATCTTATACACTCATCTTTTAGGGTCCATAATCAATTTCTTTTGGATCTTGATTAACCCACTTATTTCTTTTTCTTTTCCATTTTAAGTTGAATCTATGTCATTTCAATTGCCGACTTAAAGTTTCTTTATTTGTCAAGGCCTCAAATTTTTCTTGATTAGTAACTTTAGTTTACAATAGGATACATAAAACTATACATAATTAATAAAAATATACATAATTAAGAATAATAACGGACGGCATTCGTGATTTAACTTCAAGGACTTATCCAGACCATGCTCTTTTCCAGTTATTTTGGTGCTTGCAAAAGTCGCTAGGTGCTCTCTAGTCAGATTTAAGAGTACTCGGGAAGCACTCGGCATAGGCGGAGATTGCTCGGGGAGTAATTGGCCTAGGCGAACGATACTCAGGACTCGGCAGCCTACCTTGCAGGGAGTACTCGGAGACTAGGCGGGACTTTTACAACCATGCTTATAATGATATAATTTGCAATCAACGGTACCTTAGTAGTACATGTAGTTTAGTAACTTTAAATCGCAATAATAAATTTGTCACAAAACTGTGTACTGTTTGATACTGGACTTGTTACTTAATCATCTAGTAAATAAGCATCAACCTATGTTGTTTCTGAAGTTCATTGTATGTACCTACATGCTTTCTTCCGAGTTTGAACCAAAAATAGTTTCCGCTAATTTTTTTAATCTCAATATCTTTAACTTACTTAAGTATTCTAAGAAAAAAAAACATTCTAGTAAATCCAAGAATTTATGCTCTCTAATAGGTTTTTTTTTTTTTTTTTTTTTTTTTGCTTTATAATTAAAAGAAAATGATTCTTTTAAACGGTGTGATGCACTATTAATTATAACAATAAGTCAAACGTAAGGTAGAGTCATGTGTCACCGAATTTTGCGGGTTAAAGAGCAATGCCAACAAACATAAACGGGGTGCAATGCACGTGTATGCACTACTGTGATCTGTAAGGAGGGTCCTAAAAAATTTGCATTAAAAAAAAAAGAAGGGACTCGTGTTAGACTAGAAATTCTTCTGCAAGACTACAACAAAAAAATCTTTTGTGAATCAGTTTTTCTTCTATGTATGTGTGTGCCCGCACGGATGTGTATGTGTGACTTTAATATACAAATATATTAGTTTTGTATATCACACACACTAGGTTTTTACCCGGGATTGCTTCCCGGGCTCGGGAAAGTTATTTAGATTAATTAATTACTATTTGTTATTAATACGACCGCATTACATCAACCATCTCATTCGATTCAACAACGACTTCAAATCACCGGATTAGATCATGAACTCATATTAGAGGACAAACAAAACCACAACAGGACCATATGAATAATTAAATTTCAACTTTTACATCAATGCACTTACATGATAGGGTGATTTGGGATTTTCAAAAAAATCTTTGTTTTTGTACATCTTTTACAAAATAAGATGTTGACCAAATTTGAAACAAATGTTAACCAAAAGTCAATAAGATATTGACAAATAGTCAAACAGATGTTGAGCTTAAACAGATGTTTGGTTTAAGGCCAAACATCTGTTTATGGGCAAACATCTGTTGAAGGTCAAACATCTGTTTAAGTCCAAATATCTGATATAGAATAAGAACATCTGTTTAAGGCAAAACATCTGTTTAAGGTCAAACATGTGTTTAAGATCAAACAACTGTTTAAGTCGAAACATCTGATACAAAAGGCCAAACATCTGTTTAAGCCTTAACAGATGTTTAACTTGTTAACATCTGTTTAAGGCAAAACAGTTTAAGCCTTAAAAGACCAAACAGTTTTAACCCAACAGTGGTTTTAAACCACTATTTTAACCAAACAGCGGTTTCGACCACAGTTTTCTGAACAGTAGTTCCAAACATCTGTGGACATCAATCTGTTGACCAAAGTCAACAGATTTATCAACCACTGTTTTATTTTCAAACATCTGTTCCCAATAACAGAGCTTTGATCATTTAAACATACATTTGCCAATATTACAAGCTTTTACACTCTCAAACCTAAATATTTATAAAAAGTACAAGTGTTAAAAAGCATACAAAGTTCATCCATCTGTTGACCCAATTCAACAGATGTATCAACAACTGTTTAATTTTGAAGCACCTGTTCTCAATAACAAAGCTTTGATCATATAAACCGACCTTTGCCAATATTACAAGAATTTACACTCTCAAACATCGATATTCATTTACTTAATTTTAATAACAAACATTATTAATAATTTTAACACAACTAATTATATAAAAGATACAATTGTCAAAACAGATAATAGCATTGAATAAAATATAGGATTCTAATTCCTAATCTATTGGTGAAACAGTAGTTTCAATAAGTAAAGCTCCTTTCGGACCATTGTAGTTGTCAACATGTTGGAGGTATTTCAGAAGTTCGTTGGTGAGATCAACTTCAATCATATCCCCCCAGATGCTTGTTATCAACCACTTGTTGTCTTCAATTATATTAGTACTTCGGCGTGCATCTACGTAACCAACTACACGAGGATTATTGAAAACAAACATCTTCTTCCAGCCTTCTTCTTCATATCTGAGCAAATCAGCAGTTAGCTCAGCAGACTTTCCAATGACAATCAAATGCAATCTCTTTGCAATGGTCAAAAAATGCCCTTGGCAAGGATTGACTACAATACTCTCAGGAAAGTGAAGCATTCTGAAAGTCTCACTAACAACATCAAAACAAACGATGTTCCTCTCACCTAGTGGATACCAATAATTTGAAACCATAAAATATATGGTTTTATCAGCATAAACTCCAGTAGACCATGAATAACGACTTGAACTATAATTGTTTACGATACTGAAATTTATTGTTGTCCATGACTCACGACGTCGTGAGTAAACACGAGCAGCAGTTACATTACGGTAACATCTGATGTTCAGCACTTTGAGATCATTGAACTGATCAAAATAAATTCCACCGTATCAGAGTTTCGATGATGATTATAATTAAAGTAGTCATCACACAAAACCTTATACTGCCTGATAGTTGGATTCCAAAGAATCAAGTGACAGCAAATCCCTTCATTCGAAACTAACAACAACCCATTAAATGAAAATAGAATACGTAAGAAGCTAGAGTGGACATTGTTAGGAAAACTTAACGTTTTACTACTAACAACATCCAACTTACCACCAACTACGTTGTCAATGACAATTGACGTGTCTTTAAAGGATAATAGTTTCTTTTGTACTGAATCTCCACTTCGGAGAGCATGCATCATCTGAAATGCATGACTTGACAATTCCCTATAAAAATTCTTGGAAAGACACTTGAAACGGCAAATATCTTCTGCAGAAAGCCTTGTGAAAATCTCGTCAACAATCACTTGAAACCCAAATTTTTCCATCCTGCAAAGAGCCTTGTGAAAATCTCGTCAACAAAATTTTTGAAGATGATTGAGTATATAGATGAAAATGGTAATGATCAAAACCTCTGCCAAATCTATTTTATATACCCAATGAAGAAGGCTATGACTAAATACATCGTCAGACGAAAGAATATCATGCGACACTTATTAGGCTTTTAATGCATTTACACGGGAAAAATATAAAATTAAACACGTTATTATAATTACAATTAACCTATTCATTTACCTATAAGACGCCTTTAGCATAAGAGAGAAGTGATTGCTTAACGTGCATTAATTGCAAAGTATATATCCCAATGCATTTTGAATTTGAAATTACCGGCAATTTCAAAACCACTGCTATGGTATATGTTTGCCAAAGGAAATATCTGCTAAGTTATACTTTCTTGGCTATGGGCAGTAGTTTGTTGATCTGATTTGAAAGCAATTGTCGTGATGGGTTTTCTAATAGAAACAGAGTATGAGTTAAAAATTTTCTGCAAATAATAATTATTTTAACATGTTCTCAACAGATAATTCAAACACTTAAGTAAACCCTTATTGAATGTATAGCAATAAACATTTAAAATCGTATTAGTAGCAAGATAGGATTTAAATTAACATAGATTAAACAATATAAAGTTCATCAATAGGAATGTACATACCAGTTGCTGAAGAAAAAATAATCAAACCTCAGGTGATTGAAGTGTAGAAGATGGAGGAAAAGAAAATTGAAACCCTTGATAATGCAACATACAACTGACCATGAGTGAATACAGGATCTTTCAAATAAAGACCAACCTTTGATAACGTTTGTCCTTGACACTTGTTAATTGTCATAGCAAAACAAACTGATAAAGGAAATTGTCTTTGTTGAAATTGAAAAGGTATTTTTTTGTCAAACGGGATCATATTAATCCTTAGAATAAAAACTCTCGTGCCAAAGTTCCTACCAGATATAACTTGAGCTTCTATAACTCGTTTACCAAGAAAAGTAATTTGAAGCCATGAATTTAGAATTAATAATGCAAACTACAGTTAAGTCAAACAGCTGATGGAAAACTTTTAAGCACTGCTAGTGATTAAAACACTGATGGTACTTAACCAATAATAGTGAACTACAGATTTTTAACAACCGCTGCTGCAGTAAACAGTAGATACAAAAGCAGGGATTAAGGATTAAGTGTTAAGGAAGAGCAGTGGTTAACATCTACTGATATCACCCCAAAACTTATAAAATATGTTGAAAAAAAGTAATATTTATTTTTAATGAAAAATGCAATTTGCGTCCCTGTGATATGTGTGAAACATCAACTTGATCCCCTAAATTCATTTTTTGATTTTTTCAGCCCTTGATCTTATAAATTCATAACAGTTTGAGTCCCTCCCTCACACTTCCCTATGTTGACTGTTTGAAAATTGTGAAATATCCTTTAATTACCCTAAAGACCGATCACACTTCTCAAAAATATCTGAAAATCTCTACTCCGAACACCAATCATCATCTTCATCTTCATTGAATCTCCTCACCAACCATTTGTTGTTATAACAATCCAAGGTAAAATCACATACCTAAAACATGATCGACACTATGGTTTACCTTCTGTTCTTGTTAGATGCTTGTGTAACCCTATGTAAGTTGATGTTTGATGATATCTCATTTTCACCACTGTATGAAAGTAACAGCTTTTGTGTGAAAATATTGTTTGATTATTGTGGAAAATATTGTTTGATTATTGTGGGTTTTTGGCTCGGGTATCAAAACAGAGGTTTGGGTTTTGGTTATTATAAAGGTTTGTTTGTGATGTTTTTGGTTTTATCTGTTTATTAATACTGCTTTTTTGGTTTTTGGCGTTAATCTAAGATTGTTTTTGTGTTATAGTTTGTTTGAAATGTTTAAAATATACAATCGATTAAAACAGGGACAGGTTTCTTAAGTATCTGCTGTTAATGTTGAAATTTGAGTTTCTTAAGTCTCTGCTGTTCATGTTGAAATTTGGGTATGGTTGTTGTTTTGATTCTCATATAAAGTTGGTTAAAGACTATATGTTTTGGGTTCATCGTATTGGTCATTTGAATGTGTTTTCTTCATTTCAGATCAACTGAGTTTTGGGTTCCTCATCTTGGGTTCATCATATATGTATACTTATATGCATTATGAAAGTACTGTATCAGTCGTCTTACTATGGATATTTTTATTGTACAGAATGGCTGCGGATGTAAAGATACACAAAACACCAACTACGAAAACATTGGCGAGAATACTTGACAACCTCCTAGAAGTTAGTGCGATGCACATAAGGAAGTGATTGATCAGAACGATCAATTGCTAAAACATAAGCTGTTTGGTGCATATGAATGAATATAACCCCAGTGGCAGATATGAAAATACCAAGCTTGGGAATTTCAAGGAAAATCGAAGAGCTACACCAAAAAGGGGGTTATCAGCTACATTCCGAAGTGCACCATTCACTCCTTGAGTTTTCATTATAAAGAAATTTGAAAACTCGTTGTATGTTACAATCTTTTGTTTTCGAGTCTGTAAGTTCTGTCAAGTCTACCAAGTTGGATATCCTTCTATGTTTCTAGGTATGACGTTTTGTGTCCGTTATGTATGTTTAACATAATGCAAGTGTGCATTTATGTTGGCTTTAATTGTAATATTGAATTTAACATGAATTTAAAATGAATAAAGCAAAATACTGTTAAGTGAAACTACTGTTAAGCGAAACTACTGTTATGTGAAACTACTGTTAAGTGAAACAGCTGATGAAAAACTTGTAAGCACTGCTAGTGATTAAAACACTAAGGGTACTTAACAACTGATAGTGAACTACTAATGGTTAACAACTGCTGATGTAGTAGTCAGTGGATAGAGAATCGTGATTAAGGATTAAGTGATGTTACTTAACAACTGATACATGAGTTAAGGATTAAGTGATGCTACTTAACAACTGATACATGAGTTAAGAAGTTATAATTTCACTTACTATGTAAATTTCGTTAAGATGAATTAGCTGCCGTAGAAGATGAACGTGAATCTTTGAAATCTCAATATTTATTTAACAATATAGATAATAATATGCAAAGAAAGATCATAGTCATTATAATATTAGAACATAACAGTATAATAAGCAGATAAGTTTTCAGGAATTCAAAACCACACAATGAGTCCAAAACATAACCCACCAAACACCCAAAAGCAACAACACGAAAACCATAAGTTCAACATGGCAACAACATATGAAATCAACACGTAAATGTATCTGAAAATACTGAAAAAACTATTTTTCAATCTTTGGAATCAAAAGCGTCAAAACACCAGCATCTTCATCCTGACACGGTTCATCACTGATGCGGCGCTTTGTCGAGGAGCAACCTAATGCATCATCCACATCGAACACTTCAAGAATTTTACGTTTTGTTTCATCTGAAGAGGGATTCTTAGTGCCTACCAGTGGTTGGGATAAAGGGGTAACATTGTCACCACAGCATGACATCTCATCCTGATATAAAAAGACAGTAAGTACTAACGTTTCAAAAAATTTAGTACAAATAAACAAATTCTCATATTACCTTCATAAGGTCAACATGAGTAGACAAACTGCAGGAATCTGGAACATCCAACGATTCGGACAGCTCATGCTTTAAGTACATAATACACAATAACATAAAATACACACAATGGTATAAATCTATTTCAAAAAGATATAACTATAAAATTAAAAGATTCACATAATGAAGATTTAAACCTGGTTAAGAGTGAATTTGGCGGAAAGCGCAGCAAGGATCTCATCATCGTTAGTGGCCATTGAAATACCATCGTTTTCAACCTGATGCTCAATGTTATAGTCTTTAACACTTATGATGAAAGCATACCTCTTTCCAATCAATGTGTCAAAGATCTCAGGATATGGGTTCGGTATGTCTCCAGAATTAACAACCTATGATTTTATCAAAATTAATATAAATTACAATAAGAAGAATGATTCCATAATTGAGAACATAGAATTTTATAAAAATTAATTTTAAGTTATATTAACTACATGGCCAAACAACTGAATGCATGTATTTGTTACCTGATCTTGGATTGTAAGTAACTCTTTTGCAGATTTGTTAAGAATCTTGTAAGCTTCGAAATCAAACAGTGTCAAAGACACAGTACCGGAAGAGTCTTGCCCCCTAATAGGTATCTTGAACCTATCAAAGTTAAAAACAAATGAAAACATTAGTATTACTAATATGAACCATTCATATTAGTATTTAGTATAAGGAAATAAAAAACTGTAATCTCAAACCGCGGAATAGAATAGATGTCGACTTCTCCACATTTATCATTTGTACAAACCAACAATTTTGCATGATCAACATCAAATGAACCATCCACATTTTCTTTCGTTACAAATCTTTCCTCCACACCTGACTTACAGTGGTTACAACCATTGTAATACCAAAGTTTATCAGTGCATATAGCTGTGATTGTGGCAAGAATCAAAACCTTCTTTGTCTATCAATATCAAACAAAAAAAATAACACTTAGAAAAGAGTATAAAAAAACTCAGCATGTAGAGTACTTATAAGAAAATACACACCGTTGATATCGTTCCAAGGAAACCAATAAGCATGAAATCAGGGTTACTAAGAAACTCATCTTCAACACTTGAGATAACATTCGAACCAACATGCTCATTTGATGAAGATGAAGTTGAAATTTTCTCTACATACTTAAACAGATTCATGCGATCAAATTAAAACGTAAAAATTAAATGTAACTATAAAATAATAATATTCAATGTTTATATGCATATTACTAACTATACCTCTTCCTAAAAGAGGAAATCTCTTCAATGTCAGTGTCAATAAAAAGTCTGCTCAGCTCAAACCCATTTGCAACTCCACGCTTGCCTGAATTTAAAAATAAAAACTTGAGTAGATCAATATAAATACTGTCAAATTTAAAATGTATAAATAAATACAACGTTTAAATTACTAAAGATAAAAAAAATTAAACTAATTAAGTTTAAATTGTACCTTTGTAAAGGTTGACCATACCAAAATGACAAAGGATAACAACATATTTCTCTCTTTTCTTATCATTCATGTAAGCAAACATGTCAATAGCAAAACCATCCCACAAAGTAACCGGACACTTTTGGCCTCTAAAAATATTAACATAAAACATAATAACATCAAGCAACCTTATAATGGTTTAAACGTCAAAATGCAACAACTTAATAAAAAGAACGCACTCAAGATCTTCAAGTCTAAGATTAAGTCTCTTGCCCTTGCTCCCATCCTTCTTTGACGTATCCTCTAGATTGAAACATACATCCACATAACCAATCCAATCTATAAACAAAAATATATTGTTAAAAGAAAACAGCATTAAGAAGTGATAACAATAAAAAAAACAATAAGACAAAACAATAGATATATATCATGTAGTGATTTACATACCAATAACTGTATTTACTTCAATTTTATTTTTAACAACATCCTTGAGGTTAACGAAATTAAAACGGTATTTCGGTCCAGACCAGTCAAAGCATTTCTCAACAGAAGTATAGAAATAAAGTGATATTTTGTCATTTCTCTTGGTATACTTAGCAGAGGACTTATTAGTAGCAAGAGAAGGTTTGGTGATAAGAAGACATTCATCCAACTGAAGGAAGTCTTTGAATTTTCCAAGCATTTTATGCAAACAGCTGGCTTGTATCATAGTTCCCTAAGAATATGAAACATCCGATTAAATAAAAAAGGTGTTATATTCATTTGGATATTCATATGTCCAAAAAAATGATAAGACAACTATATACGGTACCATCTCATCCATGAAGATCATATCAAGACGATATATTTCATTTTTGTTATCATTCATCATCTTCTTCGAAATGCTAACAATCTTAACTCTAATCGAATAGTTGTTTGAGAATGTATTAAGATCGTTAAGCATGGTAACCTTTGCAACCTCCATTTGAAGACTGTACATAAAAAAAAAGAATCTTGTAAATAATAAGTATTGCTAAACGTAATATGCTCATAATACAATAAGCATGGATGTTCTTAAAAAAATATCAAGGTTGGAATTCAAGGTTACCGATTATCCAATAAAATTTTTAACTGAATGCAGTGACAAATGTAATTTCAAAGGTAGGGAGTGTATATCCCTATATGCTGCTTTATTAAAATAATAAAATATTAGAAATGATATGCAAAATAGAAAAAAAAAACAGAAAGAACGTCAATTTTAAATTACCATTTTGTATATTTATCATTTCAAAATTACTGACTTGATTTCAAAGCAATTGTCATAATGACTTTTCTATATTTTATTTTAAATTTAATTAAGAAATAATAACCATCAATTTGAAATGATGTGATAAATACTGTTACATCAAAGTGTATAGGAATGTTATTAGTATAAACATGAAACAACTGTTCAATTAATAGTACAGATCGAACCACTGGAGTGAGGACTGTTCCGAAACACTGTTACATAGTAAAAACAACTGTTCCGAAACTCTGTTACATATAAACACTGATGCCATAAAAATGGTTACATATAAAATACTAAGGTGATGACATCTAACAACCTAACAGTCTATAAAAAATTGACGCGGAACTCCTGTAGCATATAAACACTGTTAACATAAACAAATAAACAAACGTGTTAACATAAACAAATAAACAAACGTTGATGCTGAACCACTATTGTAGTTTGACACTGTTGTTGGACGTCATAAATTTCAGATTTAATTTCAAAGGTATGCAAAGTAATTAACTCTTAAATATTAGAAAGGACATGCAAAGTAGAAAAAAAAAGAGAGAGAGAACCAAAATTTTAAATTACCATTTTGCAAATTTTAAATTTCAAAATTACTGACATTATCAGTAACTACTGACTTGATTTGAAAGCAAATGCCATAATGAGTTTTTTAAATTCTATTTTAACTTTAATCAAGATATAATAACCGTCAATTTGAAATTCAAAATTTGCTTAATCAAATGTCCAAAGCTCAAGAAATCAGCATTAATTACTGATTTGATTTGAAACAAATAGTCATCAAGAATATTTTTTATTTTTTATTTTTTATTTTAAATTTAAATTTTATCATGAAAATAATGTTGGTGGAACTCTTGTAGGTAATTGGAATGTAAAGATTAGGTACAATGGTAAGTTGATTGTAATTCTAGTTTTCATTTCATAATTTGATTGTAATACTATACCCAAACAATCAAGATGAGGAGCTTACTATTAATCAAAGTGTATATGAATTTTATTAGTATAAAGATGAAACAACTGTTCAATTAATAGTACAGATCAAACCACTGAATTGATGTGATAAATAGAGTTACGTATAAACAACAGTCCTAAACACTGTTAAATATATATTAAATATAAACACTGATGCCATAAAAATGGTCACATATAAAACACTGAGGTGATGACATCTAACAACCTATCAGTCTTTACAACATTGATGCGGAAAACACTGTTACATATAAACATTGCTAACATAAACAAATAAACAATAGAAAAACTAAAGTTGATGCTGAACCACTGTTGTAGTTATCCACTGTTGTACGTCATAAATTTCAGATTTAATTTCAAACGTAAGTAGTGTATATTCTTATATGTTGCTTTATTAAAGTAATTAAATATTAGAAATTATATGCAAAATAGGAAGAAAAAAAAAGAGAGAACGGAAATTTTAAATTACCATTTTGAATATTTTGAATTTCAAAATTACTGATATTATCAATAACTACTGACTTGATTTGAAAACAAATGTCATCATGACTTTTTTAAATTTTATTTAAACTTTAATCAAGATATAATAACCGTCAATTTGAAATTCAAAATTTGCTTAATCAAATGTCCAAAGCTCAAGAAATCAGCATTAATTACTGATTTGATTTGGAACAAATAGTCATCAAGATTATTTTTTATTTTTTAATTTAACTTTAAATTTTATCATGAAAATAATTTTGGTGGAACTCTTATGTCATTGGAATGTAAAGATCAGGTAAAATGGTAATTTGATTGCAATTCTAGTTTTCATTTAATAATTTCAATCTATTACTAATTAACAACATCAATAATAAAAATGTGAGCAGTTACTATTTTTTAGGGAAACCGCTGATGGTCCAAATCAGTGGATGTAAAAAATGTAAAAGTGACCAGTGGCTATAACTTCCGATCAGTGGAAACGGAGGTTGTCTCTCAGCATAAAGAAACGGAGGTTGTCTCTCAGCAGTGGATAACATTTAACAATCAGAAGTTTGAACCAAAACAGTGGTTCCAACAGACTTTAACAATCTGAGAGACAACCAAAACAGTGGTTCCAACAGACTTTTAAGGATTAATGAAAACTATCATTTTTTACTATTTTAAATATATTTGACCTTAAACAAATATTTCACCTTCAATATCAGTTGTTTGGAGATAAACAGATATTTGACCTTAAACAGATGTTTGAACATAAAAACATATTTCCTGTTAAACAAATGTTTGACGATATATAGAGGTTTGCCCATAAACATCTCTTTGTAAAAAAAAGACGAATTTCAAAAACATTATATCCAAATAATCATAATGAGGAACTTATTTAACATCCAAGTGTACTACATTTTTATTTAATAGTATAAAAATCAAACAACAGTTGTATTTATAATACAGATCAAACAAATAACGAGTTGTGATAAATACTGTTACATATAAACACCTCATAAGAAACACTGATAATTAAATACTAAAGTTACATAAGAACCACTGATAATTAAATACTAAATTTAAATCCGTTGTAGATGCCGAACCACTGCTGATACTAAACAGTCGTTTTCCTTTGGTTAATCAAACTCTAGGTACATAAAGTCAATCATTGTATATCTCCAACAATTGACATGAACTCCATGGAAGGACTCAATGCATTAACATCAGGATTTATAGAAAGCTGATCTCTAGTGAACAGACCAAGATGCAGTACATGAAAACACTTCTTCAGCTGGTGAAGAAGAGCCCTGTCCTCATATACTTAATCCTTAACTTTGTTTATAAAGAACTGTGGTTTAAACCAAACTTTATGCTTCTTTTAATACAAAAAAGGCAGGAAAGACCATTGCTCTAGTATACTACAACAGTAGCAGATCCTTTCTTGGACAAGTCATCATCATCTGCTGCACAAGTCAATTATAATCATCATTTACTCATAAGAAAAAATTATTTTAACTGTAAATTTAATAATCTTTCTTTGTGTTTAATTAAACTTTAAACTTCTTTGATTACAAACCTATAATAACACGCAACATATTGTATGAATTTCAAACAAATGTGATTAGACTGAAATATAAAGCGACAATTAGAGTATATCACTTGATAATTAAAAACTCAAAATTTGGAAATCGGTGTAGCAAAAAACACATACCTTAAACGATGTTGGAACAATGATACTGGAAAGGACAGTAGAACAATCATCATCATTATCATCTGCAACAGATCATTGAAAATAATCATTTAGTAACAACTCAGATAACAAAACTTAAGTAAAAATCAAAAACAAAAACACATACCATGATTATGGAGAACCATTAGCCGGCGACACATCTCTTGATCTAACTCTCGAACGAAACCCTAACAATGGTTACATGAAAAGACACAAAAGACAAAGGATTAGTATAAATAACAGGAAATCATGAAACTATTTCAACTAAAAAAAAGAAGAACAAACCTTTTGATGAAGTAATCGATGAACAAAAGATGATTTTATGGTGGCGTCTGGAAGACGATTAAGGTTTGTGAAATTTGAATTTGAATCGCCTGAATATACAGAGAGAAAGAACCCTAGGCGTTTGTAAAGAAAGATCAGAAGTGAGAAGAGAGGTTATATAAGGAAAAGGGGATGGCACTGTTGGGCGGGAAAAAGGGCATTTAGGGGCTCTCTGGTGTTGACACGTGGCCCAAATAACTTTCATTTATTATATATAATAGATGTGATGCGGCCGAAAAATGTAGTTGGCCCAATTTAGCGTTGGTAACTTGTGCAATTAACATGCAATGTGTCATTGTCATCGGAAATTAAATGATGAGAATTTGTTTTGTTACTTGAATTGTTGTGTACATATGTGCAAGGAATGAACTAAAACAAATGTGGATTTAGTATATATAATTTGATTATCTAAAAATGCTTAGATTTACTATGCCACCGGAAATTGCATGTGCTTATTACGAGTCACTGGAAAACACATATGTGCACGTTGATTGTTACTAAAAAATGTTTCGTGAAAATTTCTAGGATGACAGGAGATGCATAAATTAATCAATTGGAAAGGTCATTAAAAACTGGAGTTTCAATGATGGAAACTAACCGTCGAAAAGTTCGGTCGGAGAAATACCGACGGATCGTCAAACGGATACCATCATAAAAACAATTTCTATATTTTTTTCTAAATTTAAAGAGTCCTCGGTGATCCATTGAAAACTTCCGACATTCAACAAACGTCGGTCTTCCTTCAGTGATAAAATATCAATAAATAGCTTCGCCAGACCTTTATCAAGTTTGATCCCCGATCAGTTGTCCGGACATAACTTCCGATGGTCTACCCAGCGGAAACTTCATTATTTTCCAAAAGAGTGTGCCTATTGGCACACCAAACCCTAGCAAAATTAGGGTTTATCTACGCTGCGTATTGGTCAATACGCAGCATATAGGGTTACCCTTATACGCTGCGTATTGACCAATACGGAGCATAGATAGACCATAGATCTCAGTGCCTGATTACCAATCATTGCACAGAAAACAAGGTTCCTATACGCTGCGTATTGAGCAATACGTAGCGTATAACCAGGGACCATTTTTGTAAATTTATTAAACTTCAGGGACCATATTTGTCAGTTTTCGAAACTTTAGGGACCTTTTTGTAAATTTTCGAAAAACCAGGGACCATTTGTGTAATTTTACGAAATCTCAGGGACCATTTTTGTAAATATATTATCAAAAAAGGGGAAAAAGGGGGTCTTCATTTAAGAACCCGCCCTTGCAAGACTCGAACTCATGTCCTCTCATTTAGAACCGCAACGCCTTAACCAGTTTATCCTCTGTCCAGAGCTGTTAGAATATGAAACTGGTTAAGGCGTTGCGGTTCTAAACGAGAGGTCATGAGTTCGAGTCTTGCAAGGGCCGGTTCTTAAATGAAGACCCCCTTTTTCCCCTTTTTTGATATTTTTACAAAAATGGTCCCTGAGATTTCGTAAATTTACACAAATGGTCCCTGGTTTTCGAAAATTTACAAAAAGGTCCCTAAAGTTTCGAAAACTGACAAATATGCTCCCTGAAGTTTCATAAATTTACAAAAATGGTCCCTGGTTATACACTACGTATTGCTCAATACGCAGCGTATACAAACCTGGCAAAAAATTGACACTTCAAACCTACCAAAATGACCCCAAATTTGCATCAGTTTTATATACGCTGCGTATTGAACACTACGCAGCGTATAAGAACCTTGTTTTCTGTGCAATGATTGGTAATCAGGCACTGAGATCTATGGTCTATCTACGCTGCGTATTGGTCAATACGTAGCGTATAGGGTTAACCCTATACGCTGCGTATTGACCAATACGCAGCGTATATAAACCCTAAGTGTGCAGATAGGCAAACTGAGTGTGCAGATAGTGGGGGCCTTCCAAAATTAGAGTCCTCCACGCATAGGATTCTGCAATAATGATTCCTATTTTTCCGGTATACATTTGTGTAGAATCCTGTTGGTGTTGAATCTCAAATTTTGTATGTAACATTCGAACTAACCGTCTTTCCTCAAAAACATATTTTCTGTCTTTCTTCAAATGTTCTTTCCCAAATTTTATTCCCATTTTTTTGGTGTTGTTGAGATTGTTTTTTGTTGGTTATAAATATGAGGAATGCAATATTTAATCCATCATCGGAGTAGCAAAGTAGTAAAAATGTTGCCTCCTTAATAACGTTATCAATACAAAACAAAAGTTGGTTTTTGAACCAAAGGTTCAAGAAAAAGAACCTAAGCGCACTACTCTTGTTGACCAAGAAGAAGTACCCATCCATGAGGAACCAACAATAGAACTACTAAAAAAAACCAAATCCAGAAAAACAAAGAAAAAGGTTTACTCAGAAAGATGAGGTGCTTGAGAACCTAGCTGAAACACAAATTCAACCACTTGAAACTACGGTTACTTCTTTACAAAAACGTTCACCACCTCAAACCAGTCTAGCTCCTTAGGCAACCTCATTGTTGTAAAATATAAGCCCACTTCACCACTCTCAAATTTTGAACTACAATGTTTAAAGGCAGGACTTCCTTTGTTCCGCAAAATGGACCAATCTCACCATCAAATCATAGAGATTGAGCCACAACTTGTGGTCCAGGAACATGAGGTACCTACCCTTAACCCACAAGACGAAGAATCACATCCAGCATAAGTAAATCATGATGTTGTGGTCGTAGATGTAGCTATGACTACTCCTAAGAAGCCCATTGGCAACTTTGAGGATAGTGATATCATACTTAAGACTATACTGCAGACAACAGCCGATAAATTTCTATTGACCTCAGAAACCATAAGAAGTGATGACTCAACTGGAGGTCCCAAGTACCAAGAAAAAGGCGCATCAAAGAGTATGCATGGAGTTCAAATCCCATACACACACTTTGATACAACCACCATTCTAGGGATACAGACAATTCCATTAAATTAGATGATGCTTAAAAATAGAAGGAATTGATAGAAGAGCTTAAGGTTGAGGTCTCAACTCTCAAGGAGGTTGTCACCAATGTACCAAAGTCTCAAGACCAGATGAGCGAAAATATTACCCAAAAATTTATAACAGAAGAGAGGCTCACACCCCTACAAATCATAAAACACCCACCCACTACAAATCAGCCACCTGCCACTTAAAACTCATCTACTTGAGAGGGTAAAACCATCTCATTCATAACAGAAGAGAGGCTCACACCCATACTATATACAGTTGTCAAAATCACTTTCAAACCCATCATGGAGTCTCTTGAAGACAAGTTTGACAATTAACTTTGCCATTTTAGGGTACACAATTTTTTTTTGTACCAATCTGGTCTGTTCTTTAGATCAATTTTTTTTAGGTATATAATTTTCCAATATCATTCCACACGAAAAAAGGGCAATTACAAAATGAAACTCAAAATATTGAAACCGGAAGGATTGATGATAGTCAGACAGAACTATTTGCCCATCTGACTGATGTTACACCTCCTACGCCATGGTTCCCTGAATATGCACAACAAGTTGCTAATGCCAAAAAGGGGGATAAAGGCAAAGAAGATAAAATCAAATTCATGGATAAAATGGGTATGGATAAGAAAGAAAGAGATGACAAAGCACTAAAAGAGGCCATTGTTGAAAAACTAGAAAAACATAGACCTAAAGGTTCTAGAGCTGGCTCAAAAGAAATAAGCAACAAAACAGAATGCTAGAGGTTAAGGGATTTCTATTATCAAACAAAAGATTAAGGCAGACATAACAACTAAAATAAAGTAAGAACATACAGGAAGATATTTGAAAAGGTCAAACGTATCAAAGGCATCACTTTGTAATTAAAAAAAGAGAAAAATGCCCGGATAGTCCCTGTGGTTTTGCGTTTTTCACCTTTAGTCCCCAACTTTCTAAAATTACCTCAATAGTCCCCAACTTTTCATTTTTTATTCTCGGATAGTCCCTGGGTCTAACTTCATTTTGTTTTCTCTGTTAAGTCACCCCATGTGCATATCACGTGAGGGGTATTTTGGTCAGTTTCTGTGTTTATTTGCTCCTCCCTATTAAATAAGTCCTTTTTTTCCCACAAACCTAACCACCAACATTTCTCCATATCAGTGTTCTTCATCTTCATCACTGTTCATCTTCTTCCTCAGCGGCGAATCGACCCCATCATCCTCATGGTTCTCTGCAATTGTGGCCAAGATGCAATCATAGTTACATCATGGACTGATCTCCAACCCTGATCGCCGATTCTACTCTTGTCCAACCATGGTAATGTATACTATTACCGATTTTAATACTCTAGGACTTAAAAAGTTTGATCCTTTCTTCCTTCTCTATAGAATCCCAACTATGGAAGATTCATAGGGTGGGTGGACCCACCAATGTGCAGTCGTGCAGTGGCAATTATTCCTGGGCTTTTAAGACACAGAAACCAAGTTGATGCTGAGTTAGCCAAGATGCGGGAAAAGAATCGGCTGAAGAACAAGATCATTACGGTCCTTTTGATACTTTTAGGGTTTGTGTTTTGGATGTATGTTAAGGGTTGAATGTATTGGATATTGTAATGTTTTTAATGTGAAGGATGTTGTAATGTCTTCAATCCAATGGATATTCCCAATGTTTTTGAAAATCTGATGCATATACATAGCATTCAATGAGCAGGTTGTATGAATTTGGTTGTTTGGAAGTAATTATGTCTTAAATGTGGTTGGTGAAATATGGATAGCATTCAATGAGTAGGTTGATTCAATGAGCAGGTTGTTTGAATGTGGTTGTTTGGAAGTAATTAGGTATTGTGCAAAATGTATCGTGCAAAATGTGTCGTGTAAAACATATTGGTCGAATCTTGTGCGAAATATGTTGTGGAAAGTGTATTGTGCGAAATGTATTGTGGAAAGTGTATTGGTCGAATCTTGTGCGAAATGTGTCGTTTAAATCTATTGTGCGAAATGTGTTGTTTAAATCCATTGTCCAAAATTTGTCGTTTAAATCCATTGTGCTTGACCTGTTGCAACAAATGAACACAATAACCTGTCCAAACTTCAAATACCAGATACAACCTTCAACAAACATAAGTGTCCAACATTTGGACCAGATTTAACATTCGACAAACGTGAAAATAAAACACAAAATAGTAAACCACAAACTTTAAACTACTGACCATTCAACATCCAACCGTACACAATATCCTACATTAATATCATCAAGATAACAAGTCCAAAATATGATGATAATTGTCATAGATGTTCTAATAAGCTAAATAGACACAAAAGACTGCATCAATGTTTTAAGACAACCCAAAAACCATAACCCAAGAACCCGAAAACCATAACCCTTAAACACTTGGACCTACCTGACCAGCCTCAGTTGTCACGGCCCCCGACCCGGTTTGACCCGTTTCAAGAGCCGCGGGACAGAAAATCCCGTGGTATTTATTTAACAGCGGAAGTTTCTTCAGGATCTTTTTAAAACTGAAATATTTCCCGATTATTTTATTTCACAATTTGGGACAAAACCTCGGTAATTTACAATCTTAAGATTTCACAGAGAAATCTTTAACTTTACAAAACATGTTTCTTTTATTTTTACATTGAGCCACTGCCTTAAGCTTGTAGTGCTACGTGGCACTTTTCCTGGATTACAACAGATCACCTGAAACATGTTTGAAAAAGGTTTTGTCAGCGGGAAATACTGGTGAATCATTCTATTTTACTAAAACAACTTAGTTGTTATAATTTTCAGTATTAAGAGAGATTACAATGTTTCCAGATATCAACCAACTACCCACAGTATTTGTCACTCGACCATCCATCGGTAACCTCTTCGTCCAATGGAGTCTGTGACTATGGTCATATCACTCATTGGCTAACTCGTTGTCCAATAGTGACGGTTATCAAGTAATGTATACAAAACCCCACATACCGGCTATAACTTGGTGATTACATAAACTTAATCACTGTAATTATAACCTTTGAAAATAACATGCTTTTGTAAACAAATTTGATAAAAAGAGAATGACTCACATTGCAGATTTAATTTGAGCAAAGCCTAGCCTACTGATTAGTCTTTTAACCTAATTTAATACATGCACACAACTTGGTTAGTAACTTAATACAACATTTACGTTAACTCACGAGATTAAACCCCCACTTCGAATGAAAAAATGCGATACTTAAACATCCATTGATTTAACAACGAATGACAAAGCATAAACCCTAATGTGGGCAGCACTTAAACATCCATTGAATAGTTTAATCGATCGGACATTGAATCGTATCAGGGATCAAGTTATTACCCTGTATTGCGGCAACGATTCGTGATTCGTGTGTGTTTTGATAGTAAACAGAGCGTAACTTAGTGTACGTAGCGAAATTTTACGTCGTTTTAACTCCAGAATTCATGTCCCAAAGTCCACTATTTATACACAAAATTTTGACCCCATCGCGTGACGCGAGGGGTACCCCTCTGGGCGTCGCGTGGCGCGAGGGGTCTCCTATTTTCTTAGGGTAGCCATGTCCCTAACTAGGCTTGCTGAGTTGACGAAATCGTAAAATTCATTTTTGACAGCGTTTTATGTGGATAATCGTAACTAGGGTTTTACCCCCCCCCTGAGTTTTAGGGGCCCTGACCCTGATTCTGATTATTCTGAAAATTTTAGGGTTTATGTAGAATCACTTGGGTGTCTCAATTAGGGTTTCCTATTGGACAAATTAATTTAATAAATATGACTTTTGATGAGAGTTGTTACTTGAAAGGCTCGAACATTCTTCTTGGTAGCTCCGTCGGCTGTCTTGGCTTTGTTGTCTGCTGGTTTGACCAATTTAGGACATTCTGTTTTAAAATGCCCTGCCTCCCCACAGTTAAAGCAAACTATGGTTTTCTTTCTACAGTTTTCTTCACGATGTCCTACCATTTTACAAAAATTGCAGGTTACACTACATTTTCCAAAATATTTCTTTCTGCAATTCCTGCAGAATGGCGGATTTGAGTATTGCCCTGTTCCTCTTCTCTTGAAGTTGCTACTATTACCCATACGAACTACTTGGGTAATTTTCTGAGCCAGTTCCTTTTTCCTGTTATCATCTCTTGTGCGCACCAGTTCATCAGTTAGGGTGTTGGCTAATTCCACTGCATCGTCAATAGTGCGAGGTCTCGCAGCTTTAACGATATTGCGGATTTCACCAATCAATCCCCAAATATAGCGAGAAATGAGTACCGGTTCTGGTGAAGCCAGTGTTGGTACCACTCTAGCATATTCAAAGAATGCCGAAGTATAACTGCGACAATCTACACCCATCATTCTATGATTTAGGAACTTATTTGCCATTTGATCTTTTTCATATTCGGGACAAAATTTTCTTTCTACAAGACTCTTAAATTCTTCCCAATTCATAGCGTACGCCATCATCCTTCCTTTTGCTTGTAACACCGTGTTCCACCATTCTAGCGCCCCTTCTTTAAAAAGATTTGACGCGTACATGACCTAATCGTCCTTGGCACATTTACTTATTGTAATTACTGCCTCGGTTTTCTCTAACCAACGCAGTGCCGTAGTCGCTCCTTCATTGCCTGCAAACTCAACGGGTTTACAAGCAAGAAATTCTTTGTAAGTGCAACCAGGCGTTGCAGCTTTCATTTTCTTATGGAGTGGAGCCTGCCGTGAATCATTATCGTGATTATGATTACTGCCTCCGTTTATGCTATTACTGAAGTTATCTTCAGAAATACGTTTGCTAGGAATGATTGGTTGAGGTTCGATTGGATTTCTAACAGCAGCAACTATTGCTGGAATAGCATTGGCTATTCCCTGAGCAACAATATTTTCTATATCTTGTCTATTTAGAAATTGATCCTCCGGATGTTGCTCAGATTGATTAACTTCATTAACTGGTTCATTACCAACGTTTTCCATCTGGTAATTAATTTATATAATTTATTAGTATCGATTAAATAACAATTATACACAAAACAATCATACAAATTTCAAATACACACATATAGCCAAAACTATCAATTTCTCGATTCCCATTTTTATATTTAATAGTATGCATCAATACACACCATTATCTTACAAAGTTTTATTTTAAGTTATTTCACAAGACTATATTATTATTGCTATTATACAACCACAGTCTCATAACCCACTATTCCTTGTCAGTTGTTATTTTAATAACGGCGTTCCCTCTCATCGTACTTCCAGGAGATCTGTCCTCCTACTTCCCTGATCCTATTTCCTGCATCGATTAACTCCTCGCCAAAGTGGCGGAGTTCAGCTAAATTCTCATTGCTTATAGGAGGATTATGTATAGGTTCTGGGTCGAATTGAGGAAGAAAGGAATAAGGACTGCTGAGCAGGTTTTGGAACTGCCAATCATTCGTCCACCACTCGTCCATTCCTAGAGGTTGGGTGTGAATTATAGGTTCTGGGATTGCTGGTTCTAAGTTTATAGGGAGTTGAGTTTCAATAGGACGAGTAAAAACATTTTCATTGACAGGCTTAATAGTATCACAGCTTGTCAATATAAAATCTAACTCCTCCTGTAATGTCATTTCCTGGGTTTCTTTAGAGCTTTCTCCAATTTCTATCTGACTTGGTTTTGAACCTCCTCTAATCTCCATTTCTATTTGCTTAGAATATTCTTCAAACTGTATTCCCATCTGCCTATTTTCTTCCCCGACTTCAATTCCCTTCCCTTCGTCTAAGAGATTTTCTATTTTGGGAATCTTTCTAGTGACAGGTTTTCTCCTACGCACACGCCTCCATCCCACAAATCTCCTCCTTTTCTTGGGCTTGGGTTTCTCCGGAGGTGGAGCATTGAATTCAATAGGTTCTTCTATATTTGGTATATACCTATTGAAATCTCTGGAAACCTCTATTTTTACCGGATAGAGATTTAGGTTCTGAAGGGCTTCAGACAAGTCACTCATACTGTTATGCAAAATACACACAATTACTAATTTAAAAATTATAACAAAATTTCATAGAAAACCTTTAAATGTTATTTCAGACTGGGTAACTACAAAACAATTGAAAACTAAAATACGCGAGGTTTTTATTGTAAATTTATTTATTTACTGAATAAGGTTTCTAGACTGTAGGTGATAAAGGTGCAAAGACTTGGGTCAAAATATTTAAAGATTTGCATTTATTGCTACAGTAGCTAGCATATAAAGACCTGCCCATTTTTCATCTAACTTGTCTTCCCATGGTGATTTATTGATTAATTCCTGAGTTTCCTGTTTAACTTTCTTTTCTCGGGATTTCTTTATTTTCTCTTTACTTTTCTTAATAATCAGACTTCTTTTACTAGGAGAAAGTGGTTCCTCATAGTGTGCCTTTCGGACAAATATTCCTTCTTCAGGAATTACAGAGTGAATTGAGGATTTTGATTGGGAGGAACTTCCTTTATCGTTGGATGACCTATCTAATTTAAGATAGATGTTTGACAACTTTTGCTTACCCATACTGTACACAAATATTCAATTAATAAAACATATAATAAAAAAATTGGCAATCAGTAAAAATTAAGTATTTCTAAATACTTAATTGGCTTAAATCAGTGGCTCTGATACCACCTTTTTCTGTCACGGCCCCCTACCCGGTTTGACCCGTTTCAAGAGCCGCGGGACAGAAAATCCCGTGGTATTTATTTAACAGCGGAAGTTTCTTTAGGATCTTTTTAAAACTGAAATATTTCCTGATTATTTTATTTCACAATTTGGGACAAAACCCCGGTAGTTTACAATCTTAAGATTTCACATAGAAATCTTTATATTTACAAAACATGTTTCTTTTATTTTTATATTGAGCCACTGCCTTAAGCTTGTAGTGCTACGCGACACTTTTCCTAGATCACAACAGATCACCTGAAACATGTTTGAAAAAGGTTTTGTCAACGGGAAATACTGGTGAATCAATATATTTTACTAAAACGACTCAGTTGTTATAATTTTCAGTATTAAGAGAGATTACAATGTTTCCAGATATCAACCAACTACCTACAGTATTTGTCACTCGACCATCCATCGGTAACCTCTTCGTCCAATGGAGTCTGTGACTATGGTCATATCACTCATTGGCTAACTCGTTGTCCAATAGTGACGGTTATAAAGTAATGTATACAAAACCCCACATACCGGCTATAACTTGGTGATTACATAAACTTAATCACTGTAATTATAACCTTTGAAAATAACATGCTTTTGTAAACAAATTTGATAAAAAGATAATGACTCACATTGCTGATTTAATTTGAGCAGAGCCTAGCCTACTGATTAGCCTTTTAACCTAATTTAATACATGCACACAACTTGGTTAGTAACTTAATACAACATTTATGATAACTCACGAGATTAAACCCTCACATCGAATGACAAAGTGCGATACTTAAACATCCATTGATTTAACAACGAATGACAAAGCATAAACCCTAATGTGGGCAGCACTTAAACATCCATTGGATAGTTTAATCGATCGGACATTGAATCGTATCAGCGATCGAGTTATTACCCTGTATTGCGGCAGCGATTCATGATTCGTGTGTGTTTTGATAGTAAACAGAGCGTAACTCAGTGTACGTAGTGAAATTTTACGTCGTTTTAACTCCAGAATTCATGTCCCAAAGTCCACTATTTATACACAAAATTTTGACCCCCTCGCGTGACGCGAGGGGTACCCCTCTGGGCGTCGCGTGGCGCGAGGGGTCACCTATTTTCATAGGGTAGCCACGTCCCTAACTAGGTTTGCTGAGTTGACGAAATCATAAAATTCGTTTTTGACAGCGTTTTATGTGGATAATCGTAACTAGGGTTTTACCCCCCTGAGTTTTAGGGGCCCTGATCCTGATTCTGATTATTCTGAAAATTTTAGGGTTTGTGTAGAATCACTTGGGTGTCTCAATTAGGGTTTCCTATTGGACAAATTAATTTAATAAATATCACTTTTGATGAGAGTTGTTACATCAGTAGCCTGATTAACATCTTTCTTCTTCTTACCTTTCTTCCCTTTCTTCGGCTGGGTAACTTTTTTGGTCCTTCCACAAGTTCTTTGGTTGTGGCCCTTTACACCACACTTCTGGCACTTCACGGACTTCCATTTTCTTGTCAATTTGCCACCAACCACAGCCTGCTCGTTATCAGCTTCAGCAGCCCTGTTTCTCTTGTTTCTTGATTGGGAAGCCCTTTCAACTTCATCCTGCAACTCCACAGCATCCTTAATTCTTTTCTTCTTAGGCCTGCCGATAGGTGTGTGGTGCAGAGGTGGGGTTTGGTTGGTTGGAACCTGTGATTTTGGCCACAATTCTCTACCATTAATGGGACCAATGGTATGAGTGTAAACCCTCTTCCATGTTTCAAGATAATAACATTCATTAACCCATGATTCCGGGGATCCAACCTCTTGACCATTCATTGCCATGTCCCAATTGACAGCCACAACATGCCTACAAGGGATTCCTGAAATTTCCCATTCTCTACAAGTGCAAACCCTATCCACAACATCCACAACATACTGTTTATGTGTTGCAGCACCATCCACTGTGACCTTACCACTGACATGATACTTTGTCCCACCACTCCACCTAACATTATAATTTGCAGCTAATTTCTTTGTGTTTTCAAAAATCTTTGCAACTCTCGGAGTAAGTAGACCATTTGTCTGCCGAATCTTCCTGATAACATTCACAATCCTCTGCATTAGATACTCTCTGACAAACTCCAAAGCAGAAATTATACTGAACAACAGTTTTGATATGAACAATACACAACAGTTTTGGTATGAACAATAAACAACAGTTTTGATATGAACATACACAGCAGTTTTTATATGAAGAATAAACAGCAGTTTTGATGTGAACAATAAACATCAGTTTTGATATGCATATACCTGTAAAATGAGACCTGCTCCAGTGAATGGGTGGAATACTTGCCAACCAGTTATAAGCTACAATGTTGTACAACCTCAACTCCTCCATTTTTTGCTTCAAAATCTGGAACTGTATAAGCATTGGATGCATTTTGAAGACAATCCTTGAAGGCATCTCCTCTCCATTGAAGTTTCATGTTCTGCCATATATGCCTTACACAGAATCTATGCTCAGCTGCTGGAAATACCTGAGTTATGGTTGGTATTATTCCCTATTTCATCAGATTTCAAACATTAATCATACAAAACAGACTTAGGATAATTGCTGAATGTAATACCATACCTTTTTCCTGTCAGAAATGAAGGTGAAATTTGCATTATCTGGAAGATCCAAGTCATCTTTAATACATTGTAGGAACCAGATCCAGGAGTCTTTGTTCTCAGTATCAACAATTCCATAAGCTAAAGGATAAATGCCATTGTTGGGATCTAAACCAACTGCAGTTTGCATCTGACTAGGGTAGGGGCCTTTCATAAATGCCCCATCTAACCCCAACAGTTCCTTCCTACACTCTTTAAACCCTTCTTTCAGTGGTCCCAGACAAACATAAATCCTCTTGAAGATCCTTGTGGGTGCATGTGGGTTACACTCAGGCTCAACAACAAATTTAACTGTTGTACCTGGATTGGTCCTGTTCAGTTCCATGACATAGTCCCTCAGGCTTGCATACTGATCTTTGAAGTCCCCTTGAATCTTCTTTGTAGCCTTGAGCTTTGTCCTGAAAGCCTGTAATCAGATTAAACTTACTTAATGGTCTGTAATTCAAGAAAATAAAGACAAGCATAAATTAGGGTTTATACCTTCATTTTTGTCACAGGCAGCTCATACTTCCTCCCAAGCTCTTCTTGTAGCCTACTTACTGAAATATTAGGGTTGGCTGCAATCTGATTCATCACAAACTCTTGTTTAGCCAAGAAGGTAGAAGTGAAAGGTTGTATTTTTCTGGATGTCAAACACTTGTGATCTGGTTGGTAAGTCTTTACCACCCAAGTCTCATCTTCATCGTCCAATCTAGACAAGTACAGAACCCAAGGACAATCTACCCTATTTAACCTACCCTTCCTTTTATCATTGCATTCTACCAATCCCTTTTTAAACCCTTTTTTTGTCCCACTTGCAGAAGATTCCTTGCTTTTTATGCCACCTGCAGAAGATTGTATATGGATACCTAGCCCACTTTGGCTGTGCCCAGTTTGATTCGGCCCACATGTGAAAACTGGACATCTACCCTCACAAACCACCCTAATTCTTTTTTTTATCATTTCTCAGAAAAGACAGTGCCCTCCTTGTTTCAATTGCATGTTTGTTTATCTTGTCTTTTGCCACTTTGACTCTTGGAAACATCTGACCAACATAAAAGGTCACTTAGGATGTTGATTATCCACCCCTCTTTTTCCTCCTCAACTCTCTTAATTTCATACTTCTCCTAATTTCAAAATCTTCCATTTCCTCATCGGTCAAGCTGTCAAAAAACTCATAACTTAGATTTTCATAATCTAATAAGTAATCACTAGTATCCACATCATGGTTGCCAACAGACTCTACTTGAGCTCCCATAAACTCCACACCCCTGTCAACATTTGCATGGTAGTCCATCATGTCATACTCAGCCTCATCCATACTCTCTAACCCTTCTCCAAAGTCACTATCATCTGAATCATCACCCTTAGATGATTCATCATCATCATCAGCCTCAACACCATCAGTTGCCTCACCACCCTCATCATGCTCAGACTCACCACCCTGATCATGCTCAGCCTCACCACCCTCATCATGCTCAGACAAACCACCCTCATTTTGCTTAGACTGACCAACATCAGACTCATCACCCTCCGCTTGCTTAGACTCACCATCTATTGGAAAATCAGTTGAGAAATTTACATTGTCAAAATCATAGCTAAAACTGTTAGTGAACGATGCATTCTCCACAACTACATTAGCCTCTACACCACCTACATTAGCCTCTACATCTTCATTAGTTACATTAACATCCTCTGCATTACCTGGATTACCCTCTACAACTTCATTGGTTATATTAACAGCCTTTACACCACCCGTGTTAGCCTCTTCAACATCATCATTTACTACTTCATTAGTTACCTTATCAGCAGCCTCTAAACCATCTACATTACTTACATCTTTCCATTGAAGTAAGAGATTTTTTGATACCCTAAGTTTCTTTCTTCTAGGCCTTTGAATGGTATTAACAGCAGCACCCCCCTCATTTTCTAATTCTTCAATAACCACCTTCGACGATTGTGTAGGACTAAAGTAAATTTTAACCTTAGTTTGACCATGTTCTATAAAGACCTTAATCACTTTGTTTTTTTGCAACATATTTAGCCAAAAGCCTAACATCACCATCATTACCTAAAGGGCATAATCCAACGTCTAAACCTAACTCAGGAATCTTAAAATGGTAATACAACTTCACATCAGGAACATATAGTTGAAGTTCTCTCACCATCCAGTCGATTTCATGCACTGAAAATTCATCAATGTTGCAGTAGTAAACATAAGCAGCTTTGCCAAAGGCATATTTTCTTCCTGGTGACGGAGTTAACACACCACCATAAAGAAGTTTTATGCTGAAAAAGTTCTCAAAACCATCTGCACATACATTAAACTCACATTAGGGTATAAAATTAGAGATATTGTTAGGGTTTTAACCGTTTATTTGTCTATATTGCATGTTCTTGAACCTATACCATTCTTGCACAATAAAGCTAGGGTTTTAATGACACATACCGTAAACACTCTCTGGTACAAAGGGCTTCACATACTCAGAATTGGACTGGAAATTCCACTGACGGTTGTTGTTTGGATGTTGAGGATCGTCGTCCTTCATTTTCGTGGAAAGATTCTGATGATCGATCAGATTTAGGGTTTAGATTGTGAAGAGATTAGGGGAAGATGATGAGCTGGTTTCGCCTTTGGGAGGGAGGGAAAACAACTGAAAATGAGGGAGTAGGGGTGCATGCATACTTTTATATGTTAGGCACAAAGAAACTGACCAAAATACCCCTCACGTAATATGCACGTGGGTTGACTTTACAGAGAAAACAAACTGAAGTTAGACCCAGGGACTATCTGGGAACAAAAAATGAAAAGATTGTGACTATTTAGGTAATTTTAGAAAGTTGGGGACTAAAGGTGAAAAAACGCAAAACCACAGGGACTATCCGAGCATTTTTGTCTTAAAAATAGTAACAAACCTAGAAAAGAAAACGGTTGTTGATGATGCAAAAAGAATTGTTGTTGCTGTTGGCCAGTAACAGAGTGCTAGAGATGCAAAAAATGCACCTATACATGTTCAAAGAACTATTGTGCATACCACAACAAAAACTGCTCCCCCAGCCAAGCAAACTCCTCCAACATCAAAAACTACATCTACACATCAAAACCAACACCCACACCATTCACAAAAACTGCACCTACTCAAACTGATGGAATGAAAAAACATTCTCATGAAACTGTTGAAATCTCTCGGACTCCAAAAAAAGCAAGGAAGGACAAAGTGAGTAGTTCACATATAGCATTTACCGATCAAAATGAAAACCACTGGAAACAAGCATTAGTGAGCAACAAAAGTTGTCAATGAACCAATTGCCCCAGCCAATTCTTCACAAAATCCGGCTACAACAAACCAACTTCCACTACTTGACAAACAATTCAATCTAACTAAAATCCAGCACTTCAAGCTTCTTCAGAAACTGCTTCTCACCAAAGAAAAAGAAGGAAACTAATTACCTGAAGAAGAGACTACATCTCCTCCACTAAAATCAAATGTTCAATCTCAACTTCCAATGGTGAAGATTGATCCAAACTTGAACACCGAGGAGAATGTGAAGAAAATGGAAGCTACTGCCTATGCTGAACTTGAAGCTAATTCTAAAAATATGTGATGTGATGAGGCAATAAAAATTGTTATAAAAGAATGGCTAAAATCAGATACTATAAACATGGATGGAATTAGGAGTCTTTGAAGAAATCATTAATTCAAACAATAGATGATCCTTTCATGGCACATGAATCCCAGGTAGTATGCATTGATTCGTTGAATAAAAATGCCTATATCTAATCAAAAGCTTTAACCAATGGTCACTAAGTGAAAGCAATGCTGATCCAGTTATCATAGTGGCTTATCCTAAGTGGAAAATAGGCAACAAAAGAAGAGTGAACCCTAAGACAGAAGCAAAAAAACATGGATAACAAGGGAAGAATTAACAGTTGCCAATTATGAAAGTAGAAGACATGTACTAATTGCTTTATTCTAGTTGGCACCCCCGACTCTTGTCATTGTACTACTAGCTTAAGTACATGAACACCAACGGAACCAACAATTAGTGAATTTACGCCACCAAACTACTTTATTGCTAGATGTGGCACTAGAATGAATTCTATTATTGCCTAGGACGCATAACTTGAATGAACATATTTTGTAGTCAAACTATTGACTGCCCTGCCCCACTTTTATTATCCATAAACATATTGTCCTTGTCTTGTTCTTTGACTTTTGACTTAACTTATCACAACCTGATTTACTTATAGTGTCTATAACTTTCAGTTAACCATTTTTATAGTTGACATTTTCCAACATATTTTCAGGTGATAACAACTAAGTTAGCTTTGGATTTGAACGTAGTGGAGACTTAGTTTCGAGGACTTAATGCTTGAACAATTTACTTTATTTGAGCATTATACATTGCTTGTCTGGATTATATTTGGAACTAGACGTGTAGTTGTTTGTTTTACATTTAGACATCCTGTCGAAGGTATGTCATGACACATTTTGAATAAATGCATTTTGGTATTTCTCTTCTATTGATGTGTTATAATATACGATTAATCGCATATATTATTGTGTTTCTACCTTGAGGAGGGTGTGATAATCAAAGAACACAAGCTGGATGAGGACCCTAAAACAATATACGTAGAATGTCTATAAAGATCAAATCAGAATGTAGCTACTTAAGAATACATTGAATTTGTTATACTAGAGTTGGTAACTAAATATAAAACCACAAATGATAACTACATATGCAATAAAATAGGTTCCATCACTAATGATATAACAATATTTTTCAGTTTCACAAATCCTTAATTCACTATCAGGTCGAAATATTAAGCTAAAACCATTGTAACATACTTACGACATAACTATTATTAAATGTTAGTTTTGTTTGCTTATGTGGTTATGCTCATGGCTGGCCCAAGTAACACTACCACCTAAGCCATTGCTTAGGGTCCCTGTAATACTACATTTCTTTAAGTAAGTTTGTTGTTGCGGGTCCAAATCTGACTAAAGGAGGTGGGTGTTACTGTAGGAACTAGGTTCATTTTTTATTAAAAAATATTAATAAAATAAATAATAACGAGACTCTCGTTATTCGTGAGAAAATCTTCTAGTACAATACCGGTTACAAAATAAATAAAACAATATAAAATACAACTAAATTATACCAATCTTGATTCAAAGCCAATATCTTTGAAAACTTCAACCGCATCTACGAGATCGAAACTCCGCTGCAAGACAAGCAAAATTGTTGACGGTTTTTGGTTGAGGCACGTGTTCAACACGCTTCCCTTAAAACAGATTCCGCGCCTCCTCTCAGACGGTCTGTCTCCCAGGGTACAACAACCGGAACAGTATGTGTACTGCCGGAGATGGCTCTCGCGCCCGAGATTACACCGGGTATAAATTGGTGTTTATAAATTGTTGATGGAAATATGAAGTTGTGTCTATTTGAGAGTACTCCTCTCAAATTTATGGAAATTTTGAGATTAAAGAATGTACCAATTCTTCTCGTGTATTAGTATGAACTATCAAGTTCATATATATACACCCCTAGTTTTAATGTCATTAAAACTAGTAATAAACAAGACATTAATCTTGTCATAACTATAACATTAATCTTGTACTAAATAAGATAATGATTATAGCTTTAATCTCAAATTAAATGGACTTAAGTGGTTAGTCAAAAACGGTCATATCTATTATGACACGTATTAAACGTGTTGTAACAGATAGCTTGACCAGGTCCTGCCAATTGCTCTGTTACCCTTGCAGACATGTACGCGCGCATGAAGTGGCTCTTCAGTCCGTGCGCCACATTGTATGGAACCCGCGCATGTGCATGGTGTGCAGACCAGTGCTCCTAGTTACTACTGTAACCTGCGCGCGCGCCATAACTGATCCGCAAATCCATGCAACACTCTACATGGACCTTACGCCACGCCATATGGACCCGCGCGCCACACATATGCCATTGCGCATACCAGGACGCCACCTGGTCATGCGCCATCTATACTTGCGCGCCACACGGATGCTACTACGCATACCAGGACGCCACCTGGTCATGCGCTATCCAAACTCATGTGCCATTTGCAGTCTTCGCCATGGCATCCGCCTACGCCACCCAAGGGTGTGCCATAAGCGGACCCGCCATGTATCTGACCACGCGCTCATGGACAAAATACAAAGGCGGTGTGCGAAGTTCAAAGCGCACTACATAGGGCCTATAGCCCACGAGATTTGCGCATATGTGCACGAGTAAGGGTGCTCCGCACCCTTTAGGGTCCCCACTGGTGTTTGTCTTCAAGGAGTGTTCCTCCTTATATACCACTTTAAGTTTGTCATTCCACCTACGTGGGACAAGATGACAAATCTCAATCCATTTTTTTTCTCATCTTTGTTTTTCCAAACATACAACTTCAAGCTTCGATATCTCATTCATCTCAGCTCTATTTGGACATAGTTTGAACACAAACCATAAATAATTATTTATACAACACATATATAAATATTATTGATGTCCAAAATATTTAGTGAAAAACCCATTTTCACTAAAATTTCCAACAATCCCCCACATGAATGGAGATCGATAAACACACAAAATTCCCCGATGAAACCTCGACAGTCGAGTATTGCAGGATAGGTAGGTTTTGCCTTTGAACCTTCCTTTGTGAAGCATACTTAGCCTACTAGGGTTTTGTAGACGTGATGTCCTTGAACAACCCCCCATTTGTGTAAGCGACAATATACATTCACACAATACTTTCCCTAGCCGGGCCATCCCCTCACTATCGTGTCCTATAATGGTCATGGAGCACTTTCCTGGTTCTGCGGGAGCTCTAGGAATTATGCCCTAATTCCATTCGAAGCGACCACACTTCTCTCCAACATAGGTGATTTCCCTTTAAATCATTAAAAGCATTATGGTTTACTATGATTTACACAAATCATAAAACCACATATTATGCTTAACCTCACAACAATGTCACTGAATATTATAGGAATGGACTAGGACGTATTTAAACACCCTTTTATAGTTTTAGGGGGATATATCAACATATACACTAGCTTATATATAAACATATATATTAGCTATGCCCCCACAGTGACTACCACTAGGTTCATGATTAAGTTGGCCTATTGAACCTAGATCTTGGGATCTCCAGTCAACTAGGTTAGGTTTCCCTCATGTCCCTTTTTCCATGGCTTTAGTCCCATTCCACAACCTGATCTCTTATCAACCCACTAGTTGTTGGATCCAAAATTATCTTTGACTTCGCTATGTCACCAACGACAATTGAGATCAGTTGTTCTAACGTGTTCTTGACTCGCTAGTCACCTTTGCCTTTTAGTCGATTCATAAGACTTATAACTCATGATCTCAACCTGGATCCAGTTATGTACCTTGTCTTTAGAATGACATGAAACTCGATTCATGGCTAGACACGTTTTCACCATGCCTTTGGTGTGTCATGACTGACATCTTATTAGATTGAATCTAACCAATTGGCATTCGAGTCCAATCTACTCGATTGACTCCATATAACCATTGTGTACTCCACTTGGTCATGCGTTTGCAATATATGCAAGTCACCCCCCACATTTAAGTGTAATTGGATAGCATCCAATTGGGGCGATGAAAGGTTCTCCCTTTCATTTCGAGTTTGAGAAAACTTCTCAACTACCATTTCCACATTCAAATGCAAGTCACCCCCACATTTAAGTGTAATTGGATAACATCCAAATGGGGTGATGAAAGGTTCTCCCTTTCATTTCGAGTTTGAGAAAACTTCTCAACTACCATTTCCACATACCCTAAAGGGTTTGTTTCTTAAATGGCCTCACCCCCCCCCCCCCACATTGCTTGCATTTTAATGAAGTTATATTTATAGTTTTGTTTCGCACAAAATTCATTCTTGTGTCATCACATATTTTGAATGTTTAAAGTCAATTTAATCTCCGTCGAGCATATAAATTAACAAGTATTAGTCTAGCATGCTTTAGACCACAATACTCTAGCATGTGAACAGAAGATGCATCATTCTGATTCTTCACAGCCTTAAGAGATAACGCATTATCTCTTCCGAACATTTGTTTCTTAGTTTAGACACAATAATGAAATTTTATTTCACCATTCCAAAACCAACGGTTTTAGGAAGGTATCAAAACCATAGTATAACTCGTTTGCCTTTTTATCTCCAAGGCTTCACCATTGACTTCCTAAGGACTTAAACATAAGTCTTAATCCAAGTCACTTTGATGAAAAATCTTTGTATAAAATCACTTGAGTCTTGAGATATAGCCAATTAGATTGACTCTCAACAACAAAGCATTCACGTATGCCTATAGTGATATATACATTTACATTGTTGTTTCATTAATACCATGTATCGGGATACTCTCCCAAATTGAGGACCAAGCCTCCACATAGTTTAAACAACATTGATGGTGGTAGAAGCATCTACAAGTCCATCACTATTGTAAATTTCCGTCAATAAATTTGCTAAATTTATTAAAACCATTTACAATAATAACATATATTTCTTTCATATGTTATATTCTTTGAAAACTTACATGTGCATTTCCATGTTGATGCTCTCAACATTAGATGACATATCTTGTTTTCGTGTATTCCATCTCAAACCATACACCACGTTTCTCACGACGCCGTTAGGAATTTGATGTTTGATTTGTGACTTATTACATAAGTCATGATCACAACCCGCTCGTTGTGTTTGTGTAAATTACTTTTTACACTTTGTATCAAAATCTGTATCCTTTTGACAACTAGGTTCATTTTTTATTAAAAATATTAATAAAATAAATAATAACGAGACTCTCGTTATTCGTGAGAAAATATTCTAGTACAATACCGGTTACAAAATAAATAAAACAATATAAAATACAACTAAATTATACCAATCTTGATTCAAAGCCAATGTCTTTGAAAACTTCAACCGCATCTACGAGATCGAAACTCCGCTGCAAGACAAGCAAAATCGTTGACGGTTTTTGGTTGAGGCACGTGTTCAACACGCTTCCCTTAAAACAGATTCCGCGCCTCCTCTCAGACGGTCTGTCTCCCAGGGTACAACAACCGGAACAGTATGTGTACTGCCGGAGATGGCTCTCGCGCCCGAGATTACACCGGGTATAAATTGGTGTTTATAAATTGTTGATGGAAATATGAAGTTGTGTCTATTTGAGAGTACTCCTCTCAAATTTATGGAAATTTTGAGATTAAAGAATGTACCAATTCTTCTCGTGTATTAGTATGAACTATCAAGTTCATATATATACACCCCTAGTTTTAATGTCATTAAAACTAGTAATAAACAAGACATTAATCTTGTCATAACTATAACATTAATCTTGTACTAAATAAGATAATGATTATAGCTTTAATCTCAAATTAAATGGACTTAAGTGGTTAGTCAAAAACGGTCATATCTATTATGACACGTATTAAACGTGTTGTAACAGATAGCTTGACCAGGTCCTGCCAATTGCTCTGTTACCCTTGCAGACATGTACGCGCGCATGAAGTGGCTCTTCAGTCCGTGCGCCACATTGTATGGAACCCGCGCATGTGCATGGTGTGCAGACCAGTGCTCCTAGTTACTACTGTAACCTGCGCGCGCGCCATAACTGATCCGCAAATCCATGCAACACTCTACATGGACCTTACGCCACGCCATATGGACCCGCGCGCCACACATATGCCATTGCGCATACCAGGACGCCACCTGGTCATGCGCCATCTATACTTGCGCGCCACACGGATGCTACTACGCATACCAGGACGCCACCTGGTCATGCGCTATCCAAACTCATGTGCCATTTGCAGTCTTCGCCATGGCATCCGCCTACGCCACCCAAGGGTGTGCCATAAGCGGACCCGCCATGTATCTGACCACGCGCTCATGGACAAAATACAAAGGCGGTGTGCGAAGTTCAAAGCGCACTACATAGGGCCTATAGCCCACGGGATTTGCGCATATGTGCACGAGTAAGGGTGCTCCGCACCCTTTAGGGTCCCCACTGGTGTTTGTCTTCAAGGAGTGTTCCTCCTTATATACCACTTTAAGTTTGTCATTCCACCTACGTGGGACAAGATGACAAATCTCAATCCATTTTTTTTTTCTCATCTTTGTTTTTCCAAACATACAACTTCAAGATTCGATATCTCATTCATCTCAGCTCTATTTGGACATAGTTTGAACACAAACCATAAATAATTATTTATACAACACATATATAAATATTATTGATGTCCAAAATATTTAGTGAAAAACCCATTTTCACTGAAATTTCCAATAGTTACAACAACGAAATTTGGAAAAGGATCTCAAATTTTTACTTCACTTACGGTCTCTTAAATGGTTAAGCCGCCCTAATTACATTGGCTGGTTATGGTGATAACACAATAATAGTACTTTTACTCTCAATCTATTATCTTATACAATCATTTTATTTATCTACATTATATTTATTAACAATCTAACAAAATAAAAACAGTAAGATCTCTTAGATGTGGCGGTAACGGTGGAAAAATACAAGAAATGGAAAAACCGAAGAATTTTATAATATGAAATCATATGAGATTAAAATAGAGAAATAGAAGAATCTAAAGATTTATCAACACTTTCATTAGAAGTTCTTTTAGGAGAAATTTAAAGAGTGTTAGTGGCCATAAAAAATCTAAAGATTTATAGTACTTTCATAAGAAGTTCTTTAAGGATCTTTAAAATCTAATTAATGAACTCGCAAACTACGAAACAAGCCTTTCAAATCGATCAACACAATCCACACGCTCAAAGAATAATGATGGTCAAAAAAGAGAGACCTACAACACATATAAAGGAAGAGGACGTGGAAACCATAGTCAAAAGTACATTGTTATCCCTATCAAAAACTTGGACATATCACACATAAGCAAATATATATTACAAGCAGAAGACTAACATTAAGAAAGAATCCAGTCTTTCACAACGAAAGCAAGCATATTCGTGTAAAATACCATTATATTTGGGAGCAGTGGCTCGGCGGTGCCACACCCCACCTAATTTTTTTCGCTCGTAGGGTTAATTTACCGAAAATTTCCTATTTTCTAAGGTAAAATGATGGATTTTTTAAGAGTCTGGCTCCACTTATTTGGATTTTGAGAGTCTCGCCCCTATTTATTTTTCGTTCAAGTTCCATAAGTGTTTGTGAACCCATAAAAAATAAAAACATGGAAGTACACTTATGAAAACACAAAGTAACAAGTTGTAGAGTTTTTCACAAAAGCATTACAAGTTGAAAAATTTAATCTCTTAAAGAAGGATTTTAGCATGAGTACAATCTAGCTTACGGGGTAATGACGAAATATTAAGCTAAAATTAACATATTATAATATTACTTAGCGTAAATTACTTAGGATATAACTATTATTATAAGTTAGTTTTGTATATGTGGTTATATAATTGCAAGCCGATTGTATGGTGATTAACTACCTAGAAATATCACCACCTCTTTATTTTTTTATTTTTTTGTAAATCACATCATCTGTATCTCATAATCAACAAAAAGGTATATAAATCTATTATCTTGTTCTTTCATTTTAATTTATCTTATTTATTGACTTATTATTTACACTATATCTATTTACAATCTAAGATAACATTTTAAAAGATAAACTCCCACAACAACTTTCTTTTTCTTAAATATTCGAAGTATATGTTCATCACATTCATTCTAAGCCTTAGAAAGTGAGCGAGAGACATAGTGATTAAAATCTATAGGGACTATCCACGTGAGTGATGCCCAAAAACAAACACTTGTTCAATAAAATATTAATGTATGAGCAAGAAACATCAAAAGTGATGCTTTTGCTCCAAATTCCCATTACAATTTCCATTAATTTTCTATTTGTATACATACCAAATAAAATAATAAAAAGCACTCAATCTTCATTATGTTTGTGGTTCTTCCAATTTTGGAAAGTTTTTTCGTATATATTATCTTTTTATGTAGGCCATGACAACCGTTTACATAAAATATTCTTCCAAACTTTTTATTGTTTTTATTATAATATTTTTAAATCTAAAGTTTGATATAGGGCATCCGATTATGTTTAAAGGAACGTATAGGGTTTATGATTAATTCACATATTTTAAGGACACACATTATCAAATCTCGTACTTATTTAATTGTTAAAGTGTACAATTTTCAACTACCTTTGCAGACCAATATCATGACTAATCCGTTATTAATAGTACTTTTACATAGTATTAGTTTGAAGAGTAAATTGCCATTTTGGTCCCTGTGGTTTGGGCACTTTTGCCATTTTAGTCCAAATCTCAAACTTTTTAAATCTGGGTCCCTGTGGTTTCACTTTTATTGCCATTTTAGTCCAAAATTAAGAGTAAACTGCCATTTTGGTCCCTGTGGTTTCACTTTTATTGTCATTTTAGTCCAAATCTCAAACTTTTTGAAACAGTCAAAAAAATGGGGATTTTGAATTTTGGACTAAAATGGCAATAAAGATGAAACCACAGGGACCCAGATTTAAAAAGTTTGAAATTTGGACTAAAATGGCAAAAATGCCCAAACCACAGGGACCAAAATGGCAGTTTACTATAGTTTTAATAAAACTATAACTCGAATCTGACGTGAAAGTAAGTTTCAGTTTAAGTAACAAAACGGGATTAATATGTTTAGTGAGTAAACGTGAGATGATGAATATGTGCCAAGTGTTGGTGTGGGGTATTTATAGAGATTGGGGGTGGGGGTGTTGATGATCTTCATTGGTATACGCTCGATATTCGCCCACCCTCCCAACCTTCCCGCTTTCATATCACCAAACCATATTTTGACTAAACTTCCATTTTGCTTCCTTTGGTTTGGTCACTTTAACGGTTTTGTCCCAAACCTTTAAAAACAGACATTTTACTCCCTGGTCTACGAAGCTTAACTCTATTTCACTCCCCGCCCCTAACGCCATCCAATTCAACTGTTAAATCCTGGTCACATGCCCCTCACATGAGGGGCATTTTAGTCTTTTCCTACTCAAACTTTTTAATTTCCATTTTTAATTTTCACACTCTCTCTCTACACCATTCCCTGCATCTCTCTATATACTTATATACTGTAACATCCCCAAGACACCACCTCTAACCTGTCACACCCTGACTTTTGTGGAAGCGTGATTATGGTGTGACCTTCTTAATACCATAGCATTCAATCATAACATTACTATATGATAAAACCATTAGATGTTCATCCATGAATTAAGTTTGAAGATACCACAACATAATTGTCTGAAACATAGACTCCAAATTTAAATTACAAACCACAACAGTTCACGAAGACTCAACAAAAGACCTTAAATAAAATCGTGTTTAGAACCATGTATCTCGTCCAAGATTAAGATACATCTCCTAAACCCTAACGACTTCGGATGACATCTTTTTATTCATGACGCAGCTTGGAACATCCAAACACCCGCCAGATCCACTTAATTCCCTGAAATACATGTAATTTGAAAACAACAACAAAAGTTGAGCGAGTTCATGTGTTTGTCTGTGTATATGAGTAACCTTTAAAGTATGCCTGTATGTATGTAAATCCTGGTATGAGAGCATTAAGGAAAAACAGATCACCAATGGTTTGCAAGGTCAATGGTATGTGTGAAGTGATGCAGGAAAACTCAAACCTAGCGGATTTTGCCACGGCTTCAGTATGTGGACATAGTCACCACATGGGCCACCCTGGTCCTCATGGGTGTGGGCTCGCTACACCCAAATAGATCTATTACTCATGTCCTTCGGTCCTACGACGAGGATTAATGGCCTTAAGTGTTGTACCCACCACACACATGATCAAGCAGTAACCTTCCTTAGCTAACCATACCATGTATAAAACGTTTGTAAACAATTGTAACATGTATTTCACCCCCGAAGTTATAAAACTGAAAATAGTTAAAAGAAAAGGGGGACATGAACTCACAGTCTTGCGTCATCAGTACTCGTAACTCACGTTCCTTTGGAAAACACGACTACCTACAATGTACTAACGTCTATTAGACGGACGGGTCGTGCCTTGTCTTAGTATTAATGTTTTTGAGTTACTTTCTGATATCATTCCAATTTATATAATTATTGTCAAAATAATTAATATTTCAACTTAAATTATATTTATAAATTTTGGAATAATTGTCAAACAATATTTTTGTAATAATATTTCTCAAGTATTTATACTTGTATTTCCTTCCTAAGAATGGGGGTATCATATACATGTGTATTTTGTCATATTTTGGGGTCGTATTCCGGTGTGGTTTTACGTACGAGAATACGTATTTTCTTGTAATCGTTAAGTATCCTTATACTTGATTTTGCGTTGAACTTTCCGGAATATTATTTCTAATAAAAGTCCACTAATATATATATTTCCCAAAATATATATTTAAGAATTATTACTTAAAAAAAATATTTAAAATTTTTCCTTTTGGCAAAAATATTTGTAATTCCAAAATAATGTATTTTCAAGTCTAACTTTAGAAAATATATATAAACTTATTTTTATCCAAAATAATGTATTTTAAGTTTATCCAAGAAAATATATATTTTTCCCAAAAATATTATATTTCCTAGTAATTCCCAAGAAAATATATATATTTTTAATCGTCAAAAATTATACATTTCCTTCTTGTCAAAATACGATTTAACTTTGTGATAGTCATAAAAATCATATTTTCATTTCTTGTGTCCAAAATATTATTTACCAAAAATATATTTATAAATGTATTTTCCGGAATATTTTGTAAGTTACATTCTTTCATTCGGTTTCCCAATATTATGTGTGTAACTTATATATTTATTCCTTGAGATTTTTGGTAATATTTTGGATTGTAATTTCTTGGTATTCTGTTAAGTTGTATTATTTCAAGTCCTAAATAATATAACTAATATACAAAGTATACAAATAATCACACATGTGTGTCTTTATTGTATATATATATATATTCTAAATATATATCTAGCCATTTTTATTTATAAAAACCAACCTCCAATATTTGTATTTTTGTAACAAAAATTATAGCAATGTTTATATGGAAACTCATGGTTAAAATATACCTGTAAATATTTGTTTGAAAATATTTTTCTAAGTGTTTACATTTTTTAGAAAATTTTGCCAAAGTTTCCCCTAAAAATGGAGGTTCCCATGCTTTCAAAACATATCATTTTTTTTAAATCATCACAAACAATCAACAACTCAATCAACACTTACCAAGTGCCAAAATTAAGTAATTTACACAACAACATGAACTTGAACTTTTATAAAAACTTGTAGTAACTTACTAGTGAGTTTAGTAAGCTTAGTTACCCTTTAAAGTGTGGTTATTTATTTGTAAATCCCTTTCTTACAAGATTTAGTCTTTTACAACTTACAGGATGATTTTTCTAAAAATCATTCTTTTTAATTTTTCTTGTTAACAAGGTATTTTTATACTTGTTTCACTACTAAAAACATGGTTAGTTTCTTTAAAATCCATGATTATGTAAATCTTGTGATTTAACTTGGTTTCTTGAGAAAACTAGTTTTGAAATCATCCATGTTTATAACTAGTAACATGTTACATACTTCATCATTCACAAAATCATTTTCATTTTCAAGTTCATGAGAAACACAAAGTATAATCATCTTGGTCTTTCACAAGATCATCACCTCAACTTGCTAGATCATGTGTTTAATCACAATCTAGTAAGTTTCATATGATGTCTAACTCCATAAACACAAATAATCAATCATCAAGAAGCAAAACAACACTAAACAATATGTATTCTTATGGTTTTGAGCTTTATGTTAGAGATTAACATCTTGTTCATTAGTGTTCTTTATGATTAACAACATATATCATCTTTTAACCAACTAAAAAAGAAGTAACAAGGGATTTTAAGAGCCTTACTACTAGCACAAGGCTAGGGATGAAACTCAAGAAGATGAAGATGATAAACTAGGTGGTTAATAGCAAATGGTGAAGGTCCTTCAATCTCCAAAGCCACCAAGCTTCCTTATCTTGCTTCTAACACCTTGTGATGAGTATGGATTGCATGAAAATGAGATGAAGATGGTGGTGATGGGGGTGGTGGCTCACGGCCGTATGTAGAGGAGAGGGAGAGAGAGTTGGTGTGAAGTTGTGATGAAGATGAATGATGGTTCAAGACTTATGGTTACTCTTATAATCTTCCAACACTTCTTAGACTAGTGGTTAATGTGTTTCATTAGTACAAAGCATATCTATTAACAAATTAAATAAAATCAAGGGTGGGGGCCACCCTTGAAACTGTGAACATGAGGGGGGGTATGGTTGTGTTGTGATGGATAGTTAGGCGAATTAGTTAGATTCTAAGTATAATAGTTAGGTGTTTTAGTTAATATGATGTTATATAGTGTGTTAGGGTGTTCGGGGATCAAAACTAGCTTGAAATCATTAAAACAATGTTTCTAGTGTAATTTTGATGTTTCGGGTAGTGTCTGGTTGTTCGGTTAGATACCGGCTTGTTAAAGTGCTAAATTGTACCGTTTAGTATCCTTTATGTACCCTTTTGTGACACTTTTAATTCCCGACATTTAGGAAAGCATTCAGGACCATTTAGCCATATTTTTGCATGATACTAGCTTGTGAAAATGCTGATTTTTGCTGAATTATGCTGAATTCAGCACTTTAGGTGAGTTTTAGCGACTTTCCGGCACTTAAACTATCACTTAGGAATGCAGTTTTGTGGTTCTTACTTCCCTACACACCATACTAGTGTAGTACTTAGTCTCTGGCCTATACTAGGTCTCAAAACACTGTCTGTCTATGTGCTGAGTTCTGTCAGCATTTTTCTGAGTTATCCGCTAACTGTGCTAACTGTGCTTTGTGCATCATTTGTTTCAATATGGTTTGCATGTAATAATGATGTGACATTATGAAATATGTGATGCACATGTAAGTAGGATGCAATAATCAGAAAGTAGTTAATTGTAATTCAGCACAGTCATTAGGCATTAATCAAAATTAATTAATTGTACGGATACCTGGATTTTTGACAGTTGTCACATTCTCCCCCTGTTAAGAAAATTTTGTCCCGAAATTTAAGTTCTGCTACTAGCTGCAGGGGAGTTGGGGAACAAATGCGGGTACTTTGCTTTCATGCGGTCCTCGCACTCCCAAGTGAACTCTGGGCCGTGACGCGCGTTCCAACGAACCTTGACGAGTTTAACACTACTCCTACGCGTCTTGTTAACCTTCCAATCAGTAACCTCAATAGGTTCTTCGGTAAAGTGGAATGTGTCATCAATGTGATCTTCATCGGCAGGAATGAGGACTGTTTCTTGAGTTGGACACTTTTTCAGATTAGATACATGAAATGTATCGTGAACTCCATTCAGTTCTGCGGGTAGATCCAACCTGTAAGCTACAAGACCAATCCTCTCCGGGATTTTGAACGGTCCAATATATCGTGGGTTTAACTTTCCACGCTTCCCAAAGTGTGCTTCACCTTTCCAAGGTGAGACTTTTAGTAAAACCATATCTCCCACTTCGAACTCCAAAGGTTTCCTTCTTTGGTCTGCATAGCTCTTTTGTCGATCACGAGCCGCCTTAATGCGCTCTCGGATCTGTATGATCTTATCTGTCGTCTCTTGAACCAATTCGGGACCAACAAGCTGTCTATCACCCGCATCTGCCCAGCATAACGGTGATCGACACTTGCGTCCGTAGAGAGATTGAAACGGTGCAGCTTGAATGCTCGCATGGTAGCTGTTGTTATACGAGAACTCAACCAAAGGTAGATGAGTGTCCCAACTGCCACCCAAGTCCATTACGCAAGCTCGCAACATATATTCTAGCGTTTGAATCGTTCGTTCGCTCTGGCCATCTGTCTGTGGGTGAAAAGCAGTACTCAGATTCAACTGAGAACCAAAGGCTTCTTGGAAGGATTGCCAAATCCTTGACACAAATCTTCCGTCTCTATCAGAAATAATCGAGAGAGGCACTCCATGTCGTGCAACTATCTCTCGGAGGTACAGCTCGGCTAGCTTACCTGTGTTATCTTTCTCCCTGAATGGTAAAAAGTGTGCAGATTTTGTCCGACGGTCCACGATTACCCAAATCGTATCATGACCTATGGGTGTCTTTGGTAACTTCGTTATAAAATCCATTGAAATCTACTCCCATTTACACATGGGTATTTCAGGTTGTTGTAGAAGACCTGAAGGCCTCTGATATTCGGCCTTTACCTTAGCACAGGTCAAACATTTCCAAACATAAGTTGCAACATCGCCTTTTAGTCTTGGCCACCAGTAGAAACCCTTCAGGTCCTGGTACATCTTATCTGCTCCGGGATGGATCGAGTACCTTGATTTATGAGCTTCATCGAAAATAACGTCTCTAAGACCACCAAAGAGGGGAACCCAAATTCGTTTCATGAAACACAACGTTCCTTCCTTATTGGGTATCAATTGTTTCTCCATCCCACAGAGATATTCATCCACAAGATTCTCTTTCTTAAGAGCTTCTCTTTGTGCAGCACGAATGCACAACGAGAGGTCTGTCTATTTAATCATTTCCAAAGCCCTAACCCTTATGGGCTTGATTCCTTCTTTCCGACTCAATGCGTCTGCTACGACATTTGCCTTCCCTGTGTGATACTTGATTTCGCAATCATAATCGTTTAACAGCTCCACCCATCTGTGCTGTCTCATATTAAGCTCCTTTTGATCAAATATATGTTGTAGGCTCTTGTGATCTGTAAAGATCGTGCATCAAGTGCCATACAAATAATGTCGCCAAATCTTCAGAGCGAACCCCACTGTGCCTAGTTCCAAATCGTGCGTGGTGTAATTCTTCTCATGAACCTTCAACTGGCGCGAAGCATAAGCGATAACATTCTGTTGTTGCATCAGTACACATCCTAATCCCTGACGCGAGGTGTCACAATATACCACGAAGTCGTCGGTGCCTTCGGGTAGGGATAAGATGGGTGCATCGCAAAGCTTGTTCTTCAGCAACTGAAAAGCTTCCTCTTGTTTATCTCCCTATTTGTACTTCTTATCCTTTTGAGTAAGGGAGGTCAGCGGTTGAGCGATTTTCAAAAAATCCTCAATGAATCTGCGATAATACCCGGCTAAACCTAGAAACTGGCGGATCTCTGTTGGCGTCTTCAGAGTTTCCCAATTCTTGATCGCCTCGATTTTGGTGGGATCCACGTGAATTCCATCTTCGTTTACTACATGACCAAGAAATTGAACCTCGCGGAACCAGAACTCGCACTTCGAGAACTTTGCATATAATTTCTCTTTCTTAAGCAACTCTAAAATAGCTCTTAAGTGTTGCTCATGCTCTTCCTTCGTCCTTGAATAGATCAAAATAACGTCGATAAACACAATTACAAATTTATCGAGATATGGCTTGCAAACTCTATTCATCAAATCCATAAACACTACTGGCGCGTTTGTCAAACAAAACGACATTACTAGAAACTCGTAATGTCCATAAAGACTTCTGAAGGCGGTCTTTGGTATGCTTTCCTCTTGTATTCACAGCTGGTGATAACCTGATCGAAGATCGATCTTGGAGTAATAACTCGAACCCTGAAGTTGATCGAACAGATCATCAATCCTTGGCAAAGGATACAAATTCTTAATGGTTAACTTGTTTAGCTCTCGGTAGTCGATGCACATGCGGAAACTACCGTCCTTCTTCTTAACAAACAGCACTGGAGCTCCCCAAGGTGAGAAGCTTGGTCGGATAAATCCCTTGTCCAAAAGTTCCTGAAGTTGTGTTGACAGCTCTTGCATTTCTGAGGGTGCAAGTCGATAAGGTGCCTTTGCCACAAGCATGGCGCCTGTAACCAAGTCAATATGGAATTCGACTTGTCGCTACGGCGGAAATCCTGTTAAGTCTTCGGGGAAGACTTCAGGATATTCCCTCACAACTGGGATATCTTCCAGCTTCGGCTCAGCGGCTTCCTTGTCCACAACGTGTGCCAAGAAGGCAACACATCCTTTCCGCAAACATCTTCGGGCTTTCAAACAACTGATGATCCTAAGAGGCATATCATGCTTCTCTCCATGCACTACAATTGTCTCTCCATTCGCCATCAGAACGCGAATGATCTTCTCGTGACATACGATCTCTGCTCGGTTGCTCGACAACCAATCCATTCCAACTACCACGTCAAAGCTTCCCAACTCGAATGGCAGAAGATCAAACGTAAACTCGTGCTCCCCGAGCTCTGTTACACAACCTCTAATTACTTCATTTGCTTCTACTAGCTTTCCATTAGCTAGTTCTATCGAGTATGGAATGTCTAGCTTACTAGATACTAACCCAAGCATATTCTTAAATTCTAGGGATACAAAGCTATAATCAGCACTAGTATCAAACAGTACAGATGCAAAGCGTTGGTTGATAGGGAACGTACCAGTGACTACGTTCGGATCTTGGCGAGCTTCCCTAGCTCCAATGTTGAAAACCCTTCCCTGAGCTTGGTTGATTCTCGGGCAATCACGTTTGAAATGCCCAACATCTCCACAGTTAAAGCAACCTGGTCCCTGACCATTTCCATTTCCATTTTCGCTCTGGTTGTTGTTTGCTCCACGGTTTCCATTACCAGCTGGGTTTCCATTGCCACCACGGTCTCCGTTACCGCCATTTCCTCCTTGGTTGCGGTTTCCATACCCATTTCCACCACGATTACCGTTTCCATACCCGTTGCCATTACCTCTCTGACCACCATTACCACGACCAGTACCAGCCCAGCACGTCTCCTTCGAATGACCAGTCTTTCCACAAGACTCACATTTCCTAACCCTGCACTGGTCGGCATGATGGTACTGGCACCCATCACAATTGGGCAGAGTGCCCATATACCCTTTTCCTTTGTTTTCAACACCAGTCTTGACTTCGGCTGGTGGGTTCACATCCTTCTTTTTGTTAGCACTGCTGGTACCTTTCTTGAAATTTGAGAACTTCCTTTTGTTCTCACCTGACGACTCAACGTGAGTCTCCTTCTTCTTCTAGTCAGAGATTGAAAATTTGTTCAACCTGATCGCCTCTTCAGTCAAGGCCACACTTAGATAAATGGCCTCGATGATCGTTGCAGGCTTTGATGTCGTCACCATGCTCATGATTTGGGGTGCCAATGCCCAAATAAAACGCTCAATGCGCTTAAATTCCGGATCAACCATGTAAGGTACAACGCGAGATAGGTCATGAAATCTCTGCACGTATTCAACAATCTTTGGACCATCCATCTTGAGGTTCCAGAATTCAGTTTCCAATTTTTGAATCTCAGCCCTTGAACAGTACTTCTTGCGCATGAGTTCCTTCATCTCATCCCATGTCATGGCATATGCAGCCTCTTCTCCCAAGGTCTGAACTTGGAGATTCCACCATGATATCGCTCCGTCTAAGAACAATCCAGAGATGCAGGTGACCTGGTGCTCCGACGCACACTTGCTCATTCTTATCACAGAATCACTTTTCTCTGTCCATCTAACAAAAGCTACAGCACCCCCGGTGCCGTCGAAATTCAGAGGCTTACAGTCTAGGAACTGCTTATAGGTACAACCTATACAAGCAACATCATTCAAAGAAAGCATTAGCGAACACACATGGAATATCCAAATGTAACGTAATGTGTCTTTAGTGACTTAAAAATTACCAAGAGGTGGGTTACTTCCCAAGGTACCTCCGCTATGTTCAGAGCGTAAGGCCTCGTGTTGTGCTATCACTCGTGAAATCCGTTCTTGTAGCTCAGCCTCTGTTGTGGGCAACTGGTTGTCTCTTCGAGGAGGCATCTTCTAAAGAAGATTGTATAGGTAAGGTCTTATGCATATAAGTATGTAGTACGTGTATGTAATAACATTTATTAATGCAAGTAAATAAATAACATCACATTCATATCACCAATGTATGATTCAACAATGCATATAATGAGAATATTGCGATTGAGCTCGTATAAATCATCGACCACAAATACAGTTTTACATGTTCTACAAATGTATCATATCGTAATCAAAAGGGACTATAGGGTCACACTACCCTTGTCCGAAATGTCTATCAATCTACAACAGTCATACAATTAAAATGCGGTCTTCAAAAAGGCTTCGTAAGCTAGGCTCAATAGCGACACTCCCATCAAAAAGTAAGCTACCTGCATAAAACCAAAAATCGGCTATGCAGATGGTGGAGGTGGAGGAACGAAAAGTAAACTGCGCACATGCGCTACTCCTCCTCAAGAGCATGAACGCGATGCAACAAATAACTAATCTGCTGCTCCATGGTAAGAAATCGAACGTAAAAATCTGGGTAAGGCAGAAGAGAAGCAGGTGGAGTCGCAAAAGGTGACTGACATGAACAAGGTGGAGGACGTGCAATCCTCTCTAGCTTCATGACTCTACGGCACAAAATCTCCTGCTAAAGCTGCAAGGACAGGAGTAGCTCATCCCTCGTGTAGCCATTAAAGTGGAAGGGATGGTATGGATCAGAGACTGGCATAGTGTTCGGCGGAAACCATATGAGTGGCTCGCCTGACGGTGTAGAAGTAAACTGAGTAGCAGGTGTATACTGTGGCATGTAAGGAAATGTGGCTGACACGTGTGGAACATGGCCAGGCTGCTGGCTGGATGGACCTTCCCCTGGATGGGGTGGAGGGATATCCTGCAAGAATGTGATCGGCAGGTCAGTGCGGTGAACGTCAGACAAAATCAGGTGAAATGAGGCAACATCAACAGGTGCATGTGTATGAGGGGGAGTAACAGGCTCAACAAAAGGGGGCATATCATCATCGTCCTCTATCCACCCATTGCTGGTGAATGTGTATCTGGGGTCTATCTGATCAGCAAAAGCAGCATGGTCAGCGGGTGCAGGGATCGGATCGGGTACAAGTGGTGCAACAACAGGTATGCCAACAGGTACAGGGTCATGGTCAGGCAGGGGATCAGGAGCTGGTATAGGCTCAGGAGCAGGTGCCTGCTCAGGATCAGCAGGTATCGGCTCAAGATCAGCGGGTGCATCTAAAGGCTGATCGTCGGGAACAAAGTCAATCTCATGTGCAGGCTCAATGTCATGATCAAAGTCGTGTGGAGGAACAAGTATAACAGACAGGGCCGTGTCAGAATCAGAATCATAGGGGTAACGCTGCAATCCCAATGCATGCAAAGTAGTGGATGACACAGACTCGAAAGAATCTGGAGCAGAATGATCGGATGAAACCTCAACGATAGGAATCTCAACGAGTGGAACAACAATGACATCATCAGCTAAAACTCCATCATCATCTGACAGCTCATCAAAAGGAAAATCCTCGAGAGGAAAAGCCGCAAGAGGCAAAGGGGCGAGGATCAGAACCACGACATGCTCATCATCGGGATGTCCGAGGATGAGATGGTCCTGGTCAGGAATAGGAACAAGAAAAGTATCCTCGTCGGGTAAACCATCAGCATGCGGTACATCGTCGCCAAAGTCAAGTAATGCAAAAGGCTGGAAATCATCGTCATCGTCACTCTCAGTGTCGGAGGTAAAAATCTCAGGGTCTGGGACAATCTCATCGTCCGAAACAATGGCCATGGGATCGACAGTATCTGACAGTCCACTCTCAGAGGAGGACATAGTGTCTGTAACAAAAGAATCACAACATATGAACATATATCAACAATCATCAATAAGCATATAAGTAATAACAATGTAAGCACATATTCATCCTAGTCTTCCTAGACTATCCCACCCAGCCTCTCAGACTGAACTACTTAGTCTCTCAGACAAAACTCCACAGTCTCTCAGACTATCCCAACTAGTCTCTCAGACTAGCTACCCAGTCTCTCAGACTGAACTACCCAGTCTCTCAGACTGAACTATAAACGAATTCCTTGAAATGTGTTATGTGTCTTTTCTTTGTAAAAATGTTTGTCTTCCAGGATCTGGGCGTTTTGTGTATGCAATGAAAAACAAGTTGTGAAAACATTTTCGTGAGAGCCCTAATGATCGTAGTCTAGACTCGAGAAAGAATCCTAGTTCGCTACGATCAAAGCTCTGATACCAAGCTGTCACACCCTGACTTTTGCGGAAGCGTGATTTTGGTGTGACTTTCTTAATACCATAGCATTCAATCATAACATTACTATATGATAAAACCATTAAATGTTCATCCATGAATTAAGTTTGAAAATACCACAACATAATTATCTGAAACGTAGACTCCAAATTTAAACTACAAACCACAACATGTTTTAAAGAGTTCACGAAGACTCAACAAAAGACCTTAAATAAAACCGAGTTTAGAACCAAGTATCTCGTCCAGGATTAAGATACATCTCCTAAACCCTAACGACTTCGGATGACATCTTTTTATTCATGACACAGCTTGGAACATGCAAACACCCGCCAGATCCACTTAATTCCCTGAAATACATGTAATTTGAAAACATCAACAAAAGTTGAGCGAGTTCATGTGTTTGTCTGTGTATATGAGTAACCTTTAAAGTATGTCTGTATGTATGTAAATCCTGGTATGAGAGCATTAAGGAAAAACAGATCACCAATGGTTTGCAAGGCCAATGGTATGTGTGAAGTGATGCTGGAAAACTTAAACCTAGCGGATTTTGCCACGGCTTCAGTATGTGGACAGAGTCACCACATGGGCCACCCTGGTCCTCATGGGTGTGGGCTCGCTACACCCAAATAGATCTATCACTCATGTCCCTCGGTCCTACAACGAGGATTAATGGCCTTAAGTGTTGTACCCACCACTCACATGATCAAGCAGTAACCTTCCTTAGCTAACCATACCATGTATAAAACGTTTGTAAACAATTGTAACATGTATTTCACCCCCGAAGTTATAAAACTGAAAACAATTAAAAGAAAAGGGGGACATGAACTCACAGTCTTGCGTCTTTAGTACTCTTAACTCACGTTCCTTCGGAAAACACGACTACCTACAATGTACTAACGTCTATTAGACGGACGAGTCGTGCCTTGTCTTAGTATTAATGTTTTTAAGTTACTTTCTGATATCATTCCAATTTATATAATTATTGTCAAAATAATTAATATTTCAACTTAAATTATATTTATAAATTTTGGAATAATTGTTAAACAATATTTTTGTAATAATACTTCTCAAGTATTTATATTTGTATTTCCTTCCTAAGAATGGGGGTATCTTATACATGTGTATTTTGTCATATTTTGGGGTCGTATTCCGGTGTGGGTTTATACGTACGAGAATACGTATTTTCTTGTAATCGTTAAGTATTCTTATACTTGATTATGCGTTGAACTTTCTGGAATATTATTTCTAATAAAAGTCCACTAATATATATATTTCCCAAAATATATATTTAAGAATTATTACTTAGAAAAATTATTTAAATTTTTTTCTTTTGGCAAAAATATTTGTAATTCCAAAATAATGTATTTTCAAGTCTAACTTTAGAAAATATATATAAACTTATTTTTATCCAAAATAATTTATTTCAAGTTTATCCAAGAAAATATATTTTTTCCCAAAAATATTATATTTCCTAGTAATTCCCAAGAAAACATATATATTTTTAATCGTAAAAAATTATACATTTCCTTCTTGCCAAATACGATTTAACTTTGTGATAGTCATGAAAATCATATTTTCATTTCTTGTGTCCAAAATATTATTTACCAAAAATATATTTATAAATGTATTTTCCAGAATATTTTGTAAGTTACATTCTTTCGTTCGGTTTCCCAATATTATGTGTGTAACTTATATATTTATTCCTTGAGATTTTTGGTAATATTTTTATTGTAATTTCTTGGTATTTTGTTAAGTTATATTATTTCAAGTCCTAAATAATATAACTAATACACAAAGTATACAAATAATCACACATGTGTGTCTTTATTGTATATATATATATATATTCTAAATACATATCTAGCCATTTTTATTTTTAAAAACCAACCTCCAATATTTGTGTTTTTGTAACAAAAATTATGGCAATGTTTATATGGAAACTCATGGTTAAAATATACCTGTAAATATTTGTTTGAAAATATTTTTCTAAGTGTTTACATTTTTAGAAAATTTTGCCATAGTTTCCCCTAAAAATGGAGGTTCCCATGCTTTCAAAGCATATCATTTTCTTTTAAAATCATCACAAACAATCAACAACTCAATCAACACTTACCAAGTGCCAAAATTAAGTAATTTACACAACAACATGAACTTCAACTTTTATAAAAACTTGTAGTAACTTACTAGTGAGTTTAGTAAGCTTAGTTACCCTTTAAATTGTGGTTATTTATTTGTAAATCTCTTTCTTACAAGATTTAGTCTTTTACAACTTACAGAATGATTTTTTTAAAAATCATTCTTTTGAATTTTTCTTGTTAACAATGTATTTTTATACTTGTTTCACCACTAAAAACATGGTTAGATTCTTTAAAATCCATGATTATGTAAATCTTGTGATTTAACTTGGTTTCTTGAGAACACTAGTTTTGAAATCATCCAAGTTTATAACTAGTAACATGTTACATACTTCATCATTCACAAAATCATTTTCATTTTCAAGTTCATGAGAAACACATAGTATAATCATCTTGGTCTTTCACAAGATCATCACCTCAACTTGCTAGATCGTGTGTTTAATCACAATCTAGTAAGTTTCATATGATGTCTAACACCATAAACACAAATAATCAATCATCAAGAAGCAAAACAACACTAAACAATATGTATTCTTATGGATTTGAGCTTTATGTTAGAGGTTAACATCTTGTTCATTAGTGTTCTTTATGATTAACAACATATATCATCTTTTAACCAACTAAATAAGAAGTAACATGGGATTTTAAGAGCCTTACTACTAGCACAAGGCTAGGGATGAAACTCAAGAAGATGAAGATGATAAACTAGGTGGTTAATAGCAAATGGTGAAGGTCCTTCAATCTCCAAAGCCACCAAGCTTCCTTATCTTGCTTCTAACACCTTGTGATAAGTATGGATTGTATGAAAATGAGATGAAGATGGTGGTTGTTTTGGTCAAAAATTACCGAAGCAATTAAGTGATCAAATTTGTTAAGTGAGGTAGTGTGCTAAAAATGTGTGTGGAAAATATGCTAGTTAAGTTGTTTACGAAAACAGGTTCAGGATATAGCTCAGGATATTGAGCTATATCTATGATCAAACAATGAGCAAAAATGTAAAAGGTGACACGAGATATACGAGGAAAGCCCTTGATCAATCTAGATCGCCGGCACAAAACCTCGGGAGTTGACAATCGCAGCTGCCTTGTTCTTCTTATTGCTTCAAATATCAGTGTTACAATGCAATTCGAGTACAAGTGTTAGTGTGTTGTGAGTGTTTGCAAGTAGAGAGAAAGAGTGTGCGAAAGATTGTGTCTCTAATCTGAATCGATGAATCCCCTTTTATAGTAAAAGAAAGCAACTAACTATCCTACTATTCCGAGATCCGGCGAATATTCCATAAGTAGACGTTGTAGTCCACGTCTTCCGGCTTCAACGTTCGTAATACAACCGATTTGCCAGAGTCTTGAGGTGAAGAAGTCTACCTGACCGTTGGAGACTTATACCCTTCAATCTGCACGTGGTTAAATTAGTCACTACCAGGATATCGTATCAGGATGTTACCAATATCCTGATCTGGCATCCTGGGCACAATAAAACAATCAAAGTCAGAATATCAGTCAGGATATATGAGCAGAAAATGACACATAACAATTGTCCCCAAAATATATCTGTTGGTATATCAATTCCAACAGATATATTTTAAATCTTATCCCTCGAATCGAGGTTATTAAGTTGAAACGACGGTTGATGTGACACGCTACAACTTCCCATACGATATTTACTCAATGCCCCCTATATTCAGCCTATAATTAGCCGAAATACTCTGCATTATGATCATCACTCCTCGAGCAAATCTCAGGTATTTCCCTTCTCTCTTCTTCTCTGTTTTTCTTTTCTTGAATTTCTTGGTCGATACCTCTCATGGCATCACGAACAAGATCACGTTCAAACGAGCCGGTCTCAACCCTTGTGAGTCAAAACCTTATCCGAGAGCCGGAAAAAGAAATTTGTTCTTTCAATAATGCCGATATCGCCGATCTGAAGGATTCCGGTGCCTTTCCTGCCGGAGTGGTCATTCGCCCTTTTGATCGGGAGGTCCGATCAGATGCGTCATCAAACGAGTGGGTCTGCTTTTTTGCCTATCCCTTTTCCTTGGGACTCCGGTATCCATTTCCACCCTTCATCTCTCATTTCTTCGAACTTACCGGCCTCAGCTATGCTCAAACCATGCCAATGGCGTGGCGAGTTTTAATGGTGCTAAATCAAATTAAATCTCGTCATTGCCCTGACCTATGCATCGAAGACCTTCCCATAGCATATCGACTGAGATCCCACGGCAACAGCCGCTTTCTTTTGTTCTCTACCTCTAAGAATCCCCTAGTTCTTAAGGCCACTAAGAACGAAGATCAGTGGCAACGGAAGTTCTTTTTCGTTAAAAGGGAGTCTATTGACAAGGGCTTTGACCTGCCAGTTAGATGGTTGACCAAGGGTAGGATTTAGGGTTTTAGGAATATCCCCAAATATATCCTTAAACTGTATCCTTGACTGATATCCTAATATTTTGTGCAACGAATTTCAGAGACCTAGCACCCCTAAGCACAGAATCGGAGCCCAAGATCAAAGAGAAGAACCTTCTCCGTGTTTCTTGCAAGCTCAAGTCAAAAATCAAGTTCAGAGATGTCTGGTAAGTATACGATTAGATTGATTATAGAGCACTAGTGTTAAGAATTAAACATTTCTCTCTTTTTTTAGTGCCGGTCATCAACCTCGAAGGCTTCCAACTCGACGAGCTGGACAGTTATTCCAGCCTCGCACCTGTCCAGCAAGAATCCAATCCAAAGCTAGCTGATACTCCAAAGCCTACCAGTTCGAAGACTGCTACCGTTCCCAAAGCTCCCCCAGCATCCAGGACCCGGGCCTCCAGCTCCTGGAAGAGGAAGGAAGTAGACCATCCTACTGCACCCCACATGTTCCCATTTGAGAACCATGGGTTCACGGAATCCAGCAAATTCATGATCGGCTTCCTCAACCACGTTAGTATCCTTGACCTATATCCTGCACCATATGCTGGTTATAAAAGTTAATTAAGGTCAATACCTGTTTTCTTATTTTGAAGGGTCTTGAACGCCTGGTATTCCTCTATGAAGACGCATGTGGCCTGAACACCATGCTAGAGAGCAAGCTGAAGAAGGCCGAAGCCACCATTGCAGATCAAGCAGCAATTGCCACCGCCAAATCGGAGCATTACGAGGCTAAATACAAGGCAATGGTCCAAGAGCATCAGTCTGCCATCCAGAAGATCACCCAGGAGGCCCAAGCTAAGTCCGATGCTGCCCAAGTTCAACATGAGCAGGACATGGCTTCATACCGGGATAGCCTCAAGAATTCCGTTGTCATCTCCCTCTTCCAGGCCAGACTGAGAATGGCTTATGAAGCCATGGTTATGGGCTTTGAATGTCCTTCATGGCATATCAAGGCTTGGGAGATGAAGCTGAAAGATCTCGGTGGTAATCCTGTGGAGCCTCCTGTGAAGCCCACAGCGGAGGGGCATGCTGAGGTGGCCAAGAAGGTGGATGGTGCTGACGTTCCGAAGGATGCTGATGGTGATGCTGGTGGTGAAGCTGGAGGGAATGCTGGGAAGGATGCTGCTGACGAGGTCATGATGGAAGGAGGAGCTGCCCCTTAGAGGCAGCGAAGTGGGCGATGATGGATATATGTGCCAAGGCTGGAGCCCACTTTTTTAAATTTGATGGTTGTGGTCTGTTAAACAATTTACTTTTCCTGTCTTTGAACAATTTACATTTCCTGCATTAAGACAATATGATGACCAAAGGTGGATTGGGTTTCAGGATGAAGCCCTTGGTCATCAATTAGTATAATCTGTTTTGAACAATACAACGGTTGGAGGCGGATGGGTCTCGGTTTGCGATGAAACCTTCAACCGTTGTGTAAATATGGTAAGGAACTTATCGTTCTTTTGGTGGATGGGCCTTAGTTTAAGATGAAACCAAAAGCACAACTTTTGACATGTTAATAATATAACCTCCTTTTGATTTACTTGTTGTTGCCTTTTAATTTTTTGTTATGCATTGCGTAGTTTAGATTTCAACTTTCCAAAATTAGTGCAATTATTTTCAACATCTTGATGCAAATAGGGATTTTATAATTCAAAACAATTCACATAAAGTTTTCAAAGAAAAAGATAGTTTACTTAGTATTTATAAACCTTGTTTTGATAATAGATGTTTGTTATGAACACAATTTTAATATTAAATCCAAGTATTATATCCCAAATATTCCAATCAAATATCCTGAAACATATTCGGAAAACATATTTTGAGAATATATCCTAATCAGGATATTTGAGCCCTCTCCAAACATAATTTCAAAAGTTCAAATAAGGTTTGAAAGGAAAGACCATACCAGGAATAGGGTGTAACCCTATTTTCGAGTTTCAATCCTTTTGCAATTTTCTTCCAGTAGATGTCCCCAATCCGAGATACTTAATACACTAAGTCCAAATTTGATCCTTCGAGCTTTACACAATCGCCTCAGAAGGAATGTCCCCTGTGCATAAAGTCTTTGAACACTTAGAAAAAATTTTGAATATCGGTTCCAACTGTTTCAACAGTTCTCGTGTTACAGGGGGTAAACCCCAAAAATGTCCTAGAGATAAATCCTTAGTATCCTGGGGATAAACCCATAAGTATCCTGGGGATAAACCCAAATTTTCGTGCGCTACAGGCGGGAGTGTATAAACTCCAAGACTTAGAAAGGTGATAACCTTTAAACCTTAGAGAGTATGAAAATACCCTTCCGTGAGAGAGGGTGATCAATCCTCATATACCTTTAGGATCCAGGATATAGCCAACAATAACGAAATTGTCAGCCACTTTTACATGGACTGGTCCCGCTATCTTGAACTATCCCTGGATAACTTGCGCTCCAGGCGGGGTGTTTAAACCCAATTCGAAAGAAAGGTGAATACCTTTAAACCTGTGAAGGGATCAGGATCCGTTAAACGTGAGAGAGGGGGCCAATCCTCTAATCTTTCGAAGTATCCTGAGTGTGTATCCTGGAGCTATATCCCGAAGCATATACTGCAAAACAACTGTAAACTAACACCCCTCTGATGCTTAAGTTAGTAATGGGTTCAAAAGAATAAATAATATCAAAACATATTAAGAGAGATAGAATCCATACCATCCTGAGTTTGAATTTAAATTCCAAACTCACTTGAAATAAATATTTAGATGTATAGCATTCCAGGATCTTGGTAGCATATCCCCTCCATATTCTTGAGTCGGTATGCTCCTTTTCCTGATTCTGGTTCAATCTCATAGGGTCCTTCCCATTTTGGAGCCAACTTTCCATCAGTAGGATTAGTGGTATTCTGAAAAGCTTTTCTTAACACCCAATCTCCAACTTGGAACCTTCTAGTCCTTATATTCTTGTTATATGCTCTGGATATCCTCTGTTGATATGCTGTCATCCTTAGTTTTGCTGCATCTCTTATCTCATCAACAGTATCCAATTCCTGGCATAGGGCTTCAGGATTCTCCTTAGGATCCCGAAGGTTGGATCTTGCTGTAGGTATCACCATTTCTGTCGGGATCACCTCTTCTGCTCCAAACACCAGGGAAAATGGGGTTTGGCCAGTTGCACTTTTCACCGTTGTTCTATCAGCCCATAAAACAAAGGGTAATTCTTCTTCCCATCTTCCCCTCTTAGCTCCAAGCCTTTTCTTCAAATTGTGGACAATTATCTTGTTTGAGGATTTTGCTTGTCCATTTGCTTGAGGATGTACCGGTGTGGATGTGATCATTTTGATTCCCCAACTCTTGCAAAAGTCAGTAGTCCTCTTACTTATAAACTGAGATCCATTGTCACAAATTATCTCGGCTGGTACTTCAAACCTGGTCAGGATATTCCTCTTTATGAAGGATACTGCTTCGTTGTCTCTAACTTGAACAAATGCTTCAGCTTCAACACATTTAGAGAAATAATCAGTCATTGCTAGCATGAAGACTTTCCCTCCTGGAGCCTTTGGCAATTTTCCTACTATATCCATTCCCCACTTGATGAATGGCCAAGGGAAACAATGGGATACATTGGTTCAGCAGGCTGATGTAATATATTACTGTGTCTTTAACACGCATCACATCTTCAAGCATATTCTGCAACATCTTTTCTCATCGTCGGCCAATAGTATCCTGTTCTTAATACCTTTGAGAATAATGACCTGCCCCCAGTATGGTTACCACAATCCCCTTCGTGTATATCCTGAAGCACTTCTTTAGTTTCGAGATCCTCCAAGCACCTCAGATATGGTCCTGCAAGAGATTTCTTATACAAGATATTATTTATAATAGTGAATCGTGATACCTTCATTCTAAAGGCCTTAGGATTTTCATCCTTTGGGATGTGTGCTTCCTTGAGATATCTTATGATTGGAACCCTCCAGGACTTAGGATCCTCCTTAGGATACTCATCATCAGGATCTTGAACACTTACTACTTCCTTATCCTGAGGATCCGTCGCAGGATACAAGATATGTAATATTGGTATTCGGGTCCCTTCCGGTATCCTGACTGACGATCCAAGATTTTCTAAGGCATCAGCTTTAGCATTATCCTCTCTTGGTACCTGTTCAAGTGTAAAAATATCGAAATTTCCAGCTAATTTTTTGAGAATTTCGAGATACTCGATTAACTTCTCACCTTTAACTGCATAGGTCCCATTAAAATGATTAGTGATTAACAAAGAATCAACAAATACTTGTAAACTCTTGATATTCATGCTCCTAGCCAATTCTAATCCTGCAATTAAAGCTTCATATTCTGCTTCATTAATAGTGGCAGGAAACTCACATCTAATAGCCTGGGGTAATATGTCCCCCTGTGGCGATTTTAGTAGTATACCCAAACTTACACCTCTTATATTAGATGGATGCACCATCAGTATATAATGTCCAGGATTCTAAGATTTCTCCTAGCTGTTGTACTTCTAGGTCTACTTCACTTTGAATATCACTACTGAAATCAGCCACATAGTCAGCTAAAGCCTGAGACTTTATGGTATTTCTAGGTTCATATACTAGATCATATGCACTTAGTTTCACTAACCACTTAGCCATCCTTCCTAACATCTTAGGTTTTCTAAGCACATTTTTAGCAGGATAATTGGTTTTAACATGAATCCTATGTGTTTCAAAATAATGTCTAAGTTTTGTTGACGCCATAACTAGGGCTAATATAAATTTCTCTAAATGAGAATACCTAGTTTCAGCATCTAATAAACTTTTACTAACATAATAAACAGGATACTGCTGACCTTCATGATCCTTTACAAGGACAACACTTACTGCATTCCCTGATACTGCAAGATACAGGGATAATGGTTCACCATCCTCAGGCTTCATCAATAGGGATGCAGTTGAAAGATACTGCTTCAAATCCTGCAAGGCTGCTTCATGCTTTACTCCCCATTTAAACTTCTTGTTTTTCTTCAGGATATCATAAAATTCCTTGCATTTTTCTGAGGATCTTAAGATAAATCTATTCAATGCTGCTACTCGTCCTGTCAGTCTTTGAACATCTTTCATGTTAGAAGGTGATTTGATATCCAAGATGACTTTGATCTGTTCTGGGCTTGCTTCTATCCCTCTTTTAGTCACCATATATGCTAGGAACTTTCCTGCCCCCACTCCGAAATGGCACTTAGCAGGATTCAGCTTCATGTTATACTGATCCAAGATATAAAATGCTCCCTTAATATCCTGGAGGTGATCCTCAGCCTTTTTGGATTTTACTACCATGTCATCGATGTACACCTCCATAGTGTCCCCCAACTTCTCTTTGAACATCATGTTCACCAATCTTTGATATGTTGCACCTGCATTTTTCAAACCAAAGGGCATAGCAGTGTAACAATAAATACCTGTTGGTGTCATGAAGGCAGTATCCTCCTGGTCTGAGGGTTCCATTTGGATCTGCTGGATTCCTGAGGATGCATCCATGAAGGTTAACATCTCATGGCCAGCAGTAGCATCCACCATTGAGTCAATATGAGGAAGAGGAAATGGGTCTTTGGGACAAGCTTTGTTCAAGACTGTGTAATCTACATAAACGCTCCATTTCCAATTTTTCTTCTACACCACCAATACATTTGCTAGCCATCTTAACCTCTCTGATCATTTTGGATTCCAATAACCTCTCTACTTCTTCCTGAATAATCATATTTCGCTCCGGAGAAAATTTCCTTCTCTTTTGTTGGACAGGCTAGAATGACCTGTCAATACCGAGCTTATGTGTTATAATATCCCTGGAAATATCTGTCATATCCTCGTGCTTCCACGCGAATGTTGACATCCTGTATTTCAAAAAATTAGTCAATTGATCTTCAATATCCTGAGGGATATTGGTTCCTACGAGCACCGAGATATCCGGATTATCCTTATCCAGGATAATTTTCTTCACATCATGTTCTGAAGCCTCCATCATATCCTGGCCATGCATCTTTAATTGCTATGCTACACTAGGCTTTATTGAGGATTTCATCGAAGAAGAATAACACTCCTTGGCTTCCTGTCGATCACTTTCCACCTTGATTACTCCCCAAGGGATAGGGATCTTGATACATTGATGATATGTCGATGGCACAGCTTTCATATCATGGATCCAAGGCCTACCTAATATAATATTATAGTAGGATAAGGAGTCCATGACACAAAATCGTTGCATTGAATTAACCCCTTCAACATACACGGGCAACTTTATCTCCCCTACGGTATTCCTAGCTTCTCCACTGAAACCAACGAGCACAGTGGACTTCAAAGTAATATCCATTGGGGATACATTCATCCTCTTCAACGTTTCCAGCTGAATTATGTTGACGGAGCGGCCATTATCCACTAATATCCTGCGCACAAAGTGGTTAGCAACATATAACGTTATTACTAAAGCATCATGATGAGGATCCTGGACAGTATCCCTGTCATCGTTATCGAACGTGATCACTTTGTCAGTTGTGAGGGTTGACATTCTGGTTGGTTTATCTCCCCTCTCTGCTTTGGCTTCCTTCGCGTGCCTTTTCGCCACAGAATATGACGTCCCGCAAATGTCGGATCCTCTTGAAATAAAGTTAATTATTTTCGCATCCGCAGGAGGTGATGCCGCTCGCTCAGGATCCTTCTCAGGATCCTGACCCTTATTCTTCTTTCTTCCCAAGAGGTCCTTCAGATATCCCTTGCTTAAGAGATAGCTTATTTCTTTCCTTAAAGCGATACAATCCTCAGTAACATGTCCAAAATCTTCATGGAAGGCACACCATTTGAGCTTATCCTTCCAATCAGCTTTTTGTTGATTTTTCCGGGGCCATCTTGCCTTGTCTCCTAAACCCTGCATAGCATACATTAGTTCAGGTATATTAACGGAAAAACAATATTCAGACAACTCAGGATACTCCTCAGGATCCTCATCTTCAACAGCATTCACTTTCTTGCTATCACTTCTGCCATATGGCTTAGAGCGATATGGTTTGTACGAGGATTCTAATTTCCTGTTGGTTGACTCATAGGTTGTGAACGAATTCATCCTCTCTTTCATTTTTTGTCATCCTCCAGCCGAATGTATCTTAGAGCCCTGTTACGAGCTTCGTCCAGATTCCTGCAGGGATTCATTACAAGATCCTGGTAAAATTGAGAATCTTTTTGTAATCCCATCTTGAAAGCCTGCACAGGTGTTGCAACATCAAGATGTGGGATATCCAAGGATTCCCGACTAAACTTGTTCACATAATCCCTCAAGGATTCCTGAGGTCCTTGAGTTATCATGTAAAGATCACTGGTTAGTTTCTCAAAACTCCGGCTGCAAGAAAATAGACTATTAAATAAATTAATTAAATGAGCAAATGAAGTAATTGAGTGAGGAGGAACGTTTAAGAGCCATTTTAAGGCTGATCCTGTTAAGGTAGAACCAAAACCCTTGCACAGGCACGCTTCTTTAAGATCCGGAGGGATAGGGTTGATTTCCATCCTTTCCCTATACTGGGCAATATGCTCCTCAGGATCCGTAGTTCCGTCATAGAGTTTCATGTTGGGGGTTTGAAATCTTTTTGGGATTTCAGCATCAGAAATAGGATATGCAAACCGTGATATCATGTGGCTGTCCTGGGACACTTCTAGAATTGGCTTGACCACCCCAGACACACTGGATATCATGTCTTTCAGTTTTTGAAGCTCCCTGGAAAATGTTGATGTCATACCTGCATCCTGCAAAGATCCAATACCATTAGTAGCAAGAGTATTATTATTATTAGATACATTACCAGTCTGGGGATTCTGGCCATATCCTGAAGCATATCCTGAGCTTCTCACAGTTGATACTCTTACTGAAGAGGGTAACTCAGGAGTATGATTCTGGGAATGGTTAGGCACAATATTCCCCTGGTTATCCTCAGTATAAACTGCAGAACTGAAGTTCAAAGCCCTGGGCTGCAAGGGAGTGACAGTATCTTCAGCAGGCCTGCTTGAGCTGGATTTCAAGAGTTGTATCTCTCTCATCAGCATCTGATTAGTCTCCTGCTGCTGCCTCATCTGTTCCTGTACACTACCAAACAAATTTAGAATTTTTTCATTAGAAGCCAAAACATGACCACATCCCTGGGTATTGCGAGCGGGGATAACATCCCGAGCCACATGACATTCAGTTCCCTGTGAAGAGGCTTGCATTCTCGTAGGAGGTGGTGGAAGCACCGAACCAATTGTTGTAGAGGTTGTAACAGACACGGTGGAAGAGCTCATGTTTGATCTCGAGGCCATTGAAAGTAGTGTAGCAAAAAGTTTTGAAAATAGAAAACCAAGTAATAATTTTGCAAAAGCTTTTAGTAGAAATAGCACCACTTGCCCCACGGTGGGCGCCAAATTGTTTTGGTCAAAAATTACCGAAGCAATTAAGTGATCAAATTAGTTAAGTGATGTAGTGTGCTAAAAATGTGTGTTGAAAATATGTTAGTTAAGTTGTTTACGAAAATAGGTTCAGGATATAGCTCAGGATATTGAGCTATATCTATGATCAAACAATGAGCAAAAATGTAAAGGGTGATACGAGATATACGAGGAAAGCCCTTGATCAATCTAGATCGCCGGTTCAAAACCTCGAGAGCTGACAATCGCAGCTGCCTTGTTTTTCTTATTACTTCAAATATCAGGATACAGTGCAGGATATGATGCGGATCATCTAAGTGTTACAATGCAATTCGAGTACAAGTGTTAGTGTGTTGTGAGTGTTTGCAAGTAGAGAGAAAGAGTGTGAGAAAGATTGTGTCTCTATTTGATTCGATCAATCCCCTTTTATAGTAAAAGAAAGCAACTAACTATCCAACTATTCTGGGATCCGACGAATATTCCATAAGTAGACGTTGTAGTCCACGTCTTCCGGCTTCAACGTTCGTAATACAACTGATTTGCCCGAGTCTTGAGGAAAAGAAGTACACCTGACCGTTGGAGACTTATACCCTTCAATCTACACGTGGTTAAATTAGTCACTACCAGGATATCGTATCAGGATGTTACCAATATCCTGATCCGGCATCCTGGACACAATAAAACAAACAAAGTCAGAATATCAGTCAGGATATATGAGCAGAAAATGACCCATAACAGTGGTGATGGGGGTGGTGGCTCACGGCCGTAAGTAGTGGAGAGGGAGAGAGAGTTGGTGTGAAGTTGTGATGAAGATGAATGATGGTTCACGACTAGTGGTTACTCTTATAATCTTCCAACAATTCTTAGACTAGTGGTTAATGTGTTTCATTAGTACAAAGCATATCTATTAACAAATCAAATAAAATCAAGGGTGGGGGCCACCCTTGAAACCGTGAACATGAGGGGGGTATGGTTGTGTTGTGATGGATAGTTAGGAGAATTAGTTAGATTCTAAGTATAATAGTTAGGTGTCTTAGTTAATATGAGGTTATATAGTGTGTTAGGGTGTTCGGGGATCATAACTAGCTTTAAATCATTAAAACAATGCTTCTAGTGTAATTTTGATGTTTCAGGTAGTGTCCGATTGTTCGGTTAGATACCGGCTCGTTAAAGTGCTAAATTGTACCGTTTAGTGTCCTTTATGTACCCTTTTGTGAGACTTTTAATTCCCGACACTTAGGAAAGCATTCAGGACCATTTAGCCATATTTTTGCATGATACTAGCTTGTTAAAATGCTGATTTTTGCTGAATAATGCCGAATTCAACACTTTGGGTGAGTTTTAGGCACTTTCCAGCACTTAAACTATCACTTAGGAATGCAGTTTTGTGGTCCTTACTTCCCTACACACCATACTAGTGTAGTACTTAGTCTCTGGCCCATACTGGGTCTCAAAACACTGTCTGACTATGTGCTGAGTTCTGTCAGCATTTTTCTGAGTTATCCGCTAACTGTGCTAACTGTGCTTTGTGCATCATTTGTGTCAATATGGTTTGCATGTAATAATGATGTGACATTATGAAATATGTGATGCACATGTTAGTAGGATGCAATAATCAGAAAGTAGTTAATTGTAATTCAGCACAGTCATTAGGCATTAATCAAGATTAATTATTTGTACGGATACCCGGATTTTTGACATTTGTCACATAACCCACCTAACAACAACCACCACCCCCTTCCACCATCTCCACGCGACAACTACCACCACCACTACCCTGGAGCGGATCAATACGCAGCCAAGATTGGTGATTTGGGGTTGGCAAAAAGGGCAAAACAGAACAAAAAGGGGAAGTTGATTGTACCTTATTGGAGGGGCACAACAATGTAATTTTCGCCTGAAGTCGGGATTAATGGTGTGCAAGAAGCTCTGTCTGATATTTGGGCGATTGGGGTGTATTGTGCTTGAAATCTTAACTACGAACCCTCCTTGGGGTCTGAAAGGAGATATGAATAGTGACGAGATTATTGCTCAAATTGGGGAGCTTAATGAGTCTCCTGTGATTGTAAGCACGTTGTCGAGATTATTACTCGTTAATCATTCCTAAAAATGAAGATGATCAGGTGATCAGTTTTTCATTATTTTCAGATGGTTTATGTTCTTGATCAGAAGAAGGGTACCGAAATCGACATTAATTATTGTTATTCTGTAGAAGAAGAAACAGGTGACAATGTCCCATTGAATGAAGTACACCAATACCCTATTACTTTCACTGTTGTGTAAGAAAATTTATATAAAGTTTTGTGAGATTTGAAGTTACATTCATACTTATGTTCTGCAGTAATGATTAAGGTACAAAGTACACTATATGTTTTGTGAAATCTGATTCATTCTTTGTGTTACCGTTGTTGAAGTATAACAGAGAATTACATTAGGGTTTTGAGAATTGGGATGATAAAGTTGTAGGGAATGGTGTAGAGAGAGATATGCAGGGGAATGGTCTTGAAAGAGAAAGTGTGTGATAATTAAAAAGGGAAATTAAAAAGTTTGAGTGAGAAAAGACTAAAATGCCCCTCATGTGAGGGGAATGTGACTAGGATTTAACAGTTGAATTGGATGGCGTTAGGGGCGGGGAGTGAAATAAAGATAAGCTTCATAGAGCAAGGAGTAAAATGTCTGTTTTTAACGGTTTTGGGCAAAACCTTTAAAGTGACCAAACTACAGGGAGCAAAATGGAAGTTTACTCCCATATTTTCTTCTCTCTATATCTCTCTCCTACTTTCTGCAGATAGTAACCTCTTTTTCTCCCTCTCCCTCTCTCCTCAATCTCCTAACGTAAAAACCTAGAGATTCCACCCATGTAAAAGGCCATTTCAAGTACCGAACGGCTCATCACTTGCATTTATTGTGAGGGACGTTCTGATGGACAAGCATTGAAGATGGTCTTAGTGGAATACTATACAATAGTTGCTAGGTATAGTGGTAGGGATGTGCCCTTAGACCAAACCCAATGCAATGCAATGCATTTGAGATGTATTTGTGACATGGATGATGATTTGGAGGAGATAGAGAGAGATAGAGTAGAGAGGATGATAGAAATGTTCTTGGCTAAATGCATGTGTAAGTAAAGAGAAGATAGAGTTTGTGAGCAGTGAGATCTTAAATTAAATAAAGAAAAACAAAAGGGAAAAGAGTGAAGAGGGGGATGAAGTGGCAAAACTTGTTGCAAAAATTTTGATCTTGCATTGGAGATGGTGTCTTCAAGTACATATACATGTGTCAGTTGTATGTCATATAACATTTAGAGCATTCTCATCCAATCCATCAAAACTTGTGAGGGTGAGTTTTTATATTGTAAAGGGTATAAAAAGTGGTTGTGAGTGGAGGAGAGAGAAAATGTTACTGTTCATCTGTATATTTGGGGGGACACTGTTCACCCAGTATAATTTTTTTAATATATATTGAAAGTGGCTGTGAGTGAAGGAAATAGAAAAATGTGATGATAATATTATTTAATTGAAAAGGAGAGAGAAAAAGTATTTGTTTTTAGTGTAAATATATTGATATAGGAGTTGTTTTTTAGTGAAATGTATGTATAATTTGATGGATTGGATGAGAATGCTCTTATGATGTTGGTATGCTTTGTTGTCTTGTGGTTCTTAGACCATGTGTAGTCGTTGGGGTGAATAATGCTCCACTCTAGGGCGTTTTGCGCCATGTGGCTCCCCAGTCAGCAATGGGGCATTATCGGATGTTTTTACAAAAGGGGTGTGTGTAGTGGGGATGTGGGGATTGTGGGGCATTATGTTTGTAATAAAATAAAATAAAATAAAAACATTTAAAAATCTTATTGGCCAAAAAATGAAATGTCGTGCAAAGTTGGCGTGTTTCAAAACACGTTGGTTCAATTTTTTTCGCGAAAATCGCCCCAACACGCCATGGGGGTGGGCTTGGGGCGAGATGGGGCGTGTTTGGCTGAAAATTTTTAAGAGACCACGCCCATTACGGGTGTTCTTAGTCTGATGGTTCGAGGTCTTGATAATGGTATTCTAATTAGTTTAACTTTTTTTTTTTTTTGAAAAGCATAATTAGTTTAACTGGAGTTTTGTTCTCATTTCTCTGAGTTTCTAAATATGTTGGGAAACCACTTATAGTTCCAGACATAGTATGAATGTGCTCCGAATGTACATACGTCATTATGTACAGTACTGAATTTGAACCTGTAATATGCTACCTATGATTAGCATTGTTACTTCTCTTCACAGCTCAAATATGTTACATAATAAACATTATGTGGGCCTCTTAAGAGACTAATTAGCAACCGTTATTTTGTTATGCATGTTCATATGAAACCATCGTTTAAGTAAACATTAACATGATCATGCCTATAAACCGCATGCCAAAAGCTCATGAAATCATATATGATAAAATAAACAATATAGATAGCTAGCCTTAATTGTGTTTTGCGGTTTCTAATTTTAGAAAGATATCTATTTTACATTCTGGATGTAGGCCATGGCACCAATGGACGTAATGCATTGTTCCTAACTTTTTCTCCATTATAATTAAAATTAATGCATGACGAAAGAATAAAATAATTTCAAAAGTCATACAAAATAAGCAGATTACGTCTAGGCAATTATGTCGGGTTTAGCCTAAGTGTTGTGGGGTGGAGTGGGGTGTTGAGCTGGTCATGGGTGCGACGTCGCGTAGCACTCCGACATGGCAGTGGCGCAAAAGAGGCGTGGGGTGGGGTGGAGTGGGGTGTTGAGTTGGTCATGGGTGCTAGGGCATTCGAAGTTTTATTTTAAACTGTGAAGTACCATAAATTCCCCATAACAACACACTACCATATTTTAATATTTCATCCCATCACAACACATCTTTGTTGGTTTGAAATTTGAAAGCCCCACTTTCTATATAGTGTCTATATGCCAACAAGGTACATTTTTTCACATTTCATACGTCTCCTACACATACTCACATATTATTAAGATATTTTGTCAAAAACACAATCAAAATTTTGCCTCATTCGTATGTATGTGTGTGGATTTGAAGAACACTCATTTAAATAAGAAAACTGAAAAACCTAAAAAAAACTTAAAAGATACACCAATTTTCTTTTAAATATTTTTGCTATAAATATACATTTTAAAATAAAAAATTGAAAAAAATTAAAAAAATAGTATTACAACTCCCTAACCTCACCCTCCAAAAACCTAAAAACCCTCCCCCACACACACACAAACACACACACACACACTTAAAAAGTAAACCATAAACCCCCCAAAAACCCAAACCCTAAAAGCTAAATTAAACTGAAAACCTAAACGCTAAGTCTAAATTGCATGTGCAACATAACATATATTACACATGTGTAATACTATTTTATTTATTTTCTTAAAAATGCTAGAGTTACAATAAAAAAGGTTTTTTATAAAAAAAATTATGTGTTTTAAGCTTATTTTGGTAGCATTTAAAAATATTACAGCGGAAATATTCATCAGGATCATGAGTTAGGAAAAATTTCAGAGTTTAGAAACACCGGATTTTATTTATTAAACAGATGGGAATAAAACCCATGTTTTACAAAGGTAGCTTTAATATGGGATAAACCCGAATACATAAAACAATGTTTCTTAATTTAATTTAATTTAATTGATAAAATAAGCCACTTCCTTAAGCCTTTTGGTGTCGTCTCACAACTTTTATTCAGATCTACTATAATCACCTTAAACATGTTTAAAAACATTTTATCAGCATGAAATATTGGTGAGTTCATTCATTTGCATAAAAAGACACATTGTTATAATTACAGCGTTGAGAGTTTTTACATTTGTTTATATCTCTCAATTACTGACAGTACTTGTCACTCGCCTATTTTGGTGACTGTGGTCATATTACTATTGGTTAACTCGCTGTCCAATAGTAAAGCTTATCAAGTAATGCATATAATACCCCACATACCGGCTGTAATATCATAATACAAAGACTTAATCATTGTAATTATAACCGGAAAACATTTAGGGTTAGAAAGCATTTTAATAAAATAGAATGACTCACCTTGTTAGTATATAGTCTTGATTTAACAGACCTCATGGTTCTAAGTCTTCTGATAACTAAGAATCTACTTTTATAGTTCTGAATCTTCTGGTAATTAAACATATATTTTGATTGTAAGTTTATAGTTCAGAGTTTTTTAATAGTTAAACATTTTGTTTAATAGAGTGGAATACGTATTAGTGTAAAACCAAATCAAACCTAACGATGGTCACGAGATCAGAACCATAACGTAAGTCAACAAACTATAGTCTTATTCAGCCAGCACTTTGGCATTCGTTAGTTGGTTCCCAGATCGATCGGACATAATATCGTATCGGTGATTATTGGTTAGAACACCAACGTATAGAGAGAAGAAGAAAGGAATGAGCAAGGAAGAATGAATACTAAGCTTCCTATTTATAGGTAAGGAATATGCCTTCCTTTTCTATGAAGTTTTATATATACCTTCCCTAGATACAAGTTACCCATATACACCTTTCCCATTTGTTATCTACTCATATACACCTTCCTCAATTGTTATCTACCCATATATACCTTCCTCAGTTGAACTTTTCCTTAGATAAATCTTCCTTAGATATTACCTTCCTTATATATTACCTTCCTTAGATATTACCTACCTCATGTATATCTTGTTGTTAAACTTAGTTGTTTAACTGATTAATTTACTTTAACCGTTTAGTTAATTAACCTATTTAGCTGATTAATAAAATAACTTACTTAACTGATTAACTACCTTCCCATATAAGATTCCTTAGCGGTTAAGTTTTCTTACCTATTAAGTTTTCTTAACCGCTAAGTTTTCTTAACCGCTAAGTTTACTTAACCACTAACTTTACTTAACCATTAAGTTTTCTGGTTTAGTATGTCACACCCTAACTTTTACGGAAGCGTGGTTATTGGTGTGACTTCTTAATACCATAGCATTCAATCATAACAATGCTATATGATAAAACAATAAGATGTTCATCCATAAAATTTAGTTTGAAAATACCACAACATACTTGTCTGAAATGTAGACTCCAAATTTAAGTTACAAACCACAACATGTTTTAATCAGTTCACAAAGACTCGACAAAAGATCTTAAACAAACCCGAGTTTAGGACCATGTATCTCGTCCAGGATTAAGATACATCTCCTAAACTCCAATGACTTGGATGACATCTCTTATTTATAACGCTGCTTGAAAACATGCAAACACCTGCCAGATCCACTTAGTTCCCTGAAATACATGTAATTTGAAAACATCAACAAAAGTTGAGCGAGTTCACGTGTTTGTGAGTATGTATGTATAAAACCTTTGTAACCCATGTATGTATAATTGTAAATCCCGGTATGAAAGCAAACAAGGAAAAGATCACCAATGGTTTGCAAGGCCACTAATATGTGTGACGGTGTAGGAAGACTCAAACCTAGCAAATTTGTACCAGGCTTCCGGCTGGAAGACATAGTCACCCTATGGGCCACCCTGGTCCTCATGGGTGTGGGATCGCTACACCCAAATAGATCTATCACTCATGCCACTCGGTCCTTATACGAGGATTAATGGTATCAAGTATCCGCCTACCCATTCACATGATCTATGGTTCTTTCCTAGGCTAACCATACAAATTGTATTTGTATGTAATCCTTTTATAACATGTATTTCACCCCCGAAGTTAATAAACAAAATAGTTTAAAGAAAAATGGGACATGAACTCACAGTTTTGAGTCCTCAGTACTCGTAACCCAAATCTCCTCAGCAAACACAACTCCCTACAATGTACTATGTCTATCAGACGAACGGGCCGTGCCTTGACTTAGAGTTAACGTTTTTTAGTTACGTTTCTTTTACGTCTCCAATATTATTCCAAGTTATAATTTCTTGTTAGAATAATGATTATTTTAACTTTAAAATATATTTAATTTTGGAAAAATTTGTTAAACAATATTTTTGTATCAATACTTCTCAAGTATTTATTTTCGTATTTTATTCCCAAGGATGGGGGTATCTTATACATGTATATTCGAATTCTTATATTTTCAGTTTTCAAAGTAATATATTTTCAAGTCTCTCTTTAGAAAATATATTTAAACCTACGTTGTCAAAAATATTGTATTTCAAGAAAATATATATTTTTTCTCAAAAATCATATATCTTCTAAACACTCCAAGAAAATATATTTTAACTTCCAAAAATAATATATTTTCTCCTTGTCAAAACTATGATATACTTTGGTAATATTTACCGAAATCATATTTTCATTTCTTGCATCCAAAATAATACTTACCAAAAATATATTTATAATGGTATTTTCCGGAATTTTTTTTAAGTTACGTTCTTGCGTTCGGTTTCACAATATTAAGTGCGTAACTTATATATATTTATTCCTTGTGATTTTTGGGTATTATTTTAGATTGTAAATTCTGGGTATTTTGTTAAGTTATATTACTTTAAATCCTAAAATAATATAACTAATACACAAAGTATACAAATAATCACACACAATGTGTAAATATATATTATAAATACATATTTACTCATTTTATTTTTAAAAACTAACCTCCAATATTTGTATTTTTGTAATATAAATTATGGCAAGGTTTATGTTGAAAACCATAGTTAAAACACACTAAGTGTTTGTATTTTTAGAAAATTTTGCCATAGTTTCCCCTAAAAATGGAGGTGCCCATGCTATTAAAGCATATCATTTTCTTTTCAAAAATCACCATAAACAATCAACAATCAATCTACACTTATCAAGTGCTAAAACAAAGCTATCTATATAATAATCATGAACTTGAACTTTCATAAAAACTTGTAGTAACTTGGTGGTGTGTTTAGTAGGTTTAGTTACCCCTTAAAGTGTGTTTACTACTTTAAAAATCTCATTCTTGGAAGGTTTCGGTGTTTACAACTTATAAACATTTTTTTACAAAAACGTTTCTTTGTGAAATCTTCTTGTTTCTCAAGTGTTTCTACACTTGTTTTATCACAAAAAATAGTGTATATTTAAGTAAGAACCATGATCTTCAAAAAAATCATATTTTGAACTTGGTTTTTTTGAAAAAACATTCATAAATATTAGATCCATAAGATTACAAACTCACTTTGTTTATTATTTTTCAAGAAACCACTTTATTCTTCAAGTTCATGCTTATATATGAGGATGATCATCGTGTTTTGTCACATAATCATCATCTCACTTGCTAGATCATGTGTTTAATCACAATCTAGCAAGCTCCTTATGATGATTAACATCATAATCTCAAGAATATAACAATCAAGTATCATACATACACTAAACAACATTGTTTCATCAAGTGTTCATCATATGACAAGCTTATGTTGGAGATTCATGAATATGTCTTTTAATGTTCATCAAGATAATCAATGTATATCATCTTTTAACCAACAATATATGAAGTAACAAAGGGTTGTGGGGGCCTTACTACTAGCACAAGGCTAGGGAAGAACACTTGAAGTTGTAGATGACAAAAGTGTTGGATAAAAGCAATCAGGAGAGGTCCTTCAAGATCCAAGACCACCAAGCTTGCTTAAACACCTTCTTGCATCATGTAATGAACTTGGAAATGGATGATCAATGGATGAAAGTGATGGTGGTGTTGGTGTGGTTCTCGGCCGAGAGAAGAGGGAGGAAAGGGAGAGAGATGGTGTTAAGAAGTGTAGATGATAATGATCCTTCATGTTCACTTATAATCCAAATTTTGGGTATTAACCATTGTGTCTTATGTCTCTTAAGTACACCACATAATCCTTTGCAAATCTTAGGAAGATTGAGCATGATCTTGGTGGGGTCACATGGTGACCGTCCATGAGGGGGGGGGGGGGGTATCTTGGTTGGGTTTTAATGTTTAGTTAGGTGATTAGTTAGGATCTTAAGTGTATTGTTTAAGTGTCATGTGTATTTGATGTTATATAGTGTGTTAGGGTGTTTGGTAATCATAACTAGCTCAGAAACATTAAAACAATGCTTCTTGTAAAATTTTGGTGTTTCGGGTAATGTCCGGTTGTTCGGTTAGATACCGGTTCGTTAAAGTGTCAAACTATTCCATTTAGTGATCTTTAAGTACCCTTTGATGACACTTTTAATTCCCGACACTTAGGAAAGCATTCAGGACCATTTAATCATATTTTTGCATGTTACGATCTTCTTAAGTTGCTGAATTTTGCTGAAATATACTGAATTCAGCACTTTTAGTGGGTTTTAGGCACTTTCCGGCACTTAAACTATCTCCTAGTGAAGCAGTTTTGTGATCCTTACTTTCCTACACACTATACTAGTGTGAAACTTAGTCTCTGGCCCATACAGGGTCTCAAAACACTGTTTGTCTATGTACTGACATCGTCAACATTTTTCTGAGTTATTCGCTAACTGTGCTAGCTGCGCTTTGTGCATCGTTTATGTCACTAAGAGTTTGTATGTAAAGATGATGTGACAGCCTGAAATGTGATGCACATGTAAGTAATCAGAAAGCAGTTTAAGTCATCAGTTGTAATTAAGCACATTCATTAAGCACTAATCAATATTAATTAATTGTACGGATACCTGGATTTTTTTGACAGTTGTCACATTTTCCCCCTGTTAAGAAAATTTCGTCCCTAAATTTTAGGCTTTGCTACTAGCTGGAGGGGAGTTTGGGAACAAATGTGGGTATTTCGCTTTCATGCGATCCCCACGCTCCTAAGTGAATTATGGGCCGTGACGTGGGTTCCATCGAACCTTGACTAGTTTAACACTACTCCTGCGTGTCTTGTTAACCTTCCAGTCAGTAACCTCAATAGGTTCTTCGGTAAAGTGGAGTGTGTCGTCAATGTGGACTTCATCGGCAGGAATGACAACTGTTTCTTGAGTTGGACTCTTTTTCAGGTTGGATACATGAAATGTATCATGAACGCCATTCAGTTCTGCGGGTAGATCCAACTTGTAAGCTACAAGACCAATCCTCTCCAGGATTTTGAACGGTCCAATGTATCGCGGGTTCAACTTTCCATGCTTCCCAAAGCGTGCTACACCCTTCCAAGGTGAAACCTTTAATAAAACCATATCTCCCACTTGAAACTCCAAAGGTTTCCTCCTTTGGTCCGCATAGCTCTTTTGTCGATCACAAGCCGCCTTAATGCGCTCTCAGATCTGTATAATCATGTATGTCGTCTCTTGAACCAACTCGGGACCAACAAGCTGTCTATCACCCGCATCTGCCCAGCATAACGGTGATCGACACTTGCGTCCGTAGAGAGCTTCGAACGGTGCAGCTTGTATGCTTTCATGGTAACTGTTGTTGTACGAAAATTCAACCTATGGTAGGTGGGTGTCCCAACTGCCACCCAGGTCCATCACGCAAGCTCGCAACATATCTTCTAGTGTCTGAATCATTCGTTAGCTCTGGCCATCTGTCTGCGGATGAAAAGCAGTACTCAGATTCAACTGAGAACCAAAGGCTTCTTAGAAGGATTGCCAAATCCTTGACACAAACCTTCAGTCTCTATCAGAGATAATCGAGAGAGGCACTCCATGCCATGCAACAATCTCTCTGAGGTATAGCTCGGCTAGCTTACCCGTGTTATCTTTTTCTTTGATCGGCAGAAAATGTGCAGATTTAGTCAGGCGGTCTACGATTACCCAAATCGTATCATGACCTTTGGCTGTCCTTGGTAACTTCGTTATAAAATCCATTGAAATCTGCTACCATTTCCACGTGGGTATTTCAGGTTGTTGTAGAAGACCTGAAGCCTTCTGGTATTCGGCCTTTACCTTGGCACAAGTCAAACATTTGCCAACATACGTTGCAACATCGCCTTTTAATTTTGGCCACCAGTAGAAATCCTTTAAATATTGGTACATCTTATCTGATCCTGGATGGATCGAGTACCGTGACTTGTGAGTTTCATCGAAAATAACGTCTCTAAGGCCACCAAAGAGGGGTACCCAAATTCTTCCCATGAAACACAATGTTCCTTCCTGGTTGGGTACTAACTGTTTCTCCATCCCACGGAGATATTCGTTCACAAGGTTCCCCTTTTTAAGAGCTTCTCTCTGCGCAGCACGAATGCGCAATGAGAGGTCCGTTTGAATAATCATTTCCAAAGCCCTAACCCTTATGGGCTTGATCCTTTATTTCCGACTCAAGGCGTCTGCCACCACATTCACCTTCCCCGGGTGATACTTAATCTCGCAATCATAATCGTTCAACAGCTCCACCCATCGGTGCTGTCTCATGTTAAGCTCTTTCTGATCGAATATATGCTGCAAACTCTTGTGATCAGTAAAGAACGTACAGCGGGTACCATACAAGTAATGTCGCCAGATCTTCAATGCAAACACCACCGCGCCTAATTCCAAATCATGCTTGGTGTAATTTTTCTCATGAGCCTTCAATTGGCGCGAAGTATAGGCTATAACCTTCTGTCGCTGCATCAGCACGCAGCCTAAACCTTGACGCGAGGCGTCGCAATATACCACGAAGTCATCAGTGCCTTCGGGTAGAGATAAAATCGGCGCGTCACAAAGCTTATTCTTCAGTAACTGAAAAGCTTCTTCTTGTTTGTCTCCCCATTCATACTTCTTGTCCTTTTGGGTGAGGGAGGTCAATGGTTGAGCGATTTTCAAAAAATCCTCAATAAATCTGCGGTAATAACCATCCAAACCTAGGAACTGACGGATCTCGGTTGGCGTCTTCGGAGTCTCCCAATTCTTGATCGCCTCGATCTTTATGGGATCCACATGAATTCCATCTCCGTTAACCACGTGACCAAGGAACTGAACTTCACGCAACCAGAACTCGCACTTCGAGAACTTTGCGTATAATTCCTCTTTCTTAAGCAACTCTAAAATAGCTCTTAGATGTTGCTCATGTTCTTCCTTTGTCTTCGAATAAATCAAAATATCATCGATAAACACGATCACAAATTTATCGAGATATGGCTTGCAGACTCTATTCATCAAATCCATAAACACTGCTGGCGCGTTTGTCAAACCAAACGGCATAACCAGGAACTCGTAGTGTCCGTATCGAGTTCTGAAGGTAGTTTTTGGAATACTCTCCTATTAAATTCTCAACTGGTGATAACCTGATCGAAGATCGATTTTGGAGTAAAAACTTGAACCTTGTAGTTGATCGAACAGGTCATCAATCCTTGGTAAAGGATACCGATTCTTAATGGTCAACTTGTTCAGCTCGCGGTAGTCGATGCACATGCGGAAACTACCGTCTTTCTTCTTAACAAACAACACTGGAGCTCCCCAAGGCGAGAAGCTTGGTCTGATGAATCCCTTGTCCAAAAGCTCCTGAAGTTGTGTCGACAACTCCTGCATTTCTGAAGGTGTGAGTCGATAGGGTGCCTTAGCTACAGGTGCGGTGCCTGGAACTAAGTCAATGCGGAATTCGACTTGTCGCTGCGGCGGCAATCCTGGCAAGTTTTCGTGGAAGACTTAAGGATATTCCCTAACAACTGGGATATCTTCCAATTTTGGCTCAGCGGCTTCCTTGTCCACAGTATGTGCCAAGAAGGCAACACATTGTTTCTTCAAACACTTTCGAGCCTTCAAACAACTAATGATCCTTAGGGGCGTATCGTGCTTCTCTCCATGTACTACAATCGTTTCTCCATTCTCCATCGGAATGCGAATGACCTTCTTGTGACATACGATCTCTGCTCGGTTGCTTGACAACCAATCCATCCCCACTACCGCGTCGAAGCTTCCCAACTCGACTGGCAGAAGATCAAGCGTAAACTCATGCTCCCTAAGCTCTATTACGCAACATCTAATTACTTCATTTGCTTCTACTAGCTTTCAATTAGCTAGTTCTATCGAGTACGGAACATCTAGCTTACTAGCTACCAACCCACGTATATTCTTAAATTCTAGGGATACAAAACTATAATCGGCACCGGTAACAAATAGTACAGTTGCAAAGCATTGGTTGATAGGGAGCGTACCAGTGACCACATTTGGATCTTGGCGAGCTTCCCTCGCTCCGATGTTGAAAACCCTTCCATGAGCTTGATTGAGCTTTGGGCATTCTCGCTTGAAGTGCCCAACATCTCCACAGTTAAAGCATCCAGGTCCCTGACCATTCCCATTTCCATTACCACCTTGGTTGTTGTTCGCTCCACGATTTCCACTACCAGCTTGATTCCTATAACCACCACGATTTCCATTACCGCCATTTCCTCCTTGAGGGCGGTTTCCGTACCCATTTCCACCATGGTTATTGTTTCCATTTCCATAACCTCTCTGGCCACCACGACATGTTTCTCTCGAATGACCAACTCTTCCACAAGACTCGCATCGTCCATTGTGATGCAACTGACACACATCACATTTGGGCAAGGTGCCCATATAACCTTTTCCTTTGTTTTCAGCACCGGTTTTGGCCTTGGCTGGTGTGTTTGCCTCTTCCTTCTTGTTAGAACTGCTAGTACCCTTCTTAAAATTTGAGAACTTCCTTTTGTTCTCACCGGTTGACTCAACGTGAGTCTCTTTCTTCTTCTGGTCAGAGATCGAAAACGTGTTTAACCTGATCGCTTCCTCAGTTAGTGCTACACTCAGATCGATAGCCTCGGTGATCATAGCAGGTTTGACGTCGTCACCATACTCATAATCTGAGGTGCCAACCCCCAAATAAAACGCTCAATACGCTTGAATTCTGGACTAACCATGTATGGTACAATGCGAGATAGGTCGTGAAATCTCTACACATACTCCGCAATCTTGGGACCATCCATCTTGAGGTTCCAAAACTCTGTTTCCAATCTTTGAATTTCATCCCTGGAGCAATACTTCTTGCGTATGAGTTCCTTCATTTCAGCCCAAGTCAAAGCGTATGCTGCTGCCTCTCCTAGAGTTTGAACTTGGAGATTCCACCATGAAATTGCTCCGTCTAAGAACAATCCAGAGATATAGGTGACTTGGTGCTCCAGCGCACATTTATTCATTCTGAGCACATAACCAGTCTTCTTCGTCCATCGAACAAAAGCCACAGCACCCCCGGTGCCGTCAAAATTTAGAGGCTTACAGTCCAAGAACTGTTTATAGGTACAGCCTGTACAAGCAACGTCATTCACAGAAAGCATTAGCGATCGCACATGGAATATCCAGATTTAACGTTATGTGTCTCAATGACTTAAACATTACCATAAGGTGGGTTACTTCCCGAGGTACCCCCGCTTTGCTCATAGCGCTGGGCATCGTGCTGTGCTATCGCTCGTGAAATCCATTCTTGTAACTCGGCCTCAGTTGTAGGCAGTGTGTTATCTCTTCGAGGAGGCATCTTCTAAGGAAGATAGTATCGGTCAGGTCTTATGCATATACGTATGTAGTATGTATATGTAATAACATTTATCAACGCAAGTAAACACATAACATCCCAATCATAACGCACACAGGTAATTCAACAATGTATATAATGAGAATGTTGCGATTGAGCTTTCATATATCAATGACCACAAATACAGTTTTACATGTTCTACAATGTACCATACATCAAAAGGGACTACAGGGTCACATCACCCTTTCCCAAATCGTCTATCAAACTACTATAATCAAAAGTCAAAAAGTGGTTCTCAAAATCTTGTGCAATCTGGGCTCAATAGCTACACTCTCACCAAAAGTATGCTACCTGCATAAAACCAAAAACTGATATGCCGATGGTGGAGGAGGTGGAGGAACGAATAGCAAACTGCGCACATGCGCTAACTCCTCCTCGAGAGCATGAACGGTACGCAACAGATAGCTAATCTGTTGCTCCATAGTAAGGAAACGAACATCAAAATCTGGGTATGGCAGAAGAGGGGCGGTTGGAGTCGCAAATGGTGACTGATAAGTACAAGGTGGAGGACGTGGAATCCTTTCTAACTCCATGACTCTGCGACACAACATCTCCTGCTGGAGCTGTACGGACAGGAGTAGCTCATCCCTCGTGTAGCCAGTTTAGTGGAAGGGATTATATGGATCCGAAACAGGCATCGTGTTGGGCGGAAACCAAATAAGTGGCTCGCCCGATGGTGCAGAAGCAAAAGGTGCAGTATGTGTAAATTGTGGCATGAAAGGAGAAGCTACTGACACAGGAGGAATATGACCAGACGGTTGGCTCGACGGTCCTTCCCCTGGACGTGGTGGAGGGATATCATGTAAGAACGTGATCGGCAAATCTGTGCGGTGTGTGTCAGACACATGAGGGTGAAACGGGGCGATATCAACTGGTGCATGTGTAGGTGCAGGTGGGGGAGTAACAGGCCTAACAAAATGTGGTAAGTCATCATCGTCCTCTATCCACCCATTGCGGGTGAATGCGTAACGGGGATCTATATGGTCAGCAAAAGGAGCATGGTCTGCGGGTGCTGGTAGAGGGTCAGGTAACAGTGGTGCAACAACTGGTATGTCAATAGGTGCAAGGTCATGCTCAGGCAGAGGATCATGAGCAGGTATAGGCTCGGGTGCAAGCATAGGCTCGGGGTCGGCTGGAGCTAACTCAAGATCAGTGGGTACATCAAAAAGTTGATCGTCAGGAATGAAGTCGACCTCATGCTCAGGATCAATGTCAGGATCAAACTCATCATCAAACTCAAAGTCCTGCGGAGGAACAGGTGCGGCAGACATAGCTGTGTCAGAATCGGAATTGGTGGGATAACGCTGTAATCCCAGTGCGTGCAAAGTAGTAGATAACACAGACTCGAATGAATCAGGACCAGAATGGTCGGATGAAATCTCAATGATCGGAATCTCAATAAGCGGAATAGCAATGACATCGTCGACTGGAGCTCCATCATCCTGGGCACCCTCAGGGGGACCCTCGATAAAAAGGTCGATGTCATCGTCAGACATGGCATCAAAAGGCAGATCCTCGAGAGGAAATGCAGCAAGAGGAAGAGGGGCGGGGATCAGAACAAGAAATAGATCCTCGCCAGGAAGACCATCAGCTAGCGGTATATCGTCGCCAAAATCCGGCAAAGCAAAAGGCTGAAAGTCATCATCATCGCTACTCTCAGTGTCAGAAGTGAAAACCTCAGGGTCCGGGACAATCTCGTCATCCGAAACTATGGCCATAGGGTCTACGGTATCTGATAGCTCACTCTCCGATGAGGACATGGTGTCTGTAACAAATAATCGCAACATATGCACATATATCAACAATCATCAAATAAGCATGTAAGTAGTAACATTGTAAGCATGTATGTATCCTAGTTTTCCCAAGACTATCCCAACCAGCCTCTCAGACTGACTACTTAGTCTCTCAGACTAAACCTCCCAGTTTCTCAAACTGTCCCAACTAGTCTCTCAGACTACCCAGCCTCTCAGACTGAACTACCCAGTCTGTCAGACTGAATCTCTCAGATTAAACTCCCAGTCTCTCAGACTGATCATAAACGTAAATTTTGAAATGTGTTTCGTGGCTTTGTTTGTAAAATGTTTGTTTCCCTGGATCTGGACATTTTGTGTATGCAATGAAAATATGTTATGAAAACATTTTCGTCAGAGCCCTAATGATCGTAGTCTAGACTCGAGAGAGAATCCTAGTTTGCTACGATCGAAGCTCTGTGATGTGTGTAAAATGCAACATATAAATTACATCAAATGAGGCATAAAACTAACCCTTTTTTAGTACTAATATTGGAAAAAGAGTGTTTTTGTCTTCCTTTTGTATTTTCAGGATTAAATGAGCTCAAAAACACAAAAGAAGCAAAAAGACAGCTAAATCCAACATAAATACAAGAAAAGGAACATTAGTGGATTGCCCGAACCCTCAACGGCACCTTCCAAAGCAAAATAGAGAAAACAGAAGGCTGAACACGCCCCGTGCTCAGCCAGCACGGGGCCGTGCCCAAGAAGCAGCAGAAAAGACAAATCTATAGAAGCTTCTATTGCCCACCACGGGCCGTGCTCAGCGGACACGGGGGGCGTGCCGAAAGTACTGCAGGCGCATTAATTGTAATTGCGAATTACAATTAATGAAGAGAGAGAGTGTCAGACGGGCACGGGGCCGTGCCCAGCGAACACGGGGCCGTGCCCAGGCTTCTGTTCAGCCTATAAATAGGAGTGCTTGGTTTCATTGCAACTCATCCCTTGGCACACCACCTCTCTCACACTTCATCCACCACCCACCACCATCACAACACCATCATCCACCACCATCATCCATTGTCCATCATAGAGTGTGTGAGTCGTCTCGGGATGCAAGATTGATCGTAAGAGTTCTTGACAATCAAGGCCATGTTTGCCTAAGTCTCTTACATCACTTGGTGAAGACAAAGTGTCTAGTATAATACTTTTTATTTCTAATCTTTTGCACTTTTTATTTGGTTTTGTATTAATGACTTTAATAACTAGTTACTTATGTTGAAGGTGATCTTTCCTTATCGTTTGTCCGTGGTGTCTTGGCATTATTTTACTGTCTATATAAAATAAAGGATTTTCACCATTCATATCTCCACGGTCTATATGGAGGTATGTTGGCTACCTGGTAGGGGGTTAAGGGAACGGTTTGGTAAAGGTCTTGCCATTGTTCAGCGTTTAGAGGTCCTGCAATGGACCTGGGTCAAATTTAGTAGGACCTCCTTCAATACTTCACGGTATTGGATGGCGGGGGTCCAAACTCTTTGATCCCCTCATAAGTTAACTACTATTAATACTATAACCCGGCTATTTAGGATTGTATCCCTGCTGACTCAGACTACTTAGTCGAGGGTAACGTCACCGCCAAAAGCGGGGCCCACCACAATACAGCATTAATAACTTAATTCATTATCTTCCAATAATCCACCCCTTTAGGATTGTATCCCTGCTGACTCAAACTACTGGGGTGAGGGTAACGTCACCTTCAAAAGAGGGGCCTACTACAATAACTAAGATAATCTCTTAATTATGTGCAAAAGTGCGGAAATAATCAAAGGTTATACTAGATACGAGTCGGAACCAAGTGATTCATCTTGTCTATCTGTTTTTATTTTATTTTTATTTTCAGCATTTTAGTTAGTTTTTATTTTTCTTAGTTTAAAACATTTTTCTAAATTTTTATTTTGGTTAGACGTTGAGGATAAACCGGTATTAAAAGCTCTTGTGTCCTTGGACGACCTCGGTATCTTACCAACGCTATACTACACTCAACGATGGGTGCACTTGCCCATATGTGTGTTTAGTGTTAGTGAAATATCGTGTTTTATAAATTTAAAACTTGGCTAAAATAAGTGTTAAAAAGGGCTTAAAATATACACCTAAAATATACGACACTTCAACGCACATCAAGTTTTTGGCGCCGTTGCCGGGGACACAAGGATTTTAGGAAAGCTTAAAATCGACGGCCTAATCAGTTTTTCAAAACCTTTTCAAAACGGGCCCACATTTTTCTGCATTTTAGTTTAGTTTTGCATTTACAGTAGGTTGAACACGGGCCGTGCTCACTGAACACGCCCCGTGCTCAACGAAATCAGTAAATTTAACTAAAACGCCCAGATACAGATCCTGAACACGGGGCCGTGCTCACTGAACACGGGGCCGTGTCCAGCCTCTGTTTCCGCTTTTATTTTTGTTTTCTGATCTCGAGACTTAGTTGTGGTCTGCTGAGTGATTCTTATGGATCAATACTCAGGAGGTTACAACTACACCTATGAGGAGGATGATTATAGGGGTAATTATTGCACTAATTGTCGTAACGCACGATCGGTTCAAAATAATCGCTCATATCAACCATCCAATTCATACACCTACTATGAGGAGCCCAGGTACGAGCCATCAACTTCATACACATCCTATGAAGACCAAAGGTATGAACCTCCTCCCTCATACTCATATTTTGATGAACCAAAGTATGAGCCTTCATACTCATACTTTGAGGAACCAAGATATGAGCAACCACCTTCATATGCTTATTATGAGGAACCATGGCGTGAACAACCCACCTCATATGAGTATTATGAAGAACAAAATTACGACCCTTATCCATCATATGCTTACAATGAAGAACAATGGTGTGAACCATCTACTTCATATAGGTATTATGAGGAACAAAGGATCGAACAACCGGATTCAAGCTTTGAAAATCCCGATTCTTTTTCTATAACCGAAGTAACCGATAGGATATTAGAACACATAAGAGTTATCGATCGATGTATAAAAGAAGCTCGCGCAAGGGAAGAGGAGTCCCGCGCAAGAGAAGAATTAAAAAAGGAAGAGATAACCGAAAGTGTAAAAATGGAAGAACAAATAAGTGAAAAACCGACACATGAGTTAAACAACGAAAAAGGTGAGTCCGACAACGTTAAAATTCAAGAAGAGTCTAATTTTGAAGAAATTAATCTCTTGTCACCTTCTTTTGAAAATCATTGTTTAGTACCCACTCATGCTAAGTTTTTAAAAGAGTTAAACACTAACACTAAAATTGACGAAACGATAAGTGTTAAGTTAACTAATGATCAAACGTCGCTAATAAAAGAGGACCCATTTGAAATTAACATTACACCGGTTCCATGTTTCTTTCAAAACTCGTTTATTAGTAATGTCACAATCGATAAAGATCTTTGTGTTAACATAATGCCTAACTACATTTTCGAAAAATTGAGTATTAGTGATTTTTCTCCACTTCAAATACCCATTTTTCTATCCAATCGGAAAGTAATAAAATCAATCGGTATAGTTGAGGATGTATTGGTTCAAACAAATCAAATGGTAATCCCGACCGATTTTGTCATCCTCGATGACACTCCTCTAATGTTGGGACGACCATTTGTAAAAACTCACGAAGCTTTGAAAAACCGGAAGTTCAACAATCTACCTCTTCAATTAGGGGCATTTAAAAAGAGTGTCGATCTTGAGCGATCAATGAAATATCCATTCGGCAATGACGACCCCCTAATTGAAGATGAGCCAGAACCACCTGATAAAGTGGGTCTAGCCAAGGACCCTTATAAACGTGGCGCACCACGGAGGCATTCCGTGGAACTATCCGTAGTTTAGTTTAGATTAACTTTTATGTTTTCTAGTTTAGTTTTTAATTTTCAGGAATAAAACACACTCGGGATGGTGAAGGATGATAAGGGAAGGTTGAACCAACACCCCATGCACAAAAACAGAGCCTCCCGACAATTTTTCGTCATTACAGCAAGTTCAGCACGGGGCCGTGCTCACTCCAACACGCCCCGTGCCCAAGGTTCTGTAGAAAATGCCCAGTTCAGGTACCTGGACACGGGGCCGTGCTCACTGGACACGCCCCCGTGCCCAGCCTTCTGTTTACTTTTGGTACTGGCAGTCTGGACACTGGGCCGTGCTCAGCCAACACCACCCCGTGTTCAGCCACCCAGTACCATAAAATCTTGTTTTTAACCCACTTTTACACATTCAATCAACCTAAAAACTTATTTTTGGGACACATTGAGGACAATGTGTAATTTAAGTGTGGGGGGGATGCTAAAACCTTGAATCTTGCAAGTCCTAAATACAAACCTTACACAAAACTCTATTGGAACCGCTAATCACCCCGAATTTTTTTCGAAAAATTTTCATTTTTTACTAGTCTAGGTTTAACTCGGGAAATTCAAGTTCTTAAAAAGGTTATATTTTTACAAATTTACAACCGATAGCGTAGTGATAAAAAGAACCAACATAAGAAAATTATGAAAAGGCATGACAAACTTATTTAAAATTTGATTATATATACTTGATCACATAAAAACTCATTTCCACAAAAGTGAGTTTTGAGCCTTTATTGAGCACACAATTTCATATCATTTGACTAAATGCTCATTTTTCGTTTCTTGTGTGAATAGCCGCTTGGTTCTTACGACTCTAGAACTTGCCATGACAATACATTCCCGGTCCTTATCAACTTAAACCCGAGTAAGTAAATGATGGAGGCATTAGGACTAACATTTTTTTTTCTACACCATTATTTTTCTTTTTCTTTTACCACCTACCCAAAAATCCCCCTAGTTAGCCCCTTTGAGCCTAAACCTTTTCGTTTCATCACCCAAAACAAAAACCCTTTCACCCACCAAAACCTTTTTTATTTTTAACCCTTTATTTTAGTAACAAGTTCGGTTCTTCGAAAAAAAAAAATGAAGCAAAAAGAAAATAAACAAACAAAGTAATCAAAAATAACTTTGTTTGAATAAAAGCTTCATCAAAAATAAAAAGTTGCAAAAATACGAGAACCGACACTTGTTACGCTTTTTAGCCCTTTTTTTCTACTAACCACTAACCCAACCACCTACCTTTAACCCTAGCCAACCCTTAACCCACAAAGTCCTCTTGATATCTACAAAGGTATAAAAGTTAAAAAGGAGGAGGATTGATTTCTTGGCAAGCCTATGGTAGGAATAAGTTCCGTGCCGCTCTCGAGTGATTCACTAAAAATACACCTTCGGCCGAGTGTGAGTGATTTCCCCGCGAGGTATGTGAACTTGTATATAAATAGAATTTTAAAAAGGCATGTTATGCCCAAATAAGTAATTTCTTTTATGAACAGTTCTAAATAAATCATTACGAATAGGAGTGTAAATAAATAAAAATAAAACCCCAAAAAGATCTTGGAAATCCCGACACTCTATGACAAGTCCAAAACCTTCTCTTCTACCTATTCCATTTGGGAGTGTAAGCCAAATATTAAAGAGTTTTGCTTGAGGACAAGCAAAAGTTCAAGTGTGGGGGTATTTGATGTGGGTAAAATGCAACATATAAATTACATCAAATGAGGCATAAAACTAACCCTTTTTTAGTACTAATATTGGAAAAAGAGTGTTTTTGTCTTCCTTTTGTATTTTCAGGATTAAATGAGCTCAAAAACACAAAAGAAGCAAAAAGACAGCTAAATCCAACATAAATACAAGAAAAGGAACATTAGTGGATTGCCCGAACCCTCAACGGCACATTCCAAAGCAAAATAGAGAAAACAGAAGGCTGAACACGCCCCGTGCTCAGCCAGCACGGGGCCGTGCCCAAGAAGCAGCAGAAAAGACAAATCTATAGAAGCTTCTATTGCCCACCACGGGCTGTGCTCAGCGGACACGGGGGGCGTGCCGAAAGTACTGCAGGCGCATTAATTGTAATTGCGAATTACAATTAATGAAGAGAGAGAGTGTCAGACGGGCACGGGGCCGTGCCCAGCGAACACGGGGCCGTGCCCAGGCTTCTGTTCAGCCTATAAATAGGAGTGCTTGGTTTCATTGCAACTCATCCCTTGGCACACCACCTCTCTCACACTTCATCCACCACCCACCACCATCACAACACCATCATCCACCACCATCATCCATTGTCCATCATAGAGTGTGTGAGTCGTCTCGGGATGCAAGATTGATCGTAAGAGTTCTTGACAATCAAGGCCATGTTTGCCTAAGTCTCTTACATCACTTGGTGAAGACAAAGTGTCTAGTATAATACTTTTTATTTCTAATCTTTTGCACTTTTTATTTGGTTTTGTATTAATGACTTTAATAACTAGTTACTTATGTTGAAGGTGATCTTTCCTTATCGTTTGTCCGTGGTGTCTTGGCATTATTTTACTGTCTATATAAAATAAAGGATTTTCACCATTCATATCTCCACGGTCTATATGGAGGTATGTTGGCTACCTGGTAGGGGGTTAAGGGAACGGTTTGGTAAAGGTCTTGCCATTGTTCAGCGTTTAGAGGTCCTGCAATGGACCTGGGTCAAATTTAGTAGGACCTCCTTCAATACTTCACGGTATTGGATGGCGGGGGTCCAAACTCTTTGATCCCCTCATAAGTTAACTACTATTAATACTATAACCCGGCTATTTAGGATTGTATCCCTGCTGACTCAGACTACTTAGTCGAGGGTAACGTCACCGCCAAAAGCGGGGCCTACCACAATACTGCATTAATAACTTAATTCATTATCTTCCAATAATCCACCCCTTTAGGATTGTATCCCTGCTGACTCAAACTACTGGGGTGAGGGTAACGTCACCTTCAAAAGAGGGGCCTACTACAATAACTAAGATAATCTCTTAATTATGTGCAAAAGTGCGGAAATAATCAAAGGTTATACTAGATACGAGTCGGAACCAAGTGATTCATCTTGTCTATCTGTTTTTATTTTATTTTTATTTTCAGCATTTTAGTTAGTTTTTATTTTTCTTAGTTTAAAACATTTTTCTAAATTTTTATTTTGGTTAGACGTTGAGGATAAACCGGTATTAAAAGCTCTTGTGTCCTTGGACGACCTCGGTATCTTACCAACGCTATACTACACTCAACGATGGGTGCACTTGCCCATATGTGTGTTTAGTGTTAGTGAAATATCGTGTTTTATAAATTTAAAACTTGGCTAAAATAAGTGTTAAAAAGGGCTTAAAATATACACCTAAAATATACGACACTTCAACGCACATCACTCTGATACCAAGCTGTCACACCCTGACTTTTGCGGAAGCGTGATTATTGGTGCGACTTCTTAATACCATAACATTCAATCATAACAATGCTATATGATAAAACAATAAGATGTTCATCCATAAAATTTAGTTTGAAAATACCACAACATACTTGTCTGAAATGTAGACTCCAAATTTAAGTTACAAACCACAACATGTTTTAATGAGTTCACAAAGACTCGACAAAAGATCTTAAACAAACCCGAGTTTAGGACCATGTATCTCGTCCAGGATTAAGATACATCTCCTAAACTCCAATGACTTGGATGACATCTCTTATTTATAACGCAGCTTGAAAACAAGCAAACACCTACCAGATCCACTTAGTTCCCTGAAATACATGTAATTTGAAAACATCAACAAAAGTTGAGCGAGTTCACGTGTTTGTGAGTATGTATGTATAAAACCTTTGTAACCCATGTATGTATAATTGTAAATCCCGGTATGAAAGCAAACAAGGAAAAGATCACCAATGGTTTGCAAGGCCACTGATATGTGTGACGGTGTAGGAAGACTCAAACCTAGCAAATTTGTACCAGGCTTCCAGCTGGAAGACATAGTCACCCTATGGGCCACCCTGGTCCTCATGGGTCTGGGCTCGCAACACCATAATAGATCTATCACTCATGCCCCTCGGTCCTTATACGAGAATTAATGGTCTCAAGTATCCGCCTACCCATTTACATGATCTATGGTTCTTTCCTAGGCTAACCATACCAATTGTATTTGTATGTAATCCTTTTGTAACATGTATTTCACCCCCGAAGTTAATAAACAAAACAGTTTAAAGAAAAAGGGGACATGAACTCACAGTTTTGTGTCTTCAATACTCGTAACCCAAATCTCCTCAGCAAACACGACTCCCTACAATGTACTATGTCTATCAGACGAACGGGCCGTGCCATGACTTAGAGTTAACGTTTTTTAGTTACGTTTCTTTTACGTCTCCAATATTATTCCAAGTTGTAATTTCTTGTTAGAATAATGATTATTTTAACTTTAAATTATATTTAATTTTGGAATAATTTGTTAAACAATATTTTTGAATCAATACTTCTCAAGTATTTATTTTCGTATTTCCTTCCCAAGGATGGGGGTATCTTATACATGTATATTCGCATTCTTGTATATGCAGTTTTCAAAATAGTATATTTTCAAGTCTCACTTTAGAAAATATATTTAAACCTACTTTGTCAAAAATATTGTATTTCAAGAAAATATATATTTTTCCCAAAAATCATATATTTTCTAAACACTCCAAGAAAATATATTTTAACTTCCAAAAATAATATATTTTCTCCTTGTCGAAACTATGATATACTTTGATAATATTTACAGAAATCATATTTTCATTTCTTGCATCCAAAATAATACTTACCAAAAATATATTTATAATGGTATTTTCCGGAATATTTTGTAAGTTACGTTCTTGCGTTCGGTTTCACAATATTAAGTGCGTAACTTATATATATTTATTCCTTGTGATTTTTGTTTATTATTTTAGATTGTAAATTCTTGGTATTTTATTAAGTTATATTACTTTAAATCCTAAAATAATATAACTAATACACAATGTATACAAATAATCACACACAATGTGTAAATATATATTCTAAATACATATTTACTCATTTTTATTTATAAAAACTAACCTCCAATATTTGTATTTTTGTAATAAAAATTATGGCAAGTTTTATGTTGAAAACCATAGTTAAAACACACTTGTGAATATTTGTTTAGAAAATATTTTTCTAAGTGTTTGTATTTTTAGAAAATTTTGCCATAGTTTCCCCTAAAAATGTAGGTGTCCATGCTATTAAAACATATCATTTTCTTTTCAAAAATCACCATAAAAAACAAAAATCAATCTACACTTACCAAGTGCTAAAACAAAGCTATCTATATAATAATCATGAACTTGAACTTTCATAAAAACTTGTAGTAACTTGGTGGTGTGTTTAGTTGGTTTAGTTACCCCATAAAGTGTGTTTACTACTTTAAAAATCTCATTCTTGGAAGGTTTAAGTGTTTACAACTTGTAAACATATTTTACAAAAACGTTTCTTTGTGAGATAAGCCATAAGGCCCTATAATGGTGTAGGTTTACGCTTATCTTTTTCAAACACAATTATAGGCTATTGGGCTTAGCCTTGTAGTGGGTTAGATAATAATGAGATAAGCCATGTGGGCTAATTAGTGATTTGGGCTTATTTAGTTAATATTGTGCATGTGGGCTTGGCCCAACTTGTAACTAGGTCACCCTATGTAACTATAAATAGGGTGAACCTAGTCCATTATCAGGTTAGACATTTTAGAGAGGCCATTCTGTTTTTGTTCTTCATTGTCATTTTCGAATTCACTGTTAGTGTACCAGACGGTTCTCTAGAAACCGTGTGCACTTTGATCTCTATTCAATCATTCAAGTTCTTGTTCTTATCACTTTCATCAGTATTCCGCACTCGTGATTGTGATTTTGATATCCGGTTGATAGTTCCTGGACTTACAATTGGTATCAGAGCCTAAGTAGTCTCACGTAGGCTCGGTTCGTTGGATATCATTCGAAGAACAAGAAAAAAAATTTCAGATTCGAAGAACACGAAGAAATTTTTGAAGACATCAAGAACAGGCAAAAATCTCGAACTTTGATCTGTTTTGGGGAAATAGTAAAAGTGTTTACGTGTTTATAGGGATTTATTGGTGGAAAGTTTCAAATCTTGGTTTGGTTCCTTGATTTACGAGATTGCAGTTGTTATCTACTTCCAAATATAGTTCTGCAATTAAAAACACAAATTCAACATCTTCTTTTATCTTGTGCGACTACTACAACTGTGCAACATCAATTTTGTGCGATCATCAAAGTCTTGTGCGACTACGAAATTCTTGTGCGATCCAACATTATTGGGCGATTGAAACTTCTTGTGCGTCCAAGACATCTTGTGCGACTACAATTCTTGTGCGATTACGATCTTGTGCGATCCAGTAGTCATCATCAACAAACAAACAACAGTCATTCATCATCAGTTTAATCAACCACATCCAACATCGACTCCGGCCACCTGTAATAACACACCCACTGCACCGGTCACCTTCAACCTCTAGCCACCACCTCCGTCTACATCCGAAACACTATCACGTTCATAGCACCATCTAAATCACCTCTGGTCCATCGTCTTCAACCCTCCGACACCATTCATTCAAAACAATCCGAAATCCAAGAATCATCATCATCGGTGTTTGCGGGTTCGGGTTAGAAACTGTTACACGATTTTACCACAGCCTCACCTGACCGTCATCATCACTATCCGAGAACAACCACCTTCACCACTTCCGATAAACCTGCAACACACCGTAACCGTCATTCTGTTCATCTTCGACGTTCATCACCGCCGTTTTACTCCGACAACCATCACTTCGAACCACCCCAATCCGATCATCATCATCATCATCATCATCGTTCCTGTTCACCATCAACACCATTGACGGCAGAAGTTTGTTAATCATATTAAGGTTTTGGTTCGACGTTTTGTTTAAGGGAAGAAGAAGAGTCTTGGCGGCTGTGGTTTTAAAATTAGGGTTTTGGTTTGGGTGTGTTCGTTGAAACGAAGAAGACGATCAGCAGAATCTGAGTTTTGCTTTCAATTTAGGGTTCTGGAAACGAAGAAGACGCACTGACAGTTGTCTTGATTGTTTAGTTTCATTAAATAAGTTTATAATAATAATAACATAATCATTTGGTAATCATTACTAAATTAATAATAATAATAATAATATCGTTTATTATAAAGTTAAAAAAAAATATTAAAAAAGGGGTGTTTGCTTGTTTGTTATTTTTTTTAATAAGTTTTGACAGGATTGGAGGTGCGGTACAGGAAGCTGGTTCGTGCGTGTGGCAAAGGGTTTGAGTTAGCGAGTACACGGGTTCTTGCTTTGGGCTTGTGTTGAGGAAATAGGGGGGATCGCATTTCTGGGGGATCACATTTTCAGGGGATCAAATCTTAAAAATGTCTTCTAAGAGAGAAGTGGTTGAGAAGGAATTTCAAGGATTCAGATACTCATATGGTGAATCTATACAAGCACTTACAGGCCGGTTTGCTGAATTGCTCTCTGAAATGGAGAAGGCTGAGATTGAGGTGTCTAATCGCACGAGCAACACAAAGCTTCTAGATGTTATAAAAAGGATTCCAGATCAGGCAAACTGTAGTTGGTTTAGAAATGTTAATCAGATAATTGTGACAACCGACTGCTACTGTTACAAAATGAAGCCGGATGAGCTGATCTCACTCATCAAGTCATATAACAATGCTCACAAGCAGTCTACTCAAGATATTCAAATGAATGACTACACTCCTTCTGAGGCTGAGGTATGTGTAGATGATGTTTGTTGTACTGAAAAATGTAGAAAGAAAGTAAAAGGTTTTAAGGAACAGGCTCAATCGCTTTCTATGCAACTTCAACTTACCAAATCCAGTACCTACGAAGTTATAAAGAAACTGGATGGGTATAAGGAAATGGTAGAGGCTCAAAAACGTGACATTCGACAGTTGCATAGTGATCTAAGCGAAGCAAAATGTCGATATCTCCACTTCAAGGAGCTATCTGAAAAATTAACTGTTGAATTAAACAACTTAAAGTCGACTTTCGAAAATACTGAATTTAATTTCAAAAAATTTGATGTTTCAAGTGAAAAGGTCGAGAAAATGATAAATCAACAGTTAAAGTATAGCAAAAAGGAAATGAGGAATAAGGGGTTGGGTTTTGTGGCTATACCCCCACCCTACAACCATAACTATTCCTCAATTCCTATGACTGAAGAGGAGATAGACAATTTGTCTAATATGGAGTATGGAAAACCAGAAGATAGAAAGTCTGAACCTGTCAAGCCTCGAAAAATAAAAATCACCAAGCCTGATAATACTGAAATCATTTTAGAGAAACAGGCCTACAATCAAACGTTTGTTAAGTCAGAAAATGTTTTAAATCACACTGAAACTTTGAATTTTGAGAAAAACGCAAGTGTTGATAAGCATTTTCAATTGTTGAAAGAAGAGGAATCATGTGACTCAAAGCATTTTTTTGAAAATAAATGTGTCACAAAAGAGCCTGAGGTAAGAGCGCCTAGAGTTAATGTAGACAACATTGAGTTTGCCATGTTAAGAGGTTTGACTGAGTTTGTGAAAGAATTCAATAGGAGCAAACAAAGTGAATCTGCTTCGTCGTGTGACACATCTTGCGACACTTCTGAGACATCTACTTCTGAGAAATCAGAAATGGGCGAATCACCTAGTGTCAACAGTGCATCACCTGAGGAAGCAGAGGCATCTCAAACTGAATCATCAGCTTCATCTGATTCAACCAGTGACTCCTATGAAAAGACTGACTGTGATAATTTAGAGTCAGTTGTTTCAGTGAAGTCAACAAATGAATCATCTGAAACAGTAGATTCAGATTCGCTTAAAGAAGAATCAGAAACAACATCAGGAGCCTCTGTTGAGTTAGATGGTAATGAGACTACAGAAGCCCCTGTTGGTCTTTCGAATGACAATGATTCTGAAACTACTGAACAAACGGTGTCACTCGAGAATGAAAATGTTACTATGGCTTCGCCTGAGACCGTTTGTGAACAAGTGAATGTTACTGATGCCTCTACTTCATGTGCAGACAAAGTAATTATTGAGGATTGGGTTGAGGGGGATGATGTTGTTTGTCAAAAAGCTGATGATGTTTGTCCAAAAACATCAAATTTGTCTGCTGATGCTCCTCCTTATGTGAGAAAGGATGCTTCTGAGCCAGCTTTGAGAGGCCCTTCAAATAAATATGTGCCTCCAAAGCCAACAGTTAAAAATGAAAATGCTAAATCTAGTGAATGTGCTAACTGTTGTAAACAGAGACAGATGAAGCAGGGCAAAAAGGCTGAGAAGGTTGCAAACAAATCATCCAACAAATCGTATAACTCATACTCAACATCGGTTGGATGGAATGGATCGGGATATGCTCCTTACGTAAAGAAGCAGACCTGCTACAACTGCGGCATACCCGGTCACATTGCAAGAAATTGCACACATCGTCCCTATGTGCCATATTATACACAGCATCAGAAGGTTACACCTAGGGATAGATCTTATTCTAAGCCAATGAAGGTTGAAAAACCTAATGCAATGATGAATAAGCATCCCCAAGTTAAACCATCTAATGGGGACTGGAATGCTGCCAAAGCTAAAAGAAAACAAGCTTTGAAACCTAAACAAGTTCTAAAAATTAAAAAGGTTGAAAAGCATACTGTTTTGCCCAAGGCACCTAAGAAATTAGAGAAGCCTAAACAAGTTTGGAAGGCAAAACATAAAGCAGCAACATCACCAGTCCTTGAATCAAAAGGGGCATGTGTTTTCGAGAAGTGTCGTACATTGATGCTTCAGGAATACCCAGGACCACGATGGCCTGGGTCCCAATGTCTTGCTAATCTCCTTACTTTTCAGGGACAACCAAGGAGGAGCTGTTGACAACCTTTGGATGTTGATAGCGGTTGTTCCAGAGACATAACGGGTAACATTTCACTGTTGCAAAATGTATATTTCTTTACAGTTGATATCTTTCGTTTGAAGGAGATAAGAGAGGTGAGACAAGATCAGCTAAAAGGTACAAATTTGAATTTTATATTCTGATTTCAATATTGATTAGTCTTGAATCTTGTGATAGAACGGTTAGGCAAAAACAACAAAAATATTTTCTTTTTCTTTTGTGTTTCTCTTTGTACATACGTTTTCGTTGTTAGGTAAATTTGCGCATAAGATTTATGCACAAATTTAGGGGGATATCTATATTTAAAAAAAAACAAAAAAAATCAAAAAAATCTTTGCATAAATGGGAAATGAAATAACTTCACTATGTGGATTAAGGCTGACTCATGTAAGACCAATATTGAAATGGTCTGATTCCAGAGTGATGTGTTGGTAGGCTTTATCCTGATGGTTGGATTCTTTGACTGGTATTGCTTAGAACACTAAATTTATTCTATGACCTCAGGAAAGATCGGTCACTTGGAATTAGGACATGTCTATTTGAATGCGTGTGTGACGTCCCGATACACACAATTTCGTTCTAGTTCTGAAATATTTTCTGTCCAACTCGTGTATCTCCTCTGTTTTGCGTGAGCAAAGACCTGGAGGTGCTAGGCAACGTCAGCTTCTGCTGCATCCAGATACATGCTGACCTAGCTGTACGTTGTCGCGCTATAGATCAATTACACCCGAAAGAGGCCCTCTAGTGCCCAAAAGTAACCCAAAAATAAAAACCTATATCAAACTGAGAAAACTCATTTGATCTGTATATTATATCCATCTCTGCAAATGATCTATTCTGTTCTCTTCTCAATCCAGTCCCAGTCAAGGTTTCAAAATCCTAGAACGGACTTGTGAAATATGTGGTAGGGAAACTGCATGTATGATAGCGTGTTCTGATTAAAATTCCAGGATTTGATTGTGTTTAAATTGAGTGTTCATATAAATTAAATTGAAAAACATGATAAATCAGTTGCAGACCGTTACATGAAAAAGGCCTAAGGAGATAAGTTTAAGTGGACAAATATACTGGCAATCGCTCGGATCACCCAAAGTAAATTAGTGTTGATAAGTGTAGTCTAGCCTGAAACACTGTGATTTGATCCCATTGCAATTATAATTGTATATTAGTTTCTTTGTTTATTGGTGTTTTAGTTTATATTGTTAGTTTTTATAAAATCAAAAAAATCCAAAAATAGAGTGCTTATTTGTTTTATTAAAAATATTAACCGTTCTTGAAGATTTGATTGATCATCATAAATTGAATGAAATTTGAATTATGAAATCAAAGTACAAATACTTGGAAGTACCGAGTGTTCATGTGGTACTTTCCTCTGTTGCACAAAAATGTTTGCTTATGAATTTCTGAGCATGTGCATAATTTGATTCAAATCAAGAAACAGGGGTTGTTGAAGATTGAGATGCTGTTGGCTGCTAACAAAGTATGAAGCATCACAACAACAACAAGATGTGCCTGAGTCAGAAGAACCAGATACGTGTCATCGTCTGACAGTGATAGTACATTTGAAGAGGTACCTGTGAACCTGCTTGAAAGAAAAATCATTGACAAAGAAAAGAGTTGATGAGAATCCTCCGCTTGCATTCTTTTCAACAAGTTTTTCAAGCAAAGTTGATCGTTAAATAGAAGAACAAAGAGCCCAATTTTCATAATGAAGACATGAAGTATCTTCCCACAGGAATATAATGAGGACAACAGTTTGATAAAGACAGCATAAACCTAGGGGGATATTGTAAGGCCCTATAATGGTGTAGGTTTACGCTTATCTTTATCAAACACAATTATAGGCTATTGGGCTTAGCCTTGTAGTGGGTTAGATAATAATGAGATAAGCCATGTGGGCTAATTAGTGATTTGGGCTTATTTAGTTAATATTGTGCATGTGGGCTTGGCCCAACTTGTAACTAGGTCACCCTATGTAACTATAAATAGGGTGAACCTAGTCCATTATCAGGTTAGACATTTTAGAGAGGCCATTCTGTTTTTGTTCTTCATTGTCATTTTCGAATTCACTGTTAGTGTACCAGACGGTTCTCTAGAAACCGTGTGCACTTTGATCTCTATTCAATCATTCAAGTTCTTGTTCTTATCACTTTCATCAATATTCCGCACTCGTGATTGTGATTTTGATATCCAGTTGATAGTTCCTGGACTTACACATGTTTTCGTCGTACGTGTTTAGGATTTCGATTACGGATTGTTGTGGGACATTTTTGAGGTTTATTACAGTTTTCGTCTTAAAGTTGGTTTTCACATTAATCTTACCATATATATATATATATATATATATATATATATATATATATAGGGTAGAGTCCACCCTATTTGAGAAACTTGAGAAGCAATCTGGACCACACATTTTCCCTAAGCAAAAAATGCAAAAAAAGGTGAAAAAAATGCAAATTTTTTTTTGGAAAAATCGCTGCTTTTTCTTTAAGGATTAAATTTTTTATTAATTTTTTTTTTAAAGTTTTTTTTTAGATTTATACACATGTGTATATTGTTAATCTTTTAACTATACATATATGTATATTGTCAATTATACATATATGTATATACATGTTTAAAATTAAAAAAATATGTGTTATAAATCCTAAACCTTATACCATAAACACTAAAGCTAAACCTTAATGCTAAACCCTAAACCCTAAAGCTAAACCATAAAGCTAAACCCTAATGCTAAACCCTAATTCTAAACCATAAAGCTAAACCCTAATGCTAAACCCTAAATCTAAAACTAAACCCTAAAGCTAAACCCTTAATGCTAAACCCTAAAGATAAAGCTAAACCCAAAAGTTAAAGCTAAACCCTAATGCTAAACCCAAAAGCTAAACCCTAATGCTAAACCCAAATCCTAAACCCAAAATACTATTACTAAACCCTAATGCTAAAATCTAATGCTAAACCATAAAGCTAAACCCTAAACCCTAATGCTAAACCCTAAATACTAATGTTAAACCCTAAATAACACTTATTTTTCAATTTTAAACATGTATATACATATATGTATAATTGACAATATACATATATGTATAGTTAGAAGATTAACAATATACATATGTGTATAAATCCCAAAAAAAAATAAAAAATTAAATCCTTAAAGAAAAAGCTGCGATTTTTACAAAAAAAAAAAAAAATTGCATTTTTTTGCATTTTTTTGCTTAGAGAAAATGTGTGGTCCAGAATGCTTCTCAAGTTTCTCAAATAGCCTACTACTTCTTACATGATCCTTATCCTATATATATATATATAGGGAGGGGCTCATGCGAGAACCACCCTTATTGTGAGAACCATGAGAACCAATGTGAACACAACCTAAAATAGCTAAAAAAACCTAAAAAAACCCTAAAAAAACCTAACCCCCACCCCCCCCCCCCCCACCCAAAAACCTAAACCCCCCACCCCCCCCCCCCCCCAAAAAAAAACCTAACCCCCCCCCCCAAAAAAAAAAAACCTAAACCCCCCCCCCCCCCAAGCTAAAAAAAACCTAAAAAAACCTAAAAAAAACCTAACCCCACCCCCCCCCCCCCCCCAAAAAAAAAAAAGCCTAAACCCCCCTCCCCCACCCCCCAAAAACCTAAACCCCCCCCCCCCCCCCAAGCTAAAATGCTAAAAACTAAACCCCCAAAAAACCTAAAAAAATCTAAAAAAAATCCAAAATTTTTTTTTTGATTTTTTTAATATTTTTTAGGTTAAAATCGCTACTTTTCGAAGCCAAAAAAAAAAATTTCTTTTTTAAAAAAAAAAAAAATTTTAAAAAAATTATTTTTTTTTTGTTCGAAAAGTAGCGATTTTAACCTAAAAAATATTAAAAAAATCAAAAAAAAAAATTTTGTGTGATTTTTAGCTATTTTTAGGCATTTTTGCTGTGTTCACATTGGTTCTCGCGGTTCTCGCAATAAGAGGTGGTTCTCGCATGATCTTCTCCCTATATATATATATATATATATTCTGTGTTCATTTCATCAAAACATATTTAATATTAGTTGCATTACATTTGTTTACATTTTCACTAGCATGTGTTTTTATAGTCATTTACATCCCTTGGCTGTTTAAAGAAACAAACCAAAAAACATATCACATGGCAAATGCTATGTGACATATATCTATCAATTAGTATTGGTATTTTGTTACATGTTTTCGCATGACATAATCTCTAAGTCAACTTCAAATAGACATGACTGTAACCGCATGTTAACAATATACAGACACGCGTAGGCTAAGTGTGCTTATATGCAGACTATAGCCTCAAACAAAAAGAAAACAAAAAGAAAAGAAAAACTAAATATATGTAATTTCATTTGATCAACCTAGTATTTCTATATATCTAATTCTATCATGAATCAATGTTAGATGCATGCAAATCTTTTAGATGTATAGTATATGTTTTAAGCCAAATTACACAAGTGATGAACATAAATATATATCATAAAAACCCGATAAATGTTCTTTAACTAGTATTGAAACCCGCGCTTCATGTCGGAGTCGTAGGAGGGTATTGGTGATGATATATTTGTTACATGATATATTGATGATTTATTATAGACCATACAAACTTTAATCTAAACGATGGTAAAAATAAGCAATCAACGCGGTTAAGTAAACATATCTAGAGTTAAAAATTAGCTTTAATCTAAGCGACGGAAAAAATAAGTAAGCAACATGATAACTTAAATAAATAATAGAGTTAAATGCCAAAATGGTCCGTGAGGTTTTGTCACTTTTACCGTTTTAGTCTAAAATTGAAACCTTTTGAATCTTGGTGCATTTGGTTTCAATTTTATTGTCATTTTCATCCAAAATCCAAAGTGAGTCAGATTTTTCAGTTAACCACAAGCCTTTTATCATTTTCCTCCATTTTAATGAAGGTCAAATGGTTTTTTAACATATTATTATAACATATTAAAAAACAAAAAATAAAAAAAATCACAAAATCCCTTTATAAAGCCCTAACCGTCCCTTCTTCAACCCTAGTCCCCACCGTCCTTCTTCAACCCTAGCCACCTACAACTGAACTGAAGATTAACACAAAGTGAACATTCAAAAGGTTTTAGTTTTGAACTAAAATACCAAAAGTTACCAAACCATTTTGACATTTAACTCTAAATAATAAGTAAAATAGTAAAGAATGATCAAACATATAAAAAAGATAAAAGAACAGATATTTGTTAAGAAGTTAACTTTATTAAACTTTTAAGTACGTATGATAACTCTATTAAAGTTTGAGGTTGAAACGTAAATCGTTTATAGAAAAAATGTATTATTAAACGTCTTTATAATAAATATAATAAAAGGCACAGACATAACTAAATCATTTATAAAATAATATTAGAGATCAGAGATCATTTAATAATTTTATTAAAATTTATGGTTAAAAATTTAAATTAATTAAAAAAGATAATATTATAGCTCTATAAGACAAGTATAAACTAAAAATGAAAGTGGACCAAATAAATATTTATTGCTGTTCACAATTTATAATTTATATATAGAATGTGGGTGTTTGTTTGTTTGCTTTTTTGTGTTCTCTCTTACATGTCACATTTAAAGTATGGATAGGGTCATAGGTTTGCATCATGGTACAACTCTCATGGTGTTAGCCCTTTAGCCCTCCCATTTAATATATTGATACAATTATATTGTCTTGATGGGGCAAACCAAAACAAACTGATTTTAATTCATTACAATCCAACGTAAATTTGTTTAGGAAAGTATGGTATGAAACCGAAATTCCATGAGGAAATAAGAAAAATGTAATATCATTTCTGATCAATACCTCCTACTTCTAATATAGCCGCTCCAATATAAAAACTAGTTGATTTAAGTTGCATGATACAACAAGAACGGTGGCTTATTGTCGACACACATCATTGATCGTTATAAGTCGCTTGAACAAATGTTTTGAAGAAAACAATTCTTGATCGATTGGAGTCATTTTGACAAAGTAATGGCATCATCAAATTAACAACAGTATCATGTTAAAATTCATGGTTCCTATCGGTTTAAGTCAAGTTTTATTTCGATGTTTCAACTTTTTTTTCATAAAAAGATAGTGTATTTCATTCATACTTGTCAAGTTACATCAAAATATAAGGTAGACGGGCAACAAGCTGCACCGCCACACGTTTCTGAATTGCAAACCCTAATCTATCAAAGACAAAACCCCGTCCCCGTCTCCTGAGGCTGAGCAATTGTTGTTTACAAAAAAAACAAACACTCTAAACTCCATGTACTAATATGCCACTTCCAAATGTACTGAGGCTGCATATTGAAGAAACACAAATCCAAAAGGATCAAAGCCTAAATACACATTTAAGTATACTCTCAAAACTTACATAACATATATATTATATTGGGTGTTGGTGTGAATGTGTGAAATAATCCAAAGGAGACTGTTCTCTTTGTCTATAATTTATAATTATGTCCGAATTATCGGCATTTACACAGGATCATGCCGTCTTTATACCTCTCTCGTATCCATAAAACCAAGTGTTGTGCCCAACTTGGTACGTACAGTAATTTTTAATTATCATTTGGTCGTGTTCCTTCCTAACCATTCATGCCCACAAAATCCCCAACATGTAAATTCTTAAAATAAATGTGCAACCTGAGATGTACAACATAGTTTACAACAGAATGTTTTCAACTAGTATTGATTAGGCTATGTGGTATGTGATGACCCATCATTAGAGGATGATTCGCCACGTAAGCGCCACGTAGGATGGGTGTAAAGATGGGGCAAAAGGGATGTAACTAAGGAAATGGGGGATAGTCCTAAAATATGTATATGAGTTGTAAGTATATGTGTGTGTGAGTATGGTTTTGTCTTGTAGCGGAGCGTCTTCAACGTTGGGGTGTAGACGTTTGGGACGACTCCGGTGGAGGGGGAGGGGGGGAGGGTGGAAATGGGCGGAGGTGCGGCGACGATCCAGGACGGGCTGGGAACGATCCCCACACCCTCTAGCCTTATAGTTTTAGAATACCAGACTAAAAGAAAACAATAATGTTGAATACATGAACAGTTAGATGAATCTGTGAAGGCTTTACTAATTTTATTGTACATATTATGGGGCGTGGGGGCCATGGATTGGTACATTATTTTCACATAGGACCATTAATTAAATGGTATATCATCCCCCTCCTTGATTGATGGTGGTTCCCATGGATTAAACCACGATTACCACGGCCTTCCCATTTGATAATTTTAAGACAAAAATAAATTAAAAAAATAAAGGGGATAGTGGTTTGGGTCATGACCACACCCTTAGGGTGGTGGTTTTGAATGATAGATTAAAGATAGATGATATGGTGCCTAGGTGGAGGGTCATGGTGGTCATAAGGCTCATGACTACACCCTATAGCCTAATTATTTGTCTCAAATGATTGTCTGTTTTTTGAAATGTGAATGGTTACAATTTACTAATTTCCATCTTTTACCCTTAATTAATTCTTTTTTTTAATTCATTTATCATTATTTTAGTTTTGTTGACGGGCAATTGCAAATCTGATAATAAAAACTATAAAAATTGTACTAGCGGGTATACTCGTGCTACGCAATGGGACAATATCTTTTGCTACGCAGCAACTGGTTGTCTTTGAATAATTTCATAACTAATGTATGATCGACTTCTTTGTTTAACTAACACAATTTTGTATGGTTATCGTTTTTACAACTATTTAAGGTGAAACAAGAAATCTAACACTCTTTCACTAAAAAATTGAATAATTTTAAAACTTTTTAGAAAAATTAATGATTCTTACAATAAATTTTTACTTTTAGAATGATCATTGTAGATGCATTAGGTTTTTAATGCTTTCTTTAATTGAGTGAATTAAAGAGCAAGTGATTTGTTAAACGGGAAAGATACACATATTATGCATTGGTAAGTTGTACCATACGCAGCAAACCTGTCTTAAGCGTATTAAAATTTGTGGTAAATTAAAATATAGGTATATCTTAATTTTATTTTATTTTTTGGAACAAGGAAACTATATAGAACTACATGGTTAACAAACTGCTAACCGAGGGATGAGAAAAGTACATGAAAAGCAATGGTTTTTTAACCTGATAAATCCAACCTAACTTACAGTTTTTCACACAACCAGAAAACCATAAAAACGAAAATGAAACAATGTATCAAAAAAACAAATACTTTCGGTCTATCTTTTCACGTTGAAGATATCTTCATCTTTGGCTAGCGAAATTATCCACTAAGAAACTGAAGTACGTATCAATCTCATGGTTTGTTATTTGATACATCCCAACTATATATAGATTTACATGAGTTGACCTATTCTATATTTTGGTAACAATATACAAAATAATAACAGAATATTACAAATATATCTAAAGATTCTAATACACCCTCGCAGGCGAAGCGGGAGGTTGTCGAACGGTGAGACTGGATCGAAAATCCTCAAAGAGAATCCTCGGTAAACCCTTTGTAAAGACGTCGGCAATCTGGTATCTAGAAGGAACATGAAGTACGCGAACCAAGCCTTTAGCTACCTTTTCACGAACGAACTGGATGTCCATTTCGATGTGTTTAGTGCGTTGGTGTTGAACGGGGTTTCCGGTGAGATAGATTGCACTAACATTATCACAATATACGATGGTAGCATGAGAAGGAGGAGTGTGAAGTTCAAGTAGTAAATTACGCAGCCAACACACCTCGGATACAACGTTAGCAACACCCCTATACTCAGCTTCTACACTAGAACGTGAGAGAGTCGGTTGTCGTTTTGACGACCAAGACAATAAATTATCTCCCATATACACACAATACCCTGAGGTAGAGTGCCTCGTGTCAATCATCCGCCCCAATCCGCGTCAGTATAAGAAACTAGGTACGTGGTTGGAGACGGAGAGATGTATAATCCAAAAGAGAGAGTACCTTTGACGTATCATAAAATTCTTTTAAGAGCATCATATGTACTGTTGTTGGAGCATACATGTGGATACAGACTTGTTGAACTACGTATGTAATGTCCGGTCGTGTGAATGTAAGGTATTGCAACGCACCGGTGAGACGTCGATACTCAATTGCATCAGCTAATGGGGAGCCGTTTGTAGAGCTCAATTTTTGTTGTGTTTCTACTGGTGTGGCAGTAGCATTACAATCGGCCATGTCTGCACGTTCTAGAACCTCCATAGCATATTTCTCTTGATTCAAAAATAGAGATTTGTTGGTGTGAGTAACAGAAACACCAAGTAACTAATAGGACCTAACTCCTTCATGGCAATTTTTTTGGAAAGTAACACCATAATCCGGTCACGAAGGGTATCGGTTGATGTAATAAGTAAAATATCATCAACATAAAGCAATATAAAAGCCATAAGAGAACCTTCTTTGAAGATAAAAAGCAAATGGTCGCACTTGCTATGCCGAAACCCCAATGAAGAAACTTAATCTGTGAAACGAGTATACCAAGCACGCGGAGCTTGTTTGAGCCCGTAAAGAGACTTTTTCAATAAACATACATGATTCGGATACTTAGGATCGTGAAACCCCATAGTTTGATGCATGTAAATGGTTTCGTGAAGGTGCCCATGAAGAAAAGCGTTCTTGATGTCGAGTTGATGAATCGGCCATGAGTGAGTGACGGGGAGGCTTAGTAGGGTACGGATAGTTGCCGGTTTTACAACGGGACTAAAGGTTTTTCCACAATCTACACCAATCTGTTGAGACCGACAGTCGCACACAAGGCGAGCTTTATACCTTTCTAGAGACCCATCCGCATGATTTTGATGCTGAAAACCCCACATACTTCTTACTATATTCATACCACCAGTTTTAGGAACAAGATCCCAAGTCTTATTTGTAATAAGGGCCCGAAACTCATCGTTCATAGCGTTTTTCCAGTCCGGGTTTGATAAGGCTTCGATGGGATTTTTGGGTAAGGGCGAGATAGAGGCTGAAGTATGAAGATTAAGCGGTTCTCTGGGATTGAAGATACCCGACATAGACCGGGTGGTCATGGTTCGAGTGGGAAGGGCAGGTGGGGACGGTGGTGAGGGTGGGGATGGGGTGGACGGTGTTGTCGGATGAGAGGAAGGAGAAGTATTGGAAGTTTGAGGAGTGTGGGTTTGAACACGAGATTGAGGTGTAGAGATATGAACAGGAGGTGGAGAATTATTTGAGGGTGAAGGTGGGGGATATGTTTTGTGAAGTGTCATTAAAAGACGAATCAGGAGAAAACCAAACATATGGGTTGGTGGTGTTTGTGAGAAAGTTATAATTGTGAGTGTAACGCCCTGCGTTTTCATACTTACTATATTTAGAAACCATTGCTTGAAATTCTATTTTTTGAAAACTTGAATTCTCGTAATCATCCTTTCTTCTTAATCAATTTTAAAATGCGGGACTTGATTCATAAATAAAAACCCGTACTTTGTTAATTACATGTTATACATACTTTATACATAATCATACGTTAAATTGTGAAACAATTAGTTACATATCCGTAACACTTGCAAACATGTAATAAACCTACTAATACGTAACATACAAGCTCCGTACGATACTTACATTCGAGTCTTATACTTAATCTTATTCATTTGACACTTGTGTTACCTTTAGTACATGCTAAGTATGCCTAAATACCCTAAAATGATCATAAAATACGTAATATATAACATCTAGGCATGTTGCAAAGCTTTAAAGTCAAAGAAATAAAAATTAATGTTTCTGCCAAAGGCTTACGGACCGTAAGCCTTACCCCTTACGGTCCGTAAGGGGGTCTGGCGGGCAGCAGATTCAAACAGCTTCATTTCTCCGCGATTTTGCACGAAATCCCATGTTTCCTTCTCCTCCAATCAGATCTAAACCACCTCTAAACACCTCCAATCAACCCTAAACTCATCCCCTATAAATACCCATCTTCTCCAAGCCATTCTACACTTTTAATAATCTCAAATCTCTCCAAAATCACTCTCAAGTTCTTGCAAAATTCTGAAATTCGGACAGATTCATACCTTCATACAAAAGTGAGCATAACTTGCTCAAAACTCAACCAAATTACTTGATTCTTCTTCCTACTTGCTTGGATAATCATGGGGTTTGATTCCTTGATCTCTCCTTGGAGAAATCAGACCTGAAATTGCCCTAAAAATGTCCACAAACTTTCTGTTGTGTTTTAAGTTCTTTCAAAACTTGTTTAAACTTATCAAATTTGAGTCTAACTCATCTCACACCTATGTCCTAATGCTTACAACCTATCTTATGGTTGGTTAGGCTTAAAAACAAGGTTGAGACATACAACATCAGAGGATAAACCTCAAATACTTTCGGTTTTAATTAGGGTTTTTAACCCACAATTCATGTTCAAGCTTCAACTTGATGTAGGAGTGATTATGGAATAACTTGGGTTTTTTCAAAATAAAAATCCCCACATGATTTGATGAATTCTCATAGATTAGATTGCTTATATTATTGTACTAATCTTAGTTCATGACCCTCCTTGTTTGTTCTTACAACAAGTGTAGTGGTGAACGCATACGAGGTGCCTAAATGGAAGCTTGTTCTTCCTACCTCCTACATGACTTCTATGACACATTTTGAGGTACCTAAATGAAGATATAATATTCTACCTCTTGCTTGAAATACTTGAACATTTGGACTTAATAATATAAACTATACAACCTAAATAATATCTATGTACGTTCGAACCTTTGATGTTGAACTCATGTTCATTTGTCAAAGTAGTAAGACATCATCTAAGACCTAAATCTTGTTATGATTCTTGTGGGTGTTCAACTCATGAAAGCATTATCATAACCCTTGTGGTTACCAAGTGTCATACAAGTGTTATGTGTTGAAGATGATTATTTTTACATGTTATTCTCATATGTTATTTTCATATTGTTTTATTCCGAATCTCGACTCTAAGCATACTTGAACTTTAACCCTTATACATTCAGACTCTAAATCTCTACTCGTCAACAATTGGATAATCGGAAAGCATATGCAAGCCTTGTGAGTATACCCGTATTCCCCACTTTACTTTTACCACTTTTGGGGTGTAACAAGTTTACTTATCAAAAATTACACATGAACATTTTGCTTAAACACGTGAACATTCCTATAACATGCTTGTATACGTGATTGCTTGATGCTTTAAACTTGGGTGATACTTATGTGTTAAACTTATCATTAACTTCGTACAAGCCTAACCGTGACATATGTAGCGCTATAGGATTAACGACCCGCCCGTAAACTTGTGGTTATGTCATGAGCATCTTCCGTTTCATTATGGGTTTGATATGTGAGACACATGCCAAATTTATTGTATATCTTGAATCACACGCTTGCTATGAGGAATTGTTTAAACTTATCTTTTGATACGTATGTACCAAACTTGTATACTCGCCATTGCTTTTGCATTGAACTTTATTTTAAACATGTTACAGGTTGAGGATGATGATGCTATGAAATGAAGTAGCGTTGATGCCTAGATACACATATAGACGTTTAGGTTTAATCGTTGTATCAATTTTGATTATGTTGTATTGTATTTTCTTTGAACTTGTTGTTATTTGATTTCCTTGTAATGTTGACAATTGAATTATGAAATGAAACCGGTTTATTAAATATTGTCACAAATAGCGTTATGATGTCTCTTGCAATCTTCACACTTCGTCTCATCCCGATGTTTCCGCCATTGGTTGGGGTGTGACAGTGAGAGACAGAAGTAGATGTAGCAAAAGGGAAAATGTTTTCATCAAAAACAACATCACGAGAGAGCATGATTTGACCGGTTTTCAAGTTATAACATTTGTATCCCCTACGGTTTAAAGGTTAACGTAGGAAGACACAAGGTGTGGAACGATCAGCGAGTTTGTGGATCATGGAAGATGGAAGTAATGGGTAGCAAAGGCAACCGAAAACCCTTAAATGATCATAGGTTGGAAGACATTGATAAAGATGGAGTGTTGGAGTAGAGTTATGAAGGACTTTTGTTGGCAAGATGTTTAATAAATAAGTTGCATGTTCTAAAGCATGAGGCCAAAAAGTGTGCGGAACGGATGAGTGGGATAAGATTTTACGCATGATATTGTTTATGGAACGAATTTTACGTTCCGCCTTGCCATTTTGAGAAGATGTATAGGGACAAGAGAAACGAAATAACATGCCATTGTTTTTACAAAATTGATGAAACAAATTATTGTTATACTCACGACCATTGCACATTGAAAGCATTTAATAGATGTGTGAAATTGAGTGTTAATAAGTTTTGTGAATTCAAGAAAAGTAGAGTAGACTTGAGATTTATGAGCAAGAGCATATGTCCACAAAAAATTAGTTTTGTCATCTAAGAAAAGTATATAATAACGACAACCATTAGATGAAAGGACCGGAGATGTCCATAGATCACTGTGAACAATATCAAACGATAAATTAGTGTAATTAGGAGAATCATGAAATGGAAATTTGATTTTTTTCCCAAACACGCAAGGTTGACAAATATGAGAGTTCTTAACAAATTTAAAAGTAGAAGGCAAACAAGTTTTTAAAGAACATACAACATTATTGCTAGGGTGTCCAATACGATGATGCCATGTATCTTGAGACACAGAGATGAAAGCTGATGAAGAAGAAACTGAAGCTTGATGTCTTGATGGAAGGGTGAGCGGGTAAAGATCACCGGTGCAATCACATCTGAGGAGTGTTGCCCAGGTCCGAAGGTGTGACACCCTGCTTCTTCGTACTTTCCATATATAGAAGGTCTTGTTTGTATTTCTATTTTTGGAAGTCCTATGTCCTTGTAATCGTATTTCGTTTCTAGCCATTGTAAATCCGAGACTTTGATCGTAATGAAATGAATCTTTTATATATCATTTATACATGTTTATACATTGATTCGTGCATCCGTTTGATACATGATTCGTAATTCACATAAACGTAAATTTAAATCATAAACAACTAGCGTATATTCGTAATTCTTAAACGTTCCATGCAAATAAAACATTTGGTTATTCAATTTTGAGACTTATACACATTCAACACTTCATTACTTGCTACATATACTTGTTACATCATTTCAACACTTCATTCGTTTTTACAACACCGAATCCATGTTCAATTACTTGATTAAACTCTCACTTCAGGTTTGATTATGTATGTTAGGACATGATACTTGACACATATACAATTGATACACCTTAAATACATAAAATACACAATGATTAATCATCTAATATGTTACACATACTTGTCACTTACAATCATGTTACATACTTATACATCACACTTTTTGGTCTAGTTAAATCACGTTTTATTTCATGTTATACCTTGTTACAAGTTAGGGGAACATTGTTACAAATTAATACTGTTGCAACCCCCGTCCCTTAATTACCCGGGAACGGGTGGCCGCGGCAAGTTTTCGTGGTATCGGTGTTTATCATTTTGGCAGCGGAAATTACATTAGGACCGTAGTTAGGAAATATTTTATCAGAGTGAAATACCACATTTTTATAATATTAAGCACGTGGGAAATTCCCAAGTTTTCAGTACACACATTTTTATAAGGATAAACCCTATTTTATTTAATAAAAACATCTCTTTATTCAGGTAACTTTTATAGCCACTTTTCCAAGCCTTCAGTACTGTCCAGCTGGCTTCTATTTGGCTTTCACATTTTGTTACCTGAAACGCGTTTAAAATATTTTGTCAGTGGGAAATACTAGTGAATGAATCCCAGTTTAATCAAGAAGAGTTTTATCCTTTAACAGTTGTTTTGGTCAAAAATTACCTAAGCAATTAAGTGATCAAATTAGTTAAGTGAGGTAGTGTGCTAAATTTTTATGTGAAAAATGTGTTAACCAAATTAGTTGTGAAAACAGTTTCAGGATACAGCCCAGGATATAGAGTTGTATCGATGATCAAACAATGAGCAAAAAAGTAAAGGTTGACACGTGATGTACGAGGAAAGCCCTTGATCAATCTAGATCGCCGGCATAAAACCACGGGAGCTGACAATCGCAGCTGCCTTGTTCTTCTATTGCTTCAAATATCAGGATACAGTGCAGGATGTGGTGCGGATCGACTATGCGTTACAATGTAATTTGAGTACAAGTGTTGTGTGTAGTGTTTGTGATGAACTAGAGAGAAAGTGTTTGAAAGTGTGTAAATTGTGTGCCTTAATCTGATCCGCCCCCATCTATTTATAGTAAAGATAATGTAACAAACTATCCTAAACTTCCGGGATCCAGCGAATATTCCCACTCGAACGTTGAGGACCAAGTCTTTCGGGTTCAACGGCTTCCTCATAACAAATACGCCCGAGTCTTGAGGAGAAGAAGTCCTGATGACCGTTAGTAACTTACAGCCATTAACCTGCACGTGTTTAATTCACTCAACCTTAGGATATCGCCCAGGATGTTAGCAATATCCCCGTCCCGTATCCTGGTCACACATAAACAATTAAAAGCGGGATATTAGTCAGGATATGTATGCTCAAAAAATGACCCATAACAATTGTCCCCAAATATATCGGTTGGTATACCAATCCAATGGATATATTTCAAAAGTCTTATCCCATAACTCAAGGCATTTAAAACGAAGCGACGGTCGAGATCACATCGTAACCTCCAACGCGCTTTTTGCTCAATGGAGATCCATAATGCCCCTATATCTTCTCTCTTCTTGTTTGAAAAGCAGATATCTTCAACAGAGCTTTCAGGTAATTCTCCATTTCTCATTTACTTTCTATCAATTTTCCTTGCCTTCTTCGTAATGGATGCCGAGACCTTCACCCAGCAGAATCTCCTCAAAAATCCCGAAAAGGAGGTCTGTGCTTTTGACAACGCAGACATTGCGGCTTTGAGAGCTTCCGGCGCTTTCCCTAACAACACGGTCTTTAGACCGTTCGATCGGTCAATTCGATCGGATGTTTCTTCCGCTGAGTGGGTTTGCTTTCCAGCATATCCTTTTTCGCTAGGTCTTCGATACCCTTTTCCTGAATTCATGATGCAATTCTTCCGAACCACCGGCATCTCTTTTGCTCAAACCATGCCCATGGTTTGGAGAGTATTAATTGTACTTAACCAAATCAAAAACCTCCATTGCCTCGACCTCTGCATCGAGGATTTGCCTATTGCTTATCGCCTCCGATCTCACGGCTCTAGCCGGTTCTTACTTTTCTCGACCTCTAGCAAGCCCCTTATTCTTAAAGCCACCAAAAACGAAGACGGATGGCAACGCAAGTTTTTCTTTGTCAAACGAGACTCCATTGCTGAGGGTGCCAACCTTCCGGTGGAGTGGTTAACCACCGGTAGGGTTATAAATATCCCTCTTTCTTATCCTTATGCAGTGAACTTCAAGGAAGTAGCTCCCCCTACCACTGAATCAGAAGAAAGAATCAACATTGTTTACCGATTACCTGCAATAGACAGGACTTTCACCACACACGTCCTGAGTTCCAGTCAATACTCGTCATCTGAAATGTCTGGTAAGAATTACTTTGAAAATTAAAACAGTATAATAAAATAAAGAGTAATAATGATGTGTAACTTTTCCCTTTATGCAGCACCGGCCAAGATCCCTGAAGTCTTTGACCTCGACGAATTGGACAGTTATTCTGATCAGATTCAGGTCAAGAAGGAACCTAGTCCCAAGGCCACAGCCTCATCCAGACCCAGCAGTTCCAAAGCCATCATTATTCCCAAACCTTCACCGGCTACCAAGCCCCGGAGTTCAAGTTCCCGCAAAAGGAAGGAGCCTGATTCTCCAGTCATTTCTGACACATTTCCTTATGAGAAGCACGGGTTCGTTGAAGCTAGCGGGGTTATGACTTCCTTTCTTAACCAGGTTAGTATTCTCATATCATATCCTGCGGTTTACATCATTTACAAAGATTTATCAATATTAATACCTGTCCTCTTACCTTCGTAGGGTCTTGAGCGTCTGGTTCACCTATATCAAGAATCCTCCAAGCTTAACAAGACGCTTGAATCAAAGCTAAAGGAAGCAGAAATCACAATCTCCGACCAAGGTATGATTGCAGCCGCCAAATCTCGTCATTACGAGGAGAAATTCAAAGCTATGATCCAAGAACACCAAACTGCTCTCAACAAAGCTACTCTTCAAGCCCAGGCCGATCTTGAAGCTGCCCATGTGCAACATGAACGGGATATGGTTAGCTACAGAGAAAGCCTCAAAAGTTCCGTCGTCATTTTTCTCCTCCAAGCCAGGTTGAAGATGGCCCATGAAGCCAAAACATTAGGTTTTGAATGCCCTTCTTGGGACGTTGGTGCCTGGGAGACCAAGCTAAAGAACCTCGGCGGCACTTCTTCTAAACCACCTGTCGATGAATCTTCCAGAGCAGTTGAAAAAGCAACCCATACTGAGAAGGATGCCGAGGAGGATCCCAAGACGGATGCTGCTGAAATCATTATGGACGAAGAAGATACTGCCCCCAGGAATAGGGTATAAACCTATTACCAAACTTCAATCCCTTTGCAACTCTTCCAATGGAAATGTCCCCTGACTGAGACACTTAGTGCATTAGTTCCGAGCCTTATCCTTTTAGCTTTACACCATTGCCTCGATAGGAATGTCCCCTGTGTACAATGTCTTCTTATAAATCTTCTGAATATCAGTTTCCATTGTATAGGCAATTTTTCATGTCACAGGGGTAAAACCCAAAAATGCCTTGGAGATAAATTCCTTGTATCCTGGGGAAAATCCCAAATTTTCGTGCGCTACAGGCGGGAGTGTATAAACTCCAAGACTTAGAAAGGTGAAAACCTTTAAACCTTAGAGAGTATGAAAATACCCTTTCGTGAGAGAGGGTGATCAATCCTCATATACCTTTTGGATTCAGGATATAGCCAACAGTAACGAAATTGTCAGCCACTTTTACATGAACTGGTCCCGCCACCTTACACTATCCCTGAATAACTTGCGCTCCAGGCGGAGTGTTTAAACCCAATTCGGAAGAAAGGTGAATACCTTTAAACCTGTGAAGGGATCATGATCCCTTATTCGTGAGAGAGGGGGGCAATCCTCTAATCTTCCGAAGTATCTTGAGTGAGCATCCTGTAGCTATATCCTGGAGCATATACTACAAAACAGCCTTGAACTAAGGTGGGTGTTAGCTTGGCTAACACCCCTCCAATGCTTAAGTTAGTATTGGGTTTCAAAGAATAAATTAAACCAAACATATTTAAAAAAGATAGGATTCATACCATTCTGAGTTAGAAATTAAATTCTAAACTCACTTGAAATAAAGCTTAAGGTGTATAGCATTCCAAGATCTCGGTAGCATATCCCCTTCCATATTCTTGAGTCTATATGCTCCTTTCCCTGCTTCTGATTCAACTTCATATGGTCCTTCCTATTTTGGAGCTAACTTGCCATCGGCAGGATTAGTGGTATTCTGAAAAGCCTTTTTTAATACCCAATCTCCAACCTTAAATCTTCTGGTCCTAATATTCTTGTTATATGCTCTGGATATTCTTTGATGATATGCTGCCATCCTTAGCCTTGCTGCATCCCTTTTTTCCTCTATAGTATCCAAATCCTGACACAAAGCTTCAGGATTCTGTTCAGGATCCTGTAGGGTAGATCTTGCAGTAGGTATTGCCATTTCCGTTGGAATCATTGCTTGTGCTCCAAATACCAAGGAAAATGGGGTTTGGCCTGTTGCGTTCTTTACCGTCGTCCTATCAGCCCACAAAACAAAGGGTAATTCTTCTGTCCATCTTCATTTTTTGGCTCCAAGCCTCTTCTTTAAGTTATTGACAATTATCTTGTTTGAGGATTCTGCCTGTCCATTCGCTTGAGGATGTACCGGAGTAGATGTGATCATTTTGATTCCCCAACTCTTGCAAAAGTCAGTAGTTCTCTTGCTTATAAACTGAGAACCATTGTCACAGATTATCTCGGCTAGTACTCCGAATCTGGTCAAGATATTTCTCTTTATGAAGGATACTACTTCTTGATCTCTAACTTGAACAAATGCTTCTGCTTAAACCCACTTGGAGAAATAATCTGTCATTGCCAACATGAAAACCTTTCCTCCTGGAGCTTTTGGAAGCTTTCCCACTATATCCATACCCCACTTTATAAACGGCTAAGGGGAAACAATAGGATACAGCGGTTCCGCAGGCTGATGTAGTATGTTACTATGTCTTTGACATGCGTCACATCTTCGAGCATATTCTGCGGCATCTTTTCTCATTGTTGGCCAATAATATCCTGTCCTTAATGCTTTTGAGAATAATGACCTGCCCCCAGTATGGTTACCACAATCCCCTTCATGTATATCCTGAAGTACTTCTTTGGCTTCAGGATCCTCCAAGCACCTCAAATACGGTCCTGCAAGAGATTTCTTGTATAAAATATTATTTATAATAGTGAATCGTGATACCTTCATCCTAAATTCCTTAGGATTTTCATTTTCGGGGATGTGTCCTTCCTTGATATATCTCATTATTGGAGCCGTCCAAGATTTAGGATCCTCTTCAGAATACTCTGCTCCAGGATCCTGAATACCCGCTACTTCTTTATCCCGAGGATTCGTTGCAGGATACAAGACATGTAATATTGGTATTTGGGTTCCTTCTGGTATCCTGATCGATGATCCCAGATTTGCTAAGGCATCTGCTTCAGCGCTATCCTCTCTTGGTACCTGTTCAAGTGTAAAAACAACGAAATATTCTGCTAATTTTTTGAGAATATCGAGGTATTCGATTAATTTCTCACCCTTAACTGCATAGGATCCATTAAAATGGTTAGTAATTAACAAGGAGTCAAGATATACTCGCAAATTCTTGATACTCATACTCTTAGCCAATTCTAATCCTGCAATTAAAGCTTCATATTCTGCCTCATTATTAGTAGCAGGAAATTCACACCTAATGGCCTGGGGTAATATGTCCCCCTGTGGCGATTTTAGTAGTATACCTTAACCTACACCTCTTATATTGGATGCACCATCAGTATATAATGTCCAGGATCCTGAAGATTCTCCTAACTGTTGAACTTCTAGGTCTACCTCATCCTGAATATCACTACTGAAATCAGCCACAAAGTCAGCTAAAGCCTGAGACTTTATGGCATTTCTAGGTTCATATACTAAATCATAATCACTTAACTTCACTTACCACTTGGCCATCCTGCCTGACATCTCTGGTTTCCTAAGCACATTTTTGACAGGATAATTTGTTTTAACATGGATCCTATGTGTCTCAAAATAATGTCTAAGCTTTGTCGATTCCATGACTAGAGCTAATATCAATTTTTCTAAATGAGAATACCTAGTTTCAGCATCTAACAAACTTTTACTAACATAATATACAGGATATTGCTGACCTTCATGGTCTTTTATAAGAACGGCACTTACAGCATTCCCTGATACAGCGAGGTATAGGGATAGTGGTTCACCATTTTCAGGCTTCATCAATAGAGGTGCAGTTGAGAGATATCGCTTCAAATCCTGCAAGGCTGCTTCATGCTTTGCTCCCCATTCAAATTTCTTATTCTTTTGGAGGATATCATAGAATTCCTTGCATTTTTCTGAGGATCTTGAAATGAATCTATTCAAAGCTGCTACTCGGCCTGTCAACCTTTGTACGTCCTTCATTTTTGAGGGTGATTTTATATCCATGATAGCTTAGATCTGCTTTGGGCTTGCTTCTATCCCCCTTTTTGTCACCATATATCCAAGAAACTTTCCTTCCCCCACTCCGAAATGGCACTTAGCAGGATTCAGCTTCATGTTGTATTGATCCAGGATATCAAATGCTCCCTTGATATCCTGGAGGTGATCCTCAGCTCTTTTAGATTTTACCACCATATCGTCAATATATACCTCCATGGTGTCCCCCAGCTTAATTTTGAACATCATGTTTACCAATCTCTGGTACGTTGCACCTGCATTTTTCAAACCGAAAGGCATAGCAGTATAGCAATATATACCTGTTGGTGTCATGAAAGCAGTATCCTCCTGATCCGAAGGCTCCATTTGAATCTGCTGAAATCCTGAGGATGCATCCATGAATGTTAACATTTCATGTCCGGCAGTAACATCTACCATTGCATCGATATGAGGGAGAGGAAATGGATCTTTAGGACAAGCCTTGTTCAAGTCCGTGTAATCTACACAGACTCTCCATTTCCCGTTTTTCTTCTGTACCACAACTACGTTTGCTAGCCATCTTGGAAACTTGACTTCTCTGATCATCCTGGACTTCAACAATCTTTCAACTTCCTCTTGGATAATCGCATTCCACTCAGGAGCGAATTTTCTTCTTTTTTGCTGAACAGGCTTGAATGATTTGTCAATTCCAAGCTTGTGAGTGATAATGTCTTTGGATATGCCTGTCATATCCTCATGCTTCCATGCAAACGTTGACATCCTGCATTTCAAAAAGTTAGTTAACTGTTCTTCAATATCCTGAGGTATATTGGTTCCTACGAGCACCGAGATATCAGGATTATCCTGATCCAGGATAATTTTCTTCACATCCTGCTCCGAATCCTCCTCGATATCCTGGGCCCGCATCTTTAATTGCTATGCTGTACTAGGCTTAGTTGAGGATTTCATCGAGGATGAGTAGCATTCTTTCGCTTCCTGTTGATCACTTTCCACCTTGACAACCCCCAAGGGGTAGGGATCTTGATGCATTGGTGATATGTTGATGGCACAGCCTTCATATCGTGAATCCATGGTCTTCCCAGTATGATGTTACAGCAGGATAAGGAGTCCATCACACAGAAACGTTGTATTGAGTTGACCCCTTCAACATATACTGGTAACTTTATCTCCCCTACGGTATTCCTAGCTTCTCCACTGAAACCAACAAGCACAGTGGACTTCGAAGTGATATCCATCGGAGATACATTCATCCTCTTCAATGTTTCCAGCTGAATTATATTGACAGAACTACCGTTGTCTACCAGTATCCTGCGTACAAAATGGTTAGCCACATATAATGTTATTACTAAAGCATCATGGTGAGGATCCTGAACAGTATCCCTGTCATCACTATCGAAAGTGATCACTTTATCAGTTGTGAGGGTAGTCATTCTGACTGGTCTGTCTCCCCTCTCGCTCTTAGCTTCCTTTGCATGTCTCTTGGCCGCCGAATACGAAGTCCCACAAATGTCGGATCCTCCTGAAATAAAGTTAATTATCTTGGCATCTGCTGGGGGTGATGCCGCTCGTTCAGGATCCTTCTCGGGATCCTGCCCTTTATTCTTCTTTTTTCCCAGCAAGTCCTTCAGATACCCCTTGCTTAACATGTAACTTATCTCCTTCCTTAAAGCAATGCAATCCTCGGTCATATGTCCGAAGTCTTCATGGAAGGCACACCATTTGGATTTATCCTTCCAATCAGCTTTCTGCTGGTTCTTTCGAGGCCACCTAGCTTTGTCCCCTAAGCCCTGCATAGCATACATTAATTCAGGTATATTAACAGAAAAGCAGTATTCAGATAAATCAGGATATTCTTCAGGATCCTCGTCTTCAACAGCGTTCACTTTCTTGTTATCATTTCTACCATATGGCCTGGAGCGATATGGCTTATATGAGGTTTCTGATTTCCTGTTAGTTGATTCATAGGTTGAGGTAGAATTCATCCTCTCCTGCATCTTCTTGTCATCTTCCAGACGGATATATCTCAAAGCCCTGTTACGAGCTTCATCGAGATTCCTGCAGGGGTTCATTACAAGATCCTAATAAAACGGAGAATCCTTTTGTAATCCCATCTTTAAAGCTTGCACAGCTGTTGCAACATCAAGATGTGGGATATCCAAGGATTCTCGACTGAATTTGTTCACATAATCCCTCAAGGATTCCTGAGGCCCTTGAGTTATCCTGTAAAGGTCACTGGTTAGTTTCTCAAAACTCCGACTACAAGAAAATTGACTGTTAAATAAATTAACCAAATGAGCAAACGAAGTAATTGAGTGAGGAGGAACGTTTAACAGCCATTTTAAGGCTGATCCTGTCAGAGTAGAACCAAATCCCTTGCATAAGCATGCTTCCTTAAGCTCCGGAGGGATAGGGTTAATCTCCATTCTTTCCCTATACTGGGCAATATGCTCTTCAGGATCCGTAGTCCCATCATACAGCTTCATGTTGGGAGTCTGAAATCTTTTTGGGATTTCAGCATCACAGATGGGATATACAAAGCGGGATATCCTGTGGCTGTCCTGGGATACTTCCGGAATTGGTTGGACCACTCCAGGTACACTGGATATCATGTCCTTCAATTTCTGGAGCTCCCTGGTAAATGTTGATGTCATACCTGCATCCTGCAAAGAGCCATTATTGTTAGTAGCAAGAATATTATTATTTGACACATTACCGTTCTGAGGATTTTGGCCATATCCTGAAGCATATCCTGAACTTCTCACAGTCGATATCCTGACCGAAGAGGGTATCTCAGGGGTATGATTCTGAGAATGGCTTGGGACGATATTCCCCCTATTATCCTCAGTTTAAACTGCGGAACTGAAGTTCAAAGCCCTGGGCTGTATAGGAGTGACAGTTTCTTCACCGGGTGTACTCGAGCTAGCTTTTAAGAGTTGTATTTCTCTTAACAGCATTTGGTTAGTCTCCTGTTGCTGCCTCATTTGTTCCTGCACACTTCCAAATAAAGTCAAAATTTCATCGTTAGAGGCTAAAACGGGAGCAGATCCCTGGACACTCCGAGTAGGGATAACATCTTGAGATTGTGAAGAAAATGGCATCCTTGGAGGAGGTGGTGGAAGCACCGAACCAGTAGTAGCAGAGGTTGTAGCAGACATAGTGGAAGAGCTCATGTTTGATCTTGAGGCCATTGTAAACAATGTGGCAAAAAGTTTTGAAAATAGAAAACCGATTAATGATTTTATAAAGATTTTTAGTAAAAGTAGCACCACTAGCCCCACGGTGGGCGCCAAATTGTTTTGGTCAAAAATTACCTAAGCAATTAAGTGATCAAATTAGTTAAGTGAGGTAGTGTGCTAAATTTATAAGTGAAAAATGTGTTAACCAAATTAGTTGTGAAAACAGTTTCAGGATACAGCCCAGGATATAGAGCTGTATCGATGATCAAACAATGAGCAAAAAAGTAAAGGTTGACACGTGATGTACGAGGAAAGCCCTTGATCAATCTAGATCACCGGCATAAAACCTCGGGAGCTGACAATCGCAGCTGCCTTGTTCTTCTATTGCTTCAAATATCAGGATACAGTGCAGGATGTGGTGCGGATCGACTATGTGTTACAATGTAATTTGAGTACAAGTGTTGTGTGTAGTGTTTGTGATGAACTAGAGAGAAAGTGTTTGAAAGTGTGTAAATTGTGTGCCTTAATCTGATCCGCCCCCATCTATTTATAGTAAAGATAATGTAACAAACTATCCTAAACTTCCGGGATCCAGCGAATATTCCCACTCGAACGTTGAGGACCAAGTCTTTCGGGTTCAACGGCTTCCTCATAACAAATACGCCCGAGTCTTGAGGAGAAGAAGTCGTGATGACCGTTAGTAACTTACAGCCATTAACCTGCACGTGTTTAATTCAGTCAACCTTAGGATATCGCCCAGGATGTTAGCAATATCCCCGTCCCGTATCCTGGTCACAAATAAACAATTAAAAGCGGGATATTAGTCAGGATATGTATGCTCAGAAAATGATCCATAACAACAGTATTGAGAGCAATTACAATGCTTATATCTACACAATTACTAATTCAGTATTGTCAATCCTGACTGGTGGGTCATATTACACATTGGCTATCTCGTTGTCCAATGGGAACGTGTTCCACATTTTGTATACAAAACCCCAACATACCGGCAGTAATTGAAGAATTATAAAGACTCAATCACTGCTATTTATAATTTAAAACGGTTCACAAAAAGGTTTACAAAAAGGAGATTTCTCACAAACAGATTTACACAAAAAGAGGATTACTCACATTGCTGTTTTAGGGTTTTCCTTTAGGATTTCCTGGTGATTATCTATTAATTAGACAGATTCACATGCATTAGTATAATAACCCAATATTTACATTAGTAATACCCTCCCCGAGACGGCATTCCAACGGCTACGTCGGGAAGAACCTCGACAGCCGTTAGGGAACCCTGGATCAATCGGGCAACGTATCTAATACGTAACCGGGGGTTATAATACTTACAACGAGGCAGAACTTCGTTATTTAGGGGGTATAATTCCCGAGTGTAACATCCCGAAAATTCAAATTCTTAAATTTACAATTAAGTTGCGAATAAATTAGTAAAATAAACTAACTAGGAATGACATTAACCTAGTTAGTTGATCACTTATGAGTAGTTAAGAGTTAAAACAAATAAAGAATGAAAGATGAGGGACTAAAAATGTTTTAATGTAAACTAATTATAATAAAACAAAAAAAACTCACAACACATTTGTTTTGTGTTGCTGAGATCGATCAGGAGACAGGGGCGACCCCAAGCTCCCCTTCAAACCCTAGACCCTCTTAAATCTCATAATTTGAAGGTTAAAATCTGTCCCAAATCGAAATTAGAGCATGGATTAGTGATCCCCATTGCAAGGAGATCATAAGGTATGTAATATTCGACGAAATTTCTCTACTTGAAATTCTCATGAATTTAGATAACTCGAAATCTGATGATGCATGTGTGATTTGTAGATGAAATAGGAACATTAGAATGTCTAGGAGTAAACCCTAGACAAGTGCATGTTGAAATAATGCTAAATTCTAGTGAAATTCATGGTCACCATTGTTGATGATATGTGGGTTAGATGGAACTTGATGAACACTAGAGTTTTGAAGGTCATTCTAGTGTAATATGATTCATAGAAACTGATTTCTGAAAAATGTGATGATTGATTCTATATGTGTTAACTCAATTGATGTTAATGTTGTCTAAGTGACAAGCCATGAACTTGAAAATCAAAGATATAAAATCCTGCACTTTAAGTGTTCGTGAAAATGCCTCAAAGAGGGCCCGAAACTGAAATTTAAAGTTAAAACGCATAATTTTGGTGTTTTGACAAACTATGCGATACGTGATTGAAAAGTGTTCTAAACGTGTTATGATTGAACTCTATAGGAAAAGATACCGGAACGTCGAGTTGACAAGTCGGTGGCGATTTGCGTTTGAAGGGCGTGCACTAAAGGTATGTAACTTGACTCGTTACATTTGGTAAATTTGATAATTAGCATATGTGTATTCGAATTGTAGAATACAAGTTGAGTTGAATTAAAGCGATAATGTTCGCTATATCAAATAATAGGCCAAGAATTGGTTAGATTTCGTTGGTAGTCATCATAATGGAGGATTCCTTAGATGAGCCAAACGGGTCGAATAACCAAATAATGCGTGGTAATGCATCGTAATATGACTACTCGGTTTTTTTCGTTATTGTTAACAAAAGACATATTAGAATACGAGAAATTAGTGTGATGGTTTGTTAGAATGAGAAATCCGAGGATTTGGGTTGGGTGAGATAAACAAAATAAGACAAAACATAAACCTTCAGGGACTACCGTAAGTTACGGTATATACCGTAACTTACGGTAGAGTTCAAAAGGGTTACGGCAGTACTCTCCTGCCTTACGGTAGACCAAGGTTATTCAGGAGCTACAGTAACTTACGGTAGATACCGTAAGTTACTGTAGAGCCCAGAATATTTTGTGGAATCTTTCATATCCTAGCTAATCGAATCCGTTTTGAATGTAGTTTCGATTAAGCAATATTTCTAGGAACTCTAACGCTAAATTTTGTTAAAAATCTCCAGCTTTCAGGTTTTGCAAGAATGTGGACGATGATCAAGCAGGTTTCGAAGAACCGAATACGAACTTTTGAAGCTTCCGCTTAGATTAACTTTGTTTAGACAATGTTTATGATGTAAACGATCTACTAATCATGTTTTGAATGTTTAAATTAGTTAGTAGTTAACTAGTATGTGATCCTTTTAACACTTTGATTTTGTACTAAATTTGAAGTAAGGTACTCTTTTCTATAAAATCTCTTGTATTTACATTAAATTCTTATAAAATTAAGACGGGTGTTACAAGTTGGTAATCAGAGCTTAAGGTTGTCAACAAAGTGTTCGGTTCAAACTTGATCGATCATCCGGTAAGAATTAATTTATTATTTTAGTAGATCTTACCTTATGTATGAAATGAGATGTGAATTGATGTGCATGGGAAGGGTGTGTTAACACACTCAAACCCGGAAAGTGCACCAAACGTGAACGGTAAAAGCAAGTCACGCACTTGGCTAAACCAAAGCAAATAAAGCTATGTTATAAATGAAATGTTTAATGTTTAATGTAAACATTTTAGTTTCAAGATGTCGAAAGGAAACAATAATGATCAGGTGCCGACAAGCACCGAACAAATGAAAGAGATCATTGCCGAAGAAGTGGGAAAGGCAATTGAAGGTAGTCTATCCGGGTTTATAGACAAAATTCAAAACACGGTGTTGTCACTTGTAGAAGAACGAGTCAAAAGGTTGGAAGATAGTGTCAACCTTATGAAAGATAAATCGGGAGAACGTAAGGGATGTTCGTACAAAGAGTTTATGGCGTGTAAACCGCCAATCTACAACGGGGAGGTTGACCCGATAATATGCCAAATATGGTTGAGCGACGTTGAAGGAGTATTTGAAAGGACCCATTGTGATGAAAGTGACTTTGTTGCTTACGGAACGGGTCAGTTGAGAGGTCAAGCCAAAGATTGGTGGGACAATAAAAAGAATGAAATAGGGGCCGGAGCGGCAAGGGCCATGACATGGGAGGAGTTTAAGACGCTGTTTCTTAAACATCATAGTCCCAAGGCGGTCATTAATAGAATCAAGGAAGAGTTCGTGCAACTTAGGCACAAGGGCGAGATCATAGACAAGATTACGGCGACGTTTATGGATAAGATGAAGTTTTGTAGTGAATTGGTGACGAACGAAGAACAGAAGATATACTACTACTATAACATGTTGAGCGCCGAGTATAGGGAGTTTATGATTCCTTCAAAATACGAGACCCTTACCGAGATCATAAACGTTGCTCGGGAACGTGAAATCTAGTTGAAGAAATAAGTTGAAAGGGGTGAACGAAGGGCACACGATGTGAATCCAAGCCCTACAAAGAAAGCTCGAACTGGGGAATCGGGAAAGAAGGTTGATGCTAAAGGTGGGTCGCCAAGCTGTAAGGTGTGTGGAAAAGGGCACAAGGGAGAGTGCCGGTTCAAAGACAAACCGTGCCCCATATGTAGTAAAACGGGGCACACGGCATCTCTATGCCCGGGTAAAATCTCGGTTTGCTACAAATGTTATCAGCCCAGCCACAAAAAGTCCGAATGCCCAGACTTAGTTGGAAGGAGAGACGATAAAGAATCTCCAGCATAAGCCCCTAAGGCGAAGGCTAGGTCCTTCCAACTTACCGCGGCCGAAGCAAAGATAGAACCCGATGTGGTCTCAGGTATATTCACAATTAACTCAATTCCTGCACGTGTATTGTTTGATACGGGTGCGAATAAATCCTTCATTTCACATGGATTTATTCGACATCCGTCATTTGTATTGACGAAATTATTTGTGCCCTTAGAAGTTGAAATAGGGGAAAATAAAAGTTTTATAGTTTGTGATATTTGTCGAGGCTGCAAATTAAGCATCGAGGATGAAGAATACCTGATAGACCTAATCCCGATGTCAATGGGGGAATTTCAAGTAGTCGTTGGGATGGATTGGCTATCTCAGCTAACATCTCCGAGCGGGAAACACGTTACTATCTATGGCGAAAAAGGAGGTAACCCCATAGTATGCTCAATGATGAAAGCTCACAAGCTTATGGAGCAAGGATGCAAGTCATTTATGATATACGCAAATGAGCCCGAGAAAGAATCACCGAAAATTGAGGATGTACCGGTAGTACAGGACTATGAAGATGTGTTTCCGGAGGATTTACCGGGGATACCGCCCGAACGGGAAATAGAGTTCGGAATCGAATTGATTCCAGGCGCAAAACCCGTAGCTAAAGCGTCGTACCGACTCGCGCCGTCGGAATTACAAGAGTTGATTTCACAAATTCAAGACCTGCTCGACAAAGGATTCATAAGGCCGAGTGTGTCTCCTTGTGGCGCACCGGTACTATTCGTGTAACACCACGTAAAAACATGTCCAATTATATATAGACACGTGTCCTAAACTCTAAAGGTGAGAAAGATTGAGTTTGAAGCACCAAGGTTGTCGAACAGTGAAACTATGAAACCACAGGGACTAAAAGTGTCAACATGCCAAACTTGTGCCTCTGAATGACCTTCCATGATGAATATATTCTTAAATGAGTGATTGATTGGATATAAGAAGCCGTTCATGAAAATAATCGGAATATTATTAAATTACAAGGGTTAAACGTGTCAACATGTCGTTTCTGACCTCTGAGTGACCTTTTAACGAAACCGAGGCTTCGAAACATTCAAATATACTCTTAAGAATAAATGGTATAAACTTCATGTGGTTTCGATATCGTTAAGCATGTTTTCAAGACTTTGGGTCAAAAGTGTCAACTTGATGAAACTTGCTTTCATAGTGATATTTAAGGAACTAGAGCCTAACGAAGTTTGTTTGTACATCCTTGGGCCTCAAGAAATTAACTACAAGGGTCTCTATGGTCAAAAATCTAGTTAAAAAGGATTAAAAACGAGCAGGGACTGAAACTGCCAGCTTTCAAATTGTTTTCCCGGTTTAACATGTCCACGCGGCCCGCGTAAGACACCCTTAAGTCTTACGCGGCCCGCCTCAGCACGCCCAGATCAGAAATCAATTGCCAGGTGCGGGTTTTGGTTGTTCCACCACCTTAACCTAGTTTGTAACGACCTAGGGAGCTGTAAGTCGGTTAAATTTAATAGCTTGGACACCTGGGTCGATGTCAGAGCCTCCAATAACACCTGGAAGTGATCTAGCTTCAAGGAATTTGCTATATATGAGAGCTTAGTTCATATGTTCTTGGCACATTATTTGCAACAACTTCAAAAGGACTTGCTCTGGAGCTTCCATCAGTAAGAAGAGGATTAACAAGTGCAGAAAAGTTTGCTAGGACCTTAAGTAAGTCTCTAATTTCTTGTTTAGTCATTTAATTTAGCTTAATTCCTCTAAAGTCAAACTTATCATAAATATATTTTGACTTTCGTTTTAATTACATGTGGCCTAACCACTGATCAAATTGAAAGTGGTTATAGAACCACATTAGTGTAGGTGATTAACCCTTAAGAGGGCACCTCCTAATTTTCTCGTTTGACTGGTCAATTGTCGAGTCAAAGTAGTTTGACAAAAAGTCAAACTGGACAGAAATTACAAAAATGATTCTAATTAATAAACCATAGGTTCAAAATTATATTTTAAAAATCTAATGACTTGGTAATCAATATTAAAACATGTTTTATCAGTCCTAACCCGACAATTAATAGTCTAAGGTCAGTTTATAACCGAAAGTCGCAAAAGCTTGACTTTTGCTTTAACTTTCAGTTCTGACCCATTTAAGCTTATTTCTCCCATGTTTTAAGCTTCCATTAGGACCACATTACTTAGTAGTATAACCCCCTGGAGTTATATTGCATGATGACTAGTGGTTTGAATTATATGCACTTGATCGTAATTATGCTTAGTAATGCCATAAACGCGATTTTTACATACAACTGAGATTTTTAACAATGTGATTGGACTAACACCTTTGCTACTGATATTTAGACATGTCCTAAAAATTTGACATCAATTTGAGGTCTAGATTTGAAGTTATGCTCAATAGCGTAATTAAGGAACTTTTTGTTATTTAAATGGCGTAATTAGTATGAATCTTATCTAAACCCGATTTTTGACACCAAGCTTCATACCTACTGATGTAAAATAATATTTTAGGATTTTTAATTATTTTTAGGCTGAGCATAACATAGGATTAGAGCTTGATTTCGGGAAATGTCGGTTTTACCCTTTTCATGCATAAAATGAGTTTTACTTAACTTTTTAGTGCCAAACCTTTTGCTACTGAATTTATATAATAAATAAAGTATTTTGAACTTTATAAACTGATCAAAAACTCAGATTTACTATTTTAACCCGAATAACACTTTAAACCGATTTTTATGCGTTTTTAGTACATAGTATGGGTTAAAACTATATTTGACCTATAAAACTTATTACCCACTAATGTTTTAAGCTAATTTATATAATTATACAGTAAGCTAAAGTTTTTAAACTCAGAAGTCTATTTTAACCCTTAAAAGCCTATGTAAAATTACCAAAATGCCCTTCGGGACATAGTTTGGCTATATAAGATAATTTTCACATATATAAAGTACCCTACTGTTATAACTTATAAAAATATATATTTTTACTGATTAAGATCAGACCTGAAACTCAGTTGTAAAATTAAACTCTTTTATGGACATTAAAATTACCAAAATGCCCTTATGGGACTTATTTTGGTTTAAAATACTTTTTGGGCATATATGTTAACATCTTACTGATGTATTAACATATTTTGAGCATAATAATGATTAAGACCTGTATATAATTTAATTGGTTACCCGTTATGCATTTACGCGTTCGGATCGGCTTATGTGACTAGTTTACATAATATAGTCGAAACGGGTCAAACCTTATCATTAAGTTCTCAAATTCCAGAATGTGTTTAGTTTACCCATATTATACAAGTATCCAAGCTTGTCGGGTCTAAACCACATTCTGTTCCGGTCTCCGCTTAATCTAGCGTTTAGAACCGTAAGGTTTCTTTCTAGCTAGCCGGTCTAAGTCCTTGACTTAATTAAAGACCCTTTAGCATCCTAATAGGTTAATAAACCTTTAATATAGATTAAATAGCTTCCGGTAGAAGGTTCCTTCAAAAAGCCTTAAGATTTTTACTGCTAGTATCAGGTAAATACTTTTAACTTATTTTCCCTTATACGGGCTTGGGATATGGTATTATAATAATACCACTTGGTCGGGTATGAAATCAGTTAATCGGATTGTGATTAATAAATTTGCATAACCCGTTTTAATATGTTTTGTTTGATAACATAAACATTGGGGGTTAATCTGACCGTGTCCTGGATATCCTCGGCTCATTTTATTTGAAAATGGCCACGACCTATGCACGGGGTGTAGGCATACACCTGACAGATGCAAATGCTAAAATAATATATATACCCACATGTTGGGGATAACTCCTTTGTAGGTTCTGAAAGTGGTGAGTCGGTTAATCACGACCGGCTTCCAACCGGCCCCAATTGTATGACAAACATGTAAATATGTATACAAGATTATATTTAAATAATTGTCCCAAGTTATAAAAGATTTACGCCATGTGCACCTAAATCAATTTTCTTAAATATTTTCAAAAGAGTCAGTTAATTGTATTTACCAGTGTAAACTGACGTATTTTCTTAAAGACTGATTTGGCAGGTACCTCTCGAAATAGGCTGGAGCTATAGGGTATCAATAGAGGATCTTGCAAATCCATAAGATGCCTGCAGTCTGTTATTGTTTTGTTTTTTGTACATTTATGATCCGCCTGTGGATCTTATTACATTCAAGTCTGTAAATTCATAAACTCAAACACTCAGACAATATGGTTTGTAAAAGTTAATGCACCCAGACTTCCGTTGTGCTATTATATTGTGTGTATTGACTATGATGATATCAACTACGTCACGATACTCCCCGCCGGGCCCACCGGTAATATGTGGAAATATCGGGGTGTGACAATTCGTGAAAAAGAAAGACGAAAGCATGCGCATGTGTATCGATTACCGGGAGTTAAACAAACTCACGGTAAAGAATCGATACCCGCTACCAAGGATAGATGATCTATTCGACCAATTAGAAGGTGCGAACTGGTTTTAAAAAATGATCTTAGATCGGGGTATCACCAACTCAAGGTCAAGGAGGAAGATGTGCCGAAGACGGCTTTCCGCACACAATACGGACATTATGAATTCCTCATGATGTCATTTGGGCTGACAAATGCACCCGCGGCTTTCATGGACCTCATGAACCGGGTTTGCAAGCCAATGCAAGATAAATCTGTCATCGTGTTTATCGATGATATTTTGGTGTACTCGAAAAGTGAAGCTGAGCATGCGCACCACTTACAAGAGGTGTTAGAGACACTTAGACGAGAAAGGTTGTATGCGAAATTCTCTAAGTGCACCTTTTGGTTACGAGTGGTGCAATTCCTCGGCCACATCATAAGTGCCGATGGAATATTGGTAGATCCGTCAAAGATCGAGGCCGTGTCGAAATGGAATCCCCCTAAGAACCCTTCGGAAATTAGAAGCATCTTAGGGCTTGCGGGATACTATAGGAGATTCATTCAAGATTTCTCCAAGATTGCGTCGCCATTAACCAAGTTAACCCAGAAGGAGGAGAAGTTCACTTGGGGTGTTGAACAAGAAAGGGCGTTTCAAACGCTAAAAGAGAAGCTAACTCAAGCTCCGGTATTAACATTGCCGGACGGAGTCGAAGACTTAGTGGTTTACTCGGAAGCCTCATTATCGGGGCTCGGATGCATTTTGATGCAACGGGGCAAAGTCATAGCTTATGCCTCGAGGCAATTGAAAATACATGAAAAGAAGTATCCAACGCATGATCTAGAATTAGTTGCGATAGTGTTTGCGTTAAAAATATGGAGGCACTATTTGTATGGGGTAAAGTGTACCATATTCACCGATCACAAGAGCCTAAAATACTTCTTCGATCAGAAGAAGTTAAACATGCGACAGAGGCGATGGTTAGAACGGTGAAGGATTTGGACTGTGAAATACACTACCATCCTGGAAAAGCAAATGTGGTGGCGGATGCTCTGAGCAGAAAAGCGGACTATGTCCCAATACGAATGAGATCGATGCAGCTCGTGGTGACCTCGGGTATACTTGAACGTATCCGAGAAGCGCAAGAAGAAGCAGTGAAAGAGGAGAACTGGAAGAAGGAAAGAATAATCGGCCAGTTAAAAGATTTGTCGGATGGAAAGAACGGGTTGAAGACTCTATTCGGAAGAATATGGGTTCCAAATACTTGCGGGGTGAAGATGCTTCTACTTGATGAAGCTCATAAATCTCGATATTCTATTCATTCGGGTGCGACCAAGATGTACAATGATCTGAAACAAAACTATTGGTAGCCCGAAAGAAGAGGGATGTGGTGAAATATGTAGAGAAGTGCTTGACTTGTTTACAAGTCAAGGCGGAACACCAGAAACCTTATGGGAAACTGCAACCTTTGGAGATCCCGGTTTGGAAATGGGAACATATCACTATGGACCTATTGACCAAACTACCTAAAACGATTCGGGGATTCGACGCCATATGGGTGGTTATGGATAGATTGACGAAGAGTGCACACTTCATTCCTATACGCGAAACATATACTTCGGAAAAGATGTCCGAGGTGTATACAAACGAAATAGTGGCACGTCATGGAGTACCGGTATCTATTGTGTCGGATAGAGATACACGGTTTACTTCAAATTTTTGGCGAGATTTCCAAGAACAGATGGGAACAAAACTCTTCATTAGCAGCGCCTACCATCCCCAGACGGATGGGCAGAGTGAAAGAACAATACGGACGTCAGAGGATATGTTGCGGGCATGTATCATCGACTTCGGTGGAAGTTGGGATGTTTATCTACCTTTGGCTGAATTTTCGTATAACAATAGTTATCATTCGAGTATCGGCATGGCACCTTACAAGATGCTATATGGTAGGAAATGAAGAACCCCGGTGTGTTGGGGTGAAGTGGGACCACGTGAACTGGCCCATAAAGATATTGTCCAAGCCACTAATGAGAAAATTGAAGTGGTACGAGCCCATTTGAAAGCAGCCCAAGATAGGCAAAAGTCTTATGCCGACAAAAGACGAAGACCGATTGAATTTCAAATAGGCGACAGGGTTATGTAAAAGGTTTCCTCATGGAAGGGCGTTATCAGATTCAGAAAAAAGGGGAAACTAAGCCCGAGGTTTATCGGGCCATTTAAAATCATCGAACGGATTGGCAAGGTGGCTTATCGCCTCGAACTACCGGAAGAGTAGAATGGAATTCATGGCACGTTTCACGTGTCGCAATTGCGGAAATGTCTAGCGGAGGAAACAGCTTATATCCATTACGACGACATCGAGGTGGATAATAGCCTGAATTATGCGGTGAGACCAGTGGAGATTTTAGATCGAAAGGTCAAGCTCTTGCGAAACAAACAAATCGATCAAGTCAATATCAAGTGGGAGCATAGGAAAGGTTCGGACACTACGTGGGAGTCCGAAGAGGAGATGCGACGTCTCTACCCTACTTTATTTGGTACGTACTTTGGTTTCGGGGACGAAACCCTTTTAAGGAGGGTTGACTTGTAACATCCCGAAAATTCAAATTCTTAAATTTGCAATTAATTTGCGAATAAACAAAATACATATTAGAATATGAGAAATTAGTGTGATGGTTTGTTAGAATGAGAAATCCGAGGATTTGGTTTGGGTGAGATAAACAAAATAAGACAAAACATAAACCTTCAGGGACTACCGTAAGTTACGGTATATACCGTAACTTACGGTAGAGGTCAAAAGGGTTACAGCAGTACTCTCCTGCCTTACCGTAGACCAAGGTTATTCAGGAGCTACCGTAACTTACGGTAGATACCGTAAGTTATGGTAGAGCCCAGAATGTTTTGTGGAATCTTTCATATCCTAGCTAATCGAATCCGTTTTGAATGTAGTTTCGATTAAGCAATATTTCTAGGAACTCTAACGCTAAATTTTGTTAAAAATCTCCAGCTTTCAGGTTTTGCAAGAATGTGGACGATGATCAAGCAGGTTTCGAAGAACCGAACACGAACTTTTGAAGCTTCCGCTTAGATTAACTTTGTTTAGACAATGTTTATGATGTAAACGATCTACTAATCATGTTTTGAATCGGTTCAAACTTGATCGATCGTCCGGTAAGAATTAATTTATTATTTTAGTAGATCCTACCTTATGTATGAAATGAGATGTGAATTGATGTGCTTGGGAAGGGTGTGTTAACACACTCAAACCCGGAAAGTGCACCAAATGTGAACGGTAAAAGCAAGTCACGCACTTGGCTAAACCAAAGCAAATAAAGCTATGTTATAAATGAAATGTTTAATGTTTAATGTAAACATTTCAGTTTCAAGATGTCGAAAGGAAACAATAATGATCCGGTGCCGACAAGCACCGAACAAATGAAAGAGATAATTGCCGAAGAAGTGGGAAAGGCAATTGAAGGTAGTCTATCCGGGTTTATAGACAAAATTCAAAACACGGTGTTGTCACTTGTAGAAGAACGAGTCAAAAGGTTGGAAGATAGTGTCAACCTTATGAAAGATAAATCGGGAGAACGTAAGGGATTTTCGTACAAAGAGTTTATGGCGTGTAAACCGCCAATCTACAACGGGGAGGTTGACCCGATAATATGCCAATGATGGTTGAGCGACGTTGAAGGAGTATTTGAAAGGACCCATTGTGATGAAAGTGACTTTGTTGCTTACGGAACGGGTCAGTTGAGAGGTCAAGCCAAAGATTGGTGGGACAATAAAAAGAATGAAATAGGGGCCGAAGCGGCAAGGGCCATGACATGGGAGGAGTTTAAGACGCCGTTTCTTAAACATCATAGTCCCAAGGCGGTCATTAATAGAATCAAGGAAGAGTTCATGCAACTTAGGCACAAGGGCGAGACCATAGACAAGATTACGGCGACGTTTATGGATAAGATGAAGTTTTGTAGTGAATTGGTGACGAACGAAGAACAGAAGATATACTACTACTATAACATGTTGAGCGCCGAGTATAGGGAGTTTATGACTCCTTCAAAATACGAGACCCTTACCGAGATCATAAACGTTGCTCGGGAACGTGAAATCGAGTTGAAGAAACAAGTTGAAAGGGGTGAACGAAGGGCACATGATGTGAATCCAAGCCCTACAAAGAAAGCTCGAACTGGGGAATCGGGAAAGAAGGTTGATGCTAAAGGTGGGTCGCCAAGCTGTAAGGTGTGTGGAAAAGGGCACAAGGGAGAGTGTCGATTCAAAGACAAACCGTGCCCCATATGTACTAAAACGGGGCACACGGCATCTCTATGCCCGGGTAAAATCTCGGTTTGCTACAAATGTTATCAGCCCGGGCACAAAAAGTCTGAATGCCCAGACTTAGTTGGAAGGAGAGACGATAAAGAATCTCCAGCAGAAGCCCCTAAGGCGAAGGCTAGGTCCTTCCAACTTACCGCGGCCGAAGCAAAGATTGAACCCGATGTGGTCTCAGGTATATTCACAATTAACTCAATTCCTGCACGTGTATTGTTTGACGAAATAATCTGTTGATGGGTGGTCCATTGGACAACCCTTAAGCATGTTAAAATGCGAAATAATCTTTCACTTAATCAAGTAATTATCTTGAATTAGATAACTATTGTTGCCTATGTTTCAGGTGCGGTTCGGGAGCTAAAAAGTGAAGTAAACGCAGCTTTGGAAGGTTTGAAGTTGAACGGGTCGAGTGGGGAGCAGAAGATGTAACAAAGAAGACATATCAGCTTTCCACCGTAAATTACGGTCCTACCGTAATTTACGGTGGACCTGGATTTCATTTGGAGGCTACCGTAACTCAGATAATTTTTACCGTAACAATATCAAGTCCACCGTAAATTACGGTAGGACCGCAATTTACGGTGGCAGCTGCGATCAAATGTGTAACTGCCTCATTAAAGTTAGTTTTATGATGACTTTTCAAGTGTTCTCATCATTGGACGGTTTTGGGACTCACTAGGGGCGAATTTGGCTGTTCTTGCTTGGTTTTGGACAATTCCTAACATTCGGTAAGTGTTTTCGAATTGTATGAACATTGAATTGATTGCTATGATGATTCACCAAGCTATGTGTGGCTAAAACTTTCGGTGATCATCTTAGGTGAAGGTTTCTCTTGAACTTTTGTGTGTTTATTTCTGAATTTTTAGAATGATAACTTGCGTTGCTTGAATATCATGGTGTATGTTTAATTGTTTGTAGCTTGTTAATCGATATTGCAATTTCTAGTCTCAATCGTACGTTCTTGGTGCCGTTGGCAATCGAGATATCACAGGAAGGGTTAGGGTTGGTTATTGATTAATTGATCATCGGGAAACAACCTCGCGTTTACAAATCCGAGTACTTTGTTCCCTTTTATCACTTCGATTATTCATGCACGAGTTATGTCTATGTAACTCTTTCTAGTTGGAATTTCACACAATTGTTTAAAGAAACTGAAACCTAAGATGGTCATTGTTCTCTCCTAATCTGTTTTACAACCATCATTTGATTTGCAATTAGTTTTAATTTAGTATTCTAAAACAACAATCCAAGTCATTGATCTCTATTTTCTGCAAATTAGGTTAATTGTAGTTACTTGCAAAGCTATAAAATCAACACACTTTCCACATACTCCCTGAGTTCGATACCCTATTACCGCTATCTATAGTTGTTATTGGGATTAAATTTGCGTGACCCACGACAAGCACGTCAAATTTTGGCGCCGTCGCCGGGGAGTAGTGCGCAACGTGTGTTATTTTATTTCTTTTTAAGTTTGTTATTTTTTCTGGTTTACGCTGGGTGTGTTAGTGTGCAGGTATTGACAGGTGCATGCGTACTAGGAGCTCTCACAAGCTATCACCTTTAGCATTTGATCCGGAAATCGAACGAACTTTGCGAGCAAACAGAATTTTGTTAAGGGAAAAGACAATTAGCGGTTCACCAACAACACCAACTACACCAATCACACCAATCCGATATATGGATCCACCCCAACCACCACCCACTACGGGTGAACCTACTCCACCATTTATACCAACATCCACTCAACCGTCACCCAATACCACCATGCCCAGTTCTACTACCGAATTTACTTCACCATTTGATATCCCACCACCCAATACTACATTACCTACCACTACTCAAACTGAACCTACCCTTACCTTTAGCCTTGCTTCTATAATTCCACCACTCACCCATTTCTTCCCAGCTTCAGGTCAATCGTCATCCACCTATACATTACCACAAGGCTCAACTGTTGTTCATGCTACTTCATCATTTGGAGCACCAAACCAGTCAGGTTTTCAATACTCATCTTTTCCATTTGGGCCATCATCGGGGGGCATAGAAGGAGATGGATATGAAGAAGGTTATGAAGATTTCGTGGGTTATGAGGAAGAGGGTTATGCTTATGTGGGTAGTGGAGATCAAGGGGAGTTGACTTATGTACCTGGTCAAACGCAAAGAATGTCAAGTGTTGGTGGAATGCCACAACAACAACAACTCATACCACAACATAGTCGGCCAAGACCACAAGGGCCACCAATGCAACGCCCTATCCCATTGCAACAAGTTCGGCCACAAAACGTACAACCTCAATTCCGCAAAGCCACTTCAATACCCACCGATGCCCCAACAACAATTTCAACAACCAATCGCACCACAAGGGCATATACCAAGACCTATGGGTCCTATTCGTCCAAGGGGTCGGTTGGGTGTTCCAAGAAGGCATCTTAGGGAACAAGCACGAGGAATAGAAGCACATTTCAGGCCAATCATTACTCAAAATCCTTCACCGGTGGTTATCCCTCACAACAACCAAGGGAGAACCTTTGAAGTAAGAACGAATTCTTTGCAAAGTTTGTCGAAATACAAAGGGCTAGCAACGGAGGAGCCGTATTTCCATTTAGAGGCCTATGACTCAATTTGCAATACTTTTGGAAGTCAAGGTTTTTCGGCCGATGATGTCAAGTTGGTCATATTTCAGTTTTCTTTGGAGGACAAGGCAAAGAAGTGGTTCTACACTTTGCCTTCAGCATCTATTTATACTTGGGCGGAGATGCAACAAATTTTCTTAGACGAATTTTACACTGCCCAAAAGACCAACGATGCTAGAAAAGGATTGAGGAGCTTCCAACAACAACATGGTGAGATGTTTCACGAGGCATTTGAACGTTTTAATATGATGATTAAAAATTGTCCTCACCATGGGATTGAACTTTGGGAGTTGATGAATGCCTTCCACGAGGGGTTGAGTGCCGAGGATGCTCGAGATTTAATGTCCATTACCGGTGGGACTTTTGGTACAAACTATGAGAATGACGATTGGGAGTTCTTAGAGAACATGGCAATTACATCGAAGAGAAAGGCTCAAGCATCGAGGAGAGCGCGACCGGCCATTGCCCGACCTCAATTGCACGCAATAGATGATGGTAATGTTCAAACTACTAACCAAATTTATGATGTTTGTGCATTGTGTAATGAAATAGGTCATGCGGCTGAAAATTGCCAAGGAAAGGTGGAGGGCACTAAAGTTGGGTGCACGAGATTTGTTACTGGGTGAGCCGGACGAGCCAGAAAGCGATGAAGAAGTAGTTCCGAGTGGAGATGAGGACTATGCGGACGAGCCGCATGGTGTTGAAAATGTGGGTCAAGGTGGTTATGGTAGTGGTCATGGTGGGATGTTTTATGATTATACGCAGCAATCTTATGTGCCGGGTTGGGCCTATGAAGGCACAATGCAAGAAGTGATTGCGAGTCAACGCCCTCCGGCATCCGTGTTTGATACGTGGTCGGGGTCAGAGAGGACGTTGTATGATCAAAACACGAGAAATAGTGCAAGTATAGAGCGGGCCTTGAAACATAGCTTGGATCGTCACGAGTTATGGAATCGCACACATGCGTATTCCCGGGAAGTGGAAATAAATAACCGTTATTTTGATGATCACGAAAGGAGATTGCACGCGGATTATCATGCCGGGCGGCCGGTGGCTGTGGATCCACAACATGTGGATTATGCGTCACTACCACCTTATGATGGTAGTATTTCGTATCCAACCCCGCCGATCCACCACTCGCAATGGATTGACCCGAGGCAACAAGAGGGAGCGCAACAACAATAAGGAGGAAGTAGTAGCGGCTCATTCGCGTTCGGTGAATGGAACGACGTGATGTCTTCCATGTTTGGACCTCCGGGACCGCGCTATTATTAGTCAGGTTGTGTTCTTCCTTTGTATATTTTTGTGCATATTTGTTAGTTTGTTTGTTTAAGGTTGGGCGGTTGGGTGGTGTTATGATTGTGTTGTTTTGTTGGGTTGGTGATTGATTGGTGGTGTCATATGTTAAAAAGAAGAAAAAACATAAAAAATTATAAAATGAAAAGTACAAAAAGAAATTTGGGGTTTGAGTGAAGAAGCGTTTTTGTTGATGTTGAAAACAAAAATTTAGTGGTCAAAGCCTCTCAAAGCCATACATTGGGGTCAATGTATCCCAAGTGTGGGGATGGGGGGAATTTTTTTGAAGATTTTGAAAAATTTTGAGCCAAGCGAAACGATGTGAAAATTTGAACACCCTAGATTAACCCTAAATTGGTGCACCGGCAACCCTTGATACCTTTTCATTCTTGGTGAGAGTTGTAGCCACACTTGTATATAAATAATGCTTATCTTTGATGAGAGTGGCTACGGGTGGGGGTGCATTAGAACTTGTGCTTGAATGCGATTTGAGTCCTTAGTTAGACATGAATGCAAAAAGGATAAGGGCATTTAGGTAGCCTCGTCGTTGGTGTGAGCGAGTGTGGGATTTGGGGGGTTGGACCTCATAAGTTATATATATGAGCATGGTAGTGAGAGGGGCGGGGGTTTGGACATTTAGTTGCCAAATTTTGTGCCTTAAAAGCCTATCATTTGTTACCCCTAGCTACTTACTTAAAAATTTACCCAAATTTGACCCGGTCTTATAGTGTTAGTGATAGTATTAGTAGTTTTAGTAGTTTGAAGTAGATATGTTTGATGCGTTATTGTATTTTTGTTTGCTTTGTAAAAAAAAAAGCAATGAAAAATGAAAAGAAAAAAAATGAAAAAGTGATATTTAGTTGTCTTGTATATAGTAGTTAAGTTTGATAGTTGTTTGTTTGTTTATTTTTGTATTAAAAGACCGGGTCAAGTTTTTGCTACTTCATATATATTCCATTTCCTACCTATACACCTAGCCACGTTACAACCTTGAAAGTCCCTTTGATTTGCATTCATGTTTGAACCATGTTAGGAGAATGATTGATTTAGGTACAAGCTTATGATTGTGCAACCACCCGTGTGCCTAGTGTGTGTCTAGCTTATCTTTGCTAGTTTCACTTGTAGCCGAGAGGAGAGATTTAGAGAGGGGTGCATTGGTTGGGTGTTAAAAAGGGGTTAGTAAAAGATTGCATGTTTTTGCTTGGTTTAATTTGATCACTTGTTTTGAAATTGATTTGATGAGTTGCTTGGGACAAGCAACGGTTAAGTGTGGGGATGTGACGGGTGGTCCATTGGACAACCCTTAAGCATGTTAAAATACGAAATAATCTTTCACTTAATCGAGTAGTTATCTTGAATTAGATAACTACTGTTGCCTATGTTTCAGGTGCGGTTCGGGAGCTAAAAAGTGAAGTAAACGCAGCTTTGGAAGGTTTGAAGTTGAACGGGTCGAGTGGGGAGCAGAAGATGCAACAAAGAAGACATATCAGCTTTCCACCGTAAATTACGGTCCTACCGTAATTTACGGTGGACCTGGATTTCATTTGGAGGCTACCGTAACTCAGACAATTTTTACCGTAACAATATCAAGTCCACCGTAAATTACGGTAGGACCGTAATTTACGGTGGCGGCTGCGATCAAATGTGTAACTGCCTCATTAAAGTTAGTTTTATGATGACTTTTCAAGTGTTCTCATCATTGGACGGTTTTGGGACTCACTAGGGGCGAATTTGGCTGTTCTTGCTTGGTTTTGGACAATTCCTAACATTCGGTTTGTGTTTTCGAATTGTATGAACATTGAATTGATTGCTATGATGATTCACCAAGCTATGTGTGGCTAAAACTTTCGGTGATCATCTTAGGTGAAGGTTTCTCTTGAACTTTTGTGTGTTTATTTCTGAATTTTTAGAATGATAACTTGCGTTGCTTGAATATCATGGTGTATGTTTAATTGTTTGTAGCTTGTTAATCGATATTGCAATTTCTAGTCTCAATCGTACGTTCTTGGTGCCGTTGGCAATCGAGATATCACGGGAAGGGTTAGGGTTGGTTATTGATTAATTGATCATCGGGAAACAACCTCGCGTTTATAAATCCGAGTACTTTGTTCCCTTTTATCACTTCGATTATTCATGCACGAGTTATGTCTATGTAACTCTTTCTAGTTGGAATTTCACACAATTGTTTAAAGAAACTGAAACCTAAGATGGTCATTGTTCTCTCCTAATCTGTTTTACAACCATCATTTGATTTGCAATTAGTTTTAATTTAGTATTCTAAAACAACAATCCAATTCATTGATCTCTATTTTCTGCAAATTAGGTTAATTGTAGTTACTTGCAAAGCTATAAAATCAACACACTTTCCACATACTCCCTGAGTTCGATACCCTATTACCACTATCTATAGTTGTTATTGGGATTAAATTTGCGTGACCCACGACAAGCACGTCATCTGTGCCCTTAGAAGTTGAAATAGGGGACAATAAAAGTTTTATAGTTTGTGATATTTGTCGACGCTGCAAATTAAGCATCGAGGATGAAGATTACCTGATAGACCTAATCCCGATGTCAATGGGGGAATTTCAAGTAGTCGTTGGGATTGAACCCTATCAGAGGAACAGATAATTAAAGCCAAAACTGGATCAGAACAGTGGATCCCGAATAAGCAGATGTTTACATACAAATCTCTCCCCTTGAAAGTGGTTTCATATCTGCTGACCTCCTATCTGCTGATCTTACAAAGTGTTGACCTACAACTGCTGCTCAAGTAAAGACCTGATGGAAGACTAAAGCCCTGCTGATTCTATCTACTGCCTTGAGTCAAGCACTGCTGATCCGGACAAGTACTGCTGGGTTCACAGCAGTGGAAAGTTGCAGCAGCTGATCTATAGTCTGTCTTGTAAAGTAATGTAATAGCAGTAGTTAACATAGCAGTGTTTGTATAGATCAGAGGTTAGAGTTTGTTAGGAGGTTAGATGTCACTTTCATGGTGACGTCAGCTAAGATGCTCAGTGGTTTGCAAGTGCCTATAAATAGATCAGTACTTTGTACTGTTCTATTAGCTCTTTTGCATCATTGTCTTCTTTGCACGAACAAACAACTGAGCTCTGGCTGAGGGGGAGTTTGCATTCATTCATCAATCATTGTAATCGTTATTGAAATAAATTCAATCTTCCGATTCATTGTGAAAAGATGTTTGATCAAAGTATTACTCTCGTTTGATTGTATGCAAAGTTTGTTTCTATCATAATTCCGCTGCACACTCATCCATTTTCATTTTAATTACAAACACAAAATACAATCAGAAACAAACTCAGATCCAACAATTGGTATCAGAGCTTGGACAGTCAAATTTGATTTAACAATCATTTTGACATAAATAGTTCGGCTCATAACAGTTGATACTGATCGTTTGTTCGTTCGTTGAAAAACAGAGCAAGCATTAATCACCATTAAAGTTGATTTATCAGTGTCTGTAAAACAACAAGAATGACGTCACAATCTCAGGATGATAAAAACAACATTGGCTCTATTTTTAAACCACCTATGCTAAAAAGAAATGAGTACAACATCTGGCAGAGGAGGATGGGTCACATCCTCGCTCAACAAAGCACATGTTGTTGGAGGTCTGTTGTCTTTGGTCCCCATGTTCCCACAGTGCCAAGCGCTGAAGATGCTAAAAAGTTCCATTTTTAGGTCTGAACATTGCATTTCCTGTTTAAAAGGAAAACAGCATAAAAGTTCTTACAAGTCCATTGAAGAGTCCAAAACAACCCAGTGTTTGCAAATGCAACACATGGATTTGTTTGGCCCAGTTCAAGTCATGAGTCTCAAGAAGAAAAGATATTGTTTGGTTATTGTTGATGACTTTTCTAGGTTTACATGGACTTTCTTTTTACACTCAAAAGATGAGACTGCAGGCATTTTGCAAGACTTTGTGACACAGTTTGAAAAGCAATTTGACCTTCCAGTGAAAAGCTTCAGGAGTGACAATGGCACAGAATTCAAAAATAAGGAGTTGGATGCCTTCTGTGTGAAGAAAGGGATTGTAAGGCAGTACAGCATCCCTAGAACACCAGAGCAAAATGGGGTAGTGGAAAGGAAGAACAGAACTTTGATTGAGGCTGCCAGAACCATGCTTGCATATTCAGGTTTGCCATTAACTTTCTGGGCAGAGGCAGTAAACACTGCTTGCTATGTCCAGAACAGAGTTTTAATAAACCCCAGGCACAAAAAGACTGCTTATGAAATTCTGTATAAAATCAAACCACTGAACTCATATTTCAAGGTGTTTGGCTGCCCATGCTTTATTTTGAACTTAAAAGATTCCATTTCAAAATTTGCATCCAAAATTGATTGTGGTTATCATCTGGGATACTCAACCACTACCAAGGCCTACAAAGTGTTCAATACACGGACCAAGGCAGTGGAGGAGACTTTGAATGTTAAGTTCAATGAACTTTCATCAATGAAAATCCCAGCAAACTGTCACACCGTGGCTTTGCGGAAGCGTGGTTATTTTGGTGTGACTTCTTAATACCATAGCTTAACCATAACAAGCTATATGATTTAAAAACCATGCAAGATCATCCATTCGATTAAGTTTTAAAAACCAAATACAATAACATTGTCTTAACGGAAACACATCCTAACGACATAAACATTGTTCAACAAACACAACATAACATAAGCATAGTTTAAGGACTGTGACTTGTCCAGGAAAGAATCACATTCCCTAAACCCGGATGACCTCGTAACTAGTGCAGCGGGAAAACGTGTCATACCGCGCCAGATCCTTTAATTCCCTGAAATACATGTAAGTTGAAAAATCAACAATAATGTTGAGCGAGTTCATGTGTAAGTGAGTAAATAAACATTTGTAAGTATAAAATCCTGGTATGTAGCACATAAGGGAATTGAGATCACCAATGGTTTGCAATGCCACTGATATGTGTGAAGTGCAAGTAGGGAGACTCAAACCTAGCAGATTTATGCGTCGGGCACAAAGTCACCCCGAGGTCCATTTCTAGTTTGGCCTGGGGCTGGGCTCGCTACACCCAGATAGATCTACCGCTCCTGTCCCTCGGTCCTACCATGAGGACTAATGGCCTCATGTTGCTCCTACCCACTCACATGATCTAAGTAGTAAACCTCCTTACGCTAACCATACCATGTATAAAGTACTTGTAATCAAAGTAACATGTATTTCACCCCCGTAGTTTAGAAAACTGAAAACAGTTAAGGGAAAAGGGGGACATGAAATCACAGTGGTGCGTCTCTACCAAGTATACCTCCAAATCAAGCAGCTGTGTGACGACCTACACGTACTAACTCTATTAGACGGACGGCTGTGCCTTAGCTTTAAGGTTTAAGTTTTCGGGAAATAGTTAGACAACTATTTCGTGTTTACATTCTGTATACTTGGTAATCATTTTCATTCCCAAGGATGGGGGATCTAATACATGTGTGTTCGTATAATTTCGAAATATATTATTAAGTCTCACTTAAAATATATTTTATTTCTAATCCCAAATATAAATATTCTGCTCAAAAATATTATATTTTCTATTACACGTAATTTTCCCCAAAATAATACTTTAACAAAAATACGCGTTCATGAATATTTCCTTAAAATGTGTAAGTTACGTTTTAACGATCGAGTGGTAATAATAATTACCGGTGTAACTTATATATTTATCGTTAAAGCGCTCGTATTATTTTGGATTCGTTGACATTCGATAATATTATTTTTACCCTGAAAATAATATTTATGTATCTTCGCAAATAATGACAAGTAACGTTGTAAAAAAATATATATATTTACCAAATATATTTATCACGTTTAATTTTTGTGAAAATCCCACCTCCGATATTTTGTAAATAAAGTCGTGGCGAAACTTATATTTTGAAAACATGTCGAGAAGTATTTCTAACACTTATAGTGAAAATAATTCTAAGTGTTAGGTTTTTAGAAAAATTTCGCCAGAGTTTCCTCTGTAACTGGAGGTGGCCACGATCTCAAGCGTATCATTTTCTTTTATAAATCAACCCAACAATTTCCTTATTTAACCAAAACAATGTTCAAGACAACAAACTAGTCAACAAATATATACAAGTCGCAAAAATCACATGAACTTGTGGTTTTCTAATATTATGAAGTAAATCCCATTACTTTTAGCGGATCTCTATATAAATCCATCCGATTTTGTAAAAACCTCGTTTTTAGAGAAATTCCGTTTTTACAACTTCTCGTCATCTTTTACAAAAATAGTTATTTTGTCGAAACCTTGTGTTACACAAGTGTTTACACACTTGTGTGTTCTAAAAATCATTTTTTTTTGTTAGTGTAAGATCCGTCTTTAGAAAACATAATTTCTTTGATACTTGGTTCTTTGAAAATACCGCTTGTAGATCCGTAGATCTACTAGTTTTAAACACTATTTCACAAGCTAAATCGCTTTTACACAAGTTCATGATTCGTGTGTGGTAGAGTTTCATCCTTTAACCCTTGTTACTTCCAAAACAATCTTATGTCATGATCCAAGATCATGACCAATCCGGGTTAAACGATGATCCGAGCTACCACAACATAGATCGGGTCCAAATAACTACACAAATCAAATACTACAAGTTTTACACAACAAACAAGCTTTTAAACATCACTTTTAGTGTTTTTAGTAGACTTTCATGTTTCAACTTGCATGTTTACGAGTTTTAATCGTTACAAATCATTTTAACCACTTCAAAATAGTTCGAGAGGGTGATTATAGCAACTTACTACTAACTCGAGGCTAGGGGAGAATCTAGACGCAAAATGAGAGGATAAAAGCAATAGAGTGAGGTCCTTCGCCTTCCGAATGCACCAAGCCTTCTTATCCGCGATCCTTGACGCTTGTATGGACTTGGAATGTGAAGATCAAAATCGAAATGTGAAGGAATGATATAGGGGGTGTTCGGCCGAAGCCTTTGAGAGAGGGGGGGAAGTGTTTGGTGAATGCTAAGTGGTGAATGATCAAGTGTGTAATCTCTAGCTCTTATAGACAAACTTAAGTTCTTTAACCATTGGATTTCATGTCACTTTAATATTAAACAAATGTAATTAAATAATCAAGAAGGACAAAAGGATGTCCCCCCTCTTGGGGACGGTTTGTAAAGGGGGGGGGGGGGGGTAGTTTGGTTCAAATCCAACTAAACATTAGTTAAGAGTTAGGTTAATCTAGTTAAGTTTAGGGATTAACCCGGTTAGTAGTGTGTTGTGCTTTATTGCGGGTGTTAGGGTATTCAGGGACCCTAACTGGCTCAGAAAAAGATAAGTAATGTTATTAACAATATTTTCATGTTCCGGGTATAGTCCGGTTGTTCGGTTGGATAGTAATCCGTTAAAGCGTTAAACAAGCTTTAAAGTGTCGTTAATACCCTTTTTAGTGACACAACTTATTCCTCCAAAGTGTCATTGTAACTTATTCCTAGAGACGCAGTTCTACAACCTTGTATCCCTACACTCACCACTAGTGTAGTAAAATATTTCTGGCTCATACAGGCCTTAGAGGTAGTGTCTGCCTGATGCTGGCTTTATCAGCATGTTCAATAGGTAATCCGTTTATAGTGCTACTGTGCTTTTTGTGCATCATGTTTTTCACTAAGGTTCAGCATTTAAATAATGTAGTGACGGTAAGTAAAGTATGATGCAGGTATATGCATGTATCTGAAATCAAGTAGCAGTTCATCAGTAATTTCAAACAAGCACAGTAATTAAGCAGTAATTAATTATTAATTAAGTCGTACGGATACCTGGTTTAGTGAGGGTTGTCACATTCTCCCCCCGTTAGAAAAATTTCGTCCCGAAATTTTAAGTTCTGCTTGTAGATGCAGGGTTCTTAGGAAATAGGTGGGGGTATTTCTCTTTCATCCGGTCCTCACGCTCCTAGGTGTATTCAGGACCATGTCTGGCATTCCAACGAACTTTGACGAGCTTGACACTGCTCCGGCGGGTCTTGTTTACTTTCCAATCTGTAACCTCAACCGGTTCTTCAACGAAATGGAGCGTGTCGTCAACATGAATCTCGTCTATGGGAATGGCAATGGTATCTTGAGTTGGACTTTTCTTCAGGTTGGATACATGAAATGTATCGTGAACTCCATTCAGCTCGGCAGGTAAGTCCAGCTTGTATGCTACTAGTCCTATTCTTTCCGAAACTCTGAAAGGACCAATGTAGCGCGGATTTAACTTTCCACGCTTTCCGAAGCGTGCCACACCCTTCCAGGGTGAAACTTTCAATAAAAGCATATCTCCAACTTGGAATTCCAAGTGTTTCCGGTTTGGATCTGCATAGGCTTTCTGTCTTTCACGAGCTGCTTCGATGCGTTTTCGGATCTGCGCAATCTTGTCTGTCGTCTCTTGGACGATTTTGGGACCAACAAGCTGTCTATCACCTGCGTCAGCCCAACATAAGGGTGATCGACACTTGCGTCCGTAAAGAGCTTCGAATGGCGCGGCACCAATACTGGTGTGGTAGCTGTTGTTGTATCAAAATTCGACCAGTGGCAAATGCTTATCCCAGCTACCGCCCAAATCCATAACACATGCTCTCAGCATGTCTTCCAAAGTCTGTATCGTCCGCTCGCTTTGCCCGTCGGTCTGCGGGTGAAATGCGGTGCTCATATTCAATTGTGAGCCAAAAGCTTCTTGGAAGGATTGCCAAATCCTTGATATGAACCTTCCGTCTCTATCGGAAATGATTGAGAGAGGTACTCCATGGCACGTAACGATCTCTCTCATGTAAATTTCGGCCAACTTGCTCGTATTATCCTTCTCTCTGATAGGTAAGAAATGTGTTGATTTCATTAATCGATCCACTATTACCCAAATAGTGTCATGGCCTCTTGGCGTTCTTGGCAACTTTGTAATAAAATCCATGGAGGTTTGTTCCCATTTCCACTTGGGAATCTCGGGTTGTTGCAGAAGTCCTGAAGGCTTCTGATATTCGGCTTTAACCTTAGCGCATGTTAAACATTTGCTCACATAAACAGCAACATCGCCTTTCATCCTAGGCCACCAATAATAATCTTTGAGATCCTGGTACATCTTATCCGCTCCAGGGTGGATAGAGTACCGCGACTTGTGAGCTTCATCGAAAATAACCTTCCTTAAACCTCCAAACAAAGGAACCCAAATCCTTTTCTCAAAACATAACGTTCCTTCCTCGTTTGGTACCAGTAGCTTCTCCATCCCACGGAGATATTCTTCTTCAAGGTTTCCTTCCTTGAGAGCTTCTTTCTATGCGGCACGAATGCGCAAGGAAAGATCGGTTCGGATAATCATTTCTAAAGCCCTAACCCTTATGGGCTTGATCCTCTCCTTTCGACTTAGGGCATCGGTGACCACATTCGCCTTCCCTGGATGATACTTTATCTCGCAGTCGTAATCGTTCAGCAACTCAACCCAATGTCTTTGCCTCATATTCAGCTCCTTCTGGTTGAATATGTGTTGTAGTGCCTCCAGATCTTTAATGCAAATACCACTGCGCCAAGTTCCAAATCATGTGTGGTATAGTTCTTTTCGTGCACTTTCAATTGACGTGATGCGTAAGCAATAACCTTTTGGCGTTGCATCAACACGCAACCCAATCCTTGACGCGAAGCGTCGCAGTATACCACAAAATCATCTGTACCTTCCGGTAGTGCTAAGATTGGCGCATTGCAGAACTTATCCTTCAATATCTGGAACGCTTCTTCCTGTTTGATTCCCCAATCAAACTTCTTATCTTTCTGCGTGAGGAGCGTCAATGGTTGAGCGATTATTGAAAAATCCTCAATGAATCTTAGATAATAGCCAGCCAAACCCAAGAATTGTCGAATCTCGGTTGGCGTCTTTGGCGTTTCCCAATTCTTAATCGCTTCGATCTTGGTGGGATCCACGTGGATTCCATCTCCATTTACCACGTGCCCAAGGAATTGTACTTCTCGTAGCCAAAACTCGCACTTAGAGAACTTAGCATACAACTGTTCTTTCTTCAGCAGCTCCAAAATAGCTCTTAGGTGTTGCTCATGCTCAGCCTTCGTCTTTGAATAAATCAAGATATCATCGATGAACACTATCACGAACTTATCCAAGTACGGCTTGCAAACTCTATTCATCAAATCCATGAACACTGCAGGTGCGCTTGTTAACCCAAACGGCATAACTAGGAACTCGTAGTGCCCATAACGAGTTCTGAAGGCTGTCTTTGGGATACTCTCCTCTTGTATCCTTAACTGATGGTATCCAGATCGAAGATCGATCTTTGAATAAAAGCTTGAGCCTTGAGTTGGTCAAACATATCTTCAATCCTTGGCAGAGGGTATCTATTCTTGATCGTCAGCTTGTTCAACTCCCAGTAGTCAATACACATACGAAAACTACCGTCCTTCTTCTTGACAAACAAAACTAGAGCTCCCCAAGGCGAGAAGCTTGGTCGGATAAATCCCTTATCTAACAACTCTTGAAGTTGTGTCGACAGTTCCTGCATCTCAGACGGAGCAAGTCTATAAGGTGCCTTAGCCACAGGCGCGGCTCATGGAACTAAGTCAATGCGGAACTCTACTTGTCTCTGAGGTGGAAGTCCAGGTAAGTCCTCTGGGAAGACTTCTGGATATTCCCTCACGACAGGGATGTCTTCTATTCTCGGCTCAGCAACCTTCTTATCCACAATGTGTGCCAGGAAGGCAACACATCCCTTCTGCAAACACTTTCGCGCTTTAAGCAGCTGATAATTCTTAACGGCGTATCACGCTTCTCCCCGTGAACCACAATTGTTTCGCCATCTTCGGTTGGGATACGAACGACCTTTTCGCGACAAACTATTTCAGCCTTGTTGCCTGATAACCAATCCATTCCTACCACCACATCGAAGCTTCCCAACTGGACTAGTAGTAGATCCAAAGCAAACTCACGCTCTCCCAATTCGATCACACAGCCTCTGATAACTTCATTGGCTTCTACTATCTTTCCATTAGCCAATTCGATTGAGTATGGAATATCTAATTTACTACCGGCTAAACCAAGCATATTCTTAAACTCTAACGACACGAAACTATAATCGGCGCCAGTATCAAATAAAACGGATGCATAGCGTTGGTTTACAGGGAACGTACCAGTGACAACATTGGGATCCGGGCGCGCCTCCCTCGCTTCAATATTAAACACTCTTCCACGGGCTTGGTTTAACTCCGGGCAGTTCCTCTTGTAATGCCCAAGATCACCACAGTTGAAGCATCCAGGTCTCTGCCCGTTTCCACCAGCTTGATTATTCCTCTGGTTACGATTCACGGCGCCCGCTTGATTAGCATTGTTGCCTCGATTCCCATTACCTCCATTGTTTCCTTGTGGGCGATTTCCATTAACACCCCGGTTGTTATTTTTGTTTCCGAATCCTCCCTGGCCTCCCTGGCCAGCTGTGGCCCAACAAGTGTCCTTCAAGTGGCCCGGCTTTCCACATGCTTCGCATACTTTCACACTACAATGGCCAGAATGGTGGCGTTGGCAGGTATTACACTTGGGCTGGGTGCCCATATATCCTTTTCCTTTCTTTCCACTACCAGCTGTAACCTGAGCTGGCGTGCCTGATCCTCCTTTCTTAACCACCACACTGGCGCCCTGCTTGAAGTTCGAGAACTTTCGTTTGTTACCTCCTGATGACTCGACGTGAGTCTCTTTCTTCTTAGGCTCAACATCATCGAACTTGTTCAGGCGAATAGCCTCCTCTGTGAGAGCCACGCTCAGATCAATTGCCTCAGTAATTGTCGCAGGCTTGGATGAGGTCACCATGCTTATGATTTGAGGAGCTAATCCCCAAATGAAACGTTCAATCCGCTTGAACTCCGGAGTGACCATGTAGGGTACCACATGCGATAAGTCATGGAACCTCTGAACGTATTCTGCGATCTTTGGACCTTCCATTTTCAAATGCCAGAACTCAGTTTCCAATCTTTGGATTTCCGCGCGAGAGCAATACTTTTTGCGCATAAGTTCCTTCAGTTCGGTCCAGGTTAGCGCGTAGGCAGCAGCTTCACCAAATGTCTGTACTTGCAAATTCCACCAAGAGAGGGCTCCATCCAAGAATTGCCCCGAGATATAGGTGACTTGCTGATCTAGTGCGCATTTGCTCATGCGAAGAACAGATTCAGTTTTCTCAGCCCAACGAACAAAGGCGACAGCACCTCCTGTGCCATCAAAGTTGACCGGTTTGCAGTCTAGAAACTGCTTGTAGGTGCACCCTGCACACACATTATAACATGTGAACGGCATTAGCATCTTTGCTATAGATATCCAATTAGGTCATGGTATGTCTAAATGACTTAGTATTACCATGAGGTGGATTGTTGTTGCCATTGTTGTTTGAGCTGCTTCCGCTGGGTCCTCCTTGCGAGGCGGCGTATTGCGCGATGGCAGCAGCGATGATTTGATGGAGTTCTGCCTCATTGGTAGGCATCGGCGTTTGACGTCTAGGCGGCATCTTCTAAAAGATGGGTTTACGTCGGTCAGGCCATAATAAAGATCCCATGTTATAATACGTACGCTTTATTATGATAGTAATAATACATAACATCTCATGTTATAATCATATCAATCACACAACATCCCATGTTATAAAACATAAATAATCAATCAAAACATCACATATGATGAGAATACTGCGATTTTCATATATCGAGACCACATAGTAAGTGTACAGGTACATAATAGTGTCATACATCATCATCGACTAAGGGCTACATCACCCTAGTCCAAAAACTATATCAAATCAGTGTCTGTACATCAAATACATGTCAACAAAAGTCATAATCATAATGTAGTCTCCAAAAATGTTGTGCAGTCAAAAGCAATCGTCGTCTTCTCACCAGCGTCTACCCATACGGTACTGAAGAGCTCTACACGGATGGCGGTGGAGGAGGGGGAAAGTGAGTGTAAAACAAGCGATGCAAATGGAGCCAGTCCTCCTCCATGGCTCTCTGGGTACGCAAGAAAGAAGCAACCTGCTGCTCTAGGGCAAAAAGGCGTGCATCATAGTCTGGTGGTAAAGGTCGAGAGGGCTGCAAAGGAGAGTGGGTCTGACCCTGGCACTGACACGGCGGCGGCTGGGCTCTCTCAAGCTCCTGAATGCGCTGCGTGTGTGCCTCGTGCTGGGCGACAAAAGACATCAAAACATCCTCAATGGAATATCCCATATGGAAAGGATGGTAAGGGTCGGTCGGTGTCAGGGCAGGTGGTGATGACCAGAGAAACGGCTCACTGGTGGGATCAAAAGGTGCCACATGAAATGGAGAAACAGGGGAAAAGTAGCAGACGGTGGTATAACAGGGATAGATACCGGTACATGTCCAAAAGGGTGAGCCGAAGAACCCTCTCCAGGTCGCGCTGGAGGTGTAAACTGAGGAAATGAAAAGGAGGTATCAACGTGATGGGTATCAGTGATCTGAGGGGGAATAGGTGGGACCTCGTCATCAGCAGGAATCCACCCATGCTGGGCGTGCTCATCTCGTGGGTCCATCTGTGCCTCAAAAAGTGCACGATCAAACTGAACTGGCATAGGATCATGGTGAGGTGCAACAAGAGGGTCAACTGGTGCATCAGCAATAAGTGGGGGATCAACATGATCAGCAGCAATGACATGATCGCCCTCCAACAACGGAGCATCCACTGGGTGATCATCAATAGGTGGGTCAGCAATGACAGGCTCAATAATAGGTACGTCAGCATGAACTGGGTCGTGCTCAAATGCAGGGTCTAGAGCGGCTACCTGCTCAGGGGCCATGGCAGGCTCGGGGTCATCAAAGGCCATCCCAAAATCAAACTCGGGATCGATGGGATCAACTGGGTCTACTGGGTCGACTGGATCCTCCATAGGCTGATCCATGGGTATAAACTCTATATCCTGATCTGGGTCGAATCCTGGGGGAAAGACAGGATCGGAATCCTCCACATCATCGTGGTCGAAAGCAAAACTAGGAATAGGGGCAACAGAGGATGCCTGGTCAGGATTTGATCCATGTGAGAAGTGTTGCGCACTCTGGGTGTGTGAAGGTGCGGAGGCCACAAACTCGAAAGAGTCTGGGACCGGAGAGTGAGCGGGTGACTCCTCGGCGGGAACATCTGCGATCATCAAGAGATCACCAGCAGCAAGAAGGGCCTCGCCCTGAACATCCTCCTCTAAGGGCTCATCATCATACAGATCGACGTCGCCATCATCGTCGGCGTCGAGAAGCAAATTGTAAGCAGGATAAACAGCTAAGGGTATGGGAGCAGGGATCTCCACTAACGGTAGGTCCCCGGACAAAGGGCCATCAGCGAGCTCATCAGCACCATCAGGTAAAGCAAAGGGCTGAAAGTCGTCCTCGTCCGTGCTAGTAACGTCGGATGTGTGGACCTCGTGCTCTGAAGACTCTAGGTCATCTGATACTATAGGTCTAGGTCCTGTGGTGTCTGAGTCACCTGTGCCAGAGGTGTCCATGGTGTCTGTAACATAAACACAAACAGTCAATCAAATAATCACATAAGTCACCAAGTAAGCATTCAAATAATTCTCCTAGTCCCACTAGCCTCCCAGCCTCTCAGACTGCTCTTACTAGTCCCACTAGCCAAATTCTCCCAGCCTCTCAGACTGCTCTTCCTAGTCCCACTAGCCAAATTCTCCCAGCCTCTCAGACTGACTCCTCCTAGTCCCGCTAGCCAAATTCTCCCAGCCTCTCAGACTGACTTCCTAGTCCCGCTAGACAACTACCTCGGTCTCCCAGACCGAGCCTCGGCCTCCCAGACCGAGCCTATAAATAATAAATAAAATGTGCTCAACATTTGTTTGTAAAAAGTTTTGGATCTGGACTTAAGTGGTATGCAGTAAAAATGTTTTCGTGAGAGCCCTAGTGATCATAGTCTAGACTCGAGAAAGAATCCTAGTTCGCTATGATCAGAGCTCTGATACCAAGCTGTCACACCCTGGCTTTGCGGAAGCGTGGTTATTTTGGTGTGACTTCTTAATACCATAGCTTAACCATAACAAGCTATATGAAATAAAAACCATGCAAGATCATCCATTCGATTAAGTTTTAAAAACCAAATACAATAACATTGTCTTAATGGAAACACATCCTAACGACATAAACATTGTTCAACAAACACAACATAACATAAGCATAGTTTAAGGACTGTAACTTGTCCAGGAAAGAGTCACATTCCCTAAACCCGGATAACCTCGTAACTAGTGCAGCGGGAAAACGTGCCATACCGCGCCAGATCCTTTAATTCCCTAAAATACATGTAAGTTGAAAAATCAACAATAATGTTGAGCGAGTTCATGTGTAAGTGAGTAAATAAACCTTTGTAAGTATAAAATCCTGGTATGTAGCACATAAGGGAATTGAGATCACCAATGGTTTGCAAGGCCACTGATATGTGTGAAGTGCAAGTAGGGAGACTCAAACCTAGCAGATTTATGCGTCGGGCACAAAGTCACCCCGAGGTCCGTTTCTAGTTTGGCCTGGGGCTGGGCTCGCTACACCCAGATAGATCTACCGCTCCTGTCCCTCGGTCCTACCATGAGGACTAATGGCCTCATGTTGCTCCTACCCACTCACATGATCTAAGTAGTAAACCTCCTTACGCTAACCATACCATGTATAAAGTACTTGTAATCAAAGTAACATGTATTTCACCCCCGTAGTTTAGAAAACTGAAAACAGTTAAGAGAAAAGGGGGACATGAACTCACAGTGGTGCGTCTCTACCAAGTATACCTCCAAATCAAGCAGCTGTCTGACGACCTACACGTACTAACTCTATTGGACGGACGGCCGTGCCTTAGCTTTAAAGTTTAAGTTTTCGGGAAATAGTTAGACAACTATTTCGTGTTTACATTCTGTATACTTGGTAATCATTTTCCTTCCCAAGGATGGGGGATTTAATACATGTGTGTTCGTATACTTTCGAAATATATTATTAAGTCTCACTTAAAATATATTTTATTTCTAATCCCAAATATAAATATTCTGCTAAAAAATATTATATTTTTTATTACACGTAATTTTCCCCAAAATAATACTTTAACAAAAATACGCGTTCATGAATATTTCCTTAAAATGTGTAAGTTACGTTTTAACGATCGAGTGGTAATAATAATTACCGGTGTAACTTATATATTTATCGTGAAAGCGCTCGTATTATTTTGGATTCGTTGACATTCGATAATATTATTTTTACCCTGAAAATAATATTTATGTATCTTCGCAAATAATGACAAGTAACGTTGTAAAAAAATATATATTTACCAAATATATTTTTCACGTTTAATTTTTGTGAAAATCCCACCTCCGATATTTTGTAAATAAAGTCGTGGCGAAACTTATATTTTGAAAACATGTCGAGAAGTATCTCTAACACTTATAGTGAAAATAATTCTAAGTGTAAGGTTTTTAGAAAAATTTCGCCAGAGTTTCCTCTGTAACTGGAGGTGGCCACACTCTCAAGCGTATCATTTTCTTATATAAATCAACCCAACAATTTCCTTATTTAACCAAAACAATGTTCAAGACAACAAACTAGTCAACAAATATATATAAGTCGCAAAAATCACATGAACTTGTGGTTTTCTAATATTATGAAGTAAATCTCATTACTTTTAGCGGATCTCTATATAAATCTATCCCATTTTGTAAAAACCTCGTTTTTAGAGAAATTCCGTTTTTACAACTTCTCGTCATCTTTTACAAAAATAGTTATTTTGTGGAAACCTTGTGTTACACAAGTGTTTACACACTTGTGTGTTCTAAAAATCATTTTTTTTTTTGTTAGTGTAAGATCCGTCTTTAGAAAACATAATTTCTTTGATACTTGGTTCTTTGAAAATACCGCTTGTAGATCCGTAGATCTACTAGTTTTAAACACTATTTCACAAGCTAAATCGCTTTTACACAAGTTCATGATTCGTGTGTGGTAGAGTTTCATCCTTTAACCCTTATTACTTCCAAAACAACCTTATGTCATGATCCAAGATCATGACCGATCCGGGTTAAACGATGATCCGAGCTACCACAACATAGATCGGGTCCTAATAACTACACAAATCAAATACTACAAGTTTTACGCAACAAACAAGCTTTTAACCATCACTTTTAGTGTTTTTAGTAGACTTTCATGTTTCAACTTGCATGTTTACGAGTTTTAACCGTTACAAATCATTTTAACCACTTCAAAATAGTTCGAGAGGGTGATTATAGCAACTTACTACTAGCTCGAGGCTAGGGAGAATCTAGACGCAAAATGAGAGGATAAAAGCAATAGAGTGAGGTCCTTCGCCTTCCGAATGCACCAAGCCTTCTTATCCGCGATCCTTAACGCTTGTATGGACTTGGAATGTGAAGATCAAAATCGAAATGTGGAGGAATGATATAGGGGGTGTTCGGCCGAAGCCTTTGAGAGAGAGAGAGGAAGTGTTTGGTGAATGCTAAGTGGTGAATGATCAAGTGTGTAATCTCTAGCTCTTATAGACAAACTTAAGTTCTTTAACCATTGGATTTCATGTCACTTTGATATTAAACAAATGTAATTAAATAATCAAGAAGGACAAAAGGATGTCCCCCCTCTTGGGGACGGTTTGTAAAGGGGGGGGGTAGTTTGGTTCAAATCCAACTAAACATTAGTTAATAGTTAGGTTAATCTAGTTAAGTTTAGGGATTAACCCGGTTAGTAGTGTGTTGTGCTTTATTGCGGGTGTTAGGGTATTCAGGGACCCTAACTGGCTCAGAAAAAGATAAGTAATGTTATTAACAATATTTTCATGTTCCGGGTATAGTCCGGTTGTTCGGTTGGATAGTAATCCGTTAAAGCGTTAAACAAGCTTTAAAGTGTCGTTAATACCCTTTTTAGTGACACAACTTATTCCTCCAAAGTGTCGGGAATATTTTCCTCATGTCTTGGCACTTTATTAGTTAGCCAAAAGCTGGATTGTTTATTAAAGTGCTGAGTTTTTGTGCTTAGAGCACGTTTTAGGCACATCCAGTCATTGTAACTTATTCCTAGAGACGCAGTTCTACAACCCTTGTATCCCTACACTCACCACTAGTGTAGTAAAATATTTCTGGCTCATACAAGCCTTAGAGGTAGTGTCTGCCTGATGCTGGCTTTATCAGCATGTTCAATAGGTTATCCGTTTATAGTGCTACTGTGCTTTTTGTGTATCATGTTTGTCACTAAGGTTCAGCATGTAAATAATGTAGTGACGGTAAGTAAAGTATGATGCAGGTATATGCATGTATCAGAAATCAAGTAGCAGTTCATCAGTCATTTCAAACAAGCACAATAATTAAGCAGTAATTAATTATTAATTAAGTCGTATGGATACCTGGTTTAGTGAGGGTTGTCACACAAACCCTGCAGATCTGTTCGATCTTGAAAAATTTACTTTTGAAAATACTGTTGCCAAGACTAACAGTGCAGGTCCATCAGAGGATACAACACCAGACTCTGGGTATGAAATCATCATCCCTCAAAGGTCTGCCATAAAGGGAAAAGCACCAGCTGTTCAAAACAGTTGTCAAAGCTCAACCACTGCTACCTCAACAGTTGTTGACCAAAGTAGCCCATCCACCACTGCTTCCACATCCTCAAACACTGCTGACAAAAGTCCTCAAACAGTGGATAAAAGTCAGCAGATGTCCACTTCATTACCTCCTATTCCACCACCTTTTGAAGCCACTGCTGGATCATCAAAGTCCCCAGCAGTGGTTAGCTCAGATGATACACATTTGCAGCCTTCGCCAACAAATGCCATCATACCATACCAAGGAGATTTAATCTTCTTGAGATCTCATCCACCTGATCAAATCATTGGCAACATAAATGAAGGGGTGCTCACAAGAAGCCAAACCCAAAACATTTCTCTTTTTGATGCAGTGAAGTACCAAGAGGCAGTGAAAGACAACAGCTGGGTAGAAGCCATGCAAGAGGAACTCCAACAGTTTAAAAGACAACAAGTATGGGAGCTTGTACCACTGCCAGAAGAGGTTAGTCCCATTGGCACAAAGTGGGTCTTCAAGAACAAAACTGATGAAAGGGGTATTGTTGTCAAGAATAAAGCCAGGCTTGTGGTTCAAGGTTACAGACAGGAAGAGGGGATTGATTATGATGAAACATTTGCCCCTGTTGCAAGATTGGAAGCCATTAGACTGTTCCTGGCCTTTGTTGTCAACCACAATATGAAGGTGTTTCAAATGGATATCAAAAGTGCTTTCCTCTATGGTACAATTCAAGAAGAGGTGTATGTTTGTCAACCTCCAGGTTTTGAGGATCCATTTTATCCATATCATGTCTACAGGCTAAACAAAGCCTTGTATGGCTTGAAACAAGCACCAAGGGCCTGGTATGAAACTCTTTCCAACTTCCTACTCTCAAATGGTTTCAAAAGAGTTACCATTGATAAAACACTGTTTTTAAAATGGAGAGGGAAGGATTTAATGATTGTCCAGATTTATGTGGATGACATTATTTTTGGAAGCACATGTAACTCAATGTGTGAAGAGTTTAGAGAACTCAAGACAGCTGAGTTTGAAATGAGTGCAATGGGTGAGCTGCAATGCTTTCTTGGTCTCCAAGTTCAGCAAATGCAAAATGGAACTTTCATTCATCAAAGCAAATATGCTAAAGAACTTTTGACCAAATTTGATATGACTGATTGTAAACCATGCAACACACCCATGGCAACAAATAAGCTGGTCATGTCTGATGAAAAAGATGAGCTGATTGACCAAACACTTTATAGAAGCATGATTGGGTCTTTATTGTACCTAACTGCATCTAGACCAGACATCATGTTTGCAACATGTGTCTGTGCAAGAAGTCAATCAGCTCCCAGAAAATCAAATCTCATTGCTGTAAAAAGGATCTTCAGATACATAAAAGGTGCTCCCACACTTGGTATCTGGTATCCAGCTAATGGGACTATCAAGCTTTCAGGCTTTTCAGACAGTGACTTTGCTGGATGTAACACCACAAGGAAGTCTACATCAGGAGGGTGCCAGTTTCTAGGTGATTGCTTGGTTTCTTGGCAAAGCAAAAAGCAAGCAGCAGTTTCAACATCCACTGCTGAGGCTGAATACATTGCTGCTGCAAGCTGTACAGCCCAACTCCTGTGGCTTCAAAATCAGTTGCTGGATTTTGGTATCACTGCCTTAAAGACACCACTCATGTTGGACAGCCAGGCAGCAGAAAATATCATCAAAAATCCAGTTTCCCATTCAACCACCAAACACATCGACATCAGACATCACTTTGTGAGGGATTGCTATGAAAAAGGTTTGATTTCTCTGCATCATGTCCCAACTAAAGGCCAGTTGGCAGATGTGCTCACAAAAGCACTTGATACAGCCACTTTTGAAAGCTTGGTCTCTAGAATTGGGATGCTAAACATGGAATAACAAGCAAAATCTTGTTTTTCTATGCATAAAAGCATCAAAATGTTTTCAGAAAATCAAAATCCATCCTTAAAAATAGCTAAAAATGAAATTTTCATTAAAATCCTTAAAAGTCTGCCATTAACCACTGATTGTTCAAAAGTCTGCTCTACTTCAAAAGCCTGTCCACTGCTGAAAGTCAACCCCTGTTCTCTCATTCCTTTGATAAACTCTGTTGTTCAAAAGCAGTGTTTTATCCACTGATATGCTATCCACTGATAGTGAAAATCATCCACTGCTCTACTACCACTGCTTTCATCAGTCACTTTCATAAAAGTACTGTCCTTCACTTTCACCAGGGGTTGTCACATGGGCAGTACATAGTGGACAGACTTTTTGTAACAGCTGCCACATCAGCATCCACTTCCTTCCCTATAAAATCCCCCACTCACCACCAAAACAGAGTTTTACTGTCGAATTGAATTCCTAAAAATTCTCTTCTCAAAGCAGTTTTTCATCTCATCTTTCACAAATTTCTTCGATCATTCTCTTCAAAAATGACAAAATCGAAGCCTTCCACAAAACCCACTTCCAAATCATCATCGAAAACAGCCTCTAAAAAGCCAATCTCCACTGAAATCCCATATAAACCATCTCACAATCTCCTGGGTCTTCTCACAAAACCAGGAACCACCAATGTTTTCGATTCCATCATTGACACCATGGCAAAATCAAAGTACAAAACTTTGTTCACCGTCGATGCACCAATCTATTTGGAGACCCAAAGGGAGTTTTGGAAGAATGCAACCCTTGAAAAACAAGGAGACATTGCAACCACCATACACTCTTCTATAAAGGGTAAAGCTGTCCAAATCACGCCACAATCCATTTCAGAGGTCTTTCAACTCGATGATCAGGAAGGTAAAATTTCTTTCACTAAAAACGAGTTACAAACTGACTTCATTGAAAGAGGGTATGAAGCCACAATGATGAAGAAACTTACCTTACAAAAAGGTTATTTTCCTTCTGCAACCAGATTTTTATTTCATACCCTCCTACTATGTGTTTCAAATAAAACCACTTCTTTCAATGAAATCCCTTTAAAGATTCAAAATCTGGGATATGCAATTCTTCAAGAAGAAAATTTTAACTATTCTCGGGAAATTTTTAAAGATTTGGTTAATAATGTTGAAACAAAATCATTCTTACTGTTTCCAAGGTTTTTAAGTTACTATTTTGAAAAGAAATTCAGTAAGAATGATTTAGCTGCAATAAACCAAGGTGATTCTACTTAAATAAACAGTTTAACAACTGAAACTTTTTCAAGAATGTTAGCACCTTGCAAAACACAAGCAGAGGTGCCTGAGCAGATTTTAGCAGTTACAACTGCTCCTCAGGTATCTGCTGCTGAGCCCACTGCTCAAGGTGATCAAAGCAGCCGACCAACTGTTTTGAAACCCACACCTACAATCACCAAAAAGCCTACAAAAAGAAAAACTCAAAAACCCCCCAAACCAATCAAAAAGGCAACTCTGGAGGATGAGATACCAGAGCAAATGCCTGTGACAACATAAAAGTCACAAGAAACCACTGCTGCTTCTTCCTCACAGCAGTTGGTACAAATATCTCATCCAATAACTGAAACTCCTCCTGCTTCTTCACAAAAAGAATAGGTTGTACAAATAGGGTCTCCACATCATGATGCTCTAGAAACACTTGTTTCTATCATCCACAACTCAATACCCGGGGCAAATCCACTTTCTACACCACCCATCACATCCACAATTCCCCCACCAACTAAACTGCTGTTGGATGCAATTGATTTGAACCAGGCACTAACCAGTCCTTCTCACTCACCTATCAATGAGAATATACCTCAACAACTGACTGGGTCTGATGTATCAATCTTTGCTAACCCACCAACACAACCTGAGGAGGTTACACCCCTTGAGTTACAAGTAACTCTTGGTGGTAGTCCAAGTGAAGCAGCCACTACAACTGTTGAACCCACTGGTTTACAGTTGGACAGTGGTTACATTAATAAGACTTCCTTGGAGGCAATTCCTTACATAGCACCTCTGCCAACCACCAGTGGATTTATTTATCCTACTGGCAACATCAAAAGGTTGTCAAGTGTTGAAGGAAGAAGACCCCAGTACCAAGAAAAAGGGGCATCAGTGGTTAATTTTTGGAGTACACTTCCTACATCAACTACTGATAAAACCACTGCTAGTGGGAAATCAGATGATCCCATTAACTTGGGTGATGGTTTAAAGTACCAGAAATTGACGGATCGTATTGAAAAGCTTGATAACTCTGTTGCAGAACTCAAAGATATGCTACAACAGGTGTAACAAGTACAAAAGGTAAAATCAACTGCTGTTCCATCTCAAGCACCTGCTCCACAAAAAGCACCTGCTACAAATGAGCTCTGGAATTTGTTTCAACCTTTTCTCCATCAACAAGCACAATTAGCAGATCAGCAACATGAAAAACATGTCCAACAGCTGAGAAATGCAATGGAGTCAAGGTTCAAGAACACTCAGGCTGATCTAAAGGCTCTCAAAACTCAGATCCTGCACACCACTGGCACTGCTCCTCCAAAAGTTCGCTTCATTTATCAACTTCCCCCAGATAATGCCAAAAAGGGGTAGAAAATTAAGGAGTGGAAAAAGAAGGGAATAGAGGATGGTCTCTACATTGAACAAGAAAATGCAAACATGACCAAACAAATTCCTTTGCCAGATGGAAGCAAGAAAATTGATGTGACCACAAATGCACTGGCAGAAGCAGTTGCAAGTGTAAAAAGGGATAGAGAGGCCAAAAAGAAAGCCAGGGTGGATTATCCGGATCAGGGTACTTCAGGATCAAAAGATGATGAAAATCTTGTTGATGAAAAGAAGAAGCCTACAAGAAGAGTAAGGATACCCAAATCCATTCCAACCAGACGTTCAAAGTCTGCTCCAAAACCACCACTTAAAACAGTTGTTGTAACTCCTGTTGTATCAACAACTGTTGGTACTTCAGTGGTTTCAACATCTGCTCCCACTTCAACATACACCAAATCCACTGCTTTACCATCATTACCACCAAAAACAAAATCACCTCCTGCCAAAAGGCAGAAGATAGTAGTTGTTACAACATCTGTTGTAATGACAACAGTGGTTGGAACACCAGTTGTTTCAACAACTGTTAGTCAATCACAAACCACTGCCACTACATCCACCACCACTGTTCCATCCAAAACATCATCAGCTCCTCCTCAAACAAAGAGGAGAATGCTAATTCTCAAAGATGATGACACTTCACCACCACAAACATCTTCAAAATCTTTAGCTCTTGTCATAATACCAAAACTTGTTCCTCTCTCTTCAGTTCAAATGTACAAGCCCTTACCTCCTGCAGGTGTTCAATTTCCTCTTGAACTAGCAGCTGTTAGAGAAGAAATAAAATCCTTTTACTATGAGGATGACCCTGCCAAAAGGAGTTTGCCATCAATAAAAGGATATCCCTGGCCTAAAAATGTTGATGAATATTGGGAAATCAAGGCCAAGCAAGCAGAGGATATCTCAAAAAGAAACACACAAGGGAAATCTGACAAAGAAATTTCAAGAAACTATCAATATCTGCTCACACAGGTCAGATCCCTAGAACAATTTGCAAAAAATGTCAGTCAACAAATTTCAGAAAGGGAAGCTGAAACTTTGAAGAAAGACTACATTGAAAGCACCATGGCTCACAAGAAGTACAAAGGAGAGAAATACATGTACAAAGAGTGGACTGTTCTTGAGCTTGAAAATGAAGCAGCAAGAATTCAAGACATGATAAAAAGGAAAGTCACTCACACTCCTCCTGACTGGGCAAAGTTTAGAAAGAATGTACCTGACAAACAGGTAGAACTGAAAAGAATGAAAGAAGAACTGGTTGCTGCTGAATATGGAAACAAAAGACAAGTTGCTAGATAGAAAGAAGATGTGGTCAGGATCACCTACAAAAGGTTGGAGGAACTAAGAAAAAAAGATCCAAATGTTCCTCAAAAGCCTGACTATCCTGAAGCAGAGGTTTCAAAAAGACTAACAAAGCTGCAAATCAGGAGAGCCACTGCTCCAACTGGTGTTGCCATCTATAAAAGAAGGTCACACAAACAGTTGGGAGGTGAAACCATCCAAGAGATGATAAAAGGAGATGAACTTGTAAAAGAAGGCATAAAGAAAATGATCATAGAAACTCTTGGTTTGGATCAAACTGCAAATACTGTTCAGCCAGTTATGAATAGGCCAGCCTCACCAAATACCTCTGCAAATAAACATCTCCCAAGAAACCCACCAGGCTCAAAAATACAAAAGTGGGAAACTGACAAACAGACCTGCGTATTGACTTTGCTCAGGTCTGGTGGAGAAGTGAAGAAAATATCAAGGGAACAAGCTCTTGGCCTGAGTCTTGAAGATTTACAGGATCTCCTTGATCTTCCACTTAGTAGGGATGATGAAGACACAGATGCCCTAGACTTTGAATTACAATTTAAAGGTCAGATAAGGGAACTGCTGATGAGACAATAAAGAATTCCACAATAATGAAGAGTTTTGGCATTATCTGTTCCAGGGGGAGATTCTTGGGATTAAACCCTATCAGAAGAACAGATAATTAAAGCCAAAACTGGATCAGAACAGTGGATCCAGAATAAGCAGATGTTTACATACAAATCTCTCCCCTTGAAAGTGGTTTCATATCTGCTGACCTCCTATCTGCTGATCTTACAAAGTGCTGACCTACAACTGCTGCTCAAGTAAAGACCTGATGGAAGACTAAAGCCCTGCTGATTCTATCTACTGCCTTGAGTCAAGCACTGCTGATCCGGACAAGTACTGCTGGGTTCACAGCAGTGGAAAGTTGCAGCAGCTGATCTATAGTCTGTCTTGTAAAGTAATGTAATAGCAGTAGTTAACATAGCAGTGTTTGTATAGATCAGAGGTTAGAGTTTGTTAGGAGGTTAGATGTCACTTTCATGGTGACGTCAGCTAAGATGCTCAGTGGTTTGCAAGTGCCTATAAATAGATCAGTACTTTGTACTGTTCTATTAGCTCTTTTGCATCATTGTCTTCTTTGCACGAACAAACAACTGAGCTCTGGCTGAGGGGGAGTTTGCATTCATTCATCAATCATTGTAATCGTTATTGAAATAAATTCAATCTTCCGATTCATTGTGAAAAGATGTTTGATCAAAGTATTACTCTCGTTTGATTGTATGCAAAGTTTGTTTCCATCATAATTCTGCTGCACACTCATCCATTTTCATTTTAATTACAAACACAAAATACAATCAGAAACAAACTCAGATCCAACAATAGAGTTCGGAATCGAATTGATTTCGGGCGCAAAACCCGTAGCTAAAGCACCGTACTGACTCACCCCGTCAGAATTACAAGAGTTGATGTCACAAATTCAAGACCTGCTCGACAAAGGATTCATAAGGCCGAGTGTGTCTCCTTGGGGCGCACCGGTACTATTCATGAAAAAGAAAGACAGAAGCATGTGCATGTGTATCGATTACTGGGAGTTAAACAAACTTACGGTAAAGAAGCGATACCCGCTTCCGAGGATAGATGATCTATTCGACCAATTACAAGGTGCGAACTGGTTTTCAAAAATTGACCTTAGATCGGGGTATCACCAACTCAAGGTCAAGGAGGAAGATGTGCCGAAGACGGCTTTCCGCACGCGATACGAACATTATGAATTCCTCGTGATGTCATTTGGGCTGACAAATGCACCCGCGGCTTTCATGGACCTCATGAACCGGGTTTGCAAGCCAATGCTAGATAAATCTGTCATCGTGTTTATCGATGATATTTTGGTGTATTCAAAAAGTGAAGCTGAGCATGTGCACCACTTACCAGAGGTGTTAGAGACACTTAGACGAGAAAGGTTGTATGCGAAATTCTCTAAGTGCGCCTTTTGGTTACGAGAGGTGCAATTCCTTGGCCACATCATAAGTGCCGATGGAATATTGGTAGATCCGTCAAAGATCGAGGCCGTGCCGAAATGGAATCCCCCGAAGAACCCTTCGGAAATTAGAAGCTTCTTAGGGCTTGCAGGATACTATAGGAGATTCATTCAAGATTTCTCCAAGATTGCGTTGCCATTGACCAAGTTAACCCGAAAGGAGGAGAAGTTCACTTGGGGTGTTGAACAAGAAAGGGCGTTTCAAACGCTAAAAGAGAAGCTAACTCAAGCTCCGGTATTAACATTGTCGGACGGAGTCGAAGACTTAGTGGTTTACTCGGATGCCTCATTATCGTGGCTCGGATGCGTTTTGATGCAACGGGGCAAAGTCATAGCTTATGCCTCGAGGCAATTGAAAATACATGAAAAGAAATATCCAACGCATGATCTAGAATTAGCCGCGGTGGTGTTTGCGTTAAAAATATGGAGGCACTATTTGTATGGGGTAAAGTGCACCATATTCACCGATCACAAGAGCCTAAAATACTTCTTCGATCAGAAGGAGTTAAACATGTGACAGAGGCGATGGTTAGAAACGGTGAAGGATTTCGACAGTGAAACACACTACCATCCTGGAAAAGCAAATGTGGTGGCGGATGCTCTGAGAAGAAAAGCGGACTATGTCCCAATACGAGTAAGATCAATGCAGCTCGTGGTGACCTCGGGTATACTTGAACGTATCCGAGAAGCGCAAGAAGAAGCAGTGAAAGAGGAGAACTGGAAGAAGGAAAGAATAATCGGCCAGTTAAAAGATTTGTCGGATGGAAAGAACGGGTTGAAGACTCGATCCGGAAGAATATGGGTTCCAAATACTTGTTGGGTGAAGATGCTTCTACTTGATGAAGCTCATAAATCTCGATATTCTATTCATCCGGTGCGACCAAGATGTACAATGATCTGAAACAAAACTATTGGTGGCCCGGAATGAAGAGGGATGTGGTGAAATATGTAGAGAAGTGCTTGACTTGTTTACAAGTCAAGGCGGAACACCAGAAACCTTATGGGAAACTGCAACCTTTGGAGATCCCGGTTTGGAAATGGGAACATATCACTATGGACCTATTGACCAAACTACCTAAAATGATTCGGGGATTCGACGCCATATGGGTAGTTGTGGATAGATTGACGAAGAGTGCACACTTCATTCCTATACGCGAAACATATACTTCGAAAAAGATGTCCAAGGTGTATACAAACGAAATAGTGGCACGTCATGGAGTACCGGTATCTATTGTGTCGGATAGAGATACACGGTTTACTTCAAATTTTTGGCGAGATTTCCAAGAACAGATGGGAACGAAACTCTTCGTTAGAACCGCCTACCATCCCCAGACGGATGGGCAGAGTGAAAGAACAATACAGACGTTTGAGGATATGTTGCGGGCATGTATCATCGACTTCGGTGGAAGTTGGGATGTTTATCTACCTTTGGCTGAATTTTCGTATAACAATAGTTATCATTCGAGTATCGGCATGGCACCTTACGAGATGCTATATGGTAGGAAATGCAGAACCCCGGTGTGTTGGGGTGAAGTGGGACCACGTGAACTGGCCCATAAAGATATTGTCCAAGCCACTAATGAGAAAATTGAAGTGGTACGAGCCCATTTGAAAGCAGCCCAAGATAGGCAAAAGTCTTATGCCGACAAAAGACGAAGACCGATTGAATTTCAAATAGGCGACAGGGTTATGTTAAAGTTTTCCCCATGGAAGGGCGTTATCAGATTCAGAAAAAGGGGGAAACTAAGCCCGAGGTTTATCGGTCCATTTAAAATCATCGAACGGGTTGGCAAGGTGGCTTATCGCCTCGAACTACCGGAAGAGTTGAATGGAATTCATGGCACGTTTCACGTGTCGCAATTGCGGAAATGTCTAGTGGAGGAAACAGCTTATATCCATTACGACGACATCGAGGTGGATAATAGCCTGAATTATGCGGTGAGACCAGTGGAGATTTTAGATCGAAAGGTCAAGCTCTTGCGAAACAAACAAATCGATCAAGTCAAGATCAAGTTGGAGCATAGGAAAGGTTCGGACACTACGTGGGAGTCCGAAGAGGAGATGCGACGTCTCTACCCTACTTTATTTGGTACGTACTTTGGTTTCGGGGACGAAACCCTTTTAAGGGGGGTGGACTTGTAACATCCCGAAAATTCAAATTCTTAAATTTGCAATTAAGTTGCGAATAAATTAGTAAAATAAACTAACTAGGAATGACATTAACCTAGTTAGTTGATCACTTATGAGTAGTTAAGAGTTAAAATGAATAAAGAATGAAAGATGAGGGACTAAAAATGTTTAAATGTAAACTAATTATAAAAAAACAAAAAACAAAACGCACAACACATTTGTTTTGTGTTGCTGAGATCGACCAGGAGACAGGGGCGACCCCAAGCTCCCCTTCAAACCCTTGACCCTCTTAAATCTCATAATTTGAAGGTTAAAATCTGTCCCAAATTGAAATTAGAGCATGGATTAGTGATCCCCATTGCAAGGAGATCATAAGGTATGTAATATTCGACGAAATTTCTCTACTTGAAATTCTCATGAATTTGGAGAACTCGAAATCTGATGATGCATGTGTGATTTGTAGACGAAATAGGAACATTAGAATGTCTAGGAGTAAACCCTAGACAAGTGCATGTTGAAATAATGCTAAATTCTAGTGAAATTCATGGTCACCATTGTTGATGATATGTGGGTTAGATGGAACTTGATGAACACTAGAGTTTTGAAGGTCATTCTAGTGTAATATAATTCATAGAAACTGATTTCTGAAAAATGTGATGATTGATTCTATATGTGTTAACTCAATTGATGTTAATGTTGTCTAAGTGACAAGCCATGAACTTGAAAATCAAAGATATAAAATCCTGCACTTTAAGTGTTCGTGAAAATGCCTCAAAGAGGGCCCGAAACTGAAATTTAAAGTTAAAACGCATAATTTTGGTGTTTTGACAAACTATGCGATACGTGATTGAAAAGAGTTCTAAACGTGTTATGATTGAACTCTATAGGAAAAGATACCGGAACGTCGAGTGGACAAGTCGGTGGCAATTTGCGTTTGAAGGGCGTGCACTAAAGGTATGTAACTTGACTCGTTACATTTAGTAAATTTGATAATTGGCATATGTGTATTCAAATTGTAGAATACAAGTTGAGTTGAATTAAAGCGATAATGTTCGCTATATCAAATAATAGGCCAAGAATTGGTTAGATTTCGTTGGTAGTCATCATAATGGAGGATTCCTTAGATGAGCCAAATGGGTCGAATAACCAAATAATGCATGGTAATGCATCGTAATATGACTACTCGGTTTTTTTTCGTTATTGTTAACAAAAGACATATTAGAATACGAGAAATTAGTGTGATGGTTTGTTAGAATGAGAAATCCGAGGATTTGGTTTGGGTGAGATAAACAAAATAAGACAAAACATAAACCTTCAGGGACTACCGTAAGTTACGGTATCTACCGTAACTTACGGTATAGGTCAAAAGGGTTACGGCAGTACTCTCCTACCTTACGGTAGACCAAGGTTATTCAGGAGCTACCGTAACTTACGGTAGATACCGTAAGTTACGGTAGAGCCCAGAATGTTTTGTGGAATCTTTCATATCCTAGCTAATCGAATCCGTTTTGAATGTAGTTTCGATTAAGCAATATTTCTAGGAACTCTAACGCTAAATTTTGTTAAAAATCTCCAGCTTTCAGGTTTTGCAAGAATGTGGACGATGATCAAGCAGGTTTCGAAGAACCGAACACGAACTTTTGAAGCTTCCGCTTAGATTAACTTTGTTTAGACAATGTTTATGATGTAAACGATCTACTAATCATGTTTTGAATGTTTAAATTAGTTAGTAGTTAACTAGTATGTGATCCTTTTAACACTTCGATTTTGTACTAAATTTGAAGTAAGGTACTCTTTTCTATAAAATCTCGTGTATTTACATTAAATTCTTATAAAATTAAGACGGGTGTTACACCGAGTATAGCTTATACTATATAGAAATTCGAGAGAGATTGAAAAGTTTGAACGATTTCGACTGAAACCGATCGGCCCTATTTATAGTGCTGATACAGCACTTCCTCGTGGCCCACGACATAGGAAAGTAGGGCCTAGCTTTGTACAGTCAACACTATAGGCTCGACACAACACCCGACACGTGGCGGCACCAGATGAGCTCTGGTGGCTAGCTGTCACGCCCCGCGTAAGACCCTTAAGGGTTCTTCGCGGCCCGCGAGCGACTAAAAAATTGATTTTTATTTAATATTTAACTATATAAGGTATTTTGGGCTCGGTTTTCGTATACGGGTTATATTTTAAGGCATATAGGGACAGTTTAAATATACTAGGGCTGTCGGAAATATTTTTGAGGGTTGTTATATCCTCCCCACCTTGTTTTAGAGCTCGTCCTCGAGGTCTACTGAAATAGATGTGGATATTTCCTTTGCATCTCTGATTCAAGCTCCCAAGTGTATTATGGTCCTCTCTTGGAATCATATTTCACTTTAACCAAAACTAGTCTCTTGTGCTTGAGATTCTTGATCTTTCTGTCTTCAATCTGTAGAGGCTTCTATACAAATTTTAACTACTCATTTACCTCTATATCCTTAAGAGGTACTACTAGTGATTCATCAGCTAAGCATTTCTTGAGATAAGATACATGAAATACATCATGTATTCCTGCAATTTCCTCTGGCAGTTGTAGCTGATAGGCTACAGGTCCTATTCTTTTAATAATCTCAAAAGGTCCAACATACATGGGGCTTAGCTTTCCTCTTTTGATGAATCTTACCACTCCTTTCCAAGGAGAGACTTTCAATAACACTTTGTCTCCTACCTGAAATTCCAATAGCTTTCGTCTGTTATCTGCATAACTCTTCTGTCGATCACGTGCTGCTTTTAATCATTGCTTGACTTGAATGATTTTATCGGTTGTTTCTTGCACTATCTCATGTCCGGATAATTGTTTTTCTCCAATTTCTGCCCAACAGACTGGCGTTCGGCACTTTCATCCGTAAAGTGCTTCGAATGGTGCAGCATTGATACTTGTGTGATAACTGTTATTATAAGAAAATTCTATTAATGGTAAGTGATCGTCCCAATTACCTCCGAAATCAATTACACAAGCTCTAAGCATGTCCTCCATTGTCTGAATTGTTCTTTCGCTTTGTCCGTCCGTTTGAGGATGATAAGTTGTGCTTAGATTTAACTTGGTTCCCATTGCTTTTTGGAAACTTGTCCAAAAATGAGAGGTAAAACGGCTATCCATATCAGAAACAATTGATAAAGGAATTCCCTGTAATAAAACTATTTCATTCACATACAATTTAGCTAACTGTTCCATACTGAAAGTTTCCTCCATAGGTAAGAAATGAGCTGACTTAGTTAGCCTGACTACAATCACCCAGATTGTATCATTACCTTTTCTTGTTTTTGGTAAGTTAGTAACAAAATCCATTGTTATCAATTCCCATTTCCGTACAAGCATCTCTAACTGTTACAACAAACCTGAGGGTTTCTGATGTTCAGCTTTAACTTGTGAACAGGTTAAACACTTTGCAACATGTGCTGTTATATCCTTTTTCATTCCTATCCACCATAAATTATTTCTTAAGTCTTGATACATCTTATCACTTCCAGGATGCATCGTATACTTAGATTTATAGGCTTCTTCTAATATACGGTGGCGTAAGTTTCCTAATTTAGGTATCCGCATTCTTTTCTTATGGAATCTCCAAATTCCATTTGTTCCTTGTTCTAGTTCTTTACTCATTCCTTTCAATTTTTTAGTATTTTCCTTGATCACTGATTTAGTTTAAGAGAACGTACTGTTTTTGGTTTTTTGTGATATTTTCGACTTAAAGCATCAGCTACTACGTTTGTCTTTCCTACATGGTACTGGATATTGCAATCATAATAGCATAGTATTTCCATCCAGCGTCTTTGTCTCATATTCAATTCCTTTTGTCCAAAAACATACCTTAAACTCTTATGATCAGTGAAAATGGTAAACTTACTGCCGTAAAGGTAATGTCTCCAAATTTTCAGGGCGAAAATTATAGCTCCTAATTCTAAATCATGGGTTGAATAATTCTCTTCATGATTCTTAAGTTTTCTAGATGCATAAGCTATAACCTTTTGATGTTGCATCAATACACATCCATAACCTAGTTTAGAAGCATCACAATAGACTACAAAGTCTTTAGTTCCTTCTGGTAACGCTAATATGGGTGCATTGGTCAATCTTTGCTTAAGGATTCTAAATGCTTCTTCTTGTTTTGGTCCCCATTCAAACTTAACAGATTTATAGGTTAACTTAGTTAAGGGAATGGCTATTCTAGAAAAATCTCGAATAAACCTTCTATAATAACCGGCCTATCCTAAGAAACTTCTAACCTCGGTTGGTGACAGGGGTTTTCCCATTAGTAATCGCCTCGATCTTTGTGGGATCTACATGAATTCCTTCATAATTAACTAAATGCCCAAGAAATAGTACCTGTTCTAACCAAAATTCACATTTTGAAAATTTTGCATAAAGCTTTTCTTTTCTCAATAAACTTAGAAGTGCGTGCAGATGCGCTGCATGTTCCTCCTTATTCTTAGAGTAAATGAGAATATCATCTATAAAGACAATTATGAATTTATCCAAATATGGTTTACATATTCGGTTCATCATGTCCATAAATGCGGCTGGGGCATTGGTTAAACCAAATGACATGACAGTAAATTCATAATGACCATACCTTGTTCTGAAAGCAATCTTAGGAATGTCCTCTTCCTGTACCTTTAATTGATGATATCCTGAACGTAAGTCGATTTTAGAGAAAAATCGAGCTCCTTGCAATTGATCAAATTAATCATCGATTCTCGGTAATGGATACCAGTTTTTAATCATGACTTTGTTCAATTCACGGTAATCAATGCATATACGCATTGATCCGTCCTTCTTCTTGACGAATAATATAGGTGCTCCCCATGGCGATGAGCTTGGCTGTATAAATCCTTTCTCTAACAATTCGTCTAACTGTTTCTTCAGTTCCTGCATTTCTGCGGGTGCCAAACGGTAAGGCGCTTTGGCAATTGTGTTATTCCTGGTAGCAGGTGGATTCTGAATTCGACTTCCCTGTTTGGTGGTAGCCCTGGTAATTCTTCTGGAATATATCTGAAAATCGGGATACTACTGGAATATCTTTTAGTTCTTTTCCTTTAGTATTAATGATTATAGAAATCAAATATACTAATGATCCTTTTCTTATATAACTGGTTGTTTTCATTACAGAAATGAATTTCGTGTATCTAGAGGGTTTATTTCCTTTAATTATGATCTTTTCACCTCTTGGTGAATTTACTTGGATTGACTTTTGATCACATAAAATACTAGCTTTATTGGCTATTAACCAATCCATTCCTAATACAACATCAAATCCTGCCAGATTCATTGGGTAAAGGTTTGCAATAAGTTTTTGATTTAGAAATTCTATTCTTGCTCCCTGCAAGATTTCAGAAATCTTAATGGTTTCTCCATTTGCTGTCTCTACTAGACATTCTTGTGGGAGTTTAGTTAATGGTTGATTGAGAAGTTTGCAAAATGAAGTATTAATAAAACTTTGGTTTGCACAAGAGTCAAAAAATACCTTAGCAAAAACATCATTAACTAAAAACGTACCGGCGATCACATCCGGGATCATCTTTGCTTCTTCTGCAGTCAGAACAAATTCTCTAGCATTTTTAGTAGTCTTGTTGTTCATGGCTGGAGCTAGTTTCGGATAGTTTGGCTTGATATGACCTTGTTCTCCACAGTTGTAGCATATCCTATTGTTAGGTTTCTTCCTGCAGTCTTCTTCCTTGTGTCCAGATATTTTGCAGAAGTTACACTATATGGAGCATTTTCCAGAATGCTTCCTTTTGCAATACTTGCAATAGGGTGTAGAAGTAGAACCTATATTTTTCTCACGGTTGGAATTTCCAAAACGGAATTCTTGGGTAAGCTTTTGAGCTAGGTTCCTTCTCTGGTCCTCTTCTCATGTACGCACTAACTCATCTGTCAAGGTGTTTGCTAGTTCTACAGCTTCCTCTATGGTTTGGGGTCTAGCTGCCTTGACCACATGCCTAATCTCACTGATTAATCCCCAGATATAACGGGAGATTAATACTGGTTCGGGTGATTCAAGGGTTGGCACTATTCTAGCATATTCAAAGAATAAAGTAGTGTACCCCTTACTATCCACTCCCGTCATTCTAAGGTTTAAGAACTTATTTGCTATCTGTTCCTTTTCATTGGGAGGGCAGAATTTCCTTTCTACCATATTTTTAAATTCCTTCCATTCCATATTGTAAATCCTGTCACTTCCCCTAAACTGGAGGATAGTGTTCCACCATTCTAAAGTTGAGTTCTTAAACAAATTGGAGGCAGACATTATCTTATCTTCTTCTGCGCACTTACTTATTTTTAAGACTGCCTCAGTCTTTTCTATCCAGCGTAGAGCTGCAATGGCCCCTTCATTGCCCGAGAATTCCATTGGTTTACAGGACCAGAATTCCTTATAAGAACAACCATAAGACATGGTTCTTCTTCTTTTTGAAATGGGCACTTGAAGTATGGGTCCATTGTTTATGTTGTGACTAGGTTCTGTATGGGTTCGTTTACTTCCATTACCACTTTTAAACATTCCTAACATTTTGGATAATAGCTGGCATGGCATCTCTAATTACTTGGGTTACAAGGTGTCGAATTTCACTATTATTTACTTGATTTTCATTCTTCTGGTTTTCCGGATTTGCTGCATCGGCCATCTGGATTTTAAACAATTACCAAGTATTAATATCACAGGACAATATCTAATTCAAATAATCACATGGCAAGTATGTTGATTAAAATCGTCGAGCATTGCGACTTACTCTATTTTATAGTATGCATCTATAAATATTACAATACAACTGGAATAAAAATACAATACTAATATGCATCACTAACCACAAAGTGGTCTATACTACGATATATATATTATCATTTTTTTTCAAACATACACACATATTATATATATATTTATTATTATATTACTATTATTATTACTAATGATAGGGGTTCATCCAAAAGTCCATATTACGCTCGTCATATTTCCAGACGAGTCGTTCCCCTATTTGTCTCATCCTTTCGCTCTCTTCTAAAATCTCCTCACCAAAGGTTCAGAGTTCTTGCACATTTTCTGTGCTCATGGATGGTACAGGTGCTGGTATGGGATCTGGGTATTGTGGCATTGGTTCTTCCTGGGGATATGGATTCTCTAGGATTTCCCTAATGTATTCATCATTATCATAATAGGGATCTAGAGGGTCCAGACCCGGGTAAGCTGCTAAGTTTGGCATGGGTTCTTTTGATGTTGGGTAGCATTGCTGATAATCCCTATGGTCGTCAAACCACGGGTCGTAGTCTGGGTCTAAGGGATTGAATGCTGGTACTCTAGGTATCTCAGTCGGGTCAAAGGCTGGTGTTAGGATTTGGTTTTCTGAGTTGACTTCAATCTCCATTGGTTGTGTGGGAAACAAGGGTAATGGTTGGGGTGCTATGAGTTGCTCTAAATTAGGGTCTGCAACTGTAGTTGCTAGAATATGAAAATTTGCTAGACTCCTATTGAGTATATCTTGGGTGTGAGCATCTATTTCTATCTTAGCGGCTGCTAAAACTCGTTGTTGTTGTAACTTTTTCATCCTCTTCCTACGTTCATGTGCACCTCTGCTGAACCATCCTCTCTTTTTAGGAGGGAATGGCTCTTCAGATTGAGCCTTGAATACGAATATCCCGTCTTCATTGTCAGCTGAATACCCTGAGAGGGTAGGCTGTGAAGAGGTACCTTCGTTTTGAGGTTAGCTGGACAACTGGCGGTAGGTGTCGTAAGGTCCTTGGTTGCTCATACTGCAAACTAACAAATAGTCAAATAACACACAACAATAAAATACAGATATGCACATAGTTTCGTAGAAAATTTCCTAACATTTTGAATAATATCATGGTGTCAGCATAACACTTCTGTGGCTGAATCAGTGGCTTAACTCTGATACAACCTTCTGTCGCAACCCCCATCCCTTAATTACCCGAGAACGGGCGGCCGCGGCCAGTTTTAATGGTATCGGTGTTTATCATTTTGGCAGCGGAAATTAAATCAGGAACGTAGTTAGGAAATATTTTATCAGAGTAAAATACCACACTTTTATAATATTAAACACGTGGGAAATTCCCAAGTTTTCAGTACACACATTTTTATAGGGATAAACCCTATTTTATTTAATAAAAACATCTCTTTATTCAGGTAACTTTTATAGCCACTTTTCCAAGCCTTCAGTGCTGTCCAGCTGGCTTCTATTTGGCTTTCACATTTTGTTACCTGAAACGCGTTTTAAAAACATTTGTCAGTGGGAAATACTGGTGAGTGAATCCCAGTTTGATCAAGACAGGTTCTATCATTTTACAGTATTAAGGGTGATCTCACAATTATATTAGTTTCCAATTCTTGCTTTAATTACCACCCACGGCACAGTCAATCCTGACTTGTGGTAATGTTACTACTCACAGTGTAGTAACAAATTTTGTATACAAAACCCCAACATTCTGACGATAATTGTAGAATTACAAATACTCAATCACTGTTTAAATATAATGTAAAGCATTGAGGTTTTGTAAAAACAGTTTGGCTTTCACATTTTGTTACCTGAAACGCGTTTAAAATATATTGTCAGTAGGAAATACTGGTGAGTGAATCCCAGTTTAATCAAGAAGAGTTTTATCCTTTAACAGTATTGAGAGCGATTACAATGTTTATATCTACATAATTACTCATTCAGTATTGTCAATCCTGACTGGTGGGTCATATTACACATTGGCTATCTCGTTGTCCAATGGTAACGTGTTCCACATTTTGTATACAAAACCCCAACATACCGGCAGTAATTGAAGAATTACAAAGACTCAATCACTGCTATTTATAATTTAAAACAGTTCACAAAAAGGTTTACAAAAAGGAGATTACTCACAAAAAGGTTTACATAAAAAAAGGATTTCTCACATTACTGTTTGAGGGTTTCCTGTAGGATTTCCTGGTGATTATCTATTAATTAGACAAATGCACACGCATTAGTATAATAACCCAATATTTACATTAGTAATACCCTCCCCGAGACGGCATTCCAACGGCTACGTCGGGCAGAACCTCGACAGCCGTTACGGAACCCTTGATCAATCGGGCAGCGTATCTAATACGTAACCGGGGTTTATAATCCTTACAACGAGGCAGAACTTCGTTATCTAGGGGGCGTATAATGCCCGAGTAAAGCTTATACTATATAGAAATTTGAGAGAGATTGAAAAGTTTGAACGATTTATACTGAAACCGATCGGCCCTATTTATAGTGCTGATACAGCACTTCCTCGCGGCCCGCGACATAGGGAAAGTAGGGCCTAGCTTTGTACAGTCAATACTATAGGCTCGACACAACACCCGACATGTGGCGGCACCGGGTGAGCTCTGGTGGCTAGCTGTCGCGCCCCGCGTAAGACCCTTAAGGGTTCTTCGAGGCCCGCGAGCGACTAAAAAAATTGATTTTTATTTAATATTTAATTATATAATATGGGTGGGAGTTGGCTACAAAGTCCATTTTTCCTACAAAGTGTAAAAAGTCATAAAACACCCTAAGGTCAACCATAAAACACACTTAAAACCCACAAATAACAAAGTGAAGATTACTAAAACGCCATATTTGTGGGTTTGTGTTGTGTTTTGGATGATAAGGCTTTGATTATCGAATGACTAACATTAGTGTGTTTTATGTTGATTATCATGTTGTATTTTATATTCATAGTTCTACGATAGTGTGTTTGAAGTTTTTATTGACTGTTAGGGATTGGATATTGTGTTTTAATGATCTTCACTATGTTATTTGTGGGTTTTGAGTGTGTTTATGGCTGAAATTGTGGTGTTTTATGACTTTGTACACTTTGTAGTAAAAATAGACTTTGTAGCCGAACCCCACACCCTAATATAAAAAAATATGTCTTAAAATATACCCCATATGCGAAAACAGGCCCTGAATACCTTTATTTTTATAAAAATTAATTAAAAACAAATTTTTATGGTCTCTCGCGGGGCGCGTAAGCCACCCCCTTGACCTACGCGGGCCGCGACAGCTCTAAGTCGGGGCGACACCCGGTGCTGCCACGTGTCATGCAGCGTGTCGAAGCTAGGGCTGAGTCGGACAAGCTAGGGCCTACCCTAGCTACCCTCGCGGGTCGCGTTGCCCCTGGCTACATCTTACGCGGGGCGCGACAAAACCGAAATCAGCTCCTATAAATTTGGAGCACGGGCCTTTAGTCGAATTTGCTCACAATCTTTTCTTTCTATCAAAATTTCACATAGTAGGCATAATTCTCGGGTATAATACCCCCCTAAATAACGAAGTTCTGCTCCGTTGTAAGTATTATAACCCCGGTTACGTATTAGATACGCTGCCCGATTGATTCAGGGTTCCGTAACGGTTGTCGTGGTTCTGCCCGACGTAGTCGTTGGAATGCCGTCTCAGGGAGGGTATTGCTAATGTAAATACTGGGTTATTATACTAACATATGTGCATTTGTGTAATTAATAGATAACCACCAGGAAACCCTTAAAAGAAGTCTAAGACAGCAATGTGAGTAATCTCCTTTTTGTAAACTGTTTTTACAAAACCTTAAATGTTTTACAATGCAATTAAGCAGTAATTGAGTCTTTGTAGTTCTTCAATTACTGCCGGTATGTTGGGGTTTTGTATACAAAATGTGAAACACGTTAACATTGGACAAAGAGTTAGCCATTGTGTAATATGACCCACCAGTCAGGATTGACAGTACTGAATGAGTAATTGTGTAGACATAAATATTGTAATAGCTCTCAATATTGTTAAAGGATAAAACTCTTCTTGATTAAACTGGGATTCACTTACCAGTATTTCCTACTGACAAAATGTTTTTAAACACGTTTCAGGTAACAAAATGTGAAAGCCAACTAGAAGCCAGCTGGACAGCACTGAAGGCTTGAAAAAAGTGGCTATAGAAGTTACCCAAATAAAAGAAGATGTTTTATTTAAATAAAGTAGGATTTATTCCTATAAAACAGTTTGTAATGAAAACTTGGGTTTTATCCCAATTTGTTAATATTATAAAAGCATGGTATTTACTCTGATAAATATTTCCTAACTACGGTACTGATGAAATTTCCGCTGCCAAAATGATAAACACCGATACCACCAAAACTGGTCTCGCGGTCGCCCGTACCCGGGACAGATAGGGGACGGGGGTTGCGACAGAAGGTGGTATGAGAGCTAAGCCACTGATTCAGCCACAGAAGTGTTCTACTGACACCAAAATGTATCTAAAGTATTAGGAAATTAATTATGGAAATACCTGCATAGTTTTATTTTATTATTATGTGTTATTTGACTATTTGTTAGTTTACAGTATGAGCGACCAAGGACCATCCGACGTGTTTCGTCAGTTGTCTGGTTCGCCTAGAAGAGAAGGCACCTCTTCACAGCCGGCCCTCTCAGGGTACTCAGCTGATAATGAAGATGGGATATTCGTGTTTAAGGCTCAGTCTGAAGAGTCATTCCCTCCTAAAAAGAGAGGATGGTTCAGTAGGGGAGCACATAAGCGTAGGAAGAGAATGAAAAAGTTACAGCAACCACAGCTCCTGCCCATGCCCTGGATATGTTAAATAGGAGCTTAGCGAATTTTCATATCCTAGCAACCACAGCTCCTGACCCAAACCTGGAACAACTAGTAGCCCCACAACCCTTACCTTTGTTTCCCACGCAGCCGATGGAAATAGAAAACAACCCAAAAAACCGAGTCTAAATGCATGATTTTAACCCAGAGGAGACACCTAGGATACCAGCCCCTAATCCCTTAGACCCAGACTACGATCCGTGGTTTGATGATCACAGGGATTATATGCAACGCTACCACCTAACCGACGAACCCATGCCGAATCTAGGAGCTTACCCAGGTCTGGACCCTCTAGATCCCTACTACGATAATGATGAATACATTAGGGAGATCTTAGTGAATCCGTACCCTTGGGAGGAGCCCATGCCCCAGTATCCAAACCCAGTACCAGCACCTGCATCCCCAATGTGTGCAGAAAATGTGCAAGAGCTCCGAACTTTCGGAGAAGAGATTTTAGAAAGCATCGAGAGAATGAGGCAGGTTGGAGAGCGACTCGTCTGGAAGTACGACGAGCGCAATATGGATTTCTGGATGAATCCATATCCGTGATGGCGATGGTTGTAGTAATAATAATAATAATAATAATAATATAATAATATATATAATATGTGTGTATGAAAAAAATTATAAAATAATAATATATATGTGTAATAATAAAATATATGTTGTAGTATAGACCACCTCGTGGTTAATGATGCATATTAGTATTGTAATTTTAATTTCAGTACTGGTTTGTATTAGAAGCATACTATATATAAGAAAAGAGTAAGTCGCAATGATCGACGTTTTTTATCAACATGCGTGTTATGTGATTGATGGTATTAAATATTATCTTGTGATATTAATACGTGGTAAATGTTTATAATTCAGATGGACAACGAAGTGAACCAGGAAAACCAGAATGATAATAATCAGAACGACAATAACCCGAATAATGAGAATCCAAACAACAATAACAATGGAAACCAAGTGGATAATAGTGCCATCCAACACATAGTGGCACAAGGAATTATAGATGCAATGCCATTTATTATTCAAACTGTTAAGGAAGCTGATAATAAGAGTAAGCACAACAGTAAGCGACCAACTGAACCTGAACACAGCGTAAACAATGGACCCATACTTCAAGTGCCCATTCCCAAAAGAAGAAGAACTGTGTCTTATGGTTGTTCTTATAAAGAATTCTGGTCTTGTAAACCATTGGAATTCTCGGGCAATGAAGGGGCCGTTGCATCTCTACGCTGGATAGAAAAGACAGAGGCAGTCTTAAGAGTAAGCAAATGCGCGGAAGAGGATAAAATAATGTTTGCTTCCAATCTGTTTAAGAATTCAGCACTAGAATGGTGGAACACTATCCTCCAGTCGAGGGGAAGTGATAGAACTTATAATATGGAATGGGAGGAATTTAAAAACATGTTAGAAAGGAAATTATGTCCTCCTAATGAAAAGGAACAGATAGCAAATAAATTCCTGAATCTTAGAATGACTGGGGTGGATAGTAAGGGTTATACTACTACATTCTTTGAATATGCTCGAATAGTACCAACCCTTACATCACCAGAACCAGTATTAATCTCCCGTTACATTTGGGGATTAATTGGGGAGATTAGGCATGTAGTCAAGGCAGCTAGACCTTAAACCATAGAAGAAGCTGTAGAACTAGCAAATACCTTGACAGATGAATTAGTTCGTACACGAGAAGAGGATTAGAGAAGGAACCTAACCCAGAAGCTTACCCAAGAATTCCGTTCTGGAATTTCTAACCGAGGGAAAAATGTAGGTTCTACCTCTACACCCTACTGTAAGTATTGCAAAAGGAAGCATTTAGGAAGATGCTCCATATACTGTAACTTCTACAAAATGTCGGGACACAAGGAGGAAGAGTGCAGGAAGAAGCCTAATAACAGGATATGTTATAATTGCGGAGAACAAGGCCACATCAAGCCAAACTATCCGAAACTAGCACCAGCTACAAACAATAAGAATACTAAAAATGCTAGAGCATTTGTTCTGACTGCAGAAGAAGCAAAGAAGATTCCGGACGTGATAGCCGGTACGTTTTTAGTTAATGATGTTATTGCTAAAGTATTATTTGACTCTGGTGCGAACCAACGTTTTATTAATACTTCATTTTGCAAACTTCTTAATCAATCATTAACTAAACTCCCACAAGAATGTCTAGCAAAGACAGCAAATGGGGAAACTGTCACGCCCCCAGCCCTGGTTTGATCCGGTCAAGAGCCACGGGACTGGAACCCGTGGTATTTATTAATTAATGCGACAGCGGAAGATTTAACAGGATCTTTTAAAACTTGAAATGCCCGATTATTTTATTTCATATTGCGGGATGAACCCCGTAATTTACAGTAGAGGAATTTCACAAGTAAATTCCCTGATTTATAAAACATGTTTATTCATTTTAACTGAGCCACCTCTTCAAGCTGGTTAGTGCTCCGTAGCACGTTTCCTTGATTTACAGCAGGTCGCCTGAAACATGTTTTAAAAATATTTTATCAGCGGGGAAATGCTGGCGAGTTATTCAAATTTAATAAAATGACACATGGTTATAAATTACAGCATAAGAGCGATTACAATGGCTTCTATCTTATTTTTATATGGCGTCGTGTCACCTGGTGACGATGGTCATACCACTATTGGGTCTTTCCCCAAGTAGTGACATTTATCACTGTTAGGATTTATTAGCCTAACCCGTGAGAAATTAGTAATGTGCACAATACCCCACTAGCCAGTGATTCAAGATAACCACAACTTAATCCCTGTAATTATAACTTTTGAAAATGGAGTATTGTAAAATACTTTTGATAAAAGAGAATAACTCACATTGCAGATTTATACGGACAGAGCTTAGCCTACTGATTAGCCTTGTAGCCTAATTTTAAATAGCAATGCACACGAACTAGGTCAGTAACTAATACAGCATTTACGATAACTCAAAAGATTAAAACCCTCATAACGAATGACAAAGTGTTATACTTAAACATCCGTCGAATTTACTACTAATGACAAAGTATGGCCCTAATGTGGGCAGCACTTAAACATCCATCAGATTGTTTTACATCAATCGGACATTAAATCGTAGCAGCGATCGAGTTATTACCTTGTTATTGCGGCAGAATTCGTGCTAGTGTATTTTTATAGTAAACAGGTGATATCTCGAAGGGTAAAGTGAATTTTAACGTCGAACGAACGCAGAATGTCAAGTCCCACACCCCTCTATATATACCTGGAAAACAGGCCCCTCGCGTGGCGCGAGGGGCTGTCGCGTGGTGCGAGGGGCTGTCTCGTGGCGCGAGGGGCTCTCGCGTGGCGCGAGGGGTGCCACCCTAGCATAGGGTAGCCCCGTGTCTACATAGCTCAGGTGAGTTGGTTGTTCGTTCAATTTCGTTTTACACATAAAACTGTGTTGATAATATCAACTAGGAAATGCCCCCCCTGAGTTTTAGGGGCCCTGATCCTGATTCCGATTGTTCTGAAAATTTTAGGGTTTATGCAGGATCACTTGGGGGTCTTAATTAGGGTTTCCTATTAGACAAAATATAATAAGAAATAATAGTTTTGGTGAGAGTTGTTACAGAAACCATTAAGATTTCTGAAATCTTGCAGGGAGCAAGAAAAGAAATTTTAAATCAGAAATTTATTGCAAATCTTTACTCAAAGAATCTGGCAGGATTTGATGTTGTATTAGGAATGGATTGGTTAATAGCCATCAAATCCAGTAATTTATGTGATCAAAAGTCAATCCAAGTAAATTCACCAAGGGGTGAAAAGATCACAATTAAAGGAAATAAAACCTCTAGATCCACAAAGTTCATCTTTGTGATGAAAACAACAAGTTATATAAGAAAAGGATCATTAGTGTATTTGATTTCCAAAATCACTAACACTAAAGGAAAAGAATTAAAGGATATTCCAGTAGTATCCCAGTTTTCAAATGTATTTCTAGAAGAGCTACCAGGGCAACCTCCAGACAGAGAAGTTGAATTCAGAATCCATTTTGATACAAGGAACCGCACCAATTGCTAAAGCACCTTACCGTTTGGCACCCGCAGAAATGCAGGAACTGAAGAAACAATTAGATGAATTGTTGGAAAAGGGATTCATACAGCCAAGCTCATCGCCATGGGGAGCACCGATTTTATTCATTAAAAAGAAGGACGGATCAATGCGTATGTGCATTGATTACCACGAATTGAACAAAGTCACGATTAAGAATCGGTATTCATTACCAGGAATCGATGATCTGTTCGATCAATTGCAATGAGCACGATTTTTCTCTAAAATCGATCTAAAGTCAGGATATCATCAATTAAAGGTACAGGAAGAGGACATTCCTAAGACCGCTTTCAGAACAAGGTATGGCCATTATGAATTTACTGTTATGCCATTTGGTTTAACCAATGCCCCTGCTGCATTTATGGACATGATGAACCGAATATGTAAGCCATATTTGGATAAATTCATAATTGTCTTCATAGATGATATTCTCATATACTCTAAGAGTAAAAAGGAACATTCAGAGCATTTGTACGCACTTCTAAGTTTATTAAGGAAAGAGAAACTCTATGCTAAATTTTCAAAGTGCGAGTTTTGGTTAGAACAGGTACATTTTCTTGGACATTTAGTCAATCATGAAGGAATTCATGTGGATCCTACTAAGATCGAGGCAATTACCAAATGGAAAACCCCTGAGTCACCAACCGAGATAAGAAGTTTCTTAGGATTGGCTGGTTATTCTAGAAGATTTATTCAAGATTTTTCTAGAATAGCCATTCCCTTAACTAAGTTAACCTGTAAATCTGTTAAGTTTGAATGGGGACCAAAACAAGAAGTAGCCTTTAGAATTCTTAAGCAAAGACTAACTCATGCACCCATACTAGCGTTACTAGAAGGAACTGAAGATTTTGTAATCTATTGTGACGCTTCTAAGTTAGGTTATGGATGTGTGTTAATGCAACCTCAAAAGGTTGTAGCTTACGCTTCTAGACAACTTAAGAATCATGAAGAGAATTATTCAACCCATGATCTAGAATTAGGAGCTATAATTTTTGCCCTTAAAATTTGGAGACATTACCTTTATGGTAGTAAGTTTACCATTTTCACTGACCATAAGAGTCTAAGGTATGTTTTTGGGCAAAAGGAATTGAATATGAGACAAAGACGCTGGATGGAGATACTTAGTGATTATGATTGTAATATCCAGTATCATGCAGGAAAGGCAAATGTAGTAGCAGATGCTTTAATTCGAAAGTATCATGAAAAGCCAAAAAAAGTACGTTCTCTTAAGTTAAAGCTACAAGTAGATTTATATGAACAGATTAGAAAAGCACAAGAATCAGTAATCAAGGATGATACTGAAAAACTGAAAGGAATGATTAAGGAATTAGAACAAGGAACAAATGGAATTTGGAGATTCCATAAGAAAAGAATGTGGATACCTAAATTAGGAAACCTACGTCACCGTATGCTAGAAGAAGCCCATAAGTCTAAGTATACGATGCATCGTGGAACTGATAAGATGTATCAGGATTTGAGAAAGAATTTTTGGTGGATAGGAATGAAAAAGGATATAGCAGCATATGTTGCAAAGTGTTTAACCTGTTCACAAGTCAAAGCTGAACATCAGAAACCCTCAGGATTATTGCAACAGTTAGAAATGCCTGTTTGGAAATGGGAATTGATGACAATGGATTTTGTTACCAAATTACCCAAAACAAGAAAAGGTAATGATACAATCTGGGTGATTATAGACAGGCTAACTAAGTCAGCTCATTTCCTACCAATGAAAGAAACTTTCAGTATGGAACAACTAGCTAAATTATATGTAAATGAAATAGTTTCATTACATGGAATTCCTCTATCAATTGTTTCTGACAGAGATAGTCGTTTTACCTCTCATTTTTTGGACAAGTTTCCAAAAAGCAATGGGAACCAAGTTGAATCTAAGCACCGCTTATCATCCTCAAACGGACGGACAAAGAGAAAGGACAATTCAGACACTGGAAGACATGCTTAGAGCTTGTGTAATTGATTTCGGAGGTAATTGGGACGATCATTTACCAATGATAGAATTTTCTTATAATAACAGTTATCACACAAGTATCAATGTTGCACCATTCGAAGCACTTTATGGACGAAAGTGCCGAACACCAGTCTGTTGGGCAGAAATTGGAGAAAAGCAACTATCTGGACCTGAGATAGTACAAGAAACAACAGACAAGATCATTCAAGTCAAGGAACGACTGAAAGCAGCACGTGATCGACAAAAGAGTTATGCTGATAACAGACAATAGCCATTTGAATTTCAAGTAGGAGATAAAGTGTTATTGAAAGTCTCTCCTTGGAAAGGAGTGGTAAGAATCATAAAAAGGGGAAAGCTTAGTCTCAGGTATGTTGGACCTTTTGAAATTATTAGAAGAATAGGACCTGTAGCCTATTAGCTACAACTGCCAGAGGAAATGGTAGGAATACATGATGTATTTCATGTATCTAATCTCAAGAAATGCTTAGCTAATGAATCACTGGTAGTACCTCTTAAGGACATAGAGGTAAATGAGCAGTTAAAATTTGTAGAGAGACCCCTACAAATTAAAGACAGGAAAGTCAAGAACCTCAAACACAAGAGATTAGTTCTGGTCAAAGTGAAATGGGACTCCAAAAGAGGGCCAGAATACACATGGGAACTTGATCAGAAATGCAAAGGAAATATCCACACTTATTCCAGTAAGATCTCGTGGACTCTAAAATAAGGTGGGGAGGATATAACAACCCTCCTAATTATTTCCGACACCCTAATATAATATATATGTCATAAAATATACCCCATATGTGAAAACAGGCCCTGAATACCTTTATTTTTATAAAAAAAAATAATTAAAAACAAATTTTTATGGTCTCTCACGGGGCGCGTAAGCCACCCCCTTGACCTACGCGGGCCACGACAGCTCCAAGTCGGGGAGATACCCAGTGCTGCCACGTGTCATGCAGCGTGTCGAAGCTAGGGCTGAGTCGGACAAGCTAAGGCCTACCCTAGCTGCCCTCGCGGGCCGCGTAGCCCCTGGCTACATCTTACGCGGGGCACAACAAAACCGAAATTAGCTCCTATAAATTTGGAGCTCGGGCCTTCAGTCGAATTCGCTCACAATATTTTCTTTCTCTCGAAATTTCACATAGTAGGCATAATTCTCGAGTATAATACCCCCCTAAATAACGAAGTTCTACTACGTTGTAAGTATTATAACCCCGGTTACGTATTAGATACGCTGCCCGATTGATTCAGGGTTCCGTAACGGCTGTCGTGGTTCTGCCCGACATAGTCGTTGGAATGCCGTCTCGGGGAGGGTATTGCTAATGTAAATATTGGGTTATTATACTAACACATGTGCATTTGTGTAATTAATAGATAACCACCAGGAAACCCTTAAAAGAAGTCTAAGACAGCAATGTGAGTAATCTCCTTTTTGTAAACTGTTTTTACAAAACCTTAAATGTTTTACAATGCAATTAAGCAGTGATTGAGTCTTTTTAGTTCTTCAATTACTGTCGGTGTGTTGGGGTTTTGTATACAAAATGTGAAACACGTTACCATTGGACAAAGAGTTAGCCATTGTGTAATATGACCCACCAGTCAGGATTGACAATACTGAATGAGTAATTGTGTAGACATAAACATTGTAATAGATCTAAATACTGTTAAAGGATAAAACTCTTCTTGATTAAACTGGGATTCACTCACCAGTATTTCCCACTGACAAAATATTTTTAAACGCGTTTCAGGTAACAAAATGTGAAAGCCAACTAGAAGCCAGCTGGACAGCACTAAAGGCTTGGAAAAAGTGGCTATAGAAGTTACCCAAATAAAAGAAGATGTTTTATTTAAATAAAATAGGATTTATTCCTATAAAACAGTTTGTAATGAAAACTTGGGTTTTATCCCAATTTGTTAATATTATAAAAGCATGGTATTTACTCTGATAAATATTTCCTAACTACGGTCCTGCTAAAATTTTCGCTGCCAAAATGATAAACACCGATACCACCAAAACTGGTCTCGCAGCCGCCCGTTCCCGGGACAGATAGGGGATGGGGGTTGCGACATATAAGGTATTTTGGGCTCGGTTTTCGTATACGGGGTATATTTTAAGGCATATAGGGACAGTTTAAATATACTAGGGGTGTCAGAAATATTTTTGAGGGTTGTTATAAATACATAACTTAATCAGCAAAAATTACACATGTTAATGTTTAAAAAATAAATATAAAGGAAATATAGTGCTGAATTCAGCACCCAAAACAGCCCCCTTGGGCTGAGTTTTGTGGGCTTGTTTCAATGATTAACCCTTCTAAACACTTACAAAGCCCAACCCAATGAAACCCTAATCCATCCCGTATATAACCCAAGCCTCCTCCAAGCATTTTTCACTTTCTAAACACTCTCTATTCACCCTCAAACACACAAACGGTAGCTGATTCCAGGAGTTCGGACAGACTCGGCACATCATACAAAAGTGACCATAACTCACTCATTTCTTAATCGTTTCACTTGATTCTTTTTGCTACTTACTTATATTAACCTCAGGAACATTTCCACAGGTTTTTCATAGAAAACCAAGGTCTGGAATGTCACCAAAAAGGCTCCAAAGTTGACTGATTTTTATGTTCTTGATTCATACTTTGTTAAACTTAATTAAACTTGAGTTATCCCATCTCATACCTATGTTCTTATGCTTATAACCACATCTATGGTTAGTTAGGCTTAGAAAACAAGGTTGAGACATGTAAAATCAGAGGTGTAAACCTCACAAACTTTCTGTTTTGTTCAAGGGTTTAACCCACAAGTGATGTTCAAGCCTAAAGCTTGATGATTGTGTGATTTAGGATTAGCTTGGGCAATCCCACTCGAAAATCCACACATTGCTTGATGTTTTCTCATAGATTAGTTGTTCTTATTCCATTATTACTTGTAAGTTCATGACCCTCCTTGAATGTTCATAACATCAAGTGTAGTGGTGAACATCTAGAAGTACCTAAATGGAAGACTTGTTCTTCCTATCTCCTACATGACTTCCATGATACAAAGAGGTTCCTAAATGGTGGAGTTATCCTCCTACCTCCTACTTGACCTATATGATATAATGAACACTACATACTACTTATATGTATATCCCAAATAATCGAACCTTTGATGACGAATTTGTGTTCATTTGTCAAAGTACTAGGTTACGTCATCTACAACATTATGTGTTAAAGATGATTACTTTATGTTATATGCTATTTTATGTACTTTGAACTCCAAATCCTTAATCTTCCATTATCATCCAATACTCATACGCCTTGTTTTCTTCATGTAGAAGGACTTGGTGTTCCAACCTCCTAATCAACAAAAAACTCTCGCGAATCTATCAAATGGAAGCTTGCAAAATCGTGAGTACACTTGACCCATTTACCATTAAAAACACTTTGGGTTGTAACATGTTATTATACAAACTTCACACTCACACACTTAAAACATACTTTATGATCTCATTCTGTTATACATGCTACTTGTTTACTTAGGTTCATGCTAGATTTTACTTGCTTTATGTCATTAACTTTCCTAAGCCCTCAATTTAACATAATAGCGCTATAGGAGTAGCACACCACCCGTCGGGGTCTTGTTAAGTCTTTATTCTAAAATGGTCTCGTTACGTTTGTGGCGAGGGATGCTAAATACTAGTGGACACTTGGGTTTGACATATTGTGATGCATGCTAGTTACCTTGTTTACAAATTGCCATGTGGATTCGAGAAAATGCTTTTATACTTATGCTATCTTTATTCAAACCCCGTGTACTCGCCTTTGCTTTTGCATTGAACTTTATTTTAAACATGTTACAGGTTGAGGATGATGATGCTATGAAACAAAGTAGCGATAATGCCTAAATACACATTTAGACGTCTTAGATTTAAAGTGTTGTATCAATTTTGTTTTGTTATGTTGTGAACATGTTGCTATTTGAAATTTATATGTAATCTTGACAATTTGGTTTTATGAAATGATAATGGGTTGAATTAAGTATTGTCACCAATAGTGTTATGAAGTCTCTTGCAATCTATTTCGTCCCACTCTGATGATTCCGCCATTGGTTGGGGTGTGACAGAAGGTCCTTCACATTAAAACCAAAAGGATCAAATTCAACGGAAAAGTTATTGTCGGTGGTGAACCGACGTGCAGAAACTAAATTTTTAACTAGATTAGGAGCTAAAAGAGTGTTGTTAATTTTGAAAGGTGGAAATGGTGATGGTAGTGTATGATGGCCGATGGCATGGACCGGAATTTTCTCGCCATTTCCAACGATGATATTTTATGAGAAACCCTTATTTAAATAAGTATTGAGATTAGATGGTGTGAATGTCATGTTACATGTGGCTCCAGTATCCATATACCATTGATGATCCGGTGGATAAAGTGTCAGGGTATTAAAAGCTTGATCAAGTTCAGTGACCGTGTAACCAGTATCTGAAGTAGCGTGGGCCTGTTGCGGACGGGTGATGTGTGTCGAGTGTGATATATTTTATGTATATTTTTAGCCCTTTTTAACCCTTTAGTCAAGTTTTAAATTTATAAAACACGATATTCTACTAACACTAAACACACATATGGGAAAATGCACCCATCGTGAGCGTAGTATAGTGTTGGTAAGATACTGAGGTCGTCCAAGGACACAAGAACTTTTAGTACCGGTTTATCCTCAACGTCTAATCAAATTAAAAAAGTTAGAAAAAGGTTTTAAACATGAAAATAAAAACTAAAAATGCTGAAAATAAAAACAGATAGACAAGATGAATCACTTGGATCCGACTCGCCTTTAGTGTAACTTTTGATGTTTTCCGCACTTTTGCACTTTTTAAGAGATTATCTTAGTTATAGTAGTAGGCCCCTCTTTTGAAGGTGGCGTTACCCTCAACCCAGTAGTTTGGGTCAGTAAGGATACAATCCTAAAGGGTTGGATTATTGGAAGATAATTAATTAAGTTATTAATGCATAATGTGATAGGCCCCTCTTTTGAAGGAGACGTTACCCTCGGCTAAGTGGTTTGAGTCAGCAGGGATACAATACCAAGTAGCCAGGTTAATGTATTAATAGTAGTTTACATATGAGGGGATCAAGCCATTGGCACCCCCGCCATCCAATACCAGTGGGTATTGAAGGAGGTCCTAGTAAGCTTGACCCAGGTCCTTGCAGGATCTATACACTGAACAAGGCAAGAACCTTACCAAACCATTCCCTTAACCCCCGACTAGGTAGCCACCATATCTCCATATAGACCGTGGAGATATGAATGGTGTAAATCTTTTATTTTATATAGACAGTAAAATAACGCCAAGACACCATGGACAAATTATAAGGAAGTTTCACCTTCAACATAAGAAGCTAGTTATTAAAGTCATTAATATAAAACCAAATAAAAAGTGCGAAAAGATTAAAAAAACAAAAGTATTACACTAAATGCTTGTCTTCACCAAGTGATGTAAGAGACTTAGGCAAACATGGCCTTTGTTTGTCAAGATCTCTTACTATCAATCTTGGATCCCGAGACTACTACACACACTCTATGATGGATGAAACCAACTAGGGTAGCCCAGTTGGCCACCGACACCCACCTCTTCCCAGAGGTACCAGGTTCGAGTCTTGGGAGTGGCATATGTCGCCCAGGGTAAGAACTCGGCATGGGGAAGTCACCGTGGAGCTAGCTTGGTCGGGTAGCGGCTCCCGGAGTGAGATCACTCCAGCGGTTGGGAGGACCGTGCACTATCCCCCCCCCACTCTATGATGGATGATGGATGATGGTGGTGGATGTGGGTGTTGTGATGGTGGTGGAGTGTGGGTGAAGTGGGAGAGAGGTGGTTTGTCAAGAGATGCTTTTGAAGTGAACCAAGCACCTCTATTTATAGCCTGCACAGAAGCCCGGACACGGCCCCGTGTCCACTGGGCACAGCCCCGTGTCCATCCACTTTCTCTTTCTTCATTAATTGCAGTTTGTCTGCATTAGTTGACCACGCCCTCGTGTCCGCTGGGCACGGCCCCGTGTGCAGAAGCATATCTGTACTATCAAGATTTGCTTGGATTCTGCGAATCTTAGCGTTGACCACGACCGTGTGGAGCTGGGCACGCCCCCGTGTTGGGGAATAGAAGCTTCTACGCTTTTGTCTTTTCTGCAGACACTTGGGCACGCCCCCGTGTCCGCTGGGCACAGGGCGTGTTCATCCTTCTGATATCTTGTTTTTGCTAGGGAAGATGTTGTTGAGGGGTCGGGCATGCCACGTTTATTCTTTTTCTTGTATTTGTGTTAGATTTAGCTGCATTTTTGCTTCTTTTTTTCATTTGCGCTCATTTAATCCTGAAAATACAAAAGGAAGACAAAAGCACATTTTTTCCAACATTAGTACTAAAAAGGGTTAGTTTTATGCCTCATTTGATGTAATTTAAATATTGCATTTTACACACATCAAATACCCCCACACTTGAATCTTTGCTTGTCCTCAAGCAAAACTCTTTTTAATGTGGCTTCCACACCCAAATGGAATGGGTAGAAGAGAAGTTTGGGCTTGTCTTTGAGTGTCGGGATTCCAAGATCTTTATTAGGTTTTATTTTTATGTTATTTACAATCTTATTCGTTATGATTTATTTAGAACATTTCATAAGAGAAATTACTTATTTTGGCATAACTTGCCTTTTTAAAATACCATTTATATATACAAGTTTACATACCTCACGGGGGATCACTCAACACTCGGCCGAAGATGTATTTTTGTGAAACACTCGAGACCGGCATGGAACTTACTTCTACCATATGCTTGCCAAGCAATCAATCCTCCTCCTTTTAAACTATAAACCTTTGTAAATATCAAGAGGACTTTGGGGAAGGGTTAGGCTTGGGTTAAAGGTAGGTGGTTTTGGGTTAGTGGTTAGTAGGAACGGCGAAAAGCATAAAAAACGTCGGTTTTCGTAAAACTTTTTTTTGTGACTTTTTATTCAAACGAAGCATTTTTTTTCAAACAAAGTTTCTTTTGAGGAACTTGTTTGTTTATTGCTATACTTCATTTTTTTTTAATAAGGAATGTCACATGAAAACCGAACTTTTTACTAAAATAAAGGGTTTAAAATGAAAAGGGTTTTGGTGGGTAAAGGGTGTTTGTTTTGTGGGTTTAGAAATGAAAAGGTTTAGGCTCAAAGGGGTTACTAGGGGGATTTTGGGTAGGTAGTAAAAAAAAATAATGGTGTTGAGAGAAAAAGGGTTAGTCCTAATGTCTCCATCATTTACTTACTTAGGTTTAAGTTGGTAAGGACCGGGAATGTATTGTCATGGCAAGTTCTAGAGTCGTAAGAAACCAAGCGGCTATTCACACAAGAAACGAAAGACGAGCATTTAGTTTAAAGATGTGTATTTGTATGCTCAATAAAGGCTCAAAACTCACTTTTTGTGGGAATGGGTTTTTAATGTGATCAAGTATATATAATCAAATTTTAACTAGATTTGTCATGCCGTTTCATAATTTTCTTGTGTTGGTTTTTTTTTTATCACGACGCTATTGGTTGTAAATTTGTAAAAATATAACTTTTTTAGAACTTGTTATTCCCAATTTAAACCAAGACAAGTAAAAAATGAAAAGTTTTTGAAAAAATTTGGGGTGTTTAGCGGTTCCAATAGAGTTTTGTGTAAGGGGCTGTTTGGTAGCCTCTTAATGACCATTCAGATGCTACCTCTAAATGGTTTAAAACCACTGAATGAATAAGAGGTAACCTCAAGTCTGAATGGTTAAGAGGTAACCTCTGAATGGTAAATCATCACATGTCACATTCTTCTACATTCTCATTGGTAAAATTCTTTATTGTTCCATTAAGAGGTAGCCTCTTAATGACCATTCAGAGGCTAACAAACAGCCCCTAAGGCTTGTAATTAGGACTTGCAAAATTCAAGGTTTTAGCATCCCCCCCCCCCCACACTTAAATTACACATTGTCCTCAATGTGTCCCAAAAATAAGTTTTTAGGTTGATTGAATGTGTAAAAGGTGTATTAAAAACAAAAATTTATGTTACTGGGCATCTGGACACGGCCCCGTGTCGGATGAGCACGGCCCCGTGGTCAGATTGTCAGTAACGAGAACTTACAGAAGATGGACACGGGGGCGTGTCTGGTGAACACGAAGCCCGTGTGGGGCAAAAGTCTGCATAAAATAGACAAATAGCAGGTCTGGGCGGTGGGCACAGGGGCGTGTCGGCTGGGCACGGCCCCGTGTGGACAAACTGCAAACATGTAAGACAGGTTTCTGCTTTCGGTTCTGCTGTCCCGGCTTTAGTAGCACTAATGTTTTGTGCTTTAAGCCTTGTAGTTACATGTTTTACTAATAAATACCACACCAAACAATAACAAACATCCTAATTTACCAAATTTTCATCATCCACACACAAAATAAAAGAAAAGATATGCAGAAAATTAAAAAGTATTAAGGGAAGTAAATTGTTCAACAAATGGCATGCAGGCCACGCAATTGTTCATGAGATAAAAGGGTTAACCTGTTAGACCTCCAACCGTGTGATGCTACCTCCAACTCCTCCTGCTCAATCCATGTCCTCGTCTTCATCATCATCCCCTCCGTGACCCGCCATATACTCCCGGATGTTTCCAATATCATCCTGCATGTCGGAGATATTTCTTTCTATCACTCCGACCCGGACGTATGTGTTGCTGGCCATGTTGTAGGTGTTCTTGGTGCACATAAGATTTTCCTGCAATAAATCATGTAAGCTTTGAAAGTTAGGAAAACCACCTCCTTGAGAGGAGGATTGACCCGGATCACCATGGTGCTGGTAGTGGTACTCGGGAGGAGGACGGATGTGTGGAGCGTGTAGGACTAGAGCTTTTTGAGAGTTCCATGCATGCCCTTGAACTGTTTGAAAACAGACCGTTCCGTCATCTGTTTCATATATCAAATTCATGGAACGGAAAATGACCATGTCCACTTTTCCCGACAACGGTCCCTTTTGAAAGGACCTCGGCATCCGCACAAAGTGTTTGAAAAGGCGGTAAATCCACCCTCCAAACAGGATAGGAGTCGGGGGAGTAGCAAGCTGGGTCAAGTGCATGTTACGGAGTAGCAGGTATGGAACATCAAGGTTGATACGGTTGTGAATGCAATGGAGAACTAGCAGATCACGCAACCCTACAACACCACCACTGTCGTGTCTCTGGCAGAGAGAGTAGCTGAGGACCCTGTGGATGTAGCGGTAAAGAGGGTCTCTCAACTGTGTCTCTTAGTTCGGCTCGGGTTATAGTGGCCCTCCCCGATCTGAGCCCAAGCAGCTTGGCGTTGATTTTCTGGAAGCTCGCGGAGACCGCCGGTGTTCTCTTCATCTCCAGCATCCTCTTCCGAGTACAACCTGACTATTGCCCCAAATTTTGCGATTGGGATCGAGTACACGGTCCCTCCACAATGGAACTCTACCCCATCATTGTCAAACGGATCTGCTCTTGCCTTAAGGACAAACGGGGTGTAAAATTCCATGTTGTATTCATGCACGGAATGAAGTCGAGTGCAAAGAGCCACACGTAGTGGGCCGGTGACAATGTTGATGAAGCGGTCTATTTGGTTCACTGCTTCAAGAGTGTCCATGCACACTTGTCTGGGATTCTCTTCGGGCCTAGTTCCTAGCACATCATACCGCGCTTGAGCAGCCAACTCACTTGCGTTGAATCTGGTAAATTTCTTGGCCATCTGAAAGAAAACACCAAACAATTAGCACGAAACAGTGAAATTTTCGAAGAAAACTGGAAACAGTCGGCTGAATACGACCCCGTGTTCAGCAGACACACCCCGTGTTCGCCTGAAATCGGCTGGACACGCTCCCGTGCTCGCTGAGCACGACCCCGTGTCCAGGCGTCTGTTTTCCAAAATTCCCATTTTTCGACCCGGTCCCGAAAACTTGAAAATTTTTGGTCCAGTAGGGGCGGTTTTCCCCGAAAATGAAACCCCAAATGCCGTTTTCCCCAAAACAAACCGTTTACCCCTTCAATTTCATCTTTTGCGGTTCAAAAACAAGGGTTTGGGGTTTTTGTGAGAAATCGGGCAAATCTACAAACAATACAAGTTGATTTACTTCCTATAACATGTATCTATACTAATACTAACAGATCTAAGCAAAAATTTGGGGTTTGATTCGGTTCAAGTTGAAGAACCCTAGATTTTTCCCAAATTTTGTTGTTAAACTACATGCAAGTACTTAATCTAACTAATTATAAGGATAGAATCATACTTTGATGTTGTTAGAAGAAGGGGAAACGTTGAAATCTGCAGAAAAATTCGCCGGAACCAGAGAATTTTTGGGGAAACGGGGCGTGTGGAATGAAGAAACTGAATGAAAAGGGGGGTTTTATCCCGACAGTTGCGCGAACACGGCCCCGTGGGCGGGCAGTTTTAAATTTTTTTTAAGTGCTCGTGTGAGTGCCCTGTTTCCCAAAACTTGGTTTTAGAAATCTTACCGATTTAGATGTTTTCCCGATGTTCATAACTTACAAGGTACGATGTTGATGCTTGAATCTTTGTTTCATTCTTCGATCGTTTGAAGCGAGATTTCTTCCTCTTCATCCTTAATGAATCCTTAATAAAGCTTTAGCCATTGGCCATTGACTTTGAATGGAATTCCATTCCGAGATTTCATTTCGACTGCACCGTGTGGGAAAATATGGGTGATGGAAAAAGGTCCTAACCTCCTAGACTTTAATTTAACAGGAAATAATCGAAGTCGTGAATTAAACAATAGAGATCCCCTACCCGAAATTCATTAGGTTTAATGTGTTTATCGTGCAAATTTTTCATTCTTTCCTTATAAATTTCGGAGTTAGAGTATGCATAATTCCTTAATTCGTCTAATTCGTTTAATTGGCAAAATCGATTTTTACCTGCGATTTCTAAGTCTAAGTTTACATTTTTAATTTCCCAGTAGGCCTTGTGTGCTATTTCTACTGGAAAATGACAACTTTTTCCATAGACGAGCTTATATAGGGTTGTACCTATTGTTGTTTTGTATGTTGTTCGAAAAGCCCATAAAGCATCGTCTAATTTATCGGCCCATTCTTTTTTATTTAACCCTACGGTTTTTTCAAGTATTGTTTTTAAACCTCTATTAGTCACTTTGGCTTGTCCTTTTGTTTGAGGGTGATATGCTGTTGAGACCCGGTGATAGACCCCATACCTTGTTAAGATTTTTTCAAGTTGATGGTTACAAAAATGGGTACCTCTATCACTTATTAATGCTTTTGGTGTTCCAAAACGAGAGAATAATCTTTTCAGAAATCTTACCACGACTCTCCCATCGTTTGTTGGAAGTGCCTTGTCCTCGACCCATTTAGACAAGTAATCTACCGCCGCAAGTATATATTTGTTTCCTTTTGATGGTGGGAAAGGTCTCATAAAGTCGAGTCCCCACACATCAAAAATTTCACAAACAAGAATGCCATTTTGTGACATTTCGTTTTTTGAAGAAATATTACCTGATCTTTGGCAAGCGTCACATGTCTTGACAAGACTTTGGGCGTCTTTGTAAATGGTTGGCCAATAAAATCCTGAATCAAATATCTTTCGTGCGGAACTAGCGCCATCATGATGTCCTCCGAATGGACCTTCATGACAATGGCAGAAAATTCTTCTTGCTTCATTACCATGTACGCATCGGCGGATGAGTTGATCGGCACACATTTTAAAGAGATAAGGATCTTCCCAAAAATAATGCTTTACATCAGCAAAGAATTTCTTTCTTTGATGATGTGGCCATACTTTTGTGACTATACTGCTAGCTAGGTGGTTAGCATAGTCGGCGTACCATGGCTCTTCTCGGTATTCCACCATTTCCAGGGATTCTGCTGGGAACTTTTCATCGATTAGCTCGTCCCTGGTTGCCTCCAAAGCTGGGTCCTCCAGGCGCGAAAGATGATCTGCTGCGGTGTTTTCTGCTCCTCTTTTGTCTTTTATTTCAATGTCAAATTCTTGGAGGAGTAGAATCCACCGTATCAAACGTGGTTTAGCATCTTGTTTCTTAAAGAGAAACCGAATGGCTGCATGATCTGTATAGACTATCGTTTTAGAAAGAACAAGATAAGAACGGAATTTATCAAAAGCAAATAACACGGCTAGTAATTCCTTTTCTCTTGTTGTATAATTTTCTTATGCATCATTAAGTGTTTTACTAGCGTAATAAATTGGGTGAAAATGCTTATCTTTTCTTTGTCCCAAGACGGCTCCAACTGCAAAGTCATTTGCATCACACATGATTTCAAAAGGTGATTTCCAATCAAGCGCTATCATGATAGGTGCATTGACTAGCATTTCCTTTAGTGTTAGAAATGCTTGATTGCAATCCTTGTCAAAGATGAAAAGGGCATCTTTTTCAAGTAATTTTGTTAGAGGCCTTGAGATTTTAGAAAAGTCCTTGATAAATCGTCTATAAAATCTGGCATGCCCTAGGAAACTTCTTATAGCTCTAACGGAGGATGGGGGTGGTAATCGAGAAATAGTGGCTATTTTTGCTCGATCAACCTCCATTCCTTGGCTTGAGATTTTGTGACCGAGTACTATTCCCTCCATTACCATGAAATGGCATTTTTCCCAGTTAAGGGCGAGGTTAGTTTCCTCACATCGGGATAGCATTCGTTCAAGGTTATCGAGGCATTGGTCGTATGAATCTCCAAAGATAGAAAAGTCGTCCATGAAGACTTCCATTGTCTTTTTTATCATGTCATGGAAGATGGCCACCATGCAACGTTGAAAGGTTGCAGGGGCATTACATAGACCAAAAGGCATGCGTCGATAAGCAAAAGTTTCATAGGGACATGTGAATGTTGTCTTTTCTTGATCTTTGGGTGCTATCGGTATTTGAAAGTAACCTGAAAAACCATCTAAGAAACAATAAAATTTGTGTCTGGATAATCTTTCTTACATTTGATCAATAAAAGGAAAAGGAAAGTGATCTTTCCTTGTTGCCTCATTTAATCGACAATAATTTTTACATACTCTCCATCCTGTGATGGTTCTTGTTGGTATTAATTCATTTTTCTCATTAGTTATTACCGTCGTACCTCCTTTCTTTGGAACTACTTGGACGGGACTTGCCCAAGGACTATCGGAAATTGGGTAGATGAGTCCGGCGTCAAGTAATTTGATGACTTCGTTTTTAACCACTTCTTGGACATTTGGATTTACTCTACGTTGTGGTTGTATTACCGATTTGTAGTCATCATTCATTAAAATTTTGTGCGTGTACATGGAAGGACTTATGCCTTTAATATCTACAAGCTTCCAAGTGATCGCATTTTTGTGTTTTTTCAAAAGTGTAATTAATTTTTCCTTTTCTACACTAGTTAATTTTGACGAAATAATTACATGTGATTTACCATCTTTGTCTAGAAAAGCATATTCCAAACCTTTTGGAAGTTCTTTGAGCTCAAGAGGTGGGTCTTTAGGAGACTCCTTATTTGGTTGCTCATTTTGATCAAGAACCAAAAAGGTTTATTCTATGGCGACCTCTTCTTCAACAAAGTGGTCAATTTCTTCTCTTGTATCGGGTGGTTCATCTTCATCTTCAATTAGGGGGTCATTGTTGCCGAATGGATATTTCATTGAACACTCAAGATCGACACTCTTTTTAAATGCCCCTAATTGAATAGATAGATTGTTGTACTTCCTTTTTTCAAAGCTTCGTGGGTCTTTACAAAAGGTCGTCCCAACACTAAAGGAGCGTCATCAAGGATGATAAAGTCGATTGGGATTACCATTTGATTTGTTTGGACCAAGACATCCTCAACTACCCCTATTGATTTTATTACTTTCCGATTAGATAGAAAAATGGGAATTTGAAGTGGAGAAAAATCACCAATACTTAATAATTCGAAAATGTAGTTTGGCATTATATTAACACAAAGATCTTTATCAATTGTAATATTACTAATAAAGGAATTTTGCAAAAAAACATGGAACCGGTGTAATGTTAATTTCAAATGGATCTTCTTTTATTAGCGAAGTTTGATCATTTGTTAACTTAATGCTTATCGTTTCGTCAATTTTAGTGTTAGTGTTTAACTCTTTTAAAAACTTAGCATGAATGGGTATTAAACAATGATTTTCGAAAGAAGGTGACAAGAGATTAATTTCTTTAAAATTAGACTCTTCTTGAATTTTAACGTTGTCGGACTTACCTTTTTCGTTGTTTAACTCATGTGTCGGCTTTTCACTTATTTGTTCTTCCATTTTTACATTTTCAACTATCTCTTCTTTATTACAAGTTAATTCTTCCCTTGCGCGGGACTCTTTTATGCAGCGCTCGATAGTTTTAATGTGTTCTATTATCTTATCGGCTATGTGGGTGATAGAGTAAGAATCTGGATCCTCAAAGCTTGAATCCGGATGTTCGATCCTTGGTTCCTCATAATACTCATATGAAGTAGATGTTTCACATCATTGTTCCTCATTGTAAGTATATAATGGATAAGGGTCGTAACCTTGTTCTTCACAATACTCATATGAGATGGGTTGTTCACGCCATGGTTCCTCATTTTAAGCATATGAAGGTTGAGTCTCATATCTTGGTTCCTCAAAGTATGAGTATGAAGGCTTATACCTTGGTTCATCAAAATATGAGTATGAGGGAGAAGGTTCATACCTTGGGTCTTCATATGATGTATATGAAGTGGACGGCTCGTACCTGGGCTCCTCATAGTAGGTGTATGAAGTGGATGGTTCAAAGAGGTCACAATATTGTACCCAATGAGGGTTACCACAAATGGTGCAATAGTCTTCCCTATAATCATCCTCCTCATAGGTATAGCTGTAATCTCCTGAGTATTGATCCATAAGAATCACTCAGCAGACCACAGCAGAGTCTCGGGACCAGAAAACAAAAATAAAAACGGAAACAGAGGCTAGACACGGCCCCGTGTTCAGTGAGCACGGCCCGTGTTCAGGTTCTGTATCTGGTCGTTTTAATAAAAGTGACTGGTTTTGTGGAGCACGGGGGCGTGTTCAGTGAGCACGCCCCATGTTCAGACTCTATATCTGGGAGCTTTAAAAAAATGTGCAGCACGACCCCGTGTTCAGTCTACTGTAAATGCAAAAACTAACTAAAATGCAGAAAAATGCGCGCATTTTAAAAACGTTTTGAAAAACAGATTAGGCCGTCGATTTTAAGCTTTCTTAAAATCCTTGTGTCCCCGGCAACGACGCCAAAAACTTGATGCGTGTCGAGTGTGATATACTTTTATGTATATTTTTAGCCCTTTTAAACACTTTAGTCAAGTTTTAAATTTATAAAACACGATATTCTACTAACACTAAACACACATATGGGCAAATGCACCCATCGTGAGCGTATATAGTGTTGGTAAGATACCGAGGTCGTCCAAGGACACAAGAGCTTTTAGTACCGGTTTATCCTCAACGTCTAATCAAATCAAAAAGTTAGAAAAAGGTTTTAAACATGAAAATAAATACTAAAAATGCTGAAAATAAAAATAAAATAAAAACAGATAGACAAGATGAATCACTTAGATCCGACTCGTCTTTAGTGTAACCTTTGATGTTTTCCGCACTTTTGCACTTTTTAAGAGATTATCTTAGTTATAGTAGTAGGCCCCTCTTTTAAAAGTGACGTTACCCTCAACCTAATAGTTTGAGTCAGCAAGGATACAATCCTAAAGGGTTGGATTATTGGAAGATAAGTAATTAAGTTATTAATGCGTAATGTGGTAGGCCCCTCTTTTAAAGGTGACGTTACCCTCGGCTAAGTGGTTTGAGTAAGCTGGGATACAATCCCAAGTAGTCGGGTTAATGTATTAATAGTAGTTTACATATGAGGGGATCAAGCCATTCGCACCCCCGCCATCCAATACCAGTGGGTATTGAAGGAGGTCCTAGTAAGCTTGACCCAGGTCCTTGCAGGATCAATACACTGAACAAGGCAAGAACCATACCAAACCATTCCCTTAACCCCCGACCAGGTAGCCAACATATCTCCATATAGACCGTGGAGATATGAATGGTGTAAATCTTTTATTTTATATAGACAGTAAAATAACGCCAAGACATCACGGACAAATGATAAGGAAGTTTCACCTTCAACATAAGAAGCTAGTTATTAAAGTCATTAATACAAAACCAAATAAAAAGTGCGAAAAGATTAAAAAAAACTTAAGTATTACACTAAATGCTTGTCTTCACCAAGTGATGTAAGAGACTTAGGCAAACATGGCCTTTGATTGTCAAGAACTCTTACTATCAATCTTGGATCTCGAGACTACTACACACACTCTATGATGGATGATGGTGGTGGATGTGGGTGTTGTGATGGTGGCGGAGTGTGGGTGAAGTGGGAGAGAGGTGGTTTGTCAAGGGATACTTTTGAAGTGAACCAAGCACCTCTATTTATAGCCTGCACAGAAGCCCAGACACGGCCCCGTGTCCACTGGGCACGGCCCCGTGTCCATCCACTTTCTCTTTCTTCATTAATTGTAGTTTGTTTGCATTAGTTGACCACGCCCCCGTGTCCGCTGGGTACGGCCCCGTGTGCAGAAGCGTATCTGTACTAACAAGATTTGCTTGGATTCTGCGAATCTTAGCGTTGACCACGGCCGTGTGGAGCTGGGCACGCCCCCGTGTTGGGGAATAGAAGCTTCTACACTTTTGTCTTTTCTGCAGACACTTGGGCACGCCCCCGTTTCCGCTGGGCACGGGGCGTGTTCAGCATTCTGATATCTTGTTTTTGCTTGGGAAGATGTTGTCGAGGGGTCGGGCATGCCACGTTTATTCCTTTTCTTGTATTTGTGTTAGATTTAGCTGCATTTTTGCTTCTTTTGTTCATTTGCGCTCATTTAATCCTGAAAATACAAAAGGAAGACAAAAGCACACTTTTTCCAACATTAGTACTAAAAATGGGTTAGTTTTATGCCTCATTTGATGTAATTTATATGTTGCATTTTACACACATCAACGGGGGCCCAATATCCCATTCTGGTTATTGTTGTTTGTGGGCCTGTGATGGGCTGGAGTTGTAGGATAGGGGCATGGAGGAGCGGCCCAGTTGTAGAAAGACCCCATGGTGATCGAGTAGTCCACTGTTGAGGTTGGCCGTAGCCTGTGGGCTGGCCAAAACTGTTGGGTTGTTGATTAGAAACAGGCCCATAAGGAGATGGTGACCAAGGTTGCTGATAGTTCCCACCGGTTTGACCACGACTACGGCCACGGCCTCTGCCACGCCCGCGTCTGCGGCCACCCTGGTTGCTTGGTTGCGAGTTCGAAGAATAGCCGGAAGAACATGTTGGGCCAGAATTGTTGGAGTTTGAAGAGTGAACCTGGGCCGATGTTTGAAGAGCAGAATCATGAGTGACTCAATTTGCTTTGGTAGTTTCTTCGAGACAAAGAGCGGACTTTGCTTCATAAAATGCAGGAAAAGGTTTTATTGTTGTTGGAGAATAGTAGTAATTCCCCCATAAGCCTCATTTAGACCCGATAACAGTTGGATCACAAGTTGCTCTTCATTGACAGGCGAACCCACGTTCGCAAGCTGGTCGGAGAGAATTTTCACTTCCTGACAATTAGCAGAAATATTAGGGAACGAGTCAAGTTAACGTTTGCAAACTTACGTTTCAAGAGGACGGCTCGACCATGTTGATTGTCGTGAAAGATGCTCTTGAGGGCTGACCAAGCATATGCCACCGTAGAATCTGGTCTGATGATAGTATTGAGAAGATCCGATGAGATAGCATTATAGATCCATTGCAGAACAATGGCGTCTAAGCGATTCCAAATTTCTTGTTCTGTAGTCGGTTTGTTGGTCTCCTTTTTCTTGTCTTTATCAGCACCGGCAGCGGAAGAAGAAGATGTTTCCTGTCTTTTTGAAACAAGATGATCAAGGACTTGAAAGGCTCGGCAATGGATCTTGAACAATTCTACCCAAGATGCATATTGGCTGGATTCCATTTCAAGTGTAATAGGTATGAAGTTCTTGATATTAGAGACGGTAATAGCGGGATGAAATTTTGGGTCCATAATGGTGAAGAAAAGGGGAGGATAATCGGTGGAAGAAGAAGGGCAGAAACAAAAGAGTTAAGGCCGGCGGCTGGGGAGCTTTTCCGATGAGAAAGGTTGGTTGTGGTGGATCAGTGAATTTTGCTCTGATACCATGAAAGTAGGTATCAATCTCATGGTTTGTTATTTGATACACCCCAACTATATATAGATTTACATGAGTTGGCCAATTCTATATTTTGGTAACAATATACAAAATAATAACAGAATATTACAAATATATCCAAAGATTCTAATTGATTCTAATAGAAACAAACATAATCAACTCGATAACTTCTTTCTTCTCCTATAACAACGCATACTAATCCAGCCAATGAATCAATCATTGAAGTCTGGCTCTTATTAGTTGGCAAAACAACATAAATCCACCTCAAAAAAGCATCTCAAATCGTAGACGAGGAGTTGTAAGATCCAACAATGTGATTAGAGAGCTCCACAGAAGTTGAGCAAAGAGCGCAAGAGATATGTTAAATTTTAAAACCCTATTTACTCAGATTCAAACCAATAGGCAAGCGGTCTTGTAAAATTCCCCAAACATGGATATTTACCTTTCTAGAGACATAGTCCATCTAGTAGGGTAAGATCCATTAGGAAGAACCACCCGATCAATAGCTAATATGATGACTTTAACTGAAAATTTATTCTGACCATCAAAATCTCATCGCCGTTTATTAGCGTCTCCATTAAGGTTCACATCCGACAATATAGAAACAACCTCATTAAAGTAACATTCTTCACCCCGCCTCCTCGGCGCCTAAGACTACGCTACGAATTCTATATTGGAAACTCCTCTATTCGGCTGAAACGTTAATATGAATTTCGTTTGGAAAGCATTAATAATTATTTAAAACTTTTGTAAACTTGTACTTTTTTGTAAACCTATACTATGCCACATTATAAGCATTATATAGCATAATGTTTAAGTTTACAACTTGTTGGACTCTTTATAGACGGCAAAGGTGGTTATAATAGAAGCTTGAACTCGTTTAGTGCTAACACTTGCAGTTGGAAGACACGACCAGTCATTTGTACCCACCCTACCTTTTGGTTTCTAACAATGGACATGTTTGTATCCATCGACCGGTTTAATTTACATCTGTATCATAGCTATAGTATTTTAAAATTACATTTTTGCATATTTTGTAAATAAATTAGAGTTATTATGGATATTGATAAAAATTCAAGGTGATGTGCAAACACTACCGGATAACATTTATCTTAACCCGTGATAAAAGAAATAATTAAAGTTAAGAAAAATAATAAATAAAATAATTATTGTTATAATATTAAAATAATAAAAGTGTTACAAAAATTATATATATTATTATACTAATAAAAGTACTATTTATTAGGTTCGTTTATTAATAATAATAATAATAATAATATAAAATATATACTATAACTAGGTTGTTTTCTCACGCATTGCGGCGGTATATTATCCCGGGTATTCGATCGGTATCGGTCAGGTTCGTTATAGCACTGGTACGATACATGCACTCAGTATAAATTCTACACATCTTTTACGTCAATTGAAAACAAAAAAAACAAACAACGGTACCGACAATGTTATTGTTCAAATGGTATCGATCAGTTCAGATCGTCACAGTACTGGCAATGATATTCATTTATTATCACAGACAGAGTTGTATAAATGAAAATTATCGAAGATGGATATCATAAAAATGAATATAGGTATACGTAACAATGTTGTTCGGTAGGATATGTCAGTTTATCGAAAGTAAAAACAATAAAAATAGGTAACGGTACCAATACTGATGTTGTTCGTTCGGTTGGCTACGTCTGCGGCACAAATTCATTACTAAACATAAACCATACAAATGAGTACACGTATCTGATGTTCTTCGGTACGGTATAGTAGTAATACGATGTCAGTTTATCGAAAGCAAAAACAATATAAATACATACTGGTTTTTCAAAAGCAAAGGCAATATAAATAAATATTGATAAAGATACATATATTATTCGGTGGTTTCGGTTTTTTTTTTTTTTGTACGATAATGATACAATATCCGTTTTCAATAAAATTTATATTGAAATGTTGAAAAAAAGCAATTTGTTTCGATTCAATTTAGGACGATAGAGGCATATTAACCGTTTTCAATTAATTTATATGGTAATATTGAAAAAAAAACATAGAATGCAGGTTATTTGAAAAATTAAAAAAAATATATGATAAGTAAAATATTATTAAAAAAATTGAAACAATAATTTATAAAATTTAAATCACTATTCATGAAGACGTTTTAATATATATATGGGGAAGGATCCACTAAAAAGTGGATTTTGCCTAAGTAGCCTAAGAAGGATTGTGATAATGACATATGGCACTCCTAATAAGTAGGAATAAAGGGCATTTTGGTCCTTATAAATAGGATTGAAAATGACATGTGGCACCCCTTTTGTTTTTAAAAAAAAATAAACAAAAAAAATCTAGTACAAAAAAATCTAGCACAAAAAATGTAGTAAAAAAAATATAGCACAAAAAATCTAGCACAAAAAATGTAGTACAAAAAAATATAGCACAAAAAAATCTAGTACAAAGAAATATAGCACGAAAAAATTTAGCAAAAAATGTAGTACAAAAAAATCTAACACAAAAAAAATTGAGAAAAAAAAATTTAAGACAAAAAAATTCAGCACAAAAATATAGTACAAAAATTCAGCACAAAAAATGTTATATAACATAGAAATTCAACACATTTAAGTGGGTTTTTTTAGTCTTCATATTTTATATAGCAATATGGTACTCAAATTAAAGATAAAAAGACGCTCGATTTTACGGTGAAATTTTTATGAAAAAATAATGTCGTATAAAAAAGTTATGGACGTTTAAAAAATGAGGGTGAAATATGCATGTGACTTGCATGTGGAGAGAGAAAGTCCATAAATAGGATTTTCCCAAGATACCCTTGCACTCCTCCTTTCTCCTACCATTTCATCTTAACCATTGATTTGAAAAATGAATGGTTAAGATTCCTTCTTGGGCTACTTAGGCAAAATCCACTTTTTAGTGGATCATTCCCCTATATATATATATATATATATATATATATATATAGGGGACCGCTAGAATGAGAACCACCACGAGTTATGAGAACCGCGAGAACCAAGTGCCACGGAGGGGCGTTGACCACGATTTTTTTTTACAACTAGATCCGTATATTTTAACAACATTCGTAAAAAAAAAATTCAAACGGCGCGCCCGAGGGGGTAGTTTTTTACACCCAAAGTTTGGTGTTTTTATTATTTTTTTGTTTTTTCTTTTTTTTTTACAAACTTTGGGTGTAAAAAACTACCCCCTCAGGCGCCGTTTGAAATTTTTTTTTTTACGAATGTTGTTAAAATATACGGATCTAGTTGTAAAAAAAAATCGTGGTCAACGCCCCTCCGTGGCACTTGGTTCTCGCGGTTCTCATAACTCGTGGTGGTTCTCATTCTAGCGGCTCCCTATATATATAATGTATTGTACAATCTGGGTTAACGTACGTTGCGTACGCTGGGAATATAACGTGCGTGATTACTTGTATAACATGCGTGATTACAGTTTTTACCCATGCGTGATTTCATATTTTGTACATGCGTGATTATGTTCATGCGTGATTATGGGTTTCAACATGCGTGATTATGGTTTTTGAGTTTTATAACGTGCATAATTTCCCAGGGTACACATCGTATGTTAAGGAACATTGTACGTTAACCAACCCCTATATATATATATATATATCTTCCTATACTAATAAATGAAAATCTTTTTTGGACACGTGTCACTTTCTGGTTCTTTCTCACCTTATTTTCCTATTTACCCCTCATATTAAATAATAATAATAATTTTAAACAAAAATATTAGATAAGAATAAATATTTAGATAAGGATAAATAGTACATTAAGTTCATTTTTAAAAGATAAATCTTGACGACTGTATGTGTTAACATATAATATTATACTAGGTTAAAACCCCGTGTGTTACACGGGTTGAATAAATGTAATTTTATATATTAAATAATAAAAAATTATATTTTTATGAACACCGTATATTGTACGGGAAACATCGTATAAAACTGCGTATTACAAAGGTTGAATAAAATGTAATTTAATCGGTTGACACATACAGTCATCAAAGCATGTCTTTAAAAATGAATTTCGAAGTACTATTTATTAATTATAAGGGAAAACAAAAAATAGATAGCCTCAATAAATAATACGTGTCACTCATAGGTTTGTTTATTATATAGTATAGATATAGATTCGTAGACTATACTCATATAAGTTATTTAGTTTAGAATGGAGAGAAAAAAAAAAGCTTAGCCGTTTTAAAAAAAATATATAAGTTATTTTATTTATAACTTTTGTTTTATATAAGGCATTCGTAGACTACAAAGAACCTAATTTAATGATCATTATTTTATATTTAAAATAGAAATCAGAATATTATTTTTTAGCATACCCGTTTATTCACCCAACAACAAATTATAACCCGTAATATATTAAGCTATGAATTATAACATAATAATATGTCAGTAAATGGGTAAATTCAAAATAATCGACTTTCAATAATACATATTTTTAAATTTAATATAATCAATAATTTTAGTATTATATAATAATGATTAGATTTGATTTAATGTTATCTTTTAATTGAGAATTGATGATCAACATTTATCCTCAAATCGTAAATATTTAATTTAATAAGAAAACAAAAAAAATAGATAGTCTCAATGAATGACAAGTGTCCCATAAATAGTTTCCTTTATTATATAGTATAGATTTTATTAAACACGTGCAATATATAAGTTTTTTTAGAGATATATTTTTATTATTTATTATATGCAATTACATTTATGCAAAATAAAAAAACAAAGTAAAATGTTATAATATAAGTAAATAGTACATCAATTTTCACTTTTAAAAAATAAATTATATCTATGCTACCCGTGTAGTATACAGGATTTTAACCTAGTATAATATTAAATAAAAATAGATTCACATAAAAGGTTTCCAATAATATATATTAAATAAATAAATATATATATATATATATATATATATAGGATTAGGTTCAAACGTGAACATTTTCTCCAACGTGAACTGCGTGAACTTATCTGAGCCCTTGATTTTGTAGATGATAGATCTTAGATCAATGGCACAATTGTAATTAAAGGTATAATAAATTTAATATAAATTTTAATCTAAAGGGTAAAATATGGAACTTTTATATTAAAGATATGGAAACTAAAAAATTTGTAATCCCCTAAAATCTCTGTATCAGTTTCAAGAATTAAAATGTGATTTAATTTGAATTAGTATATATACAACCTATGTGAGACCCTATGAGATCGACACCATCAAAATCACTCGAAAAATCCTCTCACTCTTTCTGTTTCGATAACACCATAACTCGCCGGAGAAGTCCGACGCCGTCGGAGAAGACGACCGGACATCGAAGCGCATCGGAGTTCACCGGAGAAACCCGAAGTCACGACGGAACCACTTCCCTTCGTTTTGGTACATTCCTTTAGTTACTGTTCTTTTAATCCTTGTTTCCTTTATATAAAAGAAGCCGCACGAACTCACTGAAAGAATACGTCGGAACAAGAAGAGTCGTCGGAGTTTACGACGGAACCCGACCCGCTACCAACTTTCGTGTTCGGTATAACCTTCTGTTCCGTCATTTTTGTTTTGTTTTTATTACATACTAGAAACTATTACAAGAATCTAAGAAGCCTTGAATTGAACTAAAATCAATGGTTAACTGGGTATTTCGGTTTGGATAAAAAATTAGATGACGATGCCAGTTATTTCACGTTTTAAGAAAAACAAAAGATAGAATATAACAAAGTTGATATAGTGGTGTTGGTTTTTTATAAACAAACCAGTGGTCACGGGTTCGACCCGGCCACTCATGTTTTCGCTCCGGTTCGTTTTTTTGGTTCTTTTATAAAATGGAGAAGATGAGCATTAACAGTAACTAGACTTTAATGCAAATACAATTATATCCCTTTTCCTTTTAAACTCATACATTCCATACAGTTTATAACTCTTCTTATTTTATTTATTTATTATTTTTTTTCTTAAACATTTAATAATAACATTGTGTATTAGTTTTAATACAATTCCTTTTCAGTAATAACCTGTCGAATCAACCGTTTACATGTTCATAAAACCTTATATATCAGTAACATGAATAATTAAAAATTCTATTATAATTTCTTTTAACATTCAATGTTAATAGTAAGTTAAATTATATTATAATACTTAATTAAATTGTAAACATTAGCGATTATATTTAATCTACAACTTGTAACGAGTCCGTTATGTGTTTAGGATAATCGTTCTCATTCTCTTGGAATTTCTCAATCTTTAGTCGTGCGTTATTACAAGAAATCGCAACGCAATCAATGTGAGTATACTCGATCCCATTTTAGCTTTAAACACATTTGGGTGCAACATGTATTCCATATTAAAATGTGAGAGGATTTTTCGAGTGATTTTAAGGCGCTGTACACATGTGTATTCTGATTTTTGCTCTGGTTTTTAAGGCTCTGTACACATGTGTATCCTGATTTTGCTCTGTTTTTAAGGCGCTGTACACATGTGTATTCTGGTTTTGCTATGTTTTTAATGCGATGTACACATGTGTATAGCGTCTGTTTTTGTGATACCTCATATTTTTTTTGTGTGTTGAATGTGCAAAGTTGTTGATGTACACTTGTGAATTATGCAAAGGACTAATTGCTGAGTTTTTTGTGTTATTATAGGAGACGTCGTAAACGAGGAAAGTGGAGATGGAAGGTCGATAAGGATGATTCACGTATGAGGTCGATAAGGATGATTCACGTATGTTTGTTTACTTGGTCGATAAGGATGATTCAGCATACAACGCGGCGAATAGTTGTAAAAGACTATGTCTTTTTTATTTTTCCTATTATGTTGCGTTTATTGTTTTCACGAAACTGGAACTTGTAATTGTATCTTTTTTTTTTGTTTGGCAAACATTATGGAAATTGTTATTTGCATAATATAAAATAGGTTTACAAGTTTTGTTTATATGTATGTATTATGTAGCTAATTACACATATGTACCATGCTGAGTACACATGTGTACTGTTCAATTCATATCAAAGTACACATGTGTATACCGTTGAAATATGAAGGTTACGTGAATCTTAAAAATCATAATCCGAATTCTGCTGGTGAAATCTAAAAAATAAAAATGAAATAAAAGATAATGTGGATAATGAATTTAAAATAGGAAAGATGTAACTTAAATCAATTATTTAAGTATAATTTTTTATATAATTACAATCATACCCTTAACAACTAAAAAGGAAATCAATGGTCCAGATCAGTTCACGCAGTTCACGCATGGGATTAGGTTCACGCTGGAACCCTACCCTATATATATATATATATATATACACACACTAGGTTATAACCCCGTGTATTACACGGGTTGAATAAATGAATTTTATATACCAAATAATAAAACATTATCTTTTTAAAAGCCTCCTTTATTGCACGGGTTGAAGAAATGTAATTTTATATATTAAATAATAAAATAAGTTATATCTATAAGAACCATATGTATTGTACGGGTTGAATAAATGTAATATTATATACCAAATAAAAAAATGTATCTTTAAAACCATAGTATTACACGGGTTGAATAAATGTAATATTATTTACCAAATAATAAAAAAAAGTTATATTTTAAGAAACCCCCGTGTATTACATGGGTTGAATAAATATGATTTTACATACCAAAAAATAAAAAAATATATTTAAAAAAACTAATGGATTTTTTTATATTTAAAGTAGGATAAGATTGAATATTAATCTGAACTAATGGATTTTTTATATTTAAAGTAGGATAAATCTTTATTTATTTAGTTAATATAAGATTGAAAAATCATATGATTGAATAGGTGGGAGGTTGTATGATGATAAATCGGTTAACCGTACTGAATGATAAAGATAATAGTCATTGTTGAGCAAATTAATTAATCGAATTTAACAGAAACATTTGTGATGTTAGGTGGATTTTTTTTAATTATTTGAAAGTTAATATCAACTTTGGAATTCGTATGAATTCTTATTAGATTTGATTAAATATTATTGATAATAAAATTTTGTATTAGATTAGATTTTAGATTTGATTAAATATTATTAATAATAAAAATTTGTATTAATTTAGATTAAATATTATTATTATTAGTAGTATTATTAATAATTTTAATCAATTAAATGAGAGAATGAGAAGTATCACAAAACAGGTTGCACGACTCACTCCATTTAAATAATTCAATTCATGAAAAGATAGACAAAATTGAATAAACATTGATCACCACTTTGCTTTAGATTATTTTTTATATTTTTCCATAATTTTTAATAAATTATTTTTTATATAATTTACTTGAATCAACCCAAATTAAAATTTTTAGATTTGAATGAATTCACTCTTAAAAAGGTAAAAGTTGAATAATCAGAATTAGCTAAAGCCGATTCCATAAGTAACCCTAATGATAGGCAAATTAGCAAGTTGATGTAAAAATGTTGCATAAATAAATGTTCATAAATTATAAAAGTATTATCGTTTTCAAGAATAAAACAAACGAATAAATAACCTTGTTGGTAGATGATAGAACTTGTTAAGATGGTTGTTATAAATCCAAATTAATACGTATAGATTTAATTGACGTTTTATTATTGATAATAAAAATTTGTATTAGATTAGATTTGATCAAATATTATTAATATTAGTATTATTAATAATTTTAATCAATAAAATGAGAGAATGACAAGTGTCCCAAAACAGGTTTCTTTTATTATATAGTATATATATATATATATATATATATATATATATATATATATATATATATATATATATATATAATGTTATGTCACACGTACATTTCTACATGGCTCACATATGTAACTAATTCTTCTCCAACTAATTTCCAGAAAAAAAAGACATAATATGTAACATATAGTTAAAATTGTTTTTATTATTATAATTATTAATATAACAAAAGGAAGCATGTGATGTTTTTCTTTACAACAAATTTTTAACACTTTATTTTCTACCGCTTTATCTTTCACTTGCAAGGAATTGAATTTACAACCTCATATTTGTAAAGGAGAACCAATACCACTAGACCAATAGATCATAATTAAGCATGTGATGTTATATACTAAAACGAATATTGTACACTAAAGAGAGAAAGAGGTCCAAGTTTAAGCCGGTTTGTACTGAGAACTTCAACAAATTCATTTTTAACAATGGCTTGCAGGAATATCCGTTACAGGGCAGAAAGTTCACGTGCATAATGGATAATGGGAAAAAATTAAGCAAGTTGGATCGTTTTTTGGTTTGTTCGGAATTTTTCAACAAATGGCCCTCGGCCTGCGTGAGAGTTTTACCGAACCGTCACTCCAATCACTGTCCGATTCTCCTAGAGTTAGCTGATCTCAACTATGGCCCTCGGCCGTTTCGGGTTTTCAGCTCTTGGATTGGAAATCCAGGTTTTGAGGAGAGAGTCAAAGCGGCGGTAGAAGGTTTTGAGCCGTATGACCCCCCCCCCCCCCGATGCTTATCTTAACGCTAAGTTTGCTCGTATTAGGTCCTTCCTTAAGATCTCGAGGGATGAATTTTTGGCAAAAGAAAAAGATACGGAAAATTTAGCGTTAGCAGAAATGGAACAAATGGAGGCAGACATGGAATCAAGGGATCTAACGGAAGAGGAAGAATGGATAATGGCGGAAAATAAGAAGGTTATTAAGGAGATTGAAGATAGGAAAATCTTGGATATTAAACAAAGAGCAAGGATCAAATGGGCGGTCGACAGTGATGAGAATTCGAAGTATTTTCATGCTATGGTTAATTGTAAGAAGGCGACAAATAACATCCATGGTCTCTCACTGAATGGAGTTTGGTGCTCGAAGCCAGAATCTTGGATATTAAACAAAGAGCAAGGATCAAATGGGCGGTCGACGGTGATGAGAATTCGAAGTATTTTCATGCTATAGTTAATTGTAAGAAGGCGACAAATAACATCCATGGTCTCTCACTGAATGGAGTTTGGTGCTCGAAGCCAGCCAAAATAAAAAAAAAAAACAGATTTTCTCTTTTTTTTCGTGATAAATTTAAAGAGCCTTTTCCTAACAGACCGGAGTTGTGGTGTCATAACATCAAAAGAATCTCGGAAGCAGAAAGTTTAATGTTGGTTGAGCCTTTTACGGAGCATGAAATTAAAAATGTCGTCTTCGAGTGTGGAGATGAGAAATCTCCGGGGCCCGACGGTTTTAATTTCAGATTTATAAAACACTTCTGGGATTTTTTTAAAGACGACTTTTCAAGAATTTTTGCGTGGTTTCATAGGAGTGGTGAACTTAGCAACCGCTATGGGGCGTCCTTTATTACTCTCATCCCCAAAGTCAGCGATCCGGTCAGTCTAAATAACTACAGGCCAATTAATTTGATAGGTGTCATTAGTAAGGTGATATCTAAAGTTTTGGCTAATCGGATGAGATCGGTTTTGGATGGAGTGATCTTCGATTCCCAATCAGCTATTTTGAAAGGAAGGTTCATCTTGGACGGACCGCTCATTATTAACGAGCTTGTTTCATGGCTGAAAAAGAGAAAATCAAAGGCTTTTTTCCTTAAAATCGATTTCGAGAAGGCCTACGACAATGTGAGTTGGAGGTTTGTGAACAATATTCTTTCGCAAATGGGTTTTCATAGTAGATGGTGCAAATGGATAGCGGGAATCCTAGCTTCGGCCAGTTCGTCTGTTCTCGTGAACGGGGCGCCTACCTTCAGATTTAGATGCGAAAAAGGTATGAGACAAGGAGATCCATTATCTCCTTTTCTTTTTCTCGTAGTAATGGAGGCATTATCTTGTATGATCAATCGGGCTAGAGAGGCGGGGTCGATTAAAGGTATAGCTACTCCTAACAACGGGCCGGTGATATCGCATCTCTTGTACGCGGACGATGCTATTGTAATGGGGGTTGGTCTAAAAGTGAAGTGATGAATATAGTCAGAATACTTCGGTGCTTCTATATTTGTTCGGGCCTAAAAATCAATTTAGACAAATCTAATATGTATGGCATAGGAGTGGAATTGGAGGAAACTGGGAATATGGCAAATGAGGTGGGCTGTAAGCCGGATTCTCTTCCGTTTAAGTACCTTGGTTTAAAAGTTGGAGCCAATATGAACCGGATTATCAACTGGCAACCGGTGTATGACACATTCCGGACTCGGCTTGCTAAATGGAAGGCGCGTCTCCTTTCGATTGGTGGTAGGGTGGTCACTATAAAGTCGGTTATGGAAAGCTTACCGAGTTACTACTTCTCGCTCTATATAGCTCCTAAAAAAGTAATTTCAGATTTAGAAGCGATGATAAAAAAAAATTTATGGGGAGGCTCCCCCGAGGAAAGGAAAATGCATTGGGTGGCATGGGATCGGGTTGCTCGACACAAGAAAGAAGGGGGTTTAGGGCTATGTAAACTTCAAGAAGCGAACATGTCTCTGCTCTCCAAATGGAGGTGGCGTTATAAAACAGAAAGAAACAACCTATGGAAACGAACTATTGATGCTCTCCATTTTAGTCGTGTCGGATGGGAATGTATTCCGTTCAAGAAGACGCTTAGCGGCGTTTGGAATAATATCGCTAAATTATTTATTAACACAAAGGTTGGAGGCTTACCTCTTCGGAATTACTTGAAAGGCGAGGTCGGTAGGGGAACGGAAATATCGTTTTGGCTCGACCCTTGGGTTATAAACGAACCACTCAAACTAAAATTTCTGGAATTGTTTCGCTTGGAGTCGGAGAAGAAATGTACAGTCGCGGACAGGATCAGAAATCAAGGTCTGGAGCGGGTTTTAGTTTGGAATTGGAAGTCGCCTTTGATTGACCCGGTTGTTGTTTCCGATTTCCAGCAGCTTTTCGCTGTCATTGAGGCTGTTCAGTTGACAGATAGAGGCGACAGGTGGATATGGATGCCTGATAAGGATGGAAAGTTCTCAGTCAAGGCGGTTAAAAAACTTCTTCAATCGGAAAATGTGACGACCAACGGATTCGTTATGGACTGGTGCAGATGGGTCCCTGCCAAGTGTAATATTCATGTTTGGAGATTAGAAATGGAAAGAATCCCTACCGGCGAAGCATTAAAGAAAAGAAATGTTCAGATCGGAGATTCGGTGTGTCCGTTGTGTTTCTCGGCCGAAGAATCCTCCTTACACCTTTTCACAAGTTGTTTGGTTGCGGCTAACATCTGGAATGACATTAGTTCGTGGTGTAAGATCCCGAACATCTTTGCGTTCTCGATTAAGGGCCTTCTCGGAATACACAAGGAAATAAGAGCCTCGGAAAGAAAAAAAGAAGCGGTTCAAGGAATTATTATGTTAGTCTGCTGGAGTATTTGGAGAGCGAGAAATAACTTGATTTTTTCTAGTCGCCCGATTCGGATAGATAGTATTATTAGTGAGGTCAAAGCTATGAGTTTTCTTTGGTTTTCTAACAGATCGAAACATAGAGGGATAGATTGGGGTGATTGGTGCTCATTTGTAAATATGTAATAGTTGGTTCTGTGTTTGTTTGGCCTGCCCGGTTTGGGTTGGTTTCTGTTTAATGAAGTATTATTTTCAAAAAAAAAAAAAAAAAGAGGATAAGGCAAAGCAAGAAGGGGAAACAGATATAAATTCCAAACCAACCAAGCTTAAAAACGAGTTATGATATATGTACACAAAAAGAAGCTTGTTTAGTTTGGTCATGGTATCAAGAGTCACGATATCTCTTCTGATTTACCAATTTCAGAAAAACTCGAATTGAGCACGTTATATCCATTGTTTTTGACTCCTTCAATTATTGTTTTGTGGATATGTAAATAAAACCCAATTATTGTTGGCAATATCTTATTGTTGTTTTCGTAATAATTTACTTAATAAATAGATATTAATCATACTATGTTGTGTACATCTCATGTGTATAATGAGTGTATTAACGTATGCGATTCACTTTGATACATTATTTATAGATTTATGAATTATATCATTTAACTTTTTCAACTCGTGCGATATACGGGTACCTAACCTGATTACATCATATATTTAAACTTCTAGACCTAATAACATCATGTTTACAATTAGTTAAAAAGTTTAAATCATTTGATTACATACAAACCCCGTGTTCATGGTTACTTAAAACAATGTGATTACAAAGTCTGACACGTACATTTTTTTTTTAATTTCAAAACATAAATGGATTAAAGTTAGCTTAAAATAACTAACTTAATATAAGATAGTTGAAAAGACTTTCTATAATATCTTAAACACGCTAAAGATATGACCAAAATTAGTTAAATTGAAGAAAAACAATTCATCATACTTTATAATCTTTAACATTTAGAGTAAATAAAGCCTCATATGTCATCACTTTACATTTAGTGAACAGTTATCTGAATTTTCTAATGGCATCTCCAACACAAGGGATCCATCTAAATCCGGTTATAAGTTGTACGTTTAAATGTTTTATTAGATAAGAATTTTTACTCCATAACTGGTACGAATGTAGAAGAATGTTCACTCCATAACTGGTTTTGATTAAAGAATTGCAATCAAAATCATATACGCACTTACACTAATAGTACGAATGTAGAAGAGTGTTCACTCCATAACCGGTTTTGATTAAAGAATTGCAATCAAAATCATATACGCACTTACACTAATAGTACGAATGTAGAAGAATGTTCACTCCATAACCGGTTTTTATTAAAGAATTGCAATCAAAATCATATACGCACTTAGACTAATAGTACGAATGTAGAAGAATGTTCACTCCATAACAGGTTTTTATTAAAGAATTGCAATCAAAATCGTGTACACACTTATACATTTTACTTTAAATGTAATATTTAACAAACTCTCTGTCTCTCTCCTGATATATGTGACTATCTTTAGTACATTACTAGTATATTACGTCTGGTATATATGTGTTTTTGCATTTCTTACGGTTTTTACAATATGTTTTTATAAAGTTAATAATGTATTTACCATGCCCTTATGCAAAACCACTTTTTTACATAACCGTTTTACTAAACACATAACTTAATTAATACCGCTTCACTTGTAGCCTAGTGGTAGAGAGGTATTGGTTTTCCAATGGAGACCCAAGTTCAATTCTCATTTGTGCACTTTGGTGGATTAGACAATAATGGATAGAGTCCAGCCTCCTTGCAGAAATGCCAGGTTCTATCCTTGTTAAAATGGGTCGGGCCACCGCGTGTTACACCAAAGAATGTTCAGCTCTTGTGATGGCACAACGGTTGTCAAGTGGTAGTCGGTGATATGGTTTCTCTAGGGAATGCTCAAGCCAAACTCAGAAGCCAATTTGGACCCGGTTAAGACAACATAGTCTGAACAAAGTAAGACAACAAAGCTCTTTAATTTGAGGAGTACGGTAACCTAATAAAAAAAAGTGTCGTTATAATTATAAAAACATAACTTAACTAATTACCTTTTTAAATACTTTCAAAACTATATTATCTTTTCTAATAAAAGAATGTTGTCACAAACAGGTGTACTACATATAATAGTTTAATTCACTGCTGGATAACTAATATTTTAAATTACAAATAGACTAAAATAAAGAATGAAAATTACAATTTTGCCACTGGCCAATCCCCATGCTTGTATACTGTTTTGATGCACTTTACAAGGCTTTCAAAACATGGACCACCAACCTGCCTTCATTCTTTTCCTTCTATATAAACCCCCCTTCCCTTCCATTTTCTATCTGTAACACTTCCACCTCAATCTCCTCCCTACACCAACCACCATCTGCCACCATGCCTGAGGCTCCAAAGCTCCCACATGACCTTTCCAACCCCATGAATGATTACTCTCTAACCCAGAAAAACAAAAACAAACTTCAGTTCATTGAAGATGTTACCTCGAACCCGGACCAAGTCCAGCAACGAGTCCTGTCCGAAATCCTTACACAAAATGCCGCAGTTGAATACCTCAACCGCCATGGTCTATCCGGTCGCACTGACCGCGATACGTTTAAGAAATTCATTCCGGTCATCACTTATGATGACCTTCAACCCGACATCACCCGTATCGCCAATGGCGATAAATCCCATATCCTATCATCCCGTCCCATTTCGGAATTTTTAACAAGGTACAATTATCTGTACTTTTTAGTCAGGGTCGTTATAAGATTCTCTTCTGTACTCGTCTACCGGTACAAAGTACATTATTGTTAAAACATAAGTTAAATTTATAAATAAAAAACAAAAAAATTCTGACAACATGTTGAAATTCCACATAAATGAATCTGAAACATATTATGAAGTCTGAACCCTCTCTGCTTCCGCCCCTGAAACATATGAAAATGTAAACCCGCTTTTACGAATGGATTTTGAATTTCGATTTCGATTTATGCAGTTCCGGGACATCCGGAGGAGAAAGGAAGCTGATGCCAACGACCGAAGACGAGCTCGAACGAAGGTCATTACTCTACAGTCTTCTAATGCCGGTAATGAGCCAGTTTGTGCCCGGGTTAGATAAAGGAAAAGGGATGTATTTCCTGTTCATCAAATCCGAATCCAAGACCCCGGGCGGGCTAGTGGCCCGACCCGTTTTAACCAGTTACTACAAAAGTTCACATTTTAAACAAAGACCATACGACCCGTATACAAACTATACGAGCCCGAATGAAACCATCCTCTGCCCTGACTCCTACCAAAGCATGTATTCCCAGATGCTTTGTGGGCTTTGTTTGAACAAAGAAGTGCTTCGGGTCGGGGCGGTTTTTGCCTCCGGGTTTATCCGGGCCATCCGGTTTTTGGAGAAAAACTGGAGTGATTTATGTCATGATATTCGAACCGGGGTTTTGAACCCCGTTGTTACGGATCCTTCGGTTAGGGAGGCTGTGATGCGGGTGTTGAAACCCGACCCGAAGTTAGCTGATTTTATCGAGTTTGAATGCTCGAAAAAATCGTGGCAGGGGATTATTACAAGGGTATGGCCTAACACGAAGTATATTGATGTGATTGTTACGGGTACTATGTCACAATATATACCTACCCTTGATTATTATGGTAACGGACTCCCTCTTGTTTGTACAATGTACGCGTCGTCCGAATGTTATTTCGGGGTTAACTTGAACCCGTTGTGTAAACCGAGTGAGGTTTCGTACACGCTTATTCCGACAATGGGGTATTTTGAGTTTCTTCCGGTTCATCGAAACAATGGGGTCACGAGTTCGATATCCGTGCCTAAATTGCTCAATGAGAAGGAGCAGCAGGAGTTGGTAGATCTTGCGGATGTTAAACTCGGTCAGGAATACGAGCTTGTGGTCACTACTTACGCGGGTTGGTTGAATATTTTTTTTTATTTTTTTTAGGATTCGGGGGTTTGGTTTTTATGCATACCAGGTGTTTGATGAAATTTTTTTTAATAATGATTTTGCAGGACTTTACAGGTATCGAGTTGGTGACGTGTTGAGAGTCGCTGGGTTCAAGAATAAAGCCCCACAGTTTAACTTTATCTGTCGAAAGAATGTGGCGTTGAGTATCGATTCGGATAAAACCGATGAGGTCGAGTTGCACAAAGCAGTCGAGAACGCGGTCACCCATTTGATGCCGTTTGATGTGACATTGACCGAGTACACGAGCTTTGCGGACACCACAACCATACCGGGCCACTATGTGATCTTTTGGGAGCTGAGCCTAAACGAGGCAACTCCGATCCCCCCTTCGGTTTTCGAAGATTGTTGTCTTGCAATCGAAGAATCACTCAACAGTGTTTACCGACAAGGGAGGGCTTCGGACAAATCAATCGGCCCGTTAGAGATCAAGATTGTGGAAAACGGGACGTTTGATAAGCTTATGGACTACGCGATCAGTTTAGGTGCGTCAATCAACCAGTACAAGACCCCACGGTGCGTGAAGTTTGCACCGATTGTGGAACTGTTGAACTCGCGGGTTGTGTCGAACTACTTTAGCCCCAAGTGCCCGAAATGGGTTCCGGGGCACAAGCAGTGGGGCAACGTGAATTAGTGAAATGAATATTTAGTTAGAAAAATGAAGGGCAACCATGATCATGTGTCATGTTACTTTGGTCGTTTGTTGTTGGATTAGGCAATGTACATTAAAAACAGTTTGATGTTTCATGGAACGTTCATAAAACTCTATTGACTTTTGTGTTTTGATCTTAATTCTTAAATCCAACCTAGAGCTTGTTTTTTTATTATTTATGTTTGAGTGTTTTAATTTATGTTGTAAGTTTGTTTTACCATTAAAGGTTTTTAGCTCTATCTTTGATTAAAAATTAAGATATTAGGTTGTCTAAATACACATTTTTTTTCAAAACCATATTTAAACATTTATTTATTTATTTATTTCGGTATTATACACTCATAAAATTATATTTAAAAATGAATAGTGAATATCAATACTTAGAGAGCTAGTGTAGATTCTCCAAACCTGATTTTTTTTCGAGATGCTAATGAAGAGTACTAATAAAAGAAAACCTTATATTTATTCCTACAATGTTGAGAAAATAAGTAAATGGAGAACTTGATGTGAATGCTCTAAGGGGCATCGTGTATATCTTCAAGATGTTGATTATTTTTAGTATTTTTAATAAGTGTTAATGGTAAGAGCGATGGGAGTAGAGAGTGATGTCTTTTCTTACTTTCTTGTGCTTGTATTATCGATTTATTCATGTTCAGCGTTTAATCAACGTCAAGTAAATATAAAGTTTTTGATAGAGAATTTTGAGTGACATATATGACTGCATATAATTGAGAGAAAATGAGTTAAATATGTGGTCAGATAGTCGTCTTTGTTATTATAGTTAGGATGGGTGGGCAACTCTCCACCTCGGCACAATAACAACCAATAGCGCCAACCCCCCCCCCCCCCTCCCAGCGCCATTGACCCTTTAGCCAGCCCATTAATGAGGAACGACGGATGATTTGTCGGGCCACTTGGTTGTTAAGGAGGCGCCATAGAGGTGCATTGCTTATGTGACGTTGATGTAGTGCAGTGGAGACCCTAGGGACTACATTCATTCCATACCACCCAGCCTTAGAGTAACTTGTATATGTGTTTATATTATTTTCATGGCGTTCTAGTTAAAATTATTTTTGTATTTAACTATTTATTTTCTATAAATATTAATGTATATTGCATGTGAGAGAAGAACAAATTCTTTTTCAAAGTTTAACTCGTCAAATCTAAAATATAAGATGCAACTTTGCACATAATGAATAAGATCATTGATTCAGATTTGATTACATTATCTAGTAATAAAAGAATATATATCCCTTAAAAGTAATTTATTATCTATAAAAATTATTTAAAATAAGGAAGTCCACAATTATGTAAGCCGCAATAATAAACAATGTTACGTGAGAATTAATGCTTCATTCTTTAGAAAAGAAAAACTTGATTTAATATTTTAATAAAACATGTAACCAAAAGTTTAACTAACTAAATATATTTAATAAAACATGTAACCAAAAGTTTAACTAACTAAATATATAACATATAGTTTTAATATAAAGAAGTGTTATTATTGAAGGACATGATTTGATTTGAGTAAAGGTAAAATAAAAAGAAAAAAAATGAAAGGCACTAATGAGTAATGACTAAAGCCTCGTTTTCGCTAAAAGTTGCATTGTACTAATAGTATAGGACATCTCATTCTCCATTCTGATAAATCATTTCAATCCCCATCCAAAAGTTTATGGAATATATAAGCCTAATCCATGTCTTTTCTACATGAAAATTTGAAAAGAAAGTTGTTTGAAAGTATAAGCAATAATCAAATTCTTTTGTAATGTAACTAATTAATGTTAAATACTAACTAACGTGAAAATTCCTGTAGCATGTTTGTAATGAATTACACTTTGTCAACAACAATCTAATATACTTCTAAATTTACACTATTGTTCATGACGGGACCCGAACATTTAACCTCTTAAAGAATGACATCATTTTACAGACCTAAATACCGCTAGATAAAAGCCTGTTAATAACAAAGTACTATTTAATTCGATGGGTTAAAAATTCAGATAAGGCTCACAATTGTTTTTAGGTTAGGATTCTTGAGTTTAGTGGGTTCGAAATCTGTTTAATTGTTTTTACCTTAAGATTTATGAGCCACATAAAGTAATGTCGTTAGTTTATTCTAATAATAAGAGTAAATTACATGGATGATCTCTGTGGTATGTTGGAATTTTACATTTCGTCCTTAAGTTCGAGTAATTATGCATATTGCCGTTACTGTTCACTCGATTGTCATGCTTTTAGTTCCTCAAATGGATAGACGTTAAAAAGTTTTGTTAAATAGATAAATTGACTGTTATAATATATGAATATGATATACCGCCAACCCTTTTTCTTTTTTTCCAAACCCCATGTTTTTCTGATGCCATCTTTGGCCACCCCTAACTCCGATCACCAGTTCGACAACCTCTTCAACCTTTGTTGATACACCAAATCCGCAAATACTCTGACCAACACTTCCGGTTTCTTAAAGAATAATTGAATTGTATTGAAAAATTGAACAAACAACTATATTATGCCGGTTTAGTTTTCCCTCAACAATTAATTTGATTATTATTAACCCTAAACTTATTGGGTTTTTCTATCGAATAGGAAGATTGGGAGCCATTCGTAACGGTCCATTTAAATTACTCAAATAATAATAACCATATTTTAACATGTACGATCCATATAAGTTACTCAAATAATAATAATAATAACCATATTTTAATCTTCATAAATAATTAAATAGCGTTTCTTTATATATTTCCTTTTTTTTTCTAAATCAGTGATGTTTACTGACTCAAAGATTCTATTTTCATGAGATAGACATAAAGTTCAACAGGGAATGGTAGCATTAGACCGAATCAAATCGTGAAAGAAAAAAACTAGTATATGATTATGGTTATTCTTTGATCGACATGAAAAGAAATTGAAGTGAGGTAATCGATGAAATGTAAGATAATTATAAAGTCTTTTAACTTTATTATCCAAAAGAATAGTAAAACAAAATGATTAATGGATTCCTTCTTAAAAAAACATTAAATCCTAAAATAATAAATTTCTTTTTTAATATCCACTTGTGTTTAATTTTGTATATTGATAAATAGAGTTGTGTTTCAGTATAAATGAGTTTTAACATACAAATTGGGTTTAATCTGATAAATGAATAAGGCATTTTTTTCTGAAATATTTTTTCCTATCTTGTTAAACACGTATTTTATTCTCAAAATAAATAAACAAATAATTCATATTTTTACACTAGTAGAATAATTTTGAAACTACTCTAAAGTAATTATGAAATTACTCTACATAATTACTCTGCTAGAGTAAATTTACGATTTTTTATTTTACATTTTGCAATTAAACATTATACTTAAATAGATGAGAATTTTTTTTATAAATAAAACCTTCTTCACTTTTCATTTTAATGTTATTTTGTATGCTAAGACTCTTTTGTATTTAAGTCTTACATTTAATAAATAAGGTTACCGAAAAAAAAATGCTTAAACGGTATATTTAATAAATAATATATAAATAATGAATGTTAAACAATCACTTTAATTTATTTATATGGGCGGTTCCAAAGCCGAATAATTAAACCCGATTTTTCAAACGGTAACTAAGTATGAACATCCATATTGAATTCTTTATCCATATTACACAAAAAATAATTATTTTTTCTTTTTTTAATCAAATAATATTGTTTTATATCTTTATTGTTATTATTATTATCTTTTTCTCTCTATTACACTCATAACCACTTATATCTTTGAGTAAATTGCAATTTTACCCCCTGAGGTTAGGGGTCATTGGCACTCTTACCCCCCCTAAGGAAATAATTGCAATTTTACCCCCCACTGTTTGAGGTTATGTCGCACTTTTACCCCCCGGCCTCAGTCAACGGTAGTTTGACCCTAATAGTTAAGGGTATTTTGGTAATCTTACTCTATATTTATTTTTATTATTATTTTTATTATATATATATAGTTTTTGCCCAGTACCATCATTATCATCATCATAGTTCTTGCCCAGGCGGTGGTGGTTTTCTAATCGAGTGACCCAATGAAGGTTGGTGGTGTGGAAGGAGGTGGTGGTTCGTTATTTAACAACAACCATTGTTGAGTTCCGGCAACCTACAATCTCAGGTAAGTCCCTACGAAGCTCCAGTTAGTACAACCAACTTGTATGCGACTGTTTTGGTTAGATCTGACCTGTTGGGTAATTATGGTGGTGGCTACGAATGACGGTTCATAATTTTGGTGGTGATGGACGGTTACTCGATGCCTTGGAGGTGTTTGGAAACTGTTTTTTGGCAGGTTTTAGGATATAATTGATATAGTTCTTCGTTCTTTAGATCTGACATCATTTTCAAAAACAAATTGATATAGTTCTTCGTTGTTTAGATCTGACATCAAATCTCCGGCAACCTCATCCCACTCCGACCATTTCGAAGGCGGTTCACTATGATTGCTTGACGGAATACCAAAAAAGGTAAAGAATCATGGGTATTGTCTCTTGATTCTTAATTTCAAGTGGGTGCTGATTATACCTTTGATTTTGTTGTTAAAAATACATTTCACCAAATCCTACACACTCTGTTTCAGGTAACTGGCAGTGGGTCAGGTTTGTAATGGATAGTTAGAAGTTAAATTAAGCAAGGTTATGTTTTGATCGAGTCACAGGACATCTGTAATCACCGAGAGATTAAGCAAAAGTGAAGTATCTGTGAGGATGAATTATGTAATGAGTAGTGAATGCTTAGGTTTCTAATTGATTTCTGTTCTCTCAAGTTCAGAATCAGGATTTTTTAGTTGAATTCCGTCTATACTCTGTATCACATTGTCACTGGTAGTCTGGTACGTCTGTCGTCACCATCACATGTTTTGATAAGGGGACTGGTAGTCTGGTAGTCTGGTACGTCTGTTTTGAAACAGAGTGTGTAGGATCAAAAACAAAGTGGGTGCTGATTATACCTTTGATTTTGTGGTGGTGAATGGCGGTGGCAGTGGTGGTTGAGGGTGGTGGCTGGAGGTGGCAGTGGTGGTTGTGGTGGTGAATGGCGGTGGCAGTGGTGGCAGGGGGTAATATTACAGAGTAAACAAAACACAGAGGGTAAAATAAAAGGGTAAAATGGTCATTTCACCACCAAGTCAACAGATCAGTCAACAAAATTGAGCTTAGGGGGTAAGGTTGCAACATAACAGCAAACAGTGGGGGGTAAATTTGCAATTATTTCCTTAGGGGGGGTAAAAGTGTCAATCACCACTAACCTCAGGGGGTAAAATTGCAATTTACTCTATATCGTTATTGTTGTTGTTATTATTATTATTATTATTATTATTATTATTATTATCATTTTCTCTCTTTTCCACTCACAACCATTTCTAAAAATATTAAAAAAAAATTATAAGGGAAACAAGCGTTTCCTGTATATTTAGGGTGGAGAGAGTGGTCACCCCTTGATGAGTATTTAAACAATTTTGTAGCTAATAATGTCTAGTCTCCACTCCACTCCTCATTTTGCACTCAATCACTAACAATGGTCAAACACATGTGAGAGTGGTAAACATTTTTTTTTTAAACGAAGATAAATTTGTAATTGGTTGGAAGGGGTTGGGATCTACCATTATCACTCTCCTTCACCCATATCTCTCCTCTTCACCCTCGGTGAATACCCACTGATTTTGGCCCTCACCACTCACCGAACTGAACTCACCAAAGGGGTGGCAATGGTTCCCCACGCGGCAAACTCCCCTCCCCGCTCCACTCACCAAACCCACTACGCCCACCCTTACATATAAATAGTAACATTTGCATGTATTTTCTATTTTTTCCACTCAAAACCACTAACAACCATTCCTTATAGTATAAAAACAAACTCTCATATTTTTAGAAGAATCAATGCAAATGCAAATGGTAAACTAAACCATAAAAATGACAGTTGAACCTACCAATTTACTTCACTTTAAACGATTTAATTGGTTTTAATGGGTTATTAACCTTCTTGTTTAGATTGAAAATATAGGATATGTTATTCGTAGACACGCGTCACGTTAATACTTAAGCATAACTATTGTGACTTTATCTAATAAGATTCCAAGTTTTTTTGTGATGTATAATTATATGCTATTATGTTTTGTGATGGATAAGATTCAAACTTAAACAACATGTATCTATTCTTTTTTAAAGTGTTAAATATATAAATAATAATTTGTAAAATGTACCCAACATCATCAAACGCATAATTATTCCCCTTATTTCCATTGGTCCAGATTCTACGTTTAGTTCCTTCCAAGCCACAGAAATAATAATGTCCTGAAAAGTTGGTGGTTAGACTAGAAGGTATGGGGCCGGCTGAGGCCCGGCAAGGACCGGCGCCGGTCCCCCACACCGCCCCCCTCCATCCCACCAGTCATCCCCAGCGGCCTAAAGCCGTTCTCGCCGTGCCACTTCTGAAAAATATAGCCGTTAATAACGGCTAGATTAATAAATAAATAAATAAAAATTTCAATTTAAATATATACCCATTCTTTATACCATTTCCTCAATATTTCACCCATTATTCTCCCATTCCCATCCATTTTTATAAAAAAACACTCCCATTTTTATACCAATGGCATCTAATCCTTGGTGGTCCGGCTCTTCTTCGGACGAAGAGAAGATGTTTTTCGCAAACGCTGTGGTAAAGGCGGCGCAGATTCTTTTGGAAGAGGAAGAGGACTCGTCTGAAAACGTTATTATAAGACGAATACGGGTTAACAGAGACCGCGAAGGAGCGCACGAGAAATTGGTTAACGATTATTTTTCGGATGCACCCCTTTACAACGCCGACACTTTCAAACGAAGGTTCCGAATGAGTCGCCGTTTATTCACACGGATTGCTGATGATTTGGCGGGGCTAGACCCGTTTTTCACTCAATGACCCGATGCTCGGAATTATGAAGGGTTCACCACGTTACAAAAGTGTACTGCGGCCATTCGCCAACAGGCGTACGGTACAGTGGCCGACGCGTTGGACGAGTACTTACAGATGTCGGCAAGAACTGCGCGGGAATGTTTGTATCGGTTTTGCCATAATGTGGTGAAACTGTATAGCAAAAAATATTTGCGGAAACCAAACGCGTATGATATTCAGCAGTTGTACCAAGCTCATGAAGCAAGGCACGGGTTTCCGGGAATGCTTGGTAGCATTGATTGTATGCATTGGGCGTGGCATAACTGCCCGACTAGGTGGCGAGGCCAATACACGCGAGGTGATCACGGCTATCCAACCTTAATACTTGAGGCCGTGGCGTCACAAGATTTGTGGATCTGACATTCTTTCTTTGGGCTCCCTGGTTCACTCAACGACCTCAACGTGCTATACCAATCGACGATCTTTAGCGATGTCGTTAATGGAATCGGTCCGGACACCCGTTTTACAGTTTCAGGGGTTGAGTATAGACGCGGGTATTATCTTGCTGACGGAATATATCCGTCTTGGTCTACAATTGTCAAGACTATTTCATTTCCTGAGGACGAAAAAAGGAAAAAATTCGCCAAGCGTCAAGAAGGTGCAAGAAAAGAGATCGAACGTTGTTTTGGTGTTTTAAAAAAAATGGGCCGTCCTTGAACAACCGGCACGTGCGTTCACGCCGAAGAGGTTGCGCCTTTGTATGTACGCTTGCATTTTGCTCCATAACATGATTATTGAAGACGAAGGTCGGGCGATTTGTGAGTATGATGAGAATGCATCTTACGGGAATATTGTCCCGTTAGATCCGACGCAACAGGATTTATACTCGTTCGCGCTAACCAACGACTTCACGCATATAAACCTTCAACAGGATTTGGTAGAACATATTTGGAAAAACGTTAACGTAGCGGACGGTGACGAAGACGAAGACGAGTAGTGTAGTTTTTTATTTTTAGGAAATGTAATTTTTTTTAATTTTTCGGAAATGTTTTTTTTTTTAGGAAATGTAATTTTTTTTATGTTATGAAATGAATTTAATTATGTTGTTTTATGTTGTATTTGTTAATTTTTATAAAGTTTTTATTAAGTTAATAAAGTAAAACTTAGAAAATTATAAAATAATGAGGTGGGGTAGCCCCATCCTCCATCCCCCTCAAATATGAAGGAGGCCCATCCCCCACGAGCCGGTGATGTGGCGCCTACGTGGCGGCCCATCCTCGTGGGGATGGGCCTCACCATACCCCTTAGTCTTAGTCACTTGCTTTCTCTTCTTGAGGTCTCAAGTTCAACTTTCACTAGTATCACTTTGAAAGACATTGGTGGTGGCAATGAAGTTTAGAACTATGCACCTTTGGAGGTCGCCAGTTCGAAACCGTGCCGAACCGGGTTTTGCTGCAGTGGGCCTTCGGGCGACGGGTTTTCCCTGCAACTGGTGGCTCAGGTATGCATCCAACTCTGACCGTTATGGAGGAAAAGATGCATTTGCTCGATTGAGGGCATCTCAGGATTCTTATCTGGTGATTTAGTTGGCCGTTAAAAAAAACAGAAATAATAATTGTTATCATTTAAAAGAATTTTAAAGGACGTATCAAGTTTGATTCCTGCTTTCCCCATTATTTTCTTCGGCACATGTTGATGATGGGAACCTAGGCGAGTATGTGGAGATCGCTAGTTCGATCCTTGAATTGAGCATGTTTTACCTCACCGCACAGTCGTGCCTTCGGGAGAGTGTTCACGGGCTTCGACCATAGGTGAGGGTTTTCCCCAGTTCGAAGACGAGTGTATCTTGATGTGGTAAATTTCGCTAAGAGCCCATTTCAAGGATTCATTGGTCATTCAAAAAAAATTCTTAACGAAGTAAGTGTATTAATAGGGGTTATAAGTGAGTCGTGCTAAGCTTGACTCAAGCTTACTTAAACCAAAGCTTGTCTCATTTAATAGAAGAACAATGCTCAAGCCATGATTATGAGTAGTTTTAAAATTGAGTAAATTACAAGTTTTGTCCTTTATGTTTGTACCAAATTGCAGGCGATGCCTTTTATCTTTAAATTTGATGAGTTTTGTCCTTAACGTTTCAAAATCCTGCACGTTATGTTCTTTAGGCTAAACCCAGTTAAACTTTTTGGTTAAGTATGGTCATGTGATTCTTGTCATTTTACCTTCTTATGGGCTACTTCGTAAAGAACTCTTATTCATGGGCTCTTTTGTACGAAACTTAAAAATAAAAACTGTGCGCTGAGTGAGGTTGTGGCTGAGAGTGTGTTTGTGTGAGAGAGAGAGAGAGAGAGATGATAAAATAGTTTTTATTTTTAGTAACCAGAAATTTGTAGTTATTTTCTTTTTAGTGGTAATTTATTTATTACCTAACTTGTTTTTTATTAATACAACTATTGATGTTGTATGATATGGTATGGTAGTGATACGGTATCATTTCCTATTTTTATCAAATAGGAAATCATAAAAATGATCATATACCAGTATCGATGTTCTTCGGATTAGTATAGTAGCAAGATAGGTGTCAGTTTATTGGAAGCAAACACAAAAAATATATATATATATCGACAAAGATGTTGTTCAATTAGGTACGATAGCGGCAAAGTATCTGTTTGCAGTAAAATTTATATCGTAATGTTAAAAAAAATAAACATAGAACACAAACAAAACAAAACGAACCGAACTGATATCAAGTAAATAACATCAGTACCTAGCTAGAACGAAACATCAACTAAAAACATCGGTACCTGTATCGAGATTTGTTCTTATTGTTTTCGACCGATGTAAGGTTTTATATTTTGATTACTATAGTGATTGTCGGTATCGTAACAAACCGAACTAATACCATTCGAAATCCCGTCAAAAAGCTCGGAGGAATCTCACTAGTTACTATCAATAGAATTTGTTATGCAACATATGTTTATTATATTAGTTTTGAAGTATATTTTTTAATATTTGTATAAATAGTAAGTCTGTTCAGACTCATACATATGTCTTACCTCAAAATCAGACTCATATATTATAGCGTTTCAATTTAAGCTCGAACTTATTTAATCTCAGCTTATTTGAAAAATCGAGCTTGATTACTTGACCGGTGGTTTGCCTTTTTACACCGCTAGTATTTATAGTCATTGAAACTTTATTTATTTTCAAGTATGCTTCACTGATTTGGTACAAAATGATTTGTCTTTAGAAACTTTAAAATATGCACCTTATTTTTTTATTTAGAAAAAAAAACATACAACTAAACGTCGCACATATATGTGTCCCCTATATAGATAACAAGTTTTTGTCCCGCGCACGTTGTGGGGCAATAAGCCGAATATTTCTCTCTCATAACATGTATGTCTGTACAGAGGGCAAAATCGTAATTATATTTTGAACTGGAGGCGAAATTATAATTTTAAACTGAGAGCAAAATCATAATTTTGAGCTAAGGGAAAAATATAAATTTATTTTGAACTGTGAGCAAAAACGTAATTTTGAGCTGAGGACTGAATCGTAATTTTGAGCTAGAGGAAAAAACAACATTTTATTTTGAACTGGGGGCAAAAACGTAATTGTGAACGGAGGGCGAAACCGTAATTTTAAATTGGGAACAAAACTAAAAACGAGTTTTTGAACCAAGAGCAAAAGCGTAATTTTGAGCTAGGGGCAAAATTATAATTTTATTTTGAGGGGGGGGGGGGGGGGGGCGTAATTTTAAATGAAGGACGAAAGCGTAATTTTAAACTGGGAATAAAGTTAAATTAAAAATAGGTTGGTCAAATAGGGAAGTGCCAGGCAAGCTGCCTGACACTATTCCCTCAACTTGAAAATACTTGAACTGTGGGCAAAAACGTAATTTTGACCTGAGGACAGAATTGTAATTTTGAGCTAGAGGAAAAAACAACATTTTATTTTGAGCTGGGGCAAAAACGTAATTTTAAATGGAGGGCGAAACCATAATTTTAAACTGGGAACGAAATAAAAAAAGAGTTTTTGACCCGAGGGCAAAAACGTAATTTTGAGCTAAGGGCAAAGTTATAATTTTATTTTGAGCTGGGGAAAAGAACGTAATTTTAAACGAAGGACGAAAGCGTAATTTTAAACTGGAAATAAAATTAATTTAAAAATGGTCCAATAGGGAAGTGTCACACAGCTGTGTGGCACTATTCCCCTGAGTTGGTTTTTGTATAGCTGTGTGGCACTATTCCCCTAAGTTGGTTTTTGTATATGTAGGAAGCTAGTTGATGCCCCGTCCGCGTTGCAGGGCGATGGCCGAATAATAAGCGAGTGTTAGACAGCTTATTGACACGAAAAACAATTAAATCGAGTCAACCAATAAAACAAAACACTTTTATAGTTTTGATAAAAAAAACTAAAGCAATTGCAATATTGTAATTTTTAACTGAAGGAAAGTTGTATTTTTTTATTGGGGTAAAATCGTAATTTGCTAAAAGCTAAAGTGATGGCAATACTGTAAATTTTCACAGGGCAAAATTGTAAATTTTCACAGGGGCAAATTCCTAATTTTGAACTTGGGGTAACAGCGTAATATAAATTTAAACTAAGGGCACAATCGTAAATTTAAGCTGGAGGCAAAACCACAATTTTATTTTGAACCAAGGACATAATCGTAATTTTGTGTTGGGGGCAAAAGCATAATTTTATTTTGAACCGGGGAAAAAACGTAATTTTGAACTGAGTGCGAAATCATAATTTTTTAAACGGGAAAAATCACATTTTTGAATAGAGGGCAAAATCGCAATTTTTAGCTAGGGCAAAAACATATTTTTATTTTAAACTGGGGGCGAAAATGTAATTCTGAGCTAAGCGCAAAACCACAATTTTATTTTGAATCGAGGGGGAATTGAGCTGTGGACAAAAGCGTAATTTTATTTTTAGCTAGGGGCAAAACCATAATGTTAAAGAGGGGCAAAAACATAATTTTAAAATGGGTATAAAATAATAAACTGTTTGGTCCAATGCGGAAGTGCCAAGCAAAATCGTAATTTTGAATTGAGGGGGAAATCGTAATTTTGAGATGGGGAAAAAAACGTAATTTTATTTTGAGCTGGGGGCCAAAACGGTAATAAAACGTAATTTTAAAATAAATATAAAACAATAAACTGGTTGGTACAATAGGGGAGTGCCAGACAACTGCCTGACACTAATCCCCCATTTGGTATTTGTATATGTAGGAAAGTCTGGCACTATTCCCCCATTTGGTATTTGTATATGTAGGAAATGTTGTTTATACTCCTCAAGAGACCAATAGAAGTAGATTAAAAATGGATAACTCAGATAACGTACAAGATTTAATGGATAGTGTACATGTTAAACTTTCACAAAAGATTTTTTTAGAATTAGTTGTTAAAAAATTCATAAACAAGTATCTAGTTTTTTTTTTTTTTGAAATAGCACGACATATTTCTATAATCAACTTAAGATATTTATTGAGAACAAAATAAATTAACTAAAAAATAATATTGTTTTTGTTGTTTACTATTATTATTTTTTCTTAAAAAAGGGATGACATTTGGACGGCTGGGTAGCATGAGGAGGCAGACTTACGTGTTAAGTGGTAGCTTCACACGTGTATCTGTTTCGAAATGATTGGTCAAGGGCACGTGTGGTAGAGTTGACTTTGACTATGTCAGTCTGACACGTGAGAGGTACATCTGATGTGTTTTCTTGTCGGGCCTTAGTGCTAGGCCTAGTAAGCCCAATTCTGTACTGGGGTCCAATTTTAAGCACATGCCATCCAATATTTATTAACTAGAACCCTAATTGCTTAAGCGAACATGTTGTTGGAGCCCTAATCTCAAGTGTACCTGTGATCGAAGTGAAGAACAGTAAAATTGGAGCCCTAATTTGATAAAAAGTGCCTGTTGGAGCTCTAATCTTAGACGAAAAGCATCAAACATACCTGAGATCGAAGTGAAGACCACTGAAATTGGTGAAGCGTAGCTGAAAAGTCAAACGAACTGCGATCACTAATTGCTGGAGAGTAGGAACAGGGACGATTTGGAAACCTAGAATGGCGATGAGGCTGGGTGTTTGGGTTGTAAGTCTTAAAACCGGCAGATTCCGGTCACGAGAAACCGGGAGACGAAACTGTTGATAAGGAGTTTCAAGATTTGTTACTACATAAAATTTTCTTGGTCAAGGCGTGGAAACATATTCTGTTTTCTTAATATCAAAAACAAATAAACTCATTATCAAGATTATCACAATTATTAGACTAGGGTAACAAGAGGTGTTGATAAATGTAACCTTTCACTCTCATAAGTTTGGAAAAAAAAAACCCCAACCGTTAAAAATATATTTCCAATGTAACCTTTCACTCTTAAATAAGGGGTATGTTCAGAAAGAGAGGGGGTACGTTAAGACACATTAGTATCAAATTATTAACGTTATGTGTTTCCAACATTTAGTAGCTTAACTTCATGGGTGATATAAGGCTATATGGTGTGGTCATGACCCTTCACATCAGTGTCATGACATCAACTTCTAAGCAATCATCTAAAACCACTACCCTAAGGGTGTGGTAATGACCAAAACCACTATTATCTTATTTTAATTTATTTTTATGAAAAGGAAAAAGGAAAGGAAGCCCATGGTTGTCTTGGTTTAATCCATGCCAACCACAGTGGATGTGACAAGGGGATAGTGTAGCAATCCGTTAATGGTCCTACGTGACGATTGATAACCCAACCCATGCGCCCAACACCCTTCGGCCTAAGTACACGTCATGGTCTTAACTTTCTTTTATTGATCTTTGTTCATGAATGTTGTATAAAATGGCTAAAATTAGTTGGTTAATTACTTATAATTGAATATTACGATTGCATTGCGTGGAATAACAGTGTAATTTAAATATGAAACGTCTTTTTTTTCAGTATATGTATTCAACATACCTTTGTTTTAACAGCAAAGAAATATAATATTGAATTAAGTGGAACAATTATAGCAAGGACTAAGGAGCTAGAACTAATGATACAATATAGTTACAATCATATATCAAAGCTACGCCAATCATTTCACTATTGCGTTAAACTTAACTCTAAATTGCATCCACTCTAACAAAGTCAGCTTAGTAGGGCCGTAAACAAATCGAACGTTCAGCGAACAGTTCATGAACTGTTCGGCGGGAATTTCGTTTATGTTCATTCGATACGTTAAATGAACGAACATGAACAGAGGTCTCGTTCGTTCAATTGTGTTCATGAACGTTTGCCTGTTCGGTAAGGTGTTCGTGAACGTGTTCGTGAACATTCATTCATTTGCGTTCGTTTATATTCGTTTGTTTGTGTTTTAATTAAAAATTTTGTACGTTCATATATTTTATCTATACTTTTTATATTGCTAATTATTTATTTATTTATTACCCTAACAATTAAACTAGGAAACCCTATGCCACCTTGTTTATGCACCATTCTCCTTTCCTTTCTCGTTATTTACATCGACGAATATGATCGGCCTTTGTTCCACATTGAGGGATTCAAGTTCCAATGCTACTCTTTGGGCCATCCCCCATTATCCTTCGTCTCATTCGCCAAATTTATTTATGTTCGTTGTGTTCGTGAACACGCTCATTTCCTTAATGAACGAACATGGATATAAAATCCCGTTCGGTAAGTGTTCATGAAAACATTTATTTCCTTAACGAACGAATATGAACAAGGCCTTATTCGTGTTCGTTCGATTCATTTATAACCCTACAGCTTAGTGTCTTCTACAATTTTATCCGGCCTCCTTTTCAGATTGTTATTATAAATTATAGAGTAAATTGCAGTTTTACCCCCTGTGGTTAGGGGGCATTGGCAGGTCTCCCCCCCCCCCCTAAGGAAGTAATTGCAGTTTTACCCCCCACTGTTTGGGGTTATGTCGCACGTTTACCCCCTGACCATTTCAACGTTAGATCTTACCGTTAACTGTTAATGGTCAAAGGGCAGTTAGGTAATTTGGCTTTCATGTTGACCTGCAACCTCAATTAATCAACCATTCACCACAATGAAACCCTGAAGTTAACCTAAGTCGAAATTGAAGACCTCTGCACGGTGAAACCAGCCATTCTTCAACAGATACAGCAGATTTGAAGTCTGTTACGAGCATGGATGTTCGAATGTGGAAGATACGAGCTGAAGATCAGTATTTCGAACCGGGTGAAATGTACCGTAAGTGACATGCAAGTTCAAAGGGTCTGAATTTGGTAAGATCTTAACTTTTTTCCGTATTAATTTGTTGTTGATGTGTGTTTACAGGAGAAACCCAATCTCAATTTACCATTAAATTTCACCATGGAGGTAATTTTGTAGAAAACCCAAATAGGAAATACTTTGGTGGGAAGATGAGCTACATTGATCATGTAGATTTTAGAGTGTTGAATACTGATGTTTTAGAGGAGATTGTTAAGAAATTAGGATATAATGATGGTTTGTTTTTCTGCATTCATTACAAGGAACCGTATTGTTCGTTGGATTTTGGTCTTAGAACATTAAAATGTGATGTTGACTTAGAGCCTATCTTCGATCATGTGCGTCAAGGAGTCCACACCATAGACATGTATGTTGAACACCGGATGTCAACAATATTGGAAAATACAAGTGAAGGTCCTGTAGGGGCAGGTAAAGCAATTGTTCCAGCATCATTTACAATAAATAATCAAGATTATAGTATGAATGAAGATGAAGAAGAGAAAAAAGGAAGTGATGAAGAAGAGAGTAAAGGTAGTGATCCTGATTATGAGTATGTTGAAGAAGATAATTTGGTTTATGAAATAGAGGTGGATATGTAGATGTTCAGGGCTAATGTTGATTTTACTAGGGAAGAGTTGGATGGTTCAGGTGATGAGGGTCATGATGATGACAGAACTGATGAAGGTCATCAGCCTGTTGACTTGGAGGATTTTGAAAGTGGATCGGATGACAATTCAACCCTTAGAGATAAGGTTGCTAGGAAGATAAGGAGGAGAAACAAGAGTGCTTCAAAAGGTCCAAATGATCTGCCATTCTACATTGGTCAGCTTATTGATGACAAGAAAAAGATGAATCGGATGGTGAAAGAATATGCTCTTAAGGCAAGGAGGGATGTTTTTATTCAAAAAAATGAGTTGTTAAGGTATAGGGTAGTATGTTTTGGAAGCAATCCACCACTACTTGGTTATGTAAAAAATAAAGGAGAAGAGGGGCAAAGTAGTAAATGCACCAAAGTAGGGCAAAAATATAAGCACCTCAAAAGGCATACCAAGCCCACATGTCCTTGGGCAGTTCACATCTCAAGGAACACAGACAAGGACCGGTGGTGTGTGAAGACCATTCATAATCAACATCATTGTTTGAAAACAAGGGCCGTTTCTTTGTACACAATGAGTTCGATTGCCAAAGAGATCCAACCCATGATTGAAAGCAATCCAGACATGCCAATTCAAGCAATCCAAAGTCAACTGCTTCGGAAGCATCAACTTGATGTATCACTACATAAGGTATTCAGAGCTAAGAGGATAGCAACTACAAAGATCTATGGTGATTACCAAGAACAGTATGGTCTGCTAAGGTCATACTGTGATGAACTTCTAAAAGCCAACCCAGGTAGTACAATTAAAATTGATGTGGAGCCATGTGGGAACCCAGCTACTCCTACAAGGCAGTTTCGAAGGGTTTATTTTGGTTTTGCCTCTATGATGAGAGGATTTAAGATGATTGGGAGACCATTGCTGGGTGTGGATGGTTGTTTCATGAAAGGTCCATTTCCAGGACAGATCTTGAGTGCTGTTGGTATTGATGGGAACAATAGCATATATCCCGTTTGTTATGCCCTTGTTGAGGCAGAAACAACACAAACCTGGAAATGGTTTTTGCAACTTTTGAGAGATGACCTAGAGTGTACGGCAGACTCTTGTTTCACCTTCATCAGTGACAGACAAAAGGTAAAATGTTCTTATTTGTTAATTAAAAACTTGCAAAATACTGTCATTAATTTCATTTTGTATCACAGGGTCTGATTCCTGCTATGCTAGCCGTTTTCCTTAATGCTGAACACAGATTTTGTTTGAGGCACATTCATGAGAATATGAAATCCAAGTGGCGTGGAGATGTTTACAAGAATTTGCTTTGGTCAGCCGGAAGGAAGACATCTATTCCATACTTTAACCAAGAAATGGAAGAAATTAAGACAACAGAACGAGCCATGTATGACTGGCTGAATGAGATCCCATTCACCGCTTGGTCAAGAGCATAGTTTTCTGGAAGAGCTAAATGTGATATGTTGCTGAACAACATATGTGAGGTTTTTAACAGACAAATCGTAGGAGCAAGGGACAAGCCGATTATCACATGCCTAGAATTCATTCGGGAGTACATGACCAAGAGGATAGTGAATGTCAAGAAATTACAAGCAAAGTGTATGGGGCCACTGACTCCTCATGCCACTGAGGTCTTCGATCAGATCAAGAAACAGGCTGCTGAAATGTCTGTTTTAATGGTTGATTCGGACAAGTATCAAGTCACAGGTCCGAGATCACAGTGTGTTGTGAATGTTAAACATAAAACATGTGCATGCAGGAAGTGGGATTTGACCGGGATGCCTTGCAAACATGCAGTTGCAGCCATATGGGATATGTCAAGGAATAGCATTGATGCTGGCATACCAGAAGAGTGGGTGGATGAAGTGTATTGGTTGTCAACATGGAAGAAAGTTTATTGCAATGTCATAGAGCCAATCAACGGGCCGGAGATGTGGACTCCTTCAGGGTGTCCAACAACACTCATCCCACCTAAGCATCATACACAAGTTGGAAGGCCAAAGAAGAAAAGAAAGAAGGCATATGGTGAAAAAGAACTTGAGAAAGATTTCGACAAAGGAGGTAAAATGACCAGAAAGGGTAGTAGCATCAGGTGTGGTAAATGTGGGAATATGGGTCACAATGTCAGGAGCTGCAAAGGACAAGGGGCTGAACAATCCATTGCTTCACAGGAATCACACACTGCCACTCAAGGTGCACCAGTTTACAATCTTGATGAGTGATGGATGGTTTGTAAGTTTAGACAATGTTTGTTAGGTTTGTCAATGTTTGTTAGGTTTGTCGACTTTGTTCAAGACAATGTTTGGTGGGTGTGTAACTTTATGTTTGGTCAAGACAATGTTTGGTTTGGTTTGGTTTGGTTTGTACCTTTATGTTTGGTTTGGTCAATACAATGTTATGTTTTTATTAAAATGACCATTTTGCTCAATTGCAGCAGGTTTGACTTGTTTATAAGGTCAAAATGACCATATTATACATTAGCAGCAGGTTTGACTTGTTTATAAGGTCAAAATGACCATATTATACATTAGCAGCAGGTTTTGGTACAATTAAGAGGCGGAAAGTGATTCGATTACATTACATTGCAACATTTAGTACAAAAGGTTTGTCCAACATACTAACTTAAAACCAAACAAAATCTAGCCTATTTCCAGACAACTGCCTGAATTTTTCATCCGCACCCCTTGGGTAAAAAATATTATGGATTTATATTATAATTTTTTTTAGTAAAGTCTGATTTTTTATAAAAAAAAAACTACCTATATTAATACATTATACTACTTAAACCCAAACCAAAGCTTAACCCATTAGTCCATTAGTCCCTATCCATTACCCAATACCCAACAATAAACAAAAAGCCCATATCCATTACCCAATACCCAACAATAAGAATTAGCCCAATTGCCCAAACCCCTTCAATTCCTCCCGCCCTTATGTTTCTGTTCTACGACTCCTGCCCAGCGACTTCATCAGCAAGCCAGCAGCAACAGCAGCGAGCGACTTCCATAATTCCGGCCAGAAACTGACTGGAATCCAGCAGGCAGCAGCAACGCAACAGTGATAATTTTAGTGCATTTGACATTCCAAATATACTAAAGCTAGCCGAGAAGTATCCATATGATTTCAATGAAGAGGAAAAACGAAGGCTTCCGGTTCAACTCGAAAACTACTTTAATTTTTTGAAAAAAGATAAACAATTCGCCAACTTGGATGGTTTGTCAAGTCTTGTAAGGTTAATGGTTTCAACAAATATTCACGTTACTTTTACATTGGTATATCGGTTATTGAAGCTTGTTCTCGTATTACCCGTCGCAACCGCAACCGTTGAAAGATGTTTTTCGGCAATGAAGAATGTGAAGACCGACTTGCGTAATCGGATTGGGGATGAGAATTTAAGTGATAGTTTTGTATGTTATATAGAGAAAGACTTGCTTAAGAAAGTAGCTTTAGATGATGTTTTGGATAGATTTCAAAAAATGAAAACCCATAGGGCGACGTTTTAATTATGTTTGTACAAAGTTTGACGTGTTTGCCAAATATATAAATTTAGTTTGATATTCTTTTGTCTTACATGACCCGACCCGACCCGATACAACTGGTTTTTTTACTTATGTACCTAGGGGCGTAAAATTTTTAAAAATATTCCGCACCCCCATGGAAAAATTCCTGGGTCCGCCACTGCTTAGAATCAGAAATCATGACATGATACAAGCTATGAGTAAGACTACACAACGAACTAGGTTATACACGGATTGAAAAATGGTATATATTAAATATGCAGCAACGAAGATTTATAAAATGCTATTTAATATCTGCAACAAAAAATATATTTGAAATCTTCTTTGATGTAATTAGATAATAGTTGTAAGGGTGTAAGAAGTGGTTAAACACTTTGGAGTGGTAAACTAAAAAACCGACCAATCAGAGCGCGCTATGTCAATCAGGCAAAAGTGTTTAAACTTTGCTGAAAATTGTTGGCAATGGTTTAAACACTTGGTGAAGTGGTAAACTATTTAAAAAAAAAAGGTGTGATTGGTTGAGATAGGAATGGACACCACCCACAATACTCTCTCTCTCTCTCTCTCAATCATCTTCTTCCCCGAATCCGTATGCCATCCCCGCCCCTTTAACTTTGCCGATCGGTAAAGGGGTCGGCGGCAGCGTTCCCGCTCGGCAAACCGAGTTTGCCGCCGCCTTTACCGCCCACTCCGGACACCCTAAGAAAGGAAATGAAATCAAGAACCATTTTGAACTTAAAAAGATTTTAATTAATATTTTGAATTTTTTAATTTTCAGTTTAACCGTTTTTGGTGAAATAAAATTAAGGGAAAGTCTTTCAATATGCTCATAAGTTTTTAACAATGTTTTATTGGGTAATCAATCATTACAAATTTAGAATAAAATTATATTATCATTATATATCTATACTATATTAATAAGCATATCCAAAGGACTTCTTAAGGTCATATAAATTTCTTTAAAACACCCTTAATGCATGATGTACAACCCTCTAAAGCACACTACTAATTTACGTTTCCAGTTATACCCTCAATCACACAAAAAACGCGGCCAACAAAAACCCTAAATTTCATTTCAAATTTCAAATTTCAAATTGAGAGCCCCTTTTTTTCATTTTCGTCCTCTCTCTCCCTCAAAGATCTGGATTTGGATATGTGGATCCAAAGATCCAAAAGGAAAAACAATCAGAGATCTTCAACAGCTTCGAACTCCTCTACGATCCCTCCACACACTCCCTCGATCGCACATTCCTTGAGAAGAAACAAGAACTTTGTGAGTTTCGAACTCCTCTATTCACAGGTATGATTTTATAGGGGTTTTGATTCCCATCTCAGTTTAGACTCGGGATTTTGAGAATCCCATGTTTCTTTTTTTCAGATTCAGTTCATTCTCTCTGAACTTAGGGTTTTCACATCACACACGGAGGAACCCCAATTTCTTGAGTGTTTGTGGTGATTGCATCAAGAGCAGGGGATTTTGAGAAGCCCATGTTTCTTTTCACATCACATCACACACGGATTTGGTACAATTTGTAAATTGTTTCACTTTTTCTTGTTTTTGCTAGGACTGTATTCAATTAGCTAGGGTTTTCATCTTTTACAAACAAGGGGAAGCTGCGGCCGTCAATATGGTTCTCAAGTACGTTTTCTCATCTTTAATTCATCACTTCAACATATATATCCATCATCTATATCTATATTGCAACATGTTACACAATATTGTTTCTATTGTCTGTGTAAGTTAGGGTTTCAAACTCATGAAATTTGATTTATTGTTCATAAGGAACTCAGGTTTTCACTAAATCTGTATGATTTTCACTTCATTACCTGTTTATATGCGAATTTAATTGCTGTATTGATTAATAATAGGCTATTGATGCTTGATTTTAGGTTTTTCTAGAGATGCTATTTGGTTATAATGTTTAATTTTACTTTTACTTTGGTTGTTGTTATAGGATTGAGCTATGTAGATTCAGTGGCCAGAAGATTTACCCTGGTAAGGGTATTAGAGTAATCAGATCTGATTCACAGGTATATAATGGTGAATCTGTTTTGGATATTTCAATTTTAGTGCAATTTTTGAATGTGTAGATTGATTGTTGTGTTTAGGTGTTTTTGTTTGCAAATTCTAAATGCAAAAGGTACTTTCATAACAAGCTGAAGCCGTCAAAGCTTACATGGACCGCGATGTACCGAAAGCAGCACAAGAAGGTGGGAGATGTTTGCTGACTTACATGTTATGTGATGTGTTGGAATATGATTTTGGTTCATGTGTTGATGGTGTTTTGATTGTTTGAAACAAGATCTTGCGCAAGAGGCTGTGAAGAAGAGGCGTCGTGCAACCAAGAAGCCGTATTCCAGGCTATTGTGGGAGCTACTTTGGAAGTTATTCAGAAGAAGAGAAGTGAGAAACCTGAAGTCCGTGATGCTGCTAGAGAGGCTGCTCTTCGGTATGGCTGTTGTTTTATGTTTTAGTTGTAGTTAGAAGTGGAAAACACCAAAACGGGCAGGGTGCGTAAATGGGTTTGCGTCAAATTATGCACCTTTTAATACCTGGGCGGTTTAGAAGTTGCAACTATGCTTGTGCCAAAGAGCAAGGATTTCAAGTTATCTATCCATAGGTTTAAAGAGTTTTTATTATTTTCTGTGCAAAGCGGGAAATCTACAACCATTTATGCTTGTGCCAAAGAGGAAGGGTTTCAAGTTATCGAAGTACGTTAATATTTAATATCAATTAGTGTTTTCTTATTACAAATATCTTATAAGCTGGTTGACTTTTTAGGTGAATACATCAGATTGGCGAAACGGTGCGCTATTAACTTTGGTTCTTTCATATTCACCAAAAAGCGAGCGTGCTTGGACTCATAGGTAACATTTGGGTAGGTAGCTCCTCTATTGGAATAAAATATCTGTTTCATAATAATTATATTTCTTCAAATCATCTTAATTTGAATTAGATCTTGTTGCTTGATGAAAGTAGTGTTTGTATTAGAGTTCAATTTATTTTGATCCATAAGTTTTTAAATTTTGCCAATTTATAACAGGCGATGGGTGATTAAGAGGATAGCTGGCAAGAGTACAAATCTGGAAGAAGTTTTGAAAAACGAATCTGAATTAGCTAAAAAAATAGCAGAGGTTAAATTCATTTTGGAGATCTTGATGGTTTTAATGTTGAAGTTGTTTCGTTTCATCTTATCCATCATGGACGATGGTCCAGTCATCAGTCACTGATCTTGTTGACTTTTAATTGCAGAAGTCAAAGATGAACTACCGTGCATGGAATCATCGTTGTTGAGGGATGTTTTAGGGGACATCTTGAGGAGAGCATGCTGTTCATTGTAAGGAGCTCCCTGGGTTCAAATATTGGCATGACTGGGTGAGGGATGTTTTAGGGGACATATTGAGGAGAGCGGGGATTTCTGCCAAGGAGGCCCCTGTGAATTTCCTTACAGATCCCATGGAAGGGAGATCTACATTGAGGCCAGCAGATCTGCTCGTCTTTGGCTGGGAGGGAGGGAAACATGCTTGTGTGGATCTCACAGGAGTCTCCCCCTTAACTGGTTTAAGGGGAAGCGGGTTTGTAGCAGGACAAGCTATAAGGAAAGCGGAATAAAAAAAGGTGGATAAACACGCTAAAGCCTGTGCTGATAACCAACATGCATTTGTCCCCTTCGCCTTCGACACCTTTGGCTACCTAGCTCCAGAAGCTATCCGTTTGTTGACTAGGGTCCAAAAGGTTGTCCACAGCAGTTGCTCATCAACAGGGGGGCAGGGGTTTGTCTTTAATAGGCTAGGGTTTGCTATTCAGAAAGGGGTAGCGACGCAGCTTGTTGCTCGCTTACCTGCGATATTGATGTAACTCGGCCAGTTCATATACATAATCTATATGTGTTTAAAAAAAACTAAATAATCATTAAATATATATATGTGTGTGTGGGGCCACTTATTAAAAAAAAATAAACTAACCCCCCCACCCACACCTACTTCCATCGTTATGCGGATGGAAGTAGGTGTGGGTACAATCTGATCCGACTGGTAGCTTGGTTATATCTGGTGGGCCAGAGCAGCTCGACAATCCTTTGGCCGTTTATCTTTTCAAAAAGGTATGATTGGTAACATATTTATAGGGATTTGAAGCTTAGATTATAAATAATGAGTGATGACTAAAAAGCCGGATAGTATTTGTGGTTTCTCATTTTTTCACCTTTAGTCCCCAACTTTTTAAAATTACACGTATGCTCTCTATGGTTTGATCTTTTGTTACTTGGATAGTCCCCTGAGTGGATGACCGTTAATTTACTTAGTCAGGTTGTTAGGACCGGTTTGACACCATACGATTGCGTAACGAAAGTTCGACGTGCGGAATCCGTGAACAATCGAGACCGAAACACACAAGATGTAATATAAACTGTGATTCTATATAAGATCTGAAATTGTACAATCACTTGAATCACTTAGAGACTTTCTCTCTCTAGTTTCTCTCTCTAGAACTAGAGCTCTTCAAATCTCTAAAATGGCAAAAGTCTTAAAATGATTTAGCTTGAACTCTATTTATAGTGATGAGGTTTAGCTTGAAAATGTCATGACCATTTCAAGAGAAACCTTAGATTTAGCTTGAAATGAACATGTGTTCATTTCAAGGGAAACCTTCACTATTAGATTTAGCTTGAAACTGTCAAGTAACATTTTCAAGGAAAATCACCACTTTCAAGCTAAATTACATTAAGCATACTATTTCATGATACAAGACGAAGTCAATAGACATAGTGCACTAACAGACTCCCCCTTGGATATTGACGAAGTCTTCAGTGACTATTCTTGCAATATGACACATCTTCAGTCTTGATCATTCTGCCTTCTCTTTCAAGTTGTAACATTGTACGCATCCATCACTCTCTTCTTCTATCAGCTTCAGGCTCCCCCTTTCATCAAGCTTCCGTGCTTTGGGATCGACACCTAGCTTTCCATCTACAAGCTTTTCTTTGTTTCAAACTTGTCTTCAGACTCCCCCTTAGACTCTGCTTTCGGGATCGTAGTCTGGACTATCTGCAATTTCTCAAACATTTATAAGTACAATGTTTTCATATTATCAATTAATCTTCTCTAATCCACTCCCCCTATCAACAAACTTCATTGATTTAGCAGTGTTAAAGAATCCAACTCCCTCACAGTTTATCATCCAAGTTCAAGTTAATGACCTTGGAGATATCACAAACTGTTTTTGAAATTTTTGATTTTAATTCAAGTATCAAATTAATGAACTTGTTTTATTTTCAGAAACACAATCAGCTTACTTAGATTTTGAAACTCAGCACTTCAGACATCAGTTGTAGAAAATAAAGCAGAATCAAAAATCTTTTTGTATTTTCTGAAAATATAAAGCAATAAAGAAATATGTACAAACATATTTACAGACAATATTTTTGTTTGAGTATGCATCAGAGGATCATATCAGTTTATGACAAGTTACAAGTACCGTTGAGCTTAAAAACACAGTAAGAATTAAACAATTCACTTAGATTGTCGATATACTGATCCACTTAAATTTTCACACAAATTTCAACTGATTCAGGATACGAATTAGGTGTATTAAGAACTTAAACTCATTCATGTGTCCCACCTCTTGAATATACTCCCGTATCCAGAATCTCAATAATCAGTCTTACAGGTGAGTATACTACAATGATATCTGTATATAAATTAGGTATGCGAGGGCCGAGGGATCTCAGGTCGATACTTCCGTATACGCAGAGAGATATCACCTTCGACTTTACGGTATGTCCCCTTTAGAGGATCTTTTTGCTTACAACAGCAGCGACTATCAATTTTATTGTTTCATCGGCATGCTGAGGGTTTAATGCTATGTTTCAAGCATTTGCAGAAAGTATTATCCAAGGACTAGGTCAGAACTACCGTTCAGCAGAAGTCCCGGAATAATACCCCAGACATCATTGAGTATAAAGACCTAGTATATCAGATTATGAGACCTTTCAAACGAGATTTCAGGGGTTACCTATATATTCAAGTAGTGTTCCCCACGAAATAAGTAAGTTTGAATTTAGGTTTATATCCTGAAAAAGTTTACTAAATGTATAAAAACCTACCGACACATCCACGGTGAGATCGTTTAACACATTTAAACTTTCCATTTCTTTAGCGTACTGTAACTGTCTACTGATGTACTATCATTTCCTCTTTCTACGCAAAAACTCAAATTTCAATTTTATCATGTTTTTGGCTTTTTCAAATTTTCAAATGTTTTTGTATTTTCTAACAACAATATATCTCCCCCTAAAATGCAAAACCATTTAAAGAAAATTTGACAACCAACACTGATAGCTTTGTCTCGCCATCCATTTTCTGCTAAAAGTGTACTGATTTGCAGAAAATCTAACATAAAGTACCCCCATGATTTACAACCCATTGATCTTAACAGTTTGAAAACCATTTTTCAATCTGGTGAAAGTAATCATGTTTGTTCAGCCGTGAGGGTTTCGGCATATTCGATCAACACTCCCCCTTACAACAAACTATTTTCCCATAATGATTTCAAAACACTTAAGTTTGTTTTAATCAGAATGGTTTTTCCGGAAAAATTAGTTTGTTTACCCATCACTTGTGGATTCGGGGTCATCACATCATCTTGTTCTCTTTTAACCATTTTGAAAAATTTAACATTATTAGGATACTATCAACACAAACACTTGTAGGAAATCAAGTACAACTTAATGTCTCTGATTTACCACATGTAAGATGAAATATCACAGTTACCATCCTGTGAATTTCTCAAGAATGATGCCGATACCTGCTTCACGCTTACCAACCTGGAAGCTCCGGCAAGTCAGGAATTCAACCAACAGATTTTGACAACCAAGCCTGACCAGCCTTAGGTGTGTTTTGAACATTTCTCTTTTCTTCATAAAATTCTTTTGCCCCTTTTACCTTACCATCAGCCATCTTACTAAAAATATGTTCAACATTGCTATTAAACATTTTTCTAGTTTCAACACCTTTTGATTTTAGGTTTGCGGCTTGTAATGGTGGAAAATTCTCATCATTCATTAACAGAACTGTCTCTTCCTTCTTTACCTCAACTTGTGACTCATCTGATTTTGTTGAACCAGATTCATTGCCCGAACTTGGCTTGTCTGACTTGGATGAGCCAGATTCATCGCCAATAACTTTCTTCTTTTTCTTCTTTTCTGTCCTCAGATTTGTATCTGAAGAATTCGATTTGCTTGGCTTTGCAGTCGAGTGAATCGATTCATCAGAATTCTTATTCGAACCAACCGGTAAACCCGAAGACAAAATCTTCTCCAAATACTCTCTCGCCTTCTTCCTCTTCTTCCTCAGTCTGTCTCTCTGCCCCTGTGAAAGCTTTACTTTCTTATCTTCCACTTTCTGTTCATTGGGCTTGACAGTGACTGGTTTCTTTACCGTTCTTTGAGAATTAACCCTCAATCTTTCATTTGATCTCCTTGGGCAATCTCTGGCAATATGACATCTGATTTGACAGTTATAGCATCTTCTTGTCTCATAACTCCACTTCTGGCAGTTAACAGCAATGTGTCCTCTCACACCACAGGTGTAGCACACTCTGTTATCGTACCATCCACTTTGGTCAGTCCAAACCTTCAGATCATAACATTGTTTGGCTTGGTTATAGTCATTTCTCCTCCTCAATGTTGGATTTGTCTTTTGAGCACTATGGTCAAACCTGCACCACTTATTACCAACATTTTGTGAGTTTTCAATTTTAATTTTTTGTGATTTTTGATAATGATTGGATGATTTATCTGATGAGCTTTTATTTTCAATTTTAGAATTTTTCAAATTTTTATCTTTTTGTTTCTGTTCTGCATTCTTCTTAACAGGTTTTTGTTTAGAACATTCACCTGTTTCAGTAGATTGCAAAACAGTATTTTTAAATTTTTCTTGTAAATCTAAAAATATTTTTCTTTTCTTTTCTTTTTCATCATCAGATATTTCATCACAATCTTTAATTTTGACTTTGTCAAAATTTGTGACATTGTCACTTATTGAAACAGAATTGATCGGTTTTGGACAAACATGTGATGTAGAATTCACAAAACCTTTCAATTTATTCTCAAGCTCGGTAATTTTATTACGAGCAATTTCAGCTTCATTTTCAAGCCGAATGATTTTCTGAAGATGAGAATTTATTTCAATCTGTTTTTCAAGATTATTGTTAAAAATAACAGATTTTTCATCTTCTAAAACCTTCATTTGACTTTGAAAATCTTTTTCAATTTTTAATATTTCATTTTTAAACTCTTTTTCTTTTTCTTTCAAAACTTTGTTTTCGAATGTCAAACTATTCAAGTCATTTAACAGCTTAACATTTTCAGATTTAAGCTTTTCACAATTTCCCTGCAACATAAGAATCTGGTTAATATCAGCTTGCTTCTCATCCTTCAACTTTTTGACTTCCAATGTCAAACTTTCTGCATCTTTCAAGAGTTTGTCATTATCAGCCTTAAAGTTATCACATTTAGAGCACACTGATTCTGAACTTGAAGATCCAAGCTTCAAAGATTCTTCGTTCTTTGGAATATCCTTTGTTTCCATCTTATACGTTCCTGCACAAAAGAGTTTAACGAAATCAAAAGGATTCATACTTTCATCAATATAACATTTCCTTTTAATATCATATTTCAGAATACTCTTTGTTGCAAGACACACACGAATTCTATTATCAATTTCAGTAATTACATCCAATTTCAATTTTTGTAAATTCTTTTCCATTTCGGTCAAAAATTCCTTCTTTTTCTTATATTCCTTACGAAACTCTGCATTAACCTCATTAAAGAACTGTCTTGGATAAAGTTCTTGAAAAAAATCTTTCCTTTTTAGCTCAACCAAGAATTCATCCCATTTAGCAGGTAATGCATTTGCCAATTTCGATATCTGTTCATCATTTGATATTCTAATATTCTTGTTTCTCAAATTGTCCATTAAAATTTTAAACCGTATTTCCAACTCACCCAACGTTTCATCCTTTTGACACATGAAATGTTCAAAACTTTTAATCCAAATGTCCGTACTCACATTTCTATAATTGCTATCCACAGTTCTCATATACCAATGATTTAAACTTTCAAGATCATGGTTTTCTTTTTCATCAAATACCACTTCCATTTTTCAAATAATCTCGACAAATTTCCAACAAACTGATATGGACAAATATCTATTTAATCGACAAATGATTGAACCGTGCGAACCGACAAAACTATATTTTCTTTTAACAACAATCAATTTCAATTCAGATAACACGTGATCTAAACTTGATGTTCAAACAATATGAGCTGTCAACATTAATAACACTAAAATCTGAATTGACCGCTAATTCCACTTGACTGACAACTACATGATTGGGCAAGTCAAACAATTGATTTTAATTGAGCCACTATCTTGGAACAAACAAATGCAATGAATGAATTCAGTTGATATGGCTGACAACTAATTCAATATTTGTCTTTTACTATTTATTGGGTTTCAAACCCACATGCACACTGACACACTACTCGTATTACATGAATTTCTTGATCGTTCAAATAAAAAACAATTAATTCTCACACTAATCCACATGATTGTTTAGAAACAGATTTACTTGATTGGGTAACAATTAAGACTTGTCACATATAATGTCTGAACAAACGATAAGTTTCACACAATTCAAAATCAAATTCAAGCGGACATTTCAAGCGAAACCTTCAAAGTAAACACAAGCAAAATCACATGTCTCAAGCGAAATGACGGATTTCACTTCAAATAACCACACTTTTCAAGCGAAATCAACAGATATTTGAAGCGAAACCTTGCTGTTTCAATCAAAATCGGACACAAATAATCGAATTACTCCTAAACGGCTTGGAGTTTTGATTTGAAACTTGGTAGGGTTTTAAAACAAGTATTTTCGCACAACATATTAGAAAATCATCCGATTCGGACTAGTAAAACCGTTCAATTTGACGAAAAACCGTTAAAAACTTGAAAAATGTGTAGAATATGAAGAATTAGATGAAAATCGGATCTGAAATCGCTTAATTCTGGTACGAATTTATGTATTTGGTCAGCGCAATCGAGCTCCTAGCTCTGATACCACTTGTTAGGACCGGTTTGACACCATACGATTGCGTAACGAAAGTTCGACGTGCGGAATCCGTGAACAATCGAGACCGAAACACACAAGATGTAATATAAACTGTGATTCTATATAAGATCTGAAATTGTACAATCACTTGAATCACTTAGAGACTTTCTCTCTCTAGTTTCTCTCTCTAGAACTAGAGCTCTTCAAATCTCTAAAATGGCAAAAGTCTTAAAATGATTTAGCTTGAACTCTATTTATAGTGATGAGGTTTAGCTTGAAAATGTCATGACCATTTCAAGAGAAACCTTAGATTTAGCTTGAAACTGTCAAGTAACATTTTCAAGGAAAATCACCACTTTCAAGCTAAATTACATTAAGCATACTATTTCATGATACAAGACGAAGTCAATAGACATAGTGCACTAACACAGGTCTATGTTAAATGACTAAATTGCCCTTAATGATATAACAAATCAAACTAAATAATCATTAAATATATATATGTGTGTGTGGGGCCACTTATTAAAAAAAAAAAACCAACCCCCCACCCACCCAACCTTTCTTCTTCTCCCACAAATTAGCAGACCAAGAGCAGCACCCTCCCAACTCTTCTTCTTTGCAACAACCAGTGGCAACATATCACGAATAAGAAAACTAACTTAAGTACTATACAATATATCACGAGACGACTGATAAACTAATGGTAAACAAGTATCATATTCTAAATCGTCACTCCCGCCGCATCGCGCGGGTAAAGGGCTAGTATATATATATAGGGAGAATATCATGCGAGAACCACCTCTTATTGCGAGAACCGCGAGAACCAATGTGAACACAACCAAAAATGCCTAAAAATAGCTAAACATCACACAAAATTTTTTTTAAATATTTTTTTATATAAAAATCGCAACCTTTCGAATCAAAAAAAAAAAAAAATTTTTGGCCACCAGAAGTAGCGATTTGAGCATAAAAATATAAAAAAAAAAAATTTAGATTTTTTTTAGATTTTTTTAGGTTTTTTGGGGGGTTTAGTTTTTAGCATTTTAGCTTGGGGGGGGGGGGTTTAGGTTTTTGGGGGGTGGGGGAGGGGGGTTTAGGTATTTTTTTTGGGGGGTGGGGGGTTTTAGGTTTCTTTTGGGGGGGGGGGGGGTTAGGTTTTTTTAGCTATTTTAGGTTGTGTTCACATTGGTTCTCGCAGTTCTCGCAATAAGGGTGGTTCTCGCATGAACTCCTCCATATATATATATATATATATATATATATATATATATATATATGGGTAAGGTTATTGTAAAAAAAGTTAAAAGTGTGATAAATGTGAGAAATATTGTGGAGATGACATGTGTCCTAAATCTAAATTAATTCAAAAGGGAAAACAAGTAATTTTATCATTAATTCAATTAATTAAAAACTTCCCATAACCGCCACCTTAATTATAGGAACTGGATTTTTTTTAAAGATCTCTATAAACACCATTCACCAAGTATATAACACCATTCAGCAAGTATATAGCACCATTCACCATTCACCATTCAGTAAGTATATAACACCATACAATAAAGTATATAACACCATTCAGCACATATATAACACCATTGAATAAGGTATATAACACCATTCAGCACATATTCAAATCATGTTGATGTAAAAGACAGAATTGCCCATACAAATTTCAAATCAGTCCAAACCAATAAAAACATTTTACAATTTAGTCCCTTTTGATCTAAACCATTAGATCAAAAGATCTAATGGCTGAGATTCTTTCTCACCCTTCTCACACTTTTGGTCTTTTTTTTACAGGAACCTTTCTATAAAAGGAGAAATTCCAATGACATAAGAAAAGCTGATGTGTCAGCAGGAGAGGCTGTCTAACAATGTTTTTCTTATGTCATTATCGCATCATAATCCTTAATATTAAAAGACTTTAAAATTCAAACCACTGCCTTGTGTATTCAAATGTTAAAGGTCTGGCCCACATTCCAAAGGGCAAACCCTGCCCATCTACAAGAAAGTAGCAGATGGTTCCTTTGGCAAACGTATACCTAGCAGCAGCAGTTGTTGTCCATTTCCGTAATGCTTTTAGATCAGCAGATGTTTAAGGCTAATTACCGGGAAATTCAAATTCAAATATGCATGGGAATAAGTAATTAGCAATTAATGCATGTCACTCAGAAACTCTTGTCAATCATCCTTCTTATATAAGGCTTTTCTTCTCATTTCCATCTTCATATTTCATCACGCTTTCATCTTCTCTGATTTTGAAATTTAAATTTAATCACAATCCAAATTCCGAATTAGAAGCATGTCAATATCAGTTGACAGTAATAATCGTAGTTTTGTTAACGATTTGAATCCTGGGAAAGATATGTGGAACATGAAAGGGAGAATTATTTGAAAATGGAATCAGGGTTTCAAGATGGATCTCATCTTCATTGATGAGAAGGTAATTTGTATCTCTGCTTTTCCGTTTTATTAGAGAATGTAATGTTGTATGCTAAGAAGATACTTTCTTTAAATGTTCTTCAGGGTGCTAAGGTTCAAGCAGGTATTAAGAGTCATCTGATACCTGTTTTTGATGGATAGCTTCAAGAAGATGTTGTTGTGATTCTGTCAAAATTTGGTGTTGGTGAGAATAAAGATTTATATAAAGTAGTAGTGCAACCTTATAAAATCAACTTTTATAGATGCACAACTGTTACTCCTGTGAGAGATTGGCAAGGTGTTGAGTATGGTTTCAATTTCAGAGCTTATGAAGATATTCTTCAAGGAGAGGCGTTAAACGCTTTGAGTGTTGGTAGTGTATATTTTTGTAATCATGTCTTTCTTGTATAATATTAGAGAGTTTTACTTATATTCTTGTATAATGTGATCATATAGATGTTGTTGGATCTATGATTTGTTGTGGAGATCTTGAAATCATTGATCGACCTCCAAAGGAGACTACGAAGATGAATTTCGATATTGAAGACTTGGAGTAAGTTGTTGTTTATATGTGCAGTCATGTACTGATCATTGTTTGTATTTAATGATGTTAATAAATAAGATGAAGAATGTGCTGCATCATTCAGCGCTGTCATTCTATCAACACCCAAACCCGCTGCAGCCCGCATCACTAAAGCTGAAATGAAGAAGATGATATTGGAAAAACTCAAGTTACTGAGAGAAAAGGTTGGGTTATCAAAGCCAGAAGCAGAGGAAAATGAAAAAATTGAATCACCAATAGAAGATAAAGAAGTTTCTCCTCCTGCCACATCAGCTGCTGAGGAAAAAACCTCGGTTCCATCAGCCCCGGAGGAAAAAACCCAGGTCCCATCAGAACCGCCACTTCCCAGTATACATAATGATAAGAAAACATACAAGGTTATCGATAAAAAAAGATTGCATATTTTAGACAAAGCACGTTTTGCAAGAACATACAAAGTTTTCGAATGAACGAAAACTCATATTTCTAAATCATGTTACGAACGGATTTCAAGGAACCCAAATGGTTTACAAATGAATTATACTAAATATACCGGTTTTTACAAAACAAATGCGTATTATCGAAATGTGAATGATTTTCATGACTAGGGATGGATCGTCTGGTGATAATAATAGAGAGACTGGGGAGTTGGCCTTAGAGGCTGGGGAGGTTCAGCCTTAGAGGCTGGGGTAAAATACATGTTACAATTATTACAGACATTTTATACATGGTATGGTTAGCTTAAGGAGGGCATACTGCTTAGATCATGTGAGTGGGTAGGCGGATACTTAAGGCCATTAATCGTCGTCATAGGACCGAGGGGCATGAGTGATAGATCTATTTGGGTTTAGCGAGCCCCACCCCTAAGTCCGCTGAGTGGACCATGTGGTGACTATGTCTTACAGCCGGAAGCCCGGTGCGAAATCTGCTAGGTTTGAGTCTTCCTGCATCACTTCACACACATCAATGGCCTTGCAAACCATTTGTGATCTCTTTTTCCTTATTGCTACATACCAGGGACTTACATACATACTTACAGAAATACTTAATTTTTACAAATTACATACCATGTTTTATACAAATTCAAAGCATAGGATTATGCGGGCATGGAGTCAAAGTCAGGGTGGGCATTGACGGTTATACATACTTTACAAATACATGAGTTTACAAATACATGGTTTTACGAACATAATGCGTTGCAAATACAAAGTTTCTATATAACTTGACAAGAAAATGATTTTTAAAATCGTTTTCTCAATATATTTCACAAACCAGTTATTCAAAAGATTTATTCCAAATCTTTTACAAACAAACTATGAACTCGCTCAACTTTATGTTGACTTTTTCGCATGTGTCTTTCTCAGGTTACTTTTCAAATTATGGCACGGTTGGAATAGGAGAACTATTGGAGATACAAGTACTTAGCGGGAGTTCAATTTCTAGAAAGTCTTTGCTTATTTGCTTCCGCTGTGCAATGAAGATACCAGTCCAGTAACGCCAGCTCTGATAATTTCGGGGTGTGACAGATTGGTATCAGAGCTATAGGTTACAGCGAATAAGGTTTTCTGTAGGAATACCTAGGCTCTAACATCACTTTTCTCTGGGACTTAGACTATTAAGACGTTGAATACATACAGAACGCCTAGTACTCGAATATGGTCTCCAACCGTTGCCGAAAAACAAACAGTCAAAATTTTGTTTTCAAACATACGCTATTGTGGTGTTTTACACACGGTACACAAAAACAGTCGCATACATTTAAGACCTTCAGAAACTTATGTTGAAGTTCATTAAAGGTCATCACATAGGAACCGCGAATATTAACTCGGGCACACACTATTATCCATATTGTCTATGATGTTTTAACTTCCCGAGCAGGCAGCCTACGCATAGCAAAACGCTAGTGCACGAGAATACATGGAACTTAAATTTTACGTCAACGGATGTCGGGGCACATCACATTCTACGCGGGACGAAATGCTAGTGCACAGGTATACGCGAAACTCAATATGTACGTCAACAAAGGTTGAAGTTCGTCACATACGACCATCAAGGCGAGGCCTTTGAGAAGAAACGATGGAGCAATTCAACGACGACGCTAGATTCCTGTCAGCAAGAGAACTATCGATCAGGAAGCGGCGGTTTGGCACGCGGTCCTACAAACGACACAAACACGCCAATGAGAAGACGTATGTCTTCGCATCCCCCCTAACTTAATAACGACGGACACGATATGTTCGACATTCCATGGTAATGTCACCTAACAACCGGTCATCACACGCAACCCCAGGTAAAGTCCTTAAATTTCTTTTATTGAAATTTTGACTTTCACATTTACTGAGTAGATTTTCGTATCTCTACTCCTCTTAATGGTCATTGTATCACGATCGTTTCTTTCGTTATAGCGAATACTCACTTGCTTCACTTCTTAAAAATTCATATGTTACGCATGCATTGTTTGTTACGCATGTGGTTTCGTTTCGAATAAGCGTTTCATCAAAGTTTGAATATTATTTCGCTAAATCTAATTATTGATTTCTGATTCGAATGACCTACATTATTGTAGTTGTTGGCTCCTTTGTTATCAAGTCAACACATTTTCTTGAAAGTTCTTTTCTTTTCAAGTTACATACATGGTTTTTCGTCGTAACCATGTCGAAATTTCCTTTTTGAAACATATATATTTATTGTCGGATTGCGCTAAAACCAAGTTCAACTGTTTGAACTTGTCCATTACACATATTCACTTCAGAGCATCATATGATGTATTGGGAGCATCATATTCAAAAAATGGGATCATGGTAATGGTAATAAATGAGATCTATAGTGTTTGTATGTAATGCTGAATCATGGTAATAAATGAGGTCTACAGTTTATTCTTAGTGAATATGGTAGTTAATTTATGGCTCATTTGCTACTTTAATAAATGTCATAATTTTCCTTTGATTTTCTGTTTTTATTCATTCAATGTTGTTTTGATATTATAGATTTGTAAAGAAATGGTCATAAATTAGTCTTTAGTATATCGTCATATGAATATTCTTTTCATGTAGCGGTAAGGTTTTGCGGTGTACTGTGTGGAATGATTATGCTCTGCAAATTAAGGACTTCAATTCTAAAATCCCACCTCATGAGCATGTGATGGTTGTTATACATCATGGAAAGTGTAAGGAATGGAAATGTATTTTTGTTACTTTCTGCAAATCATAACTATACTGTTTATTTCTTGCAATATAAAGACAAGTATACATTAAATATCTATATACTTTTCCATGTAGGTGAATATAGTGTTCAAAGTGATAAGTTTGCAACACGAATTTTTCTGAATGAAGAAATTGATGAAGTTAATGAGCTAAGGAGGAGGTAATTTGTCTATGTAATTTCTATTGTATATAGATGTTCAAGTCAAATACTTGGTTTCATGTTATTTGTTTACTAATTCTAATCATTTGTGGTATTCAAAAGGCTTATATTGAAGTTTGGACAAAGGAGTGGTTCTACTTCTCAAACAATACTATCATCTCAGAGTGTTTTTCCATTGCATAAAGAATTTGTAACTGATGGTGTGAAGAAACATGTTGATGAGATTAGTGAGATAGAAAAGGTTTCACATCTTTTTATATAGTTTGGTTATTTGTTTGGTTTGTCAACTGCATGTTTTTACAGGAAGTGTCTTGTGTTTTTACAGGAAATGTCTTGTGTTGTGGTTGCGACAATTAAGATTGTAAGAGTATGGTTGGTTTTATGCTGCATGTCGTAAGTGTTTCAAGAAGGTGATGGGTAAAAGTGAATACTTGTAGAATGTTGAAAATGTTTCAGATGATATTCTTCGATTGCCTGTGACTTCTTTGCTTTGTATCAAATGTCATACTGAATGTACATCGATCACCACAAAGTAAGCAATGATGATTATTTAGCGTTATATTTATATAAGTAACATTCTAAGACTGATATTTGAATACAGTTTTGCAGTTTACTTAGTTAGTTGTGTATATTTTAGGTTCAAGGTGCAAGTGCGGGTGCAAGATGAGAGTGGTAGTGTTTCTTTTGTTATGTTTGATAGAGATGTTCAGAAGCTTCTTGGATTAGCGGCGAGTGACATAAGAGAGAGGAAGGTTAAGGCCAATGATATTGGATTCCCTCATGAGATATTTCGATTGGTTGATAAGAAGGCTGCTTTTAAGATTGATGTTTCAGAGTTCAATCTTAAAAATGACTATCGTGTTTATACTGTGCAAAAAACATGTGATGGTCCAGTAATAATTGCTGAGTTGGTTGGTGGAGATGGTAATGGTGATGAAAATACTGATGAGGTAGCATATAAAATTACTCTTTCAATCTATTTATTTTTCTTTTTGAGTTTTAAACACTAGATTTTGCACTTTTTTATATGATATCATATATTATGATCCTTTAGGTTACTCAAGAGGTAACTGACGTTAAAGATGTTAACCTTTCAGAATCTTCCCAGGTGTCTGCTGAACGAACTTCAAGGGTGAGTATTTATTTTTAAAGTATGTTTAGTATGTTTAAAAAGAGTTCATTATTTTATTAAATGAGATCAATAGTTGTTTTGTGATCTGTTGCAAGGATGCTGTCTCTGTTACGGCCGACTCTTCAGCCATTGAAGTTGAAAAGGATTCTGGATCAAGTCCCAATGGAAAACGGATGGCTCAAGATGCTGATGTTGTTAACGTTGGTGAGCTATCCACTAATGTGAGAAGAACCCGGAAGAGGCTGACTAAGGTTAACAATTAGATGCTTATGAAAAAACACTTTTTGTGAGAGATAAGTAGAAACCACTTATTTTTGAAGAATCCTTATGGTTTTTATTTATGTCTGTTAACTGTTGTTTTAACAAACTGTGGTTAAAAGTTTGGTTTGTAAGGGCTACGATGATGAATATGGTATGTAATGTGTATGGTTTGAATATCAAGTAAGGTTAACCTTATGTTTTTTTATATAATATTGTTATTATACATTATATACATTTTTGGTGATATTGATGGACTGGATAAGAAGTAAGGTTGTATATTATTGTTAGATTAATGAATGAAAATTTAATCAATTGGTTAGTCGGAAAACTGTTGGGGTCTGAGATACATTAACATCTATTAGAGGCTAAGCACTGTTATAGCGTGCTAACATCTGTTAACCCCTAAGCACTGTTAAAGATCTGTTAAAGGCTAAGCACTGTTATAGCGTGCTTCAACAGACCTTATGAGTTGTTGATCATCATCTGTTAAAGATCTTATATTATAGATCTTCTGTTGAATTGTGTAATATCTGTTGGTGAACAGCAGAACTTAGGTTCATCATACATTTTACTTCATCAGCAAAGGTTCTCTTTAGCAGACCTTTGCTTCAGCAGTCTTTGTCTTAACAAACCTTTTGGTTCATCAGCAGAGTTTGTTTGGCTATTGATGGACTGGATAAGTAGTAGGATTGTATATTATTGTTAGATTGATGAATGAAAATTTAATCAATTGGTTAGTCGAAAAACTGTTGGGGTCTGAGATACATTAACATCTGTTAGAGGCTAAGCACTGTTATAGCGTGCTAACATCTGTTAACCCCTAAGCACTGTTAAAGATCTGTTAAAGGCTAAGCACTGTTATTGAGTGCTTCAACAGACCTTATGAGCTGTTGATCATCATCTGTTAAAGATCTTATATTATAGATCTTCTTTTGAATTGTGTAATATCTGTTGGTGAACAACAGAACTTTGGTTCATCATACATTTTATTTCATTAGCAGAGGTTCTTTTTAGCAGACCTTTGCTTCAGCAGTCTTTGTCTTAACAGACCTTTGGGTTCATCAGCAGAGTTTGTTTGGTTGTTGATGGACTGGATAAGTAGTAGGGTTGTATATTATTGTTAGATTGATGAATGAAAATTTAATCAATTGGTTAGTCGGAAAACTGTTGGAGTCTGAGATTCATTAACATATGTTAGAGGCTAAGCACTTTTATAGCGTGCTAACATCTGTTAACCCCTAAGCACTGTTAAAGATCTGTTAAAGGCTAAGCACTGTTATAGCGTGCTTCAACTGACCTTATGAGCTGTTGATCATCATCTGTTAAAGATCTTATATTATAGATCTTCTGTTGAATTGTGTAATATCTGTTGGTGAATAACAGAACTTAGGTTCATCATACATTTTACTTCATCAGCAGATGTTCTCTTTAGCAGACCTTTGCTTCAGTAATCTTTATCTTAACAGACCTTTTGGTTCATCAGCAGAGTTTGTTTGGCTATTGATGGACTGGATAAGTAGTAGGGTTGTATATTATTGTTAGATTGATGAATGAAAATTTAATCAATTGGTTAGTCGGAAAACTATTGGGGTCTGAGATACATTAACATCTGTTAGAGGCTAAGCACTGTTATAGCGTGCTAACATCTGTTAACCCCTAAGCATTGTTAAAGATCTGTTAAAGGCTAAGCACTGTTAAAGTGTGCTTCAACAGACTTTATGAGCTGTTGATCATCATTTGTTAAAGATCTTATAAATGAGATCTTCTGTTGAATTGGGTAATATCTGTTGATGCACAGCAGAACTTAGGTTTATCATACATTTTGTTTCATCAGTAGAGGTAAAACCACAAAGTTTTGAAAGTATATACTAACACTACATAACTTCATTCTTAAGTTAGTTTCTAAAGAATAAATTTGTCCATCAAACATGTCAACTAAAACATAAATTATTAAAGGCTGAAAAGGTGTTCAAAGATCATGTCAACAAACTTCAAAGTGTATTTTATCTCCTCTTACACTTTTTTCTTCGACTATCTCAAACCTCAGCTTTTTCCCCACAGATATTCCCGTTTCATCCATGATACGCTGCCAGTTTGTATGCATCACTAGATGGTTGTTGTCGTCAGGTCTTCTAGGATCTCTCCTAACAACCAGTTGTACCAAAAACTTCACATGACCAAATGACAGCACATCTCTAAGATAATCATTTAGCTGGTGTTCTCGAACAAAGTTCCTCGGTATTGTCTCTAAAGGAAAATTCTTTCTTTATTTATTCATTGAAAACAACATATACTTTAAGTAATAACAGATAGATCCAAGATTATAAGTAAAATCAACCATATTAAAAGTAGATATATAAATACCAAGCTGTGTGTCTCTAAAACATGGTATTCAAACTGTTTTTTATAATGTGGACGCTTTTTGTGGTGATGGTGACTGGTACGGTTGCAGTGATGTTTTGTCTCCCCGTGAAGTCCAATCCCGTCTTTGTTAAAAACCTTCACAGTGAAGTTAAAGTCGTCTTCAGGAGTACTTCCCATCCATTGAAACAACAGTTGGCAGCTTTCCTCAATGTCATTTTCGAAGCAAAAAGTTGTCCATCCTGGTCCCATAAAACCAGCAGCTAATCCCTTTTTGTTTTCAGGAGAGAAAACATAATGCACATCAACTTTACTACTCTGCTTTGGTCCATGTACTTTTGCAACCAAGTTATCAATTTTTAATCTCCTCTGCGACAACAGCTTCAGCAAATCGTGTGGTAAATGCTATAATTTTCATACATTTCAGAGATGTCATATTAGATTTTATATAGGATACAAAATATAAATTAGATGTTTTTCTAACATTCCAAAAGATACACTGGCAATATATAAAAATAAGGTAGCAATTTTTAACCTGCTTGCAGTATGTTTCTTCTTCAGCCTGTATCAAGGAACCATGAACATAATCTCTGTTCGAGCTATCGTTTCTAATCTCCAATCCCTCATTGTTCAAAACATTTATCTCAAATTTTGCCTCCTTCAATTTTTTTAAACACAGCTTGTCTATGTTGTTATTTCTATAAGTTTCAACAAACCGAGTCCATTCTGGCCCGTTTATCCTCTTACTTTTATGACCGATGCTCTGTACTGCAATCTTATACTTAAAACCCGTATAATCAACCAAATTTATTACTTCACACTTTCTTGGTAATTGGTTAGTCATTATCCTTGGAAGTACCTATGTATATAAAATACACAACATTTTATATATCTTTAATTTTATAAATACAATTTTTAGCATACAATTGTGATTTGAGCTAATTTGTTCTAAGAATATAGCTTACCAATCCCTCATTTAGGTCTGCCAATTCAGAGACGTTGATAATTATCATAAACTCCATCTGAAAGTAAAAAATACAATAACAATTAAATACTAAAACATAAAATCAACTATATCTGAAAAGCATTCTATTTAAGTTATAAAAAAATATCCAACACTCTGTAGGACCAAACTTATATGTTGTGTACTTCAATATGGTCCCTACAACCAACAATATGAATCTAACACTGTGTAAGATCAAATTTTTATTCTTGTATAATAAAAAAGTATTATATGGCAATAAAGTTTTCAAATATTCATGTTTGTATCAACTTCAAACTTTTGTTGTTTTTTTTCAGCAGACAAGGCTATATTTACTTACAAATCAGACATATGAGTACTATAAACTGATTGCAGAATATTTTATCAAAATTAATATTGATAGAACAAATGTATCAATAGTACATGACAGTTCATATAATAATTCTAAAATCATTTTTAAAATTTACAACCAAATATTTATGAAACAATAATATTTCACATTGTTATTTAGATGGAATGAATCAAAATATAACTAAATAGGTTGATATAAATCTTATTATAAAATAAAGAAAACAAGTTCATATAAGTTTATCTATTTTAACATCAGTATATTATGATTTTGATGTTTATATAATTTGAAATGAGGAAACTGAAAGGAACATGTGAAAACATACCTGTAAAATACACAAGAGAACAAAAAAAATACCTGATCTAAAACTTTAAACCTCTGGTCGTCAAGTTTGAAGAAGAAGAAACTGTAGAGTTTTTTCGCCGGAGAAGAAGAGGTGAGATTGTATTGGGATTGTTGAAAATAAGATATTTATCTATTAACTTGTAATTGTTTATTTATTTAACTTATAATAATCTTTAATATCGGGATTTAAAAATATTTTTAATTATATAATAAATATATTAAATTAATAGATAAGTTTTTTGTATTTAATATTTTAAATTTATAGTCAAGCAGTGGTTACTGCTGTGCAAAAATTGCCCTGTTTTAATGTAAAATGAGGTAAAGTATAAATTTTACAAAACTTAATTTCAACCAACCAGTGTAAATGTAACATCTGTATTAACTCCATTTAATATACTTTTCATCTCCATTATTGAATATAAGCTCCAGAAAACATATTCGCAAGTTTTCTCAAATAACTTTCTTATCAAAATCGACAAGGTTCTATTGCATAATATAGATTACACGCTATAAAACCAAGTATTGTTTCTTTGAATTTATTGTTTGTATTATAAATGTTAGATTAATCATTATTTGATGTTATGAGTATGTATTTGTCACTGACGGCGTTTCATATTCTTTCTTGAAGCAAATAATAGTTGCCGTAATCGGGTGTATTTTTATCGATTAAGTACTGCATTAACTTAAATGAAGTTACTGATAGTATTATCTGTCACAATTTGTGAATGCATCTTCGTGATGTTGTTTTCTACATTACGATTGATAAATCAACCATATAATATTTGGTTGATGCTCATTTGTTTAACTGTTGTGAGAGATGATGGTTTTCGTTTTGTGCTTTATTTTTATAATACCTTAAGTTTGTGATTGTTTTTATACAAATAGTCCAGTTAATATTTGGTACTTTTGTTTTTTAAGTGCTGATTTAGTTTAAGGGATGTTAGTGATGTCTATTTTATAATGTTGTTTGTCTATGACTTTTGTTGGATGCTGTTCATCTTTATAACTTGTAAGTTTAAATTGTATATTGCAGATATGAATCTATCCAATCAAACACCATCCTTTTTACAATTCGTTAATGAAGATGATTTTATATTTTTGGTATGTTTTTTAACATTCTTGCTACTATTAGGATTTTACGTTAATTTTTTATGTAAGATGTTTGTTAACTAGTGTTGCAGAATATACCACTTGATTTTTAGAATTTGTTGTGGGGCAAGGATGTCCTGTACGGTCGAATTGTAGAGTTACTTGATGGTAACAAATCATGGTTAGTACGTGTAAGGAAGAGAGGTGATCATTGTATATTTACGGATGGATGGACAAAGTTTGTTAGAGAGCATTGTTTGAAAACGAAAGATGCTGTATTGGTGAAAGCTATTTGACGTTTGTCATTCGTTGTCTCATGTTTTAAAGAAAATGTCTACGAGAACTCTTACATTTCAGCAAATATTATACCTGAATGTGCATGACTGTAAGTAACGATATATTATTTTGTTACTGTAAACATTTTTTGCTAGCTCAACAACTTGCTAACATCTGTTTGCCCTTTTAACGTCTGTTTCCTTATAATCTTAACATCTGTTGACTAACATTTTTAACTTCTGTTGACTAAGTCTTTTAACCTCGGTTGACTAACATCTGATATTTAAGATCTGTCCACGTTGCAACCTCTGCTAGACATAATGGATGACAGTTGTTACGAAACCTCTGTTGGATAGCAACAGAAGTATGTAACAATTGATAGCCAAACAGTGGTTAGGTTGTGTGTAAATACTGTAACTACTGTTGACTAACTGATGTGTGTAAAATTCAACATATAAATTACATCAAAGGAGGCATAAAACTAACCCTTTTTAGTACTAATGTTGGAAAAAGTATGTTTTTGTCTTCCTTTTGTATTTTCAGGGTTAAATGAGCTTAAATGAACAAAAGAAGCAAAAATGCAGCCAAATCTAACAATAATACAAGAAAAGGAATAATTGTGGCATGCATGACCCCTCGACAGCATCTCCCCAAGCAAAAATAAGTCATCAGAAGGCTGAACACGCCCCGTGCTCATAGAACACGGGGGCGTGCCCAAGTGTCTGCAGAAAAGACAAAGCTGTAGAAGCTTCTATTTCCCAACACGGGGACGTGCCCATCGGACACGGGGCCGTGGTTAACGCTAAGATTCACAGAAGCTAGGCAAATCTTGATAGTACAGATACGCTTCTGCACACGGGGCCGTGCCCATCGGACACGGGGGCGTGGTCAACTAATGCAGATAAACTGCATTTAATGAAGAAAGAGAAGATGGGTGGACATGGGGCCGTGCCCAGCGGGCACGGGGCCGTGTTCGGGCTTCTGTGCAGGCTATAAATAGGGGTGCTTGGTTCATTGTAAAGGCATCCCTTGACAAACCACATCTCTCCCACTTCACCCACACTCCACCACCATCACAACACCCACATCCACCACCATAATCCATCATCCATCATAGAGTGTGTGTAGTAATCTCGGGATCCAAGATTGATAATAAGAGTTCTTGACAATCAAAGGCCATGTTTGCCTAAGTCTCTTACATCACTTGGTGAAGACAAGCATTTAGTGTAATACTTTTGTTTTTTAATCTTTTCGCACTTTTTATTTGGTTTTGTATTGATGACTTTAATAACAAGTTTCTTATGTTGAAGGTGAAACTTCCTTATCATTTGTGCGTGGTGTCTTGGCGTTATTTTAATGCCTATATAAAATAAAAGATTTACACCATTCATATCTCCACGGTCTATATGCAGATATGTTGGCTACCTGGTCGGGGGTTAAGGGAATGGTTTGGTAAGCGTCTTGCCTTGTTCAGTGTATAGATCCTGCAAGGACCTGGGTCAAGTTTAGTAGGACCTCCTTCAATACCCACTGGTATTGGATGGCGGGGGTCCGAACTCCTTGATCCCCTCATATGTAAACTACTATTACTACATTATCCCGGCTACTTAGGATTGTATCCCTGCTGACTCAAACTACTTAGCCGAGGGTAACGTCACCTTCAAAAGAGGGGCCTACCACATTACGCATTAATAACTTAATTAATTATCTTCCAATAATCCAACCCTTTAGGATTGTATCCTTGCTGACTCAAACTATTGGGTTGAGGGTAACGTCGCTTTCAAAAGGGGGGCCTACTACTATAACTAAGATATTCTCTTAAAAAGTGCAAAAGTGCGGAAAACATTAAAGGTTACACTAAAGTCAAGTCGGATCCAAGTGATTCATCTTGTCTATCTGTTTTTCTTTTTATTTTTATTTTTTGCATTTTTAGTTAGTTTTCATTTTCTTATTTAAAACCTTTTTCTAAATTTTTGATTTGATTAGACGTTGAGGATAAACCGATACTAAAAGCTCTTGTGTCCTTGGACGACCTCGGTATCTTACCAACACTATACTACGCTCACGATGGGTGCACTTGCCCATATGTGTGTTTAGTGTTAGTAAATATCTTGTTTTATAAATTTAAAACTTGACTAAAGTGTTAAAAAGAGCTTAAAATATACATAAATATATAACACTACACACGCATCAAGTTTTTGGCGCCGTTGCCGGGGACACAAGGATTTTAAGAAAGCTTAGATTCGATGGCCTAATTAGTTTTTCAAAACCTTTTTAAAACGCGCGCATTTTTCTGCATTATAGTTAGTTTTTGCATTTACAGTAGCCTGAACACGGGGCCGTGCTTACTGAACACGCCCCGTGCTCCATAAGACCATTAACTTTTATTAAAACGCCCAGATACAGAATCTGAACACGGGCCGTGCTCACTGAACACGGGGCCATGTCCAACCTCTATTTCTGTTTTTATTTTTGTTTTCTGGTCTTGAGACTTTGTTGTGGTATGCTAAGTGATTCTTATGGATCAATACTCAGGATATTACAACTACACATATGAGGAGGATGATTATAGGGAAGACTATTGTACCATTTGTGGTAACCCTCACTCGGTACAATATTGTGACTTATTTCAACCATCCACTTCATACACCCACTATAAGGAGCCCAGGTACGAGCCATCAACTTCATACACAACCTATGAAGACCCAAGGTATGAACCTTCTCCCTCATACTCATATTTTGATGAACCAAGGTATGAACCTCCATACTCATACTTTGAGGAACCAAGATATGAGCCTCCACCTTCATATGCTTATTATGAGGAACCATGGCGTGAACAACCCACCTCATATGAGTATTATGAAGAACAAAATTACGACCCTTATCCATCATATACTTACAATGAGGAACAATGGTATGAACCATCTACTTCATATAAGTATTTTGAGGAACCAAGGATCGAACATCCGGATTCAAGCTTAGAGGATCCCTATCCTTACTCTATCACCCACATAGTCGATAGAATAATAGAACACATTAAAACTATCAAACGATGCATAAAAGAATCTTGCGCAAGGGAAGAGGAGTCCCGCGCATGGGAAGAATTAACTCGTAATAAAGAAGAGATAGTTGAAAATGTAAAAATGGAAGAACAAATAAGTGAAAAGCCGACACATGAGTTAAACAACGAAAAAGGTGAGTCCGACAACGTTGAAATTCAAGAAGAGTCTAATTTTGAAAAAAATTAATCTCTTGTCACCTTCTTTCGAAAATCATTGTTTAGTCCCTACTCATGCTAAGTTTTTAAAAGAGTTAAACACTAACACAAAAATTGATGAAACGGTAAGCATTAAGTTAACAAATGATCAAACTTCGCTAATAAAAGAAGATCCATTTGAAATTAACATTACACCGGTTCCATGTTTTTTTTTTCAAAATTCATTTATTAGTAATATTACAATTGATAAAAATCTTTGTGTTAATATAATGCCAAACTACATTTTTGAAAAATTAAGTATTGGTGATTTTTCTCCACTTCAAATACCAATTTTTCTATCTAATCGGAAAGTAATAAAATCAATTGGGGTAGTTGAGGATGTCTTGGTCCAAACAAATCAAATGGTAATGCTAACCGACTTTGTCATCCTTGATGACGCACCTCTAGTGTTGGGATTACTGATGCGCGTTTAAGTGTCGTATATTTTAGGTGTATATTTTAAGCCCTTTTTAACACTTACTTTAGCCAAGTTTTAAATTTATAAAACACGATATTTCACTAACACTAAACACACATATGGGCAAGTGCACCCATCGTTGAGCGTAGTATAGCGTTGGTAAGATACCGAGGTCGTCCAAGGACACAAGAGCTTTTAGTACCGGTTTATCCTCAACGTCTAACCAAAACAAAAGTTTAGAAAAATGTTTTAAACTAAGAAAAATAAAACTAACTAAAATGATGAAAATAAAAATAAAAGAAAAAACAGATAGACAAGATGAATCACTTGGTTCCGACTCGTATCTAGTATAACCCTTGATTATTTCCGCACTTTTGCACATAATTACGAGATTATCTTAGTTATTGTAGTAGGCCCCTCTTTTGAAGGTGACGTTACCCTCACCCCAGTAGTTTGAGTCAGCAGGGATACAATCCTAAAGGGGTGGATTATTGGAAGATAATGAATTAAGTTATTAATGCAGTATTGTGGTAGGCCCCGCTTTTGGCGGTGACGTTACCCTCGGCTAAGTAGTCTGAGTCAGCAGGGATACAGTCCTAAATAGCCGGGTTATAGTATTAATAGTAGTTAACTTATGAGGGGATCAAAGAGTTTGGACCCCCGCCATCCAATACCGTGAAGTATTGAAGGAGGTCCTACTAAATTTGACCCAGGTCCATTGCAGGACCTCTAAACGCTGAACAATGGCAAGACCTTTACCAAACCGTTCCCTTAACCCCCTACCAGGTAGCCAACATACCTCCATATAGACCGTGGAGATATGAATGGTGAAAATCCTTTATTTTATATAGACAGTAAAATAATGCCAAGACACCACGGACAAACGATAAGGAAAGATCACCTTCAACATAAGTAACTAGTTATTAAAGTCATTAATACAAAACCAAATAAAAAGTGCAAAAGATTAGAAATAAAAAGTATTATACTAGACACTTTGTCTTCACCAAGTGATGTAAGAGACTTAGGCAAACATGGCCTTGATTGTCAAGAACTCTTACGATCAATCTTGGATCCCGAGACGACTCACACACTCTATGATGGACAATGGATGATGGTGGTGGATGATGGTGTTGTGATGGTGGTGGGTGGTGGATGAAGTGTGAGAGAGGTGGTGTGCCAAGGGATGAGTTGCAATGAAACCAAGCACTCCTATTTATAGGCTGAACAGAAGCCTGGGCACGGCCCCGTGTTCGCTGGGCACGGCCCCGTGCCCGTCTGACACTCTCTCTCTTCATTAATTGTAATTCGCAATTACAATTAATGCGCCTGCAGTACTTTCGGCACGCCCCCATGTCCGCTGAGCACGGCCCGTGGTGGGCAATAGAAGCTTCTATAGATTTGTCTTTTCTGCTGCTTCTTGGGCACGGCCCCGTGCTGGCTGAGCACGGGGCGTGTTCAGCCTTCTGTTTTCTCTATTTTGCTTTGGAAGGTGCCGTTGAGGGTTCGGGCAGTCCACTAATGTTCCTTTTCTTGTATTTATGTTGGATTTAGCTGTCTTTTTGCTTCTTTTGCGTTTTTGAGCTCATTTAATCCTGAAAATACAAAAGGAAGACAAAAACACTCTTTTTCCAATATTAGTACTAAAAAGGGTTAGTTTTATGCCTCATTTGATGTAATTTATATGTTGCATTTTACACACATCAATTACCTTTTGTAAAAACCCACGAAACTTTGAAAAACCGGAAGTACAACAATCTATCTATTCAATTAGGGGCATTTAAAAAGAGTGTCGATCTTGAGCGTTCAATGAAATATCCTTTCGGCAATAATGACCCCCTAATTGAAGATGAGGATGAACCACCCGATACAAGAGAAGAAATTTACCACTTTATTGAAGAAGAGGTCGCCATAGAACAAAGTTTTGTGGTTCTTGATTGAAATGAGCAACCAAATAAGGAGTCTCCTAAAGACCCACATCTTGAACTCAAAGAACTTCCAAAAGGTTTGGAATATGCTTTTCTAGACAAAGATGGTAAATCGCTTGTAATTATTTCATCAAAATTAACTAGTTTAGAAAAAGAAAAATTAATTGCAGTTTTGAAAAAACACAAGAATGCGATCGCTTGAAGATATTAATGAACGATGACTATAAATCGGTAATACAACCACAACGTAGAGTAAATCCAAATGTCCAAGAAGTGGTTAAAAACGAAGTCATCAAATTACTTGTAGGATAGGGATTCGATCTAAACGAGTCGATCATAAGAGTTCTAGACCAAATCAGAGGCGGAATTCATTGATTTGATCTTCATTGTAGCTTAGAAGTATTAAATGTCGTTTGTATTGATTTGACAAAGATACACGAGCTGGCGACACTTCGGCAGAGCTTCATCTCCGGAATCAGAACGTTACAAATGAAGACCCAAGACCTCATATATATAGGGAATGCCAAGTTGCACGAACTAGCCTTGCCAGGTCACACGAACTGGCCAGGTCGCATGAACCTGCCAGAAAGCACGAACTTGCCACTTCGTGAAGGGTGGCTGGTTCAAGCCTGTTTCCCGTTTCTCTTGTACTACCTGTCCTGGTCTATCTATTCTATTACATGACTCGATACAAGACGAAGTCAACAGACATATGCACTAACATTACTTGATGCCGGACTCATTTACCCAATTTCTGATAGTCCTTGGGTAAGTCCCGTCCAAGTAGTTCCAAAGAAAGGATGTATGACGGTAATAACTAATGAAAAGAATGAATTAATACCAATGAGAACCGTCACAGGATGGAGGGTATGTATAGATTATCGTCGATTAAATGAGGCAACAAGGAAATATCACTTTCCTTTAACTTTTATTGATCAAATGCTAGAAAGATTATCCGGTCATAAATTTTACTATTTCTTGGATGGTTTTTCAGGGTACTTTCAAATTCTGATAGCACCCGAAGACCAAGAAAAGACAACATTCACATGTCCCTATGGAACTTTTGCTTATCGACGCATGCCTTTTGGTCTATGTAATGCCCCCGCAACCTTTCAACGTTGCATGCTGGCCATCTTCCATGACATGATAGAAAAGACAATGGAAGTCTTCATGGACGACTTATCTATCTTTGTAGATTCATATGACCAATGCCTCGATAACCTTGAACGAATGCTATCCCGATGTGAGGAAACTAACATCGCCCTTAACTGGGAAAAATGCCATTTCATGGTAATGGAGGGAATAGTACTCGGTCACAAAATCTCAAGCGAAGGAATGGAGGTAGATCGAGCCAAAATAGACATTATTTCTCGATTACCACCCCCATCCTCCATTAGAGCTATCAGAAGTTTCCTAGGACATGCCGGATTTTATAGATGATTTATCAAAGACTTTTCCAAAATTTCAAGGCCTCTAACAAAATTACTTGAAAAAGATGCCCCTTTCATCTTTGACAAGGATTGCAATCAAGCATTTCTAACCCTAAAAGAAATGCTAGTCAATGCACCCATCATGATAGCACCTGATTGGAAATTACCTTTCGAAATCATGTGTGATGCAAGTGACTTTGCAGTTGGAGCCATCTTGGGACAAAGAAAAGATAAGCATTTTCACCCAATTTATTACGCTAGTAAAACACTTAATGATGCACAAGAAAATTACACAACAACAGAAAAGGAATTACTAGCTGTGGTATTTGCTTTTGATAAATTTCGTTCTTATCTTGTTCTTTCTGAAACAATAGTCTATACATATTATGTATCCATTCGATATCTCTTCAAGAAACAGGATGCTAAACCACGTTTGATTCGGTGGATTCTACTCCTCCAAGAATTTGACATTGAAATAAAAGACAAAAAGAGGAGCAGAAAACACCGCAGCAGATCATCTTTCATGCTTAGAAGACCCAGCTTTGGAGGCAACTAGGGACTAGCAAATCAATGAAAAATTCCCAACGGAGTCCCTGGAAATGGTGGAGTACCGAGAATAGCAATGGTACGCCGACTATGCTAACTACCTAGCTAGCGGTATAGTCGCAAAAGGTTGGCCACATCATCAAAGAAAGAAATTCTTTGCCGATGTAAAGCATTACTTTTGGGAAGATCCTTATCTTTTCAAAATGTGTGTCGACCAACTCATCCGACGATGCGTACATGGTAATGAAGCAAGAAGAATTCTCCGCCATTGTCATGAAGGTCCATACGGAGGACATCATGGTGCCGCTAGTACCGCACGAAAGGTATTTGATTCAGGGTTTTTTTGGCCAACCATTTACAAAGACGCCTAAAGTCTTGTCAAGACATGTGACGCTTGCCAAAGAACAAGTATTATTTCTTCCAAAAAACGAAATGCCACAAAGTGGCATTCTTGTTTGTGAAATTTTTGATGTGTAGGGACTCGACTTTATGGGACCTTTCCCACCGTCAAAAGGAAACAAATATATACTTGTGGTGGTAGATTACTTGCCTAAATGGGCCGAGGCCGAGGCACTTCCAACCAACGATGGAAGAGTCGTGGTAAGATTTCTGAAAAAAATATTCACTCGTTTTGGAACACCAAAGGCTTTAATAAGTGATAGAGGTACCCATTTTTGTAACCATTAACTAGAAAAAAATCTTAACAAGGTATGGGGTCTATCACCGGGATTCAACAGCATATCACCCTCAAACAAACGAACAAGCCGAAGTGACTAATCGAGGTTTAAAAAGAATACTTGAAAAAACCGTAGGGTTAAATAAAAAAGAATGGGCCGACAAATTAGACGATGCTTTATGGGCTTTTCGCACAACGTACAAAACAACAATAGGTACAACCCCATATAAGCTCGTCTATGGAAAAAGTTGTCATTTGCCAGTAGAAATAGCTCACAAGACTTACTGGGCAATTAAAAATGTAAACTTAGACTTAGAAGTTGCCGGTAAAAATCGATTTTGCCAATTAAATGAATTAGACGAATTAAGGAATTATGCATACTCTAACTCCGAAATTTATAAGGAAAGAATGAAAAATTTGCATGATAAACACATTAACCTTAATGAATTTCGAGTAGGAGATCAGGTTCTATTGTTTAATTCATGACTTCGATTATTTCCTGGTAAATAAAAGTCTAGGTGGTCAGTACCTTTTTCCATCACCCAAATTTTCCCACACGGTGCAGTCGAAATTAAATATCGGAATGGAATTCCATTCAAAGTCAATGGCCAACGGCTAAAGCTTTATCAAGGATTTATTGAGGACGAGGAGGAAGAAATCTCGCTTCAAACGGTCGAAGAATGAAAGCATCAACATCATACCTGGTAAGTTACGAACAATCAGGAAAACATCTGAATCGGTAAGATCTCTAAAACCAAGTTTTGGGAAACAGGGCACTCACACGAGCACTTAAAAAAATAATAATAATAAAAGTTGCCCGCCCACGGGGCCGTGTTCAGCGAACACGGGGCCGTGTCCGCGCAACTGTCGGGATAAAACCCCCTTTTCAAAACAGTTTCTTCATTCCACACGCCCCGTTTCCCCAAAAACTCTCTGGTCCCGACGATTTTTCTGCAAGATTTCGACGTTTTCCTTCCTCCTAACAACGTCAAGGTATGATTCTCTCCTTATAATTAGTTAGATTAAGTTCATGCATGTAGATTAACATCAAGATTTGGGGAAAAATCTAGGGTTCTTCAAATTGAACCGGATCGAACCTCAAATTTTTGAATAAATCTGTTAGCATTAGTTTAGATACATGTTATAGGAAGTAAATCAACTTGTATTGTTTGAAGATTTGCCCGATTTCTCATAAAAACACCAAACCCTTGTTTGTGAACCGAAAAAGATAAAATTGAAGGGGTAAACGGTTTGTTTTGGGAAAAACAACACTTGGGGTTTCATTTTCGGGGAAAACCGCCCCTACTGGACCAAAAATTTTCAAGTTTTCGGGACCGGGTCGAAAATTGAGAATTTGGAGAAACAGAAGCCTGGACACGGGTTCGTGCTCAGCGAGCACGGAGTCGTGTCTGGCCAACTTTCATCCAACATGGGGCGTATCCGCTTAACACGGGGGCGTGTTCAGCCGACTGTTTTCAGTTTTCTTCGAAAATTTCACTGCTTTGTACTAATTGTTTGGTGTGTTTTCTTTCAGATGGCCAAGAAATTCACCAGGTTCAATGCAAGCGAGTTGGCGGCTCAAGCTCGTTATGATGCTTTAAGGGCTAGGCCCGAGGAGAACCCCAGTGTAACGCCCAACATCCCTGAACTTTAGAAATTTGGCAAGAATAGTCTCTGAACTTCTAATAAGTTGTCAATTTTAGTCTCTGGGGTTTTTATGGAGTTGATGTGTTGATACTTTTGGTGTGAATATTGTTGATACTATGATGCTTGACTCTTTATTCTAGATGCTTGATTCTTGACGCTTAAACTATGAAACTTGATACTTAATCTTCATACATGGACTCTTGATTCTTGATGCTTGAGAAACTATGATTCTTGATTCCTAAAACTTATTTGGTGCTTGACTCCTTAGACTCATGAAACTTGATTCTTGGTGGAACGAGAGGCTGGAGCCTTGTCACTGGCGGAATCTATGAAACTTGGAAACTTTTGGTTTGAAATGTAATCTAGATACTTTACCCAAACTATCCATAACGCAACGCCTAACCTAACGCGTAAAACGAATCAAAACGGGAACACGGAAAAGATGGATTGGCAAGAGTGGCTGTCCGATCGGATGACCGTCCGATCGGATGACCACCAGACCGGATGACCAATCGATCGGATGACCACCCGAACGGGTGACCACCCTATCCATCTTACACCGCCTTAACTCCCTTCCTCGCAATAAATAAGCCTGTCACATCACCATTCTGAGTGATGTGACATCTCTGCTCGACCAGACACGTGCACTCTTCAATTCTCCATTTTCTTGCTGATTTCGGTACGTTTTAGGCTAGATTCTTGTACTTTCTCGATCTACACATCATTCTCTACGTGATTTTCACTTGAAATCATACTTTTCACCGTGAAATCTCTCGGATCTGAGCCCTCGAGGATTACGTCATCATGAGGGTTGTACAAACTGACATGTGATGTCATTCTAGGTAAGATTTAGCTCAGATCTAAGATGATTCATGCGTTTTTACACTAAATCTAACCTAAAACTAAGCTAAATCTAGACTTTTGCTATAAAACTTGAACATCATCTTCTTTTTCTCAAAACTTTACTTTATTCGGAAGGAATCGGGTCTACACTAACTGTAGATCTGATGAATAGTCTAGAGTTGGTGTTGATGGAAGTCCTTACTGGAAAAGACGAGCAAAACACGAATTCCGACACAAATCCATCAGAGACAGGCGACTACCGGACAGGGGTGGTTCCCACCGATCAGAATGGTTGTGAACTGATAGGTTTACCGTTGTCTCAATACGTGTCGTACCGTCACCTTTAAACTTGAAACTTAGGATTTTCACAAAAAAATGGTAACCAAGAACAAGGGTCGCCCGACCGAGCGGCAACACGATCGGACAGCCGTCCGATCGGACAACCACCCTATCAGGTGACACTCGTTCTGAAGTCCTTTAAACACTTGGTAACTTTTCAAAAATACGGAAGCCTTGATCGAATGACAACCCGATCGAACAACCGTCCGATCGAGCCATCATCCGATTAAGGTGACCTTGGGTGCCGACCTTTCAAAGCGAATGGCAATCCGATCGGATTACCATCCGATTGGACAACCATCCTTTTCACTTATGTTTTTCCACACGAGAGGAACCCGATGGGATGGCCATCCGATCGGGCAACCATTGCCACCTCACAACACAAGTGTCACCCGACCGACTAACCATCTGATCGGACAGCCATCCGATCGGACAGCCAGTCGATCCGGTCATTGGTTTAACACTCGATCCAATTTCATTACTCTGCTCGACTCTTATCCTATTGTATTCAAATAAGGCTAATCTTAAGAGAGCTCCCTTTGATCCAATAACAGTTATACTATTAAGCAATCACTGTGAGTATACTCGATCCCCTTTTACTTTAAACTTTTGGGGTGTAACATGTATTCTATGAAACTTAATCTGGAATCTTGAAACTTATACTCTATCCTATGTGAAACTTGTGATTCTTGATTCTTGACTCTGTGTGCTATGTGACGTTTAATCCAGAGTGTGTAGTTCCGCCTTAACAATAGTAGCGCTATAGGAGATGCACCTCTCCCATTATTCTCGGGGGGTATTGTTTGGAGGATTCTAGTTTACTTTGAGTCTTGGGTAAACATTAAAGCATCGGGATACTTGGGCTATCACTGCATGGACTGCGACACAAGCACGGCTGAAACTATTTAATGTTTACACTGTGGATATGAGTTGTTTTAATCTATTACGCTATTATCAAACTTGAATACTCGCCAATACTTTTGTATTGATATTTTAATACATGTTGCAGGCTGATAGGATGCTTGGTATGCGTGGAATTCAGCTTGGGGATGCTTAGAAACGACGCCTAGATAATATTAGTCTTTTGAACAATTTGAACACTCTTATGATTTGGTTTGTAATGTGATCCTTGTGATGAAGTTTGTTAGACCTTTTCATAAAAATCAATTAATCTTTATTGAAACAATAGTGTTATGGAGTTCTCATGAGCAATCTGAACGCTTAGTGCTCGCACCCCGATGTTTCCGCCATCGGTTGGGGTATGACACCCAGACAAGTGTGCATGGACACTCTTGAGACAGTGAACCAAATAGACTGTTTGGATTGAACCCTACCAAAGGAACAAATAATTAAAGCCAAAACTAGATCAGAGCAATGGATCCAGAATAAGCAGATGTTATGTATACAAGTCTCTCCCCTTGAAAGTGGTTTCAACATCTGCTGACCTCCTATCTACAGATCATACAAACTGCTGACCTACAAACTGCTGATCAAGAAAAAGACTGATGATAAACTAAAGCTCTGCTGTTCAATCTACTACCTTGAGTCAAGCTCTGCTGATCATGACAAGTACTGCTGATCATGACAAGTACTGCTGGGTTCATATCAGTGGAAGGATGCAGCAGTAGTTTAGATGTCTTATGTAATGAAATGTATTAACAGTAGTTAGCATAGCAGAGGTTGTATAGATCAGAGGTTAGAGTTTGTTAGGAGGTTAGATGTCACTTTCATGGTGACGTCAGCTTAGATGCCTCAGTGGTTTGCTCGTGCCTATAAATAGAACAGTGCTCTGTACTGTTCTATTAGCTCTTTGCATAATCTTCTTCCTGCACGAACAAACACTGTGAGCTCAGGCTGAGGGGGAGTTTGTATTCATACATGCATTGTAATCGTTGTTGAAATAAATTCAATCTTTCGGTTCTTTGTTGAAAATGTGTGATTAAAGAAATTCTCTCGTTTGATTGTGTGCAAAGTTTGTTTCCATTATATTTCCGCTGCACAACTCATTCATCTTCATCTTAATTCAAACACAAAACACAATCAAAACCAAACTCAGATCCTAACAATTGGTATCAGAGCTTGGATAGTCAAATTTGTTTTAACAATCATTTTGACATAAATAATTCAGCTCATAATCGTTGATACTGATAGTTTGTTCGTTTTGTTGAAAAACAGAGCAAGGTTTAATCACCATCAAAGTTGATTAATCAGTGCCTGTAAAACAACCAGGATGACGTGACAATCACAAGATGATAAGAATAACATTGGCTCTCTTTTCAAACCACCCATGCTTAAACGTAATGAATACAACATCTGGCAGAGAAGGATGGGTTACGTCCTTGCTCAACAGAACATTGGATGTTGGAGGTGTGTTGTTTTTGGTCCCCATGTTCCTATGGTGCCAAGTGTTGAGGATGCAAAGAAGTTCGTACCTAAAACATCTGAAAACTATACTGAAACTGATTTTCAAAAGTTCGAACTCGATGCCAAAGCATTTAGCATCATAGCATCCGCATTACCCAATGAGATCTATGCTGGACTGTTACATTGTAACAGTGCCACAGAGCTATGGGATGCATTGAAGGAACAGTTTGGGGGAACAGAAGAAGTTATTGAAAACAATAGGGAAATTCTGAATCAGTAGTATGAAACATTTTGTCACATTAAGGGTGAATCATTGACCCAATAGTTTGAACGTTTCAGTTGTCTCATCAGTGAACTAAGACTTGTTAAAGTTGAATTTCCAAAATCAACACAAAATAGTAGGTTTCTTAGATCACTACCTGATAAATGGGACACAATTGCATTTGTGACTAGAAACACTGCTGAGTTCAAAGATCTGACCCTGACATAACTTCATGGTAGACTCCTGACCTATGAAAGGGAGTTAAACCAGAAAAAGAAGTTGCAAGAGTCTGGCAAAGTTGCTGATGATTATTCATTTGGTAGCACAGCTCTTTTTGGTCAGGAAGAATCTGGTAGCAGTAGTAAGGATCAGGGTTATGATCACTTTATTGATATAACTGCTGGTGGTAATTTCAATAACCCTGATTCCCACTCTGCCAATTATGCTTTTACTGCAAATTGTGAAAACCAGACGTCAGATAACTTGTGTTTTGAACTCAATGATTTGCAACACTTTGATCCCACTGACTTAGAAGAAATGGAAATTTTGCATCAATTGGCTTTGCTTAGTGTAAGAACAAGCAAATTCTATAAAAGAACAGGGAGAAAATTCCCAGGGTTACATGGGAATTTAAAAGTGGGGTTGGATAAGTCAAAAATTAAGTGCTATAAGTGCAATAGGCTAGGTCATTTTTCTAGGGAATGCAGGAGACAAACCACTGGTCCAATAATCACTCATCCCAGCTCAAACCCTAGACCACAACAACAAAGCACTGTGCACTATACCCAATATACCCCTGCTGCCCATGTTAACACTGCTCACTATGCTGCAACCCCTGTGCCTGTGCATTATGTTCAAACCACTGTTCCACAAATTCAGTGTGTTCAAACCCCTGTCCCTCAGGCACAAGTGCAACCTGTTGCACCTCAACAAGCTGCTCCAACAGTGGTACAACCAGATCAGCAAAGCTTTTTCACCCAAGGTTTTGTTGACTGGAGCAGCATGCCTGATGAGCTTGGTGATGAAAATTTTGCACTCAATGCTTTTAATGATCCTTCTAATGATGAATTTTTTTTGATGGCATTAGAGTCAATACCATAAGGGGTAGAAACTGAAGGTGAACAGCTAAGTGATGAAATAGTGGATAAAGTGGCTGAAACAGTGGTTACTGCAGTTGCTGGTGAACTACTGCTGGGAGAAAAGTCAGAAACCCTGATTGAACCACTGTCTGACTCCTGGTCCGAAGATGACAAAGAAGAAAAGGAAGAGAAGAAAGCAGGTGAGAAAGAAGATAGAGCTGATGAAGAAGGTGATTATAAATGTGATTGTGCCATGATGGCTGATGCTAAGGAAACACCTCAAGTTCTTGAAAAACTGTGTTCAAACCAATGCATTATTGCATTTGCTAACATCAAAGAGGTAAATGAAAACCTTAGGGATAAAGTCTTATCTGATGAAGTCAAATTTGAAAAGTCATTAAAAGAACTTAGAAACAATTTGGATGAAAAAGATAAAGAAATCAACAGTCTCAAAGAAGAGCAGAGCATAACCAAGACTCAACTTCAAACTATGGTAGAAAAATACCAAGTTTGCAAAAAGGAGTTGGAGTCCACCCAGATCACCTGTGAAAGATGGGTGGAATCTTGTAATGGGTATGAGGTTATGCTTGAGAAACAGCTTGAAAGCCAAGTCAAGTTTGGTGTAGGATATAGAAAATATGATGATCTTGTAAACACTGCTGGAAAACAAGCTGGTTCATCTGAAATTAAACCAACAAACAAGAATGGCCAAGAAGTGAAAATCAATGATAAACTTGGTAACAAAATCACATTTGAGAGACCAGTGGGATTGTAACACCTCGTAAAATCACGTCCAATAAAGTATTGCCACGTGTAATAAACCCTAATGAAGTCAAGTGTTGAATTTAAGGGACTAATTTTTCGAAAAATCAAAAACCTTGATTATGAAAGAACTGGAAGTATTAACTTACCTAAAATAAGTTTCTAAATAACCATTTACGGTTTTATATTCACAAATGAGCCACTTGTTGATCGAGTGTAGCCGTTTGCGTAATTAATTGAAAGTTTGCGAAATAAAGGGTTAAAAGCGTGAACATGTAAATTCTTATCTCTGAGTGACCTTTTAACAAACCGAGAGCTTCTTGATATTTTATTATACTCTCGGGAATGCCAATCGTTGGCCGTCCAAGGCTTTTGTGCCTTTAAGTGACGTTACGCGCAACTTTGCAAATATAAGGGGTTAAAAGTGTCAATATGTTTAATTATACCTCTGAATGACCTTTTAGCGAACCCGAAGCATCGTGATGTTTAATAATACTTTCAAGAATGTTTATTATGGATTAAATAAGGCTTCAATGCTATTAAACGATGATATGCGCAAGTTTGCGCATTAGAAGGACTAATTACGTCAAACTGCAAAAGTCTATCGATTCGTATAGTATCAAACCTTCCGGAATAGGGTCATAAGTTAAACATGCCCTAATTATCCCTTATATAGCTTAGATATAGGCTTAGAGGTGTTTGGTGCGCAAAAATAAACTTTTAAGTCATGCAGGGACTAAAAGTGTCAAAAGGTGCACAAGTTTGCACTTTCGAGCATATCTCACATTCTGAATATACCCGGGCACCCAAAAATTTATGTAAGCACTAAAATATTTTATTTTAGTGTTTGCTTTGATAAAATTCCATTCGTCGCGTCGTTTGGATCGTTTTCGTGTCCGTTACGATTTCCGTCGTAATTAACCGAACAACGCAACCGTAAGGCCAAACGAACCGACATCCGAGATATTTTTGACCAAATTTTAAGTCCCCTATACATTAACTTCATTTTAGAGCTTTGAAATGGGGTTAACGGGGCTTAAACGTGTCAAGAATGCATCAAATAGCAAGTTTGGATGCACAGGGGCATGTTCTGCCAAAATATGAAAGTATCAGACCTGCAAGGTCCTTACGGACCGTATGGTTCTGGGTCTTACGGTCCGTAAGCATGGGCCAGAACATCAGAAAGCTGTTTCCAGTCTGTTTCCAGCCAATTCCAACTCATATCTCACTTGCACATGGTTTTGGGCAATACTAGGGACTCCAATGGTTTTACAAAACCATGGGCACGAGGTGTATGGCTGAGATTAAAGCACAGGAATCAAGAAACCATCCTAACGGTTCCGAAAAACCTATAAATACCCCACTTCATTCTTTCCAAACCCACACTTGATTCTAATTTCTCTAAGTTGGAGACCTTGCTCTTCATACCTGAGAATTTAGGATCAAAACCTCCCTGCTTGGACCCTTTGTAAGTGTCCTTTCGCGCTTAGCTTAAATTTCTAGCGTTGTAGCCGAAAAGTCAAGCGTTTGATGAACGCTTTGACTTTTAAGGGGTTGAGCCATTGTTCGTAATGAACATGGCTACGTGACCGTAAATAGGAGGTGTTAAACCCTCAAAATGGCACCTCCTAATTACCACGTTTACTTAGTTTAATTGTCGGGTCAAAGAAAAGTCAAACGGGTTTGTTTTAAATAAAATTCATAACTATTTCATAAAGATCAGTTTTCTCACTTTTATAACTTGGTAAATATTAGTTGAACATGTCAAAGCATGTTCAACCCGACAATTTTAAGTTTAGGCTCGGTTCGGAACCGAAAGTCGCAAAAGTTGACTTTTGCTTTGACTTTCAGTTCTGACCCGATTTAGATTAGTTTAGATATGCCTTAAAGTTCGATTAGGACCGGGTTATATGATAGTATAACCCTCTGTGATTATACTACTTGACTCGTTGATTTGTCCGGTGTTCCGTTAATTACTTAGTGTTGACCATAATGCCCATTTGACCCTAAAACGGGAATTTTGGAAATGTGAGAGGACAATAATCCTTATTTCCGATTTATAAACATGTCCCTAAATTTTCACAACAATTTGAGGTCGGGATTAGGAGTCATGCTTAATAGCGTAATTAGAAAGTTCTTTTTATTAAACGGCGTAATTAGCCTAAAGCCTATCTAAACCCAATTTTGACACCAAATATTTTACCCACTGATGTAACATAATATTTTGGAATTTTTGAAGATTTTTCATTATTTTTAAACTAATCATAACATAGGGTATTTACCTTGATTCGGTAATTACCGATTATACCCTTTTCGTTTATAAAATGAGTTTTACGCAACATTTAGACACCAAGTCTCTTGTTACTGATTTTATATGTTAAAGGAAGTATTTTGAACTTTATAAACTGATCAGAAAACTCAGATTTCCTGTTATAATCCGGAAATCGCTTAAAAACGACCTTTTACGCGTTTTAAACACATAGTATGGGTTAAAATCATTTTTGTCATATAAGACTTATCACCAACTGATATAAATTAATAATTTAAGTAGTTTTACGGATTATTTCATACCCGAACCTCAGAATTATATTTAACCTCTTTTATAATCTTTAAAATGACCAAAATACCCCTACGGGGCTCAAATTGTGATTAAACTTGTTTTGGGCATAATGGAAGGTATCATACTGATATCACAATATATTTAAAGCATATTAACTTAGGAAACATGTATATGACTCTTATGGTTACCCGTTACGCATATTTCGCGTTCGGATCGGTTTATGTAACTAGTTTGCATAAATTGACCAAAACGGGTCAAACCTTATCATTTTTGCCTCAAAATCCAGAATGTGTTTAGTTTACCCATATTATACAAGTCTCCAAACTTGTCAGGTCTAAATCACATTCTATTCCGGTCTTCACTTAATCATGCGTTATGAACCATGAATTTTTCCTTAAAACTAACCGTTCTAAGTTACGACTTAAATAAGACCCGTTAGGAATCTAATAGGTTAATAAAACCTTCGTTCCAGATTAAGAGCCCCAGTAGAAGTACTTGTGCTTGCTGATTAGAATATACGGCTGAGTATAAATTGCATTGCTAGCTCAGGTAAATACTCTTAACTTATTTTCCCTATACGGGCTTGGGATACGGTATTATAATAATACCGCTTGGTCGGGTATTGAATGTTTAATCGTATTGTGATTAAATTATTGAGGTAACCCGTTTTAATCTGTATTGTTTGAAATAAAAGCCTTTAGGGGTTAATGACCATGTCCCGGATATCCTTGGCATCATTATAATAAAATGGCCACGTCTTATGCACGGGGTGTAGGCATACACCTGACAGTTGCGTAAGGGAAACGGTATCTCACTCTCTTGTGGGCCTATACTTGTGGCATGTCTGTTAATCTTGACTCGGTTTCTACATCGGGCCCTGAATGTATAACGAACATGTAAATCTGTATACAAGATTACTTATATATAATTTTCCCAAGTTATAAAAGATATTTTTGTGCCTGGTGCATCTAAATCAATTTTCTTAAACTCTTTTTAAAATGAGTCGGTTAATTGTATTTACCAGTGTAAACTGACGTATTTTCCAAAAAGGTTAAGTGACAGGTGCTGAACGTAATTGGCTGGAAGCTCAAGGCGTTAATAGGGAATCTTGCAAGTTCTAGGCGTCTAAAGTCTGCTGAACAGTGTTTATGTTTTAAGATCCGCCTGTGGATCCATCTTACAATCCGTTTGTAATAATTGATGTTACTTTTGAATCGGTATGAAATATATTTATCTTTTGCTTCCGCTGTGCATTTAAAATTGTGTTGTTTGACTATGATGATATCGACTACGTCACGATACTCCCCACCGGTAATATGTGGTAATATCGAGGTGTGGCAGGGATCCTCTACTTTTGAGGAAATTGAGAAATACCAATTTAAACCCACATGGTCTGATGAGTGTGACATTCTTGAAAATTTTAAACCCATGGATTTCACAACCACTCATGGTGTTAAAGCTCCAAAAGCAAAAGTCATTCCTCTCAAGGACATCCCAGCAGAGGTTAAAAACTCTGTTGCAAAGGAGTCTGAGAAGAGAAAGAAGAGAGAAAAAAATCAAAATCCTGTTTTGTGAATTTTGTGAAAAAAGGAATCATCTAACAAAAGATTGTTTCCATTTAAAAGCATATGACTTAAACAAAACAAGTGCCTTTGTACCTGCTGAAAGCTGCATCATCTGTGGTAAACCAAACCACAAAACTTAAGAATGTGTGTATCTTAAAAACTTTGATGTAAAAAAGAATGAGTACATTACTAAAACATCCTTGAGTCCATCAACATCATCTATCAAATTCACCAAAAATCAACCACTGTTTGTGCCAGTCCAAACAGCTGTTATAAAACAGCTAAATCAAACAACTGTCCAAAGAGATGTCCAAGTGACTGATGCACCCCCTGCCAACCAATTAAGAAAAGGCAAGGGACAATCATCTTACCAAAGGATTCCACATGTTTATGAGACCTACAAAAGGCCCTCTAAACCTAGAGTGAACATGCATCCTTTTGGGTATCAACAGGTGATTGGTCAAAACCCACAACAGTGGTTAGAAAGAAACAGTCCTAAAACTGTCCAAACCCCTGACCTAACCACTATCCATCAATCTGCATCCGTCCCAGACACTGTAGAGACCCCATCCAAAGCCTTATTGGCTTTGGAAACCCTAATGAACTAATCCTTTTACTTCATGTGCAGGGAGCTTCAGCATACTTAGATAGCCTTTGGTATGTAGATAGTGGAGGCTCCAGGCACATGACAGGATGTAAAGCCCCACTCAAAGATTTCAAAATCCATGGAGGGGGTGATATATCCTTTGGGAATAATAGTAAAGGGAAAGTTCTTGGGTCTGGTACAATATAGTCTGGAAATGTAAAATTTGAAAATCTCAATCTGATAGACAATCTGAAATTCAACCTCCTGAGTGTTTCACAAATGAGTGATAAGGGGTATGGGACATTCTTCACAAAGGAGTGTTGTAGGATTGTTGGACCAGAAATGGTTGAAAAGATTGAAGCAATAATAAAACTGGAAAAACAGAACTTGTTGCTCAAAGAAGTGGCAATGTTTATGTTGTTGATATGTCAAAAGAGTGTCCCAGAACTGATGCCTGTCTGTTCTCAGCTGCCTCTAACAAAGAGATAGAACTTTGGCACAGAAGATTGGGGCACACAAATCTCAAGACAATCACTAAAATTTCAAAAAATGGGTTGGTAAGAGGTTTACCACAAAAGTTGTTTTCATGTCCTGGGCATTGTGTTTCCTGTTTAAAAGGAAAACAACATAAAAGCTCCTTTAAGTCCATTGAAGAGTCCAAAACAACCCAGTGTTTGCAAATGCTGCACATGGATTTGTTTGGCCCAGTTTAAGTCATGAGTCTCAAGAAAAAGAGATATTGCTTGGTTATTATTGATGATTTCTCTAGGTTTACATGGACTTTCTTTTTACACTCAAAAGATGAGATTGCAGGCATTTTGCAAGACTTTGTGACACAGGTTGAAAAGCAATTTGATCTTCCAGTAAAAGTCTTCAGGAGTGACAATGGCACAGAATTCAAAAATAAGGAGTTGGATGCCTTCTGTGTGAAGAAAGGGATTGTAAGGCAGTACAACATCCCTAGAACACCAGAGCAAAATGGGGAAGTTGAAAGAAAGAACAGAACTTTGATTGAGGCTTCCAGAACCATGCTTGCTGATTCAGGTTTGCCATTAACTTTTTGGGCAGAGGCAGTAAACACTGCTTGCTATGTCCAAAACAGAGTTCTAATAAACCCCAGGCACAAAAAGACTGCTTATGAAATTCTGTATAAAATCAAACCACTGATCTCATACTTTAAAGTATTTGGCTGCCCATGCTTTATTTTGAATTTGAAAGATTCTATCTCAAAATTTGCAGCCAAAGTAGATTGTGGTTATCATCTGGGATACTCAACCACTGCCAAGGCCTACAAAGTGTTTAACACACAGACCAAAGCAGTGGAGGAGACCTTGAATGTAAAGTTCAATGAACTTTCATCAATGAAAATCCCAGCAAATCCTGCAGATTTGTTTGATCTTGATAAATTCACTTTTGAAAACACTGTTGTCAACACTAACAGTGCAGGTCCATCAGAGGATTCAACACCAGACTATGGGTATGAGATCATCATTCCTCAACAAAAGTCTGCCACAATGGGAAAAGCATCAGTTGTACAAAACAGTTGTCAAAGCTCAACCACTGCTACCTCAACAGCTGTTGACCAAAGTAGCCCATCAACCACTGCTTCCACATCATCAAACACTGCTGACAAAAGTCCCCAAACAGTGGATAAAAGTCAGCATGTGTCCACACGATTACCTCCTATTCCACCACCTTTTGAAGCCACTGCTGGATCATCAAAGTCACCAGCAGTGGTTAGCTCAGATGATACACATTTGCAGCCTTCACCAACAAATGCCATCATACCATACCAAGGAGATTTAATCTTCTTGAGATCTCATCCACCTGATCAAATTATTGGTAACATCAATGAAGGGGTGCTCACAAGAAGCCAAACCCAAAACATTTAATCTTCTATCACTCCATCAGCCAGTCAAGTACCAAGAGGCACTGAAAGACAACAGCTGGGTAGAAGCCATGCAAGAAGAGCTCCAACAGTTTAAAAGATAACAAGTATGGGAGCTTGTACCACTGCCAAAAGTGGGTCTTCAAAAACAAAACTGATGAAAGGGGCATTGTTCTCAAGAATAAAGCCAGGCTTGTGGTTCAAGGTTACAGACAGGAAGAGGGGATTGATTATGATGAAACATTCGCCCCTGTAGCAAGATTGGAAGCTATAAGATTCTTCCTGGCCTTTCCTGTCAACCACAATATGAAGGTGTTTCAAATGGATATCAAAAGTGATTTCCTCTACGGTACAATTCAAGAAGAGGTGTATGTTTGTCAACCTCCAGGTTTTGAGGATCCATTTTATCCAGATTATGTCTACAGGCTAAACAAAGCCTTGTATGGCTTGAAACAAGCACCTAGGGCCTGGTATGAAACTCTTTCCACCTTTCTACTCTCAAATGGTTTCAAAAGAGGTACCATTGATAAAACACTGTTTTTAAAATGGAGAGGAAGGGATTTAATGATTTTCCAAATTTATGTGGATGACATTATTTTTGGAAGCACATGTCATAAAATGTGTGAAGATTTTAGGTAACTCATGACAGCTGAGTTTGAAATGAGTGCAATGGGTGAGCTGCAATGCTTTCTTGGTCTCCAAGTTCAGCAAATGCAAAATGGAACTTTCATTCATCAAATCAAATATGCTAAAGAACTTTTAAACAAATTTGATATGAATGATTGTAAACCATGCAGCACACCCATGGCAACCAATAAGCTTGTCATGTCTGATGAAAAAGGATGAGCTGATTGACCAAACACTTTATAGAAGCATGATTTGGTCTTTATTGTACCTAACTGCATCTAGGCCAGACATCATGTTTGCAACATGTGTTTGTGCAAGAAGTCAATCAGCCCCTAGAAAATCCAACCTTATTGCTGTAAAAAGGATATTCAGATACATAAAAAGTGCTCCCACACTTGGTATCTGGTATCCAGCTAATGGGAATATCAAGCTTTCAGGATTTTCAGACAGTGACTTTGCTGGATGTAACACCACAAGGAAGTCCACATCAGGAGGGTGCCAGTTTCTAGGTGATTTCTTAGTTTCATGGCAAAGCGAAAAAGCAAGCAGCTATTTCAACATCCACTGCTGAAGCTGAATACATTGCTGCTGCAAGTTGTACAGCCCAACTCCCGTGGCTTCAAAATCAGTTATTGGATTTTGGTATCACTACCTTAAAGACACCACTCATGTTGGATAGCCAGGCAGCAGAAAATATCATCAAAAATCCAGTTTCCCACTCAACCACCAAACACATCGACATCAGACATCACTTTGTGAGGGATTGCTATGAAAAAGGTTTGATTTCTCTGCATCATGTTCCAACTAAAGACCAACTGGAATATGTGCTCACAAAAGCTTTAGATACATCTACCTTTGAAAGCTTGGTTTCTAGGATTGGCATGCTAAACATGGAATAACAAGCAAAATCTTGTTTTTCTATGAATAAAAACATTAAAATGTTTTCAGAAAATCAAAAATCCATCCTTAAAAATAGCTAAAAATGAAATTTTCATTAAAATCCTTAAAAGTCTGCCATAACCACTGCTTGTTCAAAAGTCTGCTCTACTTCAAAGTCTGTCCACTGTTGAAAGTCAACCCCTGTTCTCTCATTTTCCTGATAAACACTGATGTTCAAAATCAGTGTTCTATCCACTGATATGCTATCCACTGATAGTGAAAATCATCCACTGCTTCCATTTGTTACCGTTGTAACCACTGCTTTCATCAGTAATTTTCATAAAAGTACTGTCCTTCATTTCATCAGGGGTTGGCATGTGGGCCGTACATAGTGGTCAGTCCTTTTGTAACCGCTGCCACGTCAGCATTCACTTTTTCTCCATAAAACCCCCATTCAAAACCCAAAACAGTGTTTTACTGTCGAACTGAATTCTTAAAAATTCTCTTCTCAAAGCAGTTTTTCATCTCATTTCCTCAAATTTCTTCACAACCTTCTTCGATCATCATCTCCAAAATGACAAAATCGAAGCCATCTGCAAAACCCACTTCCAAATCATCCTCAAAAGAGGCCTCTCAAAAGGCCAAATCCACTGAAATTCCGCACAAACCATCTCACAATCTTCTGGATCTTCTCACAAAACCCGACACCACCGATGTTTTTTATTCCGTCATTGATCTCATGTCTGCGTCAAAGTACAAAACTTTGCTTATAGCAGATGCACCTATTTACTTGTCGACCCAAAGGGAGTTTTGGAAAAATGTAACCCTTGACAAACAAGGCGAGACTGTCATAGCCATTAACTCCTCTCTAAAGGGTAAAGCTATCAAAATCACACCACAATCCATCTCAGAGGTCTTTCAACTCGATGATCAGAAAGGTATAACTTCTTTTCCTAAAAACGAGTTAAAAATTGACTTTATTGAAAGAGGGTATGCAGATACAATGATGAAAAGGGATACCTTACAAAAAGGTTTCTTCCCTCCTGCAACAAGATTTTTATTCCATACCCTCCTAATGTGTATTTCAAACAAAACCACTGCTTTTAATGAAATACCATTAAAGATTCAAAACCTGGGGTATGCTATTCTTCAAAAAGAAAATTTTAATTATTCTCAGGTAATCTTTAATGATCTGGTTAAAAATGTTGAAACAAAGGCATTCTTACTGTTTCCAAGATTTCTAAGTTATTATTTTGAAAAGAAACTTGGTAAGACTGATACTTCTGCAATAAAACAAGGTGAATCTCTTCAAATGCACAGCTTAACTGCTGAAACTTTTACAAGAATGTCAACACCTTGCAAAACACATGCAGAGGTGCCTGAGCAGAATTTAGCAGCTACCACTGCTCCTCAGGTATCTGCTGCTGAGCCCACTGCTCAAGGTGATCAAAGTAGCAAAACAACTGCTTTGAAACCCACACCTTTAATCACCAAAAAACCAAACAAAAAGAAAACTCAAAACCCCCCCAAACCCATCAAAAAGGCAACTCTGGAGGATGAGATACCAGAGCAACTGCCAGTGACAGCACAAAAGTCACAAGAAACCATTGATGCTACTTCCTCACAGCAGTTGGTCCAAATATCTCAACCCATGGCTGAAACTCCTCTTGTTTCTTCTAAAAAAGAACAGGTTGTACAAATAGGGACACCACAATATGATGCTCTGGAATCACTTGCTTCCATCATCCACATTCCAATGCCCGGGGCAAATTCTCTTTCTACACCCAACCTCACCTACACAATTCCCCCACCAACTAAACTTTTGTTGGATGCAATAGATTTGAACCAGGCGCAAACCAGTCCTTCTCAATCACCTATCAATGAGAACATGCCTCAACAAATGACTGGGTCTGATGTATCAATCTTTGCTAACCCACCAACACAACCTGAGGAGGTTACACCCTTTGAGTTACAAGTAACTCTTGGTGGTATTCCAAGTGAAGCAGCCACTGCAAATGTTGAACCCACTTGTTTACATTTGGACAGTGGTTACATCAATAAGACTTCCTTGGAGGCAATTCCTTCCATAGCACCTTTGACATCCACCAGTGGATTTGTTTTGACCACTGGCAACATCAAAAGGTTGTCAAGTGTTGAAGGAAGAAGACCCCGATACCAAGAAAAAGGGGCATCAGTGGTTAATGTTTGGAGTACACTTCCTACCTCAACCACTGATAAAACCACTGCTAGTGGGAAATCAGATGATCCCATTAAATTGGGTGATGGTTTAAAGTACCTTGAATTGATGGAACGTGTTGAAAAGCTGGATACTTCGGTTGCAGAAATCAAAGAAATGCTGCAACAGTTGTTGAAAGTACAAAAGGTGCAATCCACTGTTGTTCCACCTCAAGCACCTACTCCACCACAAGCACCTGCTGCAAATGAGCTCTGGAATCTATTTCAACCTTTTCTCCAACAACAAAAACAAATGGCTGATCAGCAACATGCAATACATGTACAAGAGCTGAGAAACACAATGGAGTCTAGGTTCAAGAACACTCAAGCAGACATCAAGGCTCTCAAGGCCCAAATACTGAAAATCACTGGCACTGCTCCTCCAACTGTTCTCTTTATTGATCAATTACCCCCAGATATTGCCAAAAAGGGGGAGAAAATTCAGGAGTGGAAGAAGAAGGGAATAGATGATGGTCTTTACATTGAACCAGAAAGGGATGCTATGACCAGAAAAATTCCCCTGCCAGATGGTAGCAAAAAGGTTGATGTTACCCAAAATGCACTTGATGAAGCTATAGCAAGTGTAAAAAGGGACAGAGAGGCAAATGATATGTCAAGATGGAATGAGGAGAAAAAAGCCTACATGGAGCTGAATGCACAAGGTTGTTCTGTGCCAAAGGATGTTAAAAATCCTGTGCCAAAAAGAAATCCCACTAGAAAAGTGAGGGAACCTAAGTCCACACCATCCAGACTCACAAAGCATACTTCAAAACCACCGTCCAAAAGCCCCCAACATCAAACCTCCACCCAAACAGTTGTTGTAACTCCTGCTGTATCAACATCTGCCGGTACACCAGTTGTTTCAACATCTGTTATCATTTCAACACACACCACTTCAACACACACCACAACCACTGTTTTACTACCACCACCATCACCACTAAAAACAACCACTCCATCATCACCTCCTGCCAAAAAGCAGAAGACATCAGATGTTACAACATCTGTTGTAATGACAACAGTGGTTGAAACACTAGTTGTTTCAACAACTGTTAGTTAATCACAAACCACTGCCACACAAATCACCACCACTGTTCCACCCAAGACATCATCAGCCTCTCCTACAGTAAAAAGGAGAAGGATTTTCATACCTGATGATGATTCTCCTTTACCACCACCACCATCTTCAAAATCTCTATCACTTGTTACAATACGAAAGCCTGTTCCTCTCTCATCAGCTCCAGTACAACAATCAATCCCTATCATTACTCCTGCAGGTGTCCAATTTCCTATAAAACTTGAAGCAGTTAGAGAAGAGATCAAATCCTTCTACTATGAGGATGACCCTGCTAAAAGGAAGTTGCCATCAGTTGAAGGATATCCAAGGCCTAACAACATTGAAGAATATTTGAAAGTTAAGGCTAAACAGGCAGAGGATATCTCCAAAAGAAACTCTCAAGGAAAAACTGACAAAGAAATTCAAAGGCATTACCAGTTTCTATTTACTCAAGTCAGATCCTTAGAGCAATTTGCAAAAAATGTTTGTCAACAAATATCAGAGATAGCAGATGAAACTCTGAGAAAAGACTACATTGAAAGCATCATGGCAACCAAGAAGTAAAAGGGAGAAAAGTATATGTTCAAGGAGTGGACCATTCTTGAGCTTGAAAGTGAAGCAGCCAGGATTCAAGATATGATCAAGAATAAGGTCAAGCACACTCCTCCAGATTGGGCAAAATTCAAAAAGAATGTACCTGATAAAAATGTAGATCTGAGGAGAATGAAAGAGGAATTAGTTGTTGCTGATTATGGGTCTTTGAATCAAGTATTGCGATGGAAAAAAGATAGAGTCAGGGCTACTTACAAAAGCTTGGAGAAATTAAGAAAGACAGATCCTACAGCTCCACAAAAGCCTGACTATCCTGAAGCAGAGGTTTCAAAAAGACCATCAAAACTGCAAATCAGGAGAGCTACTGCTCCAGCTGGTGCTGCTATCTATAAAAGAAAGCAACAAAAACAGTTGGTTACTGAAACAATGGCAGAATTAATGGCAGGAGGTGAGCTTGTAAAGAAGGCATTAAGCAGATGATAACTGATACTCTTGGCCTGAATCAACCTGCAAGCACTGCTCAAACAGTCATGAATAGGCCTGCATCTCCAAACACCTCATCCAATAAAAATCTCCCAAGAAACCCACCAGGCTCAAAAGTACTAAAGTGGGAAACTGACAAACAGACCCATGTACTGACTATGTTCAGGTCTAGTGGAGAAGTGAAGAAAATAACAAGGGAACAAGAACTTGGCCTAAGTCTTGAAGATATTTGATCTTCCACTTAGTAGGGATGAAGATGACACAGATGCCCTAGACTTTGAGTTACAACTTAAAGGTCAGATAAGGGAACTGTTGATGAGGCAATAAAGTTCCACAATAATGAAGGGTTTTGGCATTATCTGTTCCAGGGGGAGATTGTTGGGATTGAACCCTACCAAAGGAACAGATAATTAAAGTCAAAACTGGATCAGAGCAATGGATCCAGAATAAGCAGATGTTATGTATACAAGTCTCTCCCCTTGAACGTGGTTTCAACATCTGCTGACCTCCTATCTATTGATCATACAAACTGCTGACCTATAAACTGCTGATCAAGTAAAAGACTGATGATAGACTAAAGCTCTGCTGTTCAATCTACTGCCTTGAGTCAAGCTCTGCTGATCATGACAAGTACTACTGGGTTCATATCAGTGGAAGGATGCAGCAGTAGTTTAGATGTCGTATGTAATGAAATGTATTAACAGTAGTTAGCATAGCAGAGGTTGTATAGATCAGAGGTTAGAGTTTGTTAGGAGGTTAGATGTCACTTTCATGGTGACGTCAGCTTAGATGCCTCAGTGGTTTGCTCGTGCCTATAAATAGAACAGTGCTCTGTACTGTTCTATTAGCTCTTTGCATAATCTTCTTCCTGCACGAACAAACACTGTGAGCTCAGGCTGAAGGGGAGTTTGTATTCATACATGCATTGTAATCGTTGTTGAAATAAATTCAATCTTTCAGTTCTTTGTTGAAAATGTGTGATTAAAGCAATTCTCTCGTTTGATTGTGTGCAAAGTTTGTTTCCATTATATTTCCGCTGCACAACTCATTCATCTTCATCTTAATTCAAACACAAAACACAATCAAAACCAAACTCAGATCCTAACATAGACCGATTCGACTACTTTGTTACCTGCCCACGACGAGCTGCCCTTTGCACTCGGCTTCACTCCGTGCATGAATACAATATGCAATTTTACAGCACGCTCGTCTTTAAGATAAGAGCTGAACTGTTTGACAATGAAGGGGTAGAGTTCCGTTGTGGAGGGACCACGTACCGGATCTTAATCGCTCAATTTGAGGCTCTGGTAGGGTTGTACTCGGAAGAGGATGCTGGGGATGAAGAGAACACCGGCGGTCTCCGCGAGATTCAAGAAAATGACCGTCAAGCTGCTTGGGCTCAAATCGGAGAGGGCAACTACAACCCAAGCCGAACTAAGAGCACCCAATTGAGAGACCCTCTTTACCGCTACATCCACAGGGTTCTCACTTACTCTCTTAGCCAGAGGCACGACAGCAGCGGTGTTGTAGGGTTACGGGATCTGCTAGTCCTCCATTGGATCCACAACCAAGTCAACCTTGATGTTCCATACCTGCTACTTCGTTCCATGCACCTGAACCAACTTGCTACTCCCCTGACTCCTATCTTCTTTGGGGGATGGATATACCGCCTCTTCAAAAATTTCTTGCATATGCCGAGGTCCTTCCACAAAGGACCATGGTCGGGGAAAGTGGACATGGTCATATGCCGCTCCATGAACTTGATTTATGAAGCGGATGACGGGTCGGTCAGTTTTCAAACTGTTCGAGGGCATGCATGGAACCCGCAAGAAGAACTCGTCTTACACGCTCCACACATCCGTCCTCCTCCTCCTCCTCCTCCTCAGTACCACTAACAACACCAGGGTGATCCGGGTCAATCCTCCTCTCAAGGAGGCGGTTTTCCTAACTTTCAAAGCTTACATGATTTATTGCAGGAAAACCTTATGTGCACCAGGAACACCTATAACATGGCCAACAACACATACGACCGGGTCGGAGCAATAGAGACAAATATCTCCGACATGCAGGATGACATTGGGAACATCCGGGAGTATATGGCGGGCCACGGAGGAGGTGATGATGATGAAGACGAGGACATGGATTGTGTGGGAGGAGTTGGAGGTAGCGGCACACGGTTGGAGGTCTCACAGGTTAACCCCTTATCTCACAAAACAATTTCATGGCCTGCGTGCCATTTGTTGAACAATTTACTTTCTTTAAAACTTTTTAATTTCTGCATTTCTTTTTCTTTTAACTTGTGACGTGGATGATGAACTTTGGTAATTTAGGATGTTGGTTATTGTTTGGTGTGGTATTTATTAGTTGAACAGGTACATACTAAACATTAGTGCTACTAAAGCCGGGACAGCAAAACCGAAGCCAGAAACCTGTTTTACACTTTTGCAGTTTGTCCACACGGGGTCGTGCTCATCCGACACGCCCCCGTGCCCATCGCCCAGACCTAATGTTTGTCAAAATTGTGCAGACTTTTGCTTAACACGGGGTCGTGTTCACCCGACACGCCCCCGTGTCCACCTTCTGTAAGTTCTCATTACTGGCAATCTGTACACGGGGACGTGTTCATTCAACACGGGGCCATGTCCAGGTGCCCAGTAACATAAAATTTTTGTTTAAACACACCTTTTTACACATCCAATCAACCTTAAAACTTATTTTTGGGACACATTGAGAACAATGTGTAATTTAAGTGTGGGGGGGGGGGGATGCTAAAACCTTGAATTTTGCAAGTCCTAATTACAAGCCTTACACAAAACTCTATTGGAACCGCTAAACACCCCGAATTTTTTTCAAAAACATTTCTTTTTTTACTTGTCTTGGTTTAAATTGGGAATAACAAGTTCTAAAAAAAGTTATATTTCTATAAATTTACAACCTATTGCGTCGTGATAAAAAGAACCAACATAAGAAAATTATTAAACGACATGACAAATCTAGTTAAAATTTGATTATAAATACTTGATCACATTAAAAACCCATTCCCACAAAAAAAAAGTTAGTTTTGAGCCTTTATTGAGCATACAAATACACATCTTTAAACTAAATGCTCATTTTTCGTTTCTTGTGTGAATAGCCGCTTGGTTTCTTACGACTCTAGAACTTGCCATGATGATACATTCCCGGTCCTTACCAACTTAAACCCAAGTAAGTAAATGAAGGAGGTATTAGGACCAACTCTTTTTATTTCAACACCATTATTTTTCTTTTTTTACCACCTACCCAAAAATCCCCCTAGTTTGCCCCTTTGAGCCTAAACCTTTTCATTTCTAAACCCAAAACAAACACCCCTTACCCACCAAAACCCTTTTTTTTATTTTAAACCCTTTATTTTAGTACAAAGCTCGGTTTTCTTGTGACATCTTTAATAAAAAAAAATATGATAAAGTTTAGCAATAAACAAACAAGTTTATCAAAAGAAACTTTGTTTGAAAAATGCTTCATTAGAATAAAAAGTCACAAAAACAAAATGTTTTACGAAAACCGACGCTTTTTAAGCCTTTTCGCCCTTTTTCCACTAACCACTAACCCAAAACTACCTACGTTTAACCCAAGCCTAACCCTTCCCCAAAAGTCCTCTTGATATTTACAAAGATTTATAGTTAAAAAGGAGGAGGATTGATCACTTGGCAAGCATATGGTAGAAGTAAGTTCCATGCCGGTCTCGAGTGTTTCACAAAAATACATCTTCGGCCGAGTGTTGAGTGATTCCCCGTGAGGTATGTGAACTTGTATATAAATGGAATTTTAAAGAGGCATGTTATGCCCAAATAAGTAATTTCTCTTATGTAATGTTCTAAATAAATCATAACGAATAGGATTGTAAATAATATAAAAATAAAACCTAATAAAGATCTTGGAATCCCGACACTCAAGACAAGCCCAAAATCTTCTCTTCTACCGATTCCATTTGGGTGTGTAAGCCACAAAATAAGGAGTTTTGCTTGAGGACCAGCAAAGATTCAAGTGTGGGGGTATTTGATGTGTGTAAAATGCAACATATAAATTACATCAAATGAGGCATAAAACTAACCCTTTTTAGTACTAATGTTGGAAAAAGTATGCTTTTTTCTTCCTTTTGTATTTTCAGGGTTAAATGAGGTTAAATGAACAAAAGAAGAAAAAATACAGCCAAATCTAACAATAATACAAGAAAAGGAATAAACATGGCATGCCCGACCTCTCGACAGCATCTCCCCAAGCAAAAACAAGACATCAGAAGGCTGAACACGCCCCGTGCTCATTGAACACGGGGGCGTGCCCAAGTGTCTGCAGAAAAGACAAACTGTAGAAGCTTCTATTTCCCAACACGGGGGCGTGCCCATCGTACACGGGGCCGTGGTCAACGCTAAGATTCGCAGAATCTAGGAAAATCTTGATAGTACAGATACGCTTCTGCACACGGGGCCGTGCCCAGCGGAAACGGGGGCGTGGTCAACTAATGCAGACAAACTGCATTTAATGAAGAAAGAGAAGATGGGTGGACATGGGGCCGTGCCTAGCGGCCACGGGGCCGTGTCCGGGCTTCTGTGCAGGCTATAAATAGGGGTGCTTGGTTCATTGTAAAGGCATCCCTTGACAAACCACCTCTCTCCCACTTCACCCACACTCCACCACCATCACAACACCCATATCCACCACCATCATCCATCATCCATCATAGAGTGTGTGTAGTAGTCTCGGGATCCAAGATTGATAATAAGAGTTCTTGACAATCAAAGGCCATGTTTGCCTAAGTCTCTTACATCACTTGGTGAAGACAAGCATTTAGTGTAATACTTTTGTTTTTTAATCTTTTCGCACTTTTTATTTGGTTTTGTATTGATGACTTTAATAACTAGTTTCTTATGTTGAAGGTGAAACTTCCTTATCATTTGTGCGTGGTGTCTTGGCGTTATTTTACTGTCTATATAAAATAAAAGATTTACACCATTCATATCTCCACGGTCTATATGGAGATATGTTGGCTACCTGGTCGGGGGTTAAGGGAATGGTTTGGTAAGCGTCTTGCCTTGTTCAGTATATAGATCCTGCAAGGACCTGGGTCAAGTTTAGTAGGACCTCCTTCAATACCCGAGAGTTCTTTATATTATTTTGTTATCATTCTTTATATTATTATAAGGAAGATGATGATATTAATTACTATTCAAGCTTACGAAGATCATTTCACCAAGATGAGCGGCTAGTCTTTTATGGTATCCTCCGGATGGAGGGTTTGTGTAATTAGGTACTTTTATGTGTTTTTAATCATTGTAACTTGGTGATCTAAGCATTCGATGCTTTTCACCATCGATTTAATTGACTGATTGTAACTGATTACATTTATTTAAACCTTAATTTCTAAGCATTCAGTTCCCGAGAGTTCTAGTAATTGGGATATATTTGACATGGGGTTAGGGTTTGTAATTGTAATTGATAATCATTCGATAACCTCCCGTTATGTATTGACCGGAGTACTTAGTCGTTGGTTATCACAATTGGTTAATTAGGTTAAACATTTATGTCTATGTGAATGTTTTGATTAAACACATAACTGAACTTGTTTGCAAACCTGAAATCTGGAGGAACCTTTCTTTTTACTATTGTTTAAAACCTCAAGTTCTTAATTCATAATTTAGTTAATCCAAAAATCAAACAATCATCAGTTTATTTTTTTTATAGTTGTTAATAAATACTTAACATTACACACTTTCCACAATCCTCCTCTGGTTCGATATCCGACTTATCCTATCTACATAGTTTAGTTGGTTTTTGCATGTCCTTAACGACAGACATCAAAATGGCGCCGTTTCCGGGGAGGCGTGCGCAAAGTGCTTAGTGTTAAGTTCTAGTTAGTTAAATATACAAAAAATCCAAAAATAGTGTCTTTTTAGTTTGTTCTGTTTTGTTCGGATTTACGGTAGGTTTTCTTGTTTTTGTTTGTGCAGGTGATCTAGGAAGTGTATGCATCACACTCGGAATTCCGGGACGTCATCACCATTAGTGTTCGACCCAGAGATCGAGAAAACAGTAAAGCATACAAAGCGAGTACTACATCGTGAGAACAAGATTCTACAATCACCTATACCAACATCTAAAACAATGGAGAACTTAGCAACACCGGAGAAACAACCCGCAACTTCACAACCGCAACAATTCTCGCCAACACCTACCCAACCTTCAGAAAACACTACCATACCACCACCACCACCACAGTCAACACAACCTACTTCTACATCTCCAGTACCATCATTCTCAACATTTTTCCTAAACCTTGAGAACATTCAACCAACTTCCACCCAAACAACATCTCTTCAATACCCAACTATAACCCAGATTGTCAATTTACAGCAGTCGTCTCCTTACGTTAGAATCATTCCTGATGACACTCCATCACTGATTCAAACTCAAGCACCTAATGCAACATCCATTCCGCCAGCCACTCGACCGGTTATTTCACATCAAAGTCAGCCAATGCCACATCTTTACAGGTCGACCATTTATGATCAAGGAAATAACTCAGGAGATTTTGATGATGGCTATGAGGAATATGATAACTACATGGGTCAAAACGAGAGACAAGTGGTTAACACGGGTAGCTATGAGAGGCAAACAGTCGGATTGGGTGCGGCCGAGAGAGTCAATTAAGGGAATGTAGGGTATCAACAATATGTGCAACCAACGCCAATACAACAACAGATACCACAACAATATCATCAACCTGGCCCACTCAATCAGCAGCCTGCTCCGAGAAGGCCGGTGGTGGACATTCCATTACCACCGTCGGTACCTCAGATGCAGGGTCAGGCAAGACTGCTGTCACAAAACCTACACCGACCGGTGATTTTACCGGAAGAAATTCCACGACAAAATAATCAAGGTCCAGTTCGAGGCATAGAGAGCCACTTCAGGCCTGCTATAGTTAACAACCAATCACCGGTTGTGATTCCGCAACTACAAGGAGGGCGGTCATTCGAAGTACGAACACAATCAATATCCAGTCTGCCTAAGTTTCATGGTCACGCACATGAAGAACCATATCTACACATTGCTGCATATGATGCACGTTGTAACACAATCAGCAGCCAAGGTTTCTCAGTTGATGATGTGAAATTGGTGCTTTTCCAATTCACACTTGAGGACAAAGCACAACAATGGTTTCATTCGCTTCCATCAACTTCGATCTTCACATGGGGCGAAATGCAGCAACAATTTTTAGATGAGTTCTATACTCATTTGCGTACTAACAATGCAAGGAAGGATATTCGAGGGTTTCGACAACAGCCTGGTGAGTTATTTCACGAAGCGTTCAATCGTTTCAAAATGATGCTCAAGAACTGTCCACATCATGAGATATATTTGTGGGAGCTTATTAATACATTCCACGAAGGCCTAACAGATGAAGATGCCAGGGATGTAAATTCAATATCTAATGGTACTTTTGGAATGAATTACGAGGAAAATGATTGGGAATATTTAGAAAGAACCGCAAGGGCGTCAAAACGCAAGGCTCAATCCTCCAGAAGTACACGACATTCGACAGTGAGAGCAGTAGAGAATCCACCGGAAGTAAATGGCCAGTTTCCGTTCTGCGGACATTGTGGAGATATAGGGCATATAGCGGATTAATGCCCAACCATTCTTGGTGAAAGTGAAGATGTGAACTATGTGCAAGGTGGGGGTGGTGGAAGAAATTTCAACATGCAATCCAACACATATTACCTGGGCCTCAGAAATCACCGGAATTTTAGCTATGGGAATACGTATCATCAGCTAAATACGGGATTTCAAGGAAACAATCAATCAGGTGGTCAAAGAAACTTCAATCAGAACCGAGTTCAAGGTAACTTTCAGGGTGGCTACCAAAACGATCAAAGTGGACCAACTGGGTCTTCTAACACTTCGGGGAATACTGATATGATGGAGATGTTGAAAGCAATTCAGCTTGACTTACAAAATCAAAGGCTTAAATTGCAAAATCTTGCTCAAAACGATGAGGTGCGAGATAAAGCCGTTCAATCATTAACCACACAAATGGCCCAACTTGCAACCGATGTGAAGGAGCTGAAGCAGAGTAGTGGGAAGCTGCCGAGTGATACCCAGATAAACCCCAAGAATCCACGAAGCACACTGATCAGTGGGGTAAATCCGGTTTCTAGAAATATTTGTGTCACACCCCGATATTTCCACGTATCACCGGTGGACCCGGTGGGGAGTATCGTGACGTGGTTGGCAACATTACAGTCAAACCACACAATATATAAATGCACAGCGGAAGCAAAAGATAAATATATTACAATCCGAATATAAAGTAATATCCAGTATTACAACGGAAAGTAAAGGATCCACAGGCGGATCGAAAATAAAATAAAACATTGTTCAACAGACTTTGACATCTAGAGCTTGCAAGACTTGAGTAATGATGCCTGGAGTAGCAAGCCTATTTCGTCTAGTACCCGCACTTAGCCTTTTTGGAAAATACGTCAGTTTACACTGGTAAATACAACTCAACTGACTCATTTTGAAAAGAGTTTGAAAAATTGATTTGAATGCACTTCGGCACAAATATCTTTATAACTTGGGACAATCATTTGTATATAATCTTGTATACGGTTTTACTTATTTGTCGTCCATCAGGGTCGGTTTGTAGGGCCAGTCAAGATTAACTGACACGCCACAGGTATAATGCCCACAAGGATTATATTCCTCTAAGTGGATTACCAGTTTTTACATAATGCATCTGTCAGGTGTACGCCTACACCCCGTGCTTAGGTCGTGGCCATTTCGTAAATGATGCCAAGGATATCCGGGACATGGTCATTTAACCCCCAAAAGCCATACACCAAATAATACATATTAAACGGGTCATGAAAATACATTAATCACAATCCGATTTAAATGACTACACACACCCGACCAAGCGGTACTTTTATAGTACCGTATCCCAAGCCCGTATAGGGAAAATAAGTTAAGAGTATTTACCTGAGCAAAGTATAAGTCCAATACAGTAAGTTCCCGTAGCTTTTACTGGGCTCCTAATCTGGAACGCAGGTTTTTAATAACCTATTAGAATTCTAACGGGTCTTTAATTAAGCTTAGACTTAGACCGGTTAGTTTTCAAAAAGAAGACACACATCAAACGCATGATAAAGCGAAGACCGGTTTAGAATGTGGTTTTTGACCCGAAAAGCTTGTATGCTTGTTTAATATGGGTAACTTAAACACACTCTGGATTTTGAGATAAAAACAATATGGTTTGACCCGTTTCGGCTAATATATGTAAACTAGTTACATAAGCCGATCCGAACGCGACAAGTGCCTAACGAGTAACCAAAAGAGTCACATACAGGTTTCCTAAGTTAATATGCCTTAAATATGTTGTGATATCAGTAGGATACCTTCCATTATGCCCAAAACGAGTTTAATCTCAATTTAAGCCTCGTAGGGGTATTCTGGTCATTTTAAAGATTATAAAAGAGATTATATGAAATTCTGAGATTCGGGTCCGAATACATCAGTAAAATAACTTATTTTAATAGGTCATATCAGTTGGTAATAAGTCTTATGTGACAAAATGGTTTTAAACCCAAACTATGCGTTTAATACGCGTAAAGAGCTATTTTAAGCGATTTCCGGGTTATACAGGAAATATGAGTTTTCTGATCAGGTTATAAAGCTCAAAATACTTTATTTATTATATAAAATCAGTAGCAATTGGATTGGTGTCAAAATATTATGTAGAACTCATTTTATGACCAAAAAGGGTATAATCGGTATTTACCGAATCAACGCCATAACCTTAGGTTATGAATAGGTTAAAAATAATTAAAAATCTTTAAAAATCCCAAAATATTATATTACATCAGTGGGTAAAAGGTTTGGTGTCAAAAATTGGGTTTAGATAGGCTTTATGCTAATTGCGCCGTTTAATTAATAAAAGGCGTTATAATTACGCTAATGAGCATAACTCCTAATCTAGACCTCCAACTGATGTGAAATTTTAGGGACATGTTCATAAACCAGTAACTAAGGTTTCTACTCTTTTACATTTTAAAAAATCACGTTTTATGGAGAAAAGGGCATTATGGTCAACTTTAAGCATTTAACGGAAACGTGTAAACGAATCGGGTAATCGATGAACCAATCACAGAGGGCTATACTAACATGTAGCCTGGTCCTAAGGAAGCTCTAAGGCATAAACAAACCCACCTAAATCGGGTCAGAACTGAGGTCAAAGCAAAAGTCAAAGTTTTGCGACTTTCGGTTCCGAACCGGGTCTAAACAGAAAATTGTCGGATCAAACAAGCTTAGACCAGTTATTGTACTTATTACCAAGTTATAAGAGTGATAAAATAGGTTACATGCCTTCTACATTGTTAATTACATGTTAATTCACAATTTAAGTTTCTGTTGATTTTTTCTAAACAACTTTGACCCGACATTTGATTTAGTTAGAACAGAAATCAGCGGGTGCCCTTCTAAGGGTTTAATGCCCACATAATTACCAACTTATATCTACCTTCAATTCGACTAATCACTGGACCATTAATGATTAATCACCCAGTCAAACGGTAATTACGACGGTTTGACTTTTAAGCTAAAACTAAGTAAAAACTCCATTAAGGAAGGTCAAGGGTACTTTCCAAAATCTAATGCACTATTAGAGATGGCTTGGGTCTGCTCTTATGCTCCAGGAAGCCCCAAGAAAGCAGATGGAATGAATGATCACAAGGTTGCAACCAAAGGGCCTTTTTATAGTGTTCTTGATCCATTTTGATGATGACAACTAAGTCTAAGGGGTGATCCAGATCAATAACAAGTGCCCCTAAGTCCTAGGAATTATTAGGGGTCGCCCAAGGAGTGAAAATATCTGTTTTAAGTCGGTTACAAGCTCAAACAGCCAACTGGCACGTTTTTCTGCATCTGGGGACTGTACGCGGCCCGCGTAAGATCTTAACATGTCTTACGCGGCCCGCCTAAGGCCTGACTTCAGGTTTAAAAGCTTTTTCAGTTTGCATCCTTGGCTCTTGGTCCTTCGAAAGGTCAACCGAACTTTATTTCTTGCATTTTGAGCCCTTCATCTTGACTTATAAGGGGTTCATGACTTATACCCACTTTGTTAAGTCCTTGGTTAACTTGATTATCACCCGAAAAGTCATAATTTCATCGTTGACGCTTTTAACCCCTCTTATACGAATTTTATCATAACTTTCTCATACGATAACAAAAGTTGGTGAAATTTTTCTAGTGAGCATAATTAATCGTTACAAAGCTTCGGGTTTGCTAAAAGGTCACTCAGAGGTATACCTTAAACATGTTGACACATTTAACCCCTGTAGTTTGTAATCTCTCACTTTCTTTCATATTTAGCTTCGTATGATCCATGATTTATTCGTTTGAAGGTATGAGCATTATGTAGGGTTACTGTAGAGTATATTTATTCATTGTTGACATTTTGAACCCTTATATTCACATACTTTCCATGTTTGTCAACTTTAGTCCCTTTAGAGTATTCTTTCACACGTTCAAACTTATGACATGTGTCAATACATTATAGGATGTGAATTTTCGAGGTGTTACAATTTGCTATGATAACGAATTGTCTGCTTCTCATGTGATTGCAGGTCTAAATGAAGCGGATGTGGAAGAAAGCGGAATAGATTTGGGGGAACCAGTTGTTTCCATCAGGGTTGGAAAGTTAAAAATCCACAAGGCATTGCTGGATTATGGAGCAGGAGTGAGCGCATTACCCCGTAGCTTGTATGACCAGTGTGATTTCGGTCCGCTACAAGCGTGTGATAGCATGGCCATATTCGCAGATGCGAGTTTGAAACAACCACGGGGGGTTGTGAAGGATGTAGTCATCCAACTCGGCGAGTTTTACTACCCAATCGATTTTATGGTGGTCGATTATGCACCATCGACCACATACGAGCAGCCGCATGTAGTTTTGGGCCGACCATTCCTATATACCGTGAACGCTCAGATTGATTGTCGAAGCGGAATGGTCACCATGAGCTATAAGAATCGTAAGTTGTACTTTAATGTGTTTTTAAAAACTATTTCTTACGATCCTGTTAATGATGCTTGTCACACAGTTGCTACTAATGAACATGATTCAAGTGTGACAAAGGATATGTTAGATGCGAGTGGATATCAGGTGAAGAAGTCAAGTGTGAGAAGGCCATTTGGCGAAGGAAAACCACCTGATGGTGGGTTTGGATGGGGTAATGAAACTGTAGTTAACCCCAACCGAAGTGAAACGGTGACCCTCCCTAAAAACTGGATGGATATGTACGGAGATACATGGGAGGGAAAACGTGCAGCTGAACCACCTTGAACATCAGATACGGTCTGGCTGAAGACCTAAAACTTAGCGCTCTCGGGAGGCAGCCCGAGGATGTAGAGTATTGTATTTCGTTTTGGTTCGTTTGGTGTGTTGTGTTCTGACAGGTTTCTACCCATTTATCTTCGCGGAGGCAATGATTCAAGTGTGGGGATGTTTTGCAACATCCCCGATGAGACATCATAAAATCCTATATTGAATGCGTATTTTCCGGTCTTGATCGCAGCAGTTACACCGCTACAGACACTCACTTGTTTCTGATCAGGTGCATGTGTTTCTCTATCCTGTTTCGGTGTGTTTTTGTTTTGGTGATGTGAAACTTTGTTCCGTTTAGGGAATGTGTTTTATTTAATTGTCTTAAGAGTTAGCCGCTCATTTAGGGTATTTGGTTTGTTTTCCCGGGCTTATATTTTAAAAGCACCATACATTGGGGACAATGTATCCCAAGTGTGGGGATGGGGGAGCTCGGGAAGGGATTGTGGATAAAGTTTGAAGAGATTGAGATGAGATTGAAATCGATGAAATTTGATAAAAATTGAAAATTTTAAAATTTTTCATCGCCTTAAACAAGCTAATTGGATACGAAAACCTAAAGTTTCAATCACTAATAGGCTTCTTGCTGGTAGTAGACTAGATTAGTCCCTTGTCATGGTTGTCACTTTAAGTTTCATGAGAGTAGGTTTGACAAGTGTTTTATAGGAAATGAGTTGAAAAGAGATGTCTATCTAGGGGTAACATGTTTTAATTGCATATGCTACATGTCGTCAACCTTTTTACCTTTTCTTGGTAAGATCTTGAGCCTGTAGATGGATAGGATATATTATATGATGAATTCGTTTGTTGAGTGCAGGCTACGTGTTATTCTGTTTTAGGATTCCCTGTTACACCCTTTTGTGTTTGTGTGTCCACCCATCTTCTACGTGTATGTCCACCCATCTTCTCTTTCTTCATTAAATGCAGTTTGTCTGCATTAGTTGACCACGCCACCGTGTCCGCTGGGCACGGTCCCGTGTGCAGAAGCGTATCTGTACTATCAAGATTTGCCTAGATTCTGCGAATCTTAGCGTTGGCCACGGCCCCGTGTACGATGGGCATGCCCCCGTGTTGGGAAATAGAAGCTTCTACAATTTGTCTTTTCTGCAGACACTTGGGCACGCCCCCGTGTTCAATGAGCACGGGGCGTGTTCAGCCTTCTGATGTCTTGTTTTTGCTTGGGGAGATGCTGTTGAGAGGTCGGACATGCAACGTTTATTCCTTTTCTTGTATTATTGTTAGATTTGGCTGCATTTTTGCTTCTTTTGTTCATTTAAGTTCATTTAACCTTGAAAATACAAAAGGAAGAAAAAATCATACTTTTTCCAACATTAGTACTAAAAAAGGGTTAGTTTTATGCCTCATTTGATGTAGTTTATATGTTACATTTTACACAAATCAAATACCCCCACACTTGAATCTTTGCTGGTCCTCAAGCAAAACTCCTTATTTTATGGCTTACACACCCAAATGGAATCGGTAGAAGAGAAGATTTTGGGCTTGTCTTGAGTGTCGGGATTCCAAGATCTTTATTAGGTTTTATTTTTATATTATTTACAATCCTATTCGTTATGATTTATTTAGAACATTACATAAGAGAAATTACTTATTTGGGCATAACATGCCTCTTTAAAATTCCATTTATATACAAGTTCACATACCTCACGGGGAATCACTCAACACTCGGCCGAAGATGTATTTTTGTGAAACACTCGAGACCGGCATGGAACTTACTTCTACCATATGCTTGCCAAGTGATCAATCCTCCTCCTTTTTAACTATAAGCCTTTGTAAATATCAAGAGGACTTTTGGGGAAGGGTTAGGCTTGGGTTAAAGGTAGGTAGTTTTGGGTTAGTGGTTAGTGGAAAAAGGGTGAAAAGGCTTAAAAAGCGTCGCTGTTCGTAAAACATTTTGTTTTTGTGACTTTTTATTCTAATGAAGCATTTTTCAAACAATGTTTCTTTTGATAAACTTGTTTGTTTATTGCTAAACTTCATCATAATTTTTTTATTAAAGATGTCACAAGAAAACCGAGCTTTGTACTAAAATAAAGGGTTTAAAATAAAAAAAGGGTTTTGGTAGGTAAGGGGTGTTTGTTTTGGGTTTAGAAATGAAAAGATTTAGGCTCAAAGGGGCAAACTAGGGGGATTTTTGGGTAGGTGGTAAAAAAAAAAAGAAAAATAATGGTGTTGAAATAAAAAGGGCTGGTCCTAATACCTCCTTCATTTACTTACTTGGCTTTAAGTTGGTAAGGACCGGGAATGTATCATCATGGCAAGTTCTAGAGTCGTAAGAAACCAAGAGGCTATTCACACAAGAAACGAAAAATGAGCATTTAGTTTAAAGATGTGTATCTGTATGCTCAATAAAGGCTCAAAGCTCACTTTTTTTTTGTGGGAATGAGTTTTTAATGTGATCAAGTATTTATAATCAAATTTTAACTAGATTTGTCATGTCGTTTCATAATTTTCTTATGTTGGTTCTTTTTATCACGACGCTATAGGTTGTAAATTTATAGAAATATAACTTTTTTTAGAGCTTGTTATTCCTAATTTAAACCAAGACAAGTAAAAAAAAGAAATGTTTTTGAAAAAAAATTGGGGTGTTTAGCGGTTCCAATAGAGTTTTGTGTAAGGCTTGTAATTGGGACTTGCAAAATTCAAGGTTTTAGCATCCCCCCACACTTAAATTACACATTGTTCTCAATGTGTCCCAAAAATAAGTTTTTAGGTTGATTGGATGTGTAAAAAGGTGTGTTTAAACAAAAATTTTCTGTTACTGGGCACCTGGACACGGCCCCGTGTTGAATGAACACGTCCCCGTGTACAGATTGCCAGTAATGAGAACTTACAGAAGCTGGACACGGGGGCGTGTCGGGTGAACACGACCCTGTGTTAAGCAAAAGTCTGCATAATTTTGACAAACATTAGGTCTGGGCGATGGACAAGGGGTCGTGTCAGATGAGCACGACCCCGTGTGGACGAACTGCAAAAGTGTAAAACAGGTTTCTGGCTTCGGTTTTGCTGTCCCGGCTTTAGTAGAACTAATGTTTAGTGCTCTAAGCCTCGTATGTACCTGTTCAACTAATAAATACCACACCAAACAATAACCAACATCCTAAATTACCAAAGTTCATCATCCACGTCACAAGTTAAAAGAAAAAGAAATGCAGAAATTAAAAAGTGTTAAAGAAAGTAAATTGTGCAACAAATGGCACGCAGGCCATGAAATTGTTTTGTGAGATAAGGGGTTAACCCGTGAGACCTCCAACCGTGTGCCGCTACCTCCAACTCCTCCCACTCAATCCATGTCCTCGTCTTCATCATCATCACCTCCTCCGTGGCCCGCCATATACTCCCAGATGTTCCCAATGTCATCCTGCATGTCGGAGATATTTCTCTCTATTGCTCCGACCCGGGCGTATGTGTTGCTGGCCATGGTATAGGTGTTCCTGGTTCGGCTCGGGTTGTAGTTGCCCTCTTCGATTTGAGCCCAAGCAGCTTGACGGTCATTTTCTTGAATCTCAAGCAACACTTTTTATGTGCACCAGGAACACCTGTAACATGGCCAGCAACACATACGCCCGGGTCGGAGCAATAGAGAGAAATATCTCCGACATGCAGGATGACATTGGGAACATCCGGGAGTATATGGCGGGCCACGGAGGAGGTGATGATGATGAAGATGAGGACATGGATTGAGTGGGAGGAGTTGGAGGTAGCGGCACACGGTTGGAGGTCTCACAGGTTAACCCCTTATCTCACAAAACAATTTCATGGTCTGCGTGCCATTTGTTGAACAATTTACTTTCTTTAACACTTTTTAATTTCTGCATTTCTTTTTCTTTTAACTTTTGACGTGGATGATGGACTTTGGTAATTTAGGATGTCGGTTATTGTTTGGTGTGGTATTTATTAGTTGAACAGGTACATACGAGGCTTAGAGCACTAAACATTAGTGCTACTAAAGCTGGGACAGCAAAACCGAAGCCAGAAACCTGTTTTACACTTTTGCAGTTTGTCCACACGGGGTCGTGCTCATCCGACACGCCCCCGTGCCCATCGCCCAGACCTAATGTTTGTCAAAATTATGCAGACTTTTGCTTAACACGGGGTCGTGTTCACCCGACACGCCCCCGTGTCCACCTTCTGTAAGTTCTCATTACTGGCAATCTGTACACGGGGACGTGTTCATTCAACACGGGGCTGTGGCCAGGTGCCCAGTAACAGAAAATTTTTGTTTAAACACACCTTTTTACACATCCAATCAACCTAAAAACTTATTTTTGGGACACATTTAGAACAATGTGTAATTTAAGTGTGGGGGGGGGGGGGATGCTAAAACCTTGAATTTTGCAAGTCCTAATTACAAGCCTTACACAAAACTCTATTGGAACCGCTAAACACCCCAAATTTTTTTCAAAAACATTTCTTTTTTTTACTTGTCTTGGTTTAAATTAGGAATAACAAGTTCTAAAAAAGTTATATTTCTATAAATTTACAACCTATAGCGTCGTGATAAAAAAAACTCACATAAGAAAATTATAAAACGACATGACAAATCTAGCCGCTTGGTTTCTTACGACTCTAGAACTTGCCATGATGATACATTCCCGGTCATTACCAACTTAAACCCAAGTAAGTAAATGAAGGAGGTATTAGGACCAACCCTTTTTATTTCAACACCATTATTTTTCTTTTTTTTACCACCTACCCAAAAATCCCCCTAGTTTGCCCCTTTGAGCCTAAACCTTTTCAATTCTACACCCAAAACAAACACCCCTTACCCACCAAAACCCTTTTTTTTAAACCCTTTATTTTAGTACAAAGCTCGGTTTTCTTGTGACATCTTTAATAAAAAAAAATATGATGAAGTTTAGCAATAAACAAACAAGTTTATCAAAAGAAACTTTGTTTGAAAAATGCTTCATTAGAATAAAAAGTCACAAAAACAAAATGTTTTACGAAAACCGACGCTTTTTAAGCCTTTTCGCCCTTTTTCCACTAACCACTAACCCAAAACTACCTACCTTTAACCCAAGCCTAACCCTTCCCCAAAAGTCCTCTTGATATTTACAAAGGTTTATAGTTAAAAAGGAGGAGGATTGATCACTTGGCAAGCATATGGTAGAAGTAAGTTCCATGCCGGTCTCGAGTGTTTCACAAAAATACATCTTCGGACGAGTGTTGAGTGATTCCCCGTGAGGTATGTGAACTTGTATATAAATGGAATTTTAAAGAGACATGTTATGCCCAAATAAGTAATTTCTCTTATGTAATGTTCTAAATAAATCATAACGAATAGGATTGTAAATAATATAAAAATAAAACCTAATAAAGATCTTGGAATCCCGACACTCAAGATAAGCCCAAAATCTTCTCTTCTACCAATTCCATTTGGGTGTGTAAGCCACAAAATAAGGAGTTTTGCTTGAGGACCAGCAAAGATTCAAGTGTGGGGGTATTTGATGTGTGTAAAATGCAACATATAAATTACATCAAATGAGGCATAAAAATAACCCTTTTTTAGTACTAATGTTGGAAAAAGTATGCTTTTTTCTTCCTTTTGTATTTTCAGGGTTAAATGAGCTTAAATGAACAAAAGAAGCAAAAATGCAGCCAAATCTAACAATAATACAAGAAAAGGAATAAACATGGCATGCCCGACCTCTCGACAGCATCTCCCCAACCAAAAAAAAGACATCAGAAGGCTGAACACGCCTCGTGCTCATTGAACACGGGGGCGTGCCCAAGTGTCTGCAGAAAAGACAAACTGTAGAAGCTTATATTTCCCAACACGGGGGCGTGCCCATCGTACACGTGGCCGTGGTCAACGCTAAGATTCGCAGAATCTGGGAAAATCTTGATAGTACAGATACGCTTCTGCACATGGGGCCGTGCCCAGCCGCCACTAATGATGATATGATGATGTTGTTCCCTTCACGTGTGTTCTTTTTATTGTCCACTGATGTCGGCCCACATAGTATTTAGAGTTTTAAACTCTATTAATTGCCGGCCCAAAAAAATATGATGATGATGATGTGATAAATTGATTCCCGTTGAAAGGTGATGATTATTGATGGTCTTGTCTTGCGTGAAAGAAGGATGCCGTCAAAACAAGTGTTCATGATGATTATATATTTGAAAACATAAAACCAAACCCTCACATGCGTCCTTTTTGACTTCACGGGTCGTAGGCTACGAGTGTGGACTCGTAGCTTACACTTTAAAAATTCTGTTGAACAACATGCCCAAACCGTAAGCTACGAGTGTGGACTCGTAAGCTACGGTCGACTCACTATTGGTCTTCTTTTGCTGAACATAAGCAACTCATAAGCTACGAGTTGTAACTCATAGCTTACAGTTTGAAATTTCTGTCCCAAAGCACAAACAACCACCGTAACTCGTAAGCTACGAGTTATAAACCATAAGCTACGATCGAATTTCCTTGTGAATATCTCCTCTTCACACCAACTTCCATCAAATGACACTTTGGCCTCTCTACTTTAATTCTTCATTTCCCTCACATGTATAAGTATAAAGTAACTTTCAATAAAGTCCCAATCAACCCCTGAACTTTATATCTCTTTGATTCTTGCACATGTAAGCTTCACATAACTTTCATAATATACCAAATTGGTCCCCAAACTTCACTTTTTCACACTTCTTCCACTCGTGAGCCCTTATATCACCCGAGCAACCTTTGACATCCATTCTTGAGCTGCGCTATCCCATCTAATGCTTATAACTTCGTCTTTAATCATCGTAATTGCACCGAATTACATGTTTTACCTGAAAATCAACAAATTCTCATAGTTACTTCATTCCAAGAAAATAAACACATTAACTATACCTAAAACATCATATTTAAACACTCTAAAGCTCAGGTTTCACCCTCTCTATCAGGGGTTAAGGGAATGGTTTGGTAAGCGTCTTGCCTTGTTCAGTGTATAGATCCTGCAAGGACCTGGGTCAAGTTTAGTAGGACCTCCTTCAATACCCACTGGTATTGGATGGCGGGGGTCCGAACTCCTTGATCCCCTCATATGTAAACTACTATTAATACATTAACCCGGCTACTTAGGATTGTATCCCTGCTGACTCTAACTACTTAGCCGAGGGTAACGTCACCTTCAAAAGAGGGGCATACCACATTACGCATTAATAACTTAATTAATTATCTTCCAATAATCCAACCCTTTAGGATTGTATCCTTGCTGACTCAAACTACTGGGTTGAGGGTAACGTCACCTTCAAAAGAGGGGCCTACTACTATAACTAAGATAATCTCCTAAAAAGTGCAAAAGTGCGGAAAACATCAAAGGTTACACTAAAGGCAAGTCGGATCCAAGTGATTCATCTTGTCTATCTGTTTTCCTTTTTATTTTTATTTTCAGCATTTTTAGTTAGTTTTCATTTTCTTATTTAAAACATTTTTCTAAATTTTTTATTTGATTAGACGTTGAGGATAAACCGATACTAAAAGCTCTTGTGTCGTTGGACGACCTCGGTATCTTACCAACACTATACTACGCTTACGATGGGTGCACTTGCCCATATGTGTGTTTAGTGTTAGTAAATATCGTGTTTTATAAATTTAAAACTTGACTAAAGTGTTAAAAAGGGCATAAAATATACATAAATATATATAACACTACACACGCATCACTAACCCTGTTGAGTAATTGTCATTTTAACTTTTGTTGGCTAAATACTGTAGCTCAACAACTTGCTAACATTTGTTTGCCCTTTTAAAGTATGTTTCCTTATAATCTTAACATCTGTTGACTAACCTTTTTAACTTCTGTTGACTAAGTGTTTTAACCTCGGTTGACTAACATCTGATATTTAAGATATGTCCACGTTGTAACCTCTGCTGGACATAATGGATGACAGTTGTTACGAAACCTCTGTTGGATAGCAACAGAGGTGTGTAATAGTTGATAGCTAAACAGTGGTTAGGTTGTGTGTAAATACTGTAACTACTGTTGACTAACCCTGTTGAGTAATTCTCATTTTAACTTTTGTTGACTAAATACTGTAGCTAAACAACTTGCTAACATCTGTTTGCCCTTTTAACGTCTGTTTCCTTATAATCTTAACACCTGTTGACTAACCTTTTTAACTTCTGTTGACTAAGTGTTTTAACCTCGGTTGACTAACATCTGATATTTAAGATCTGTCCACGTTGCAACCTCTGCTAGACATAATGGATGACAGTTGTTACGAAACCTCTGTTGGATAGCAACAGAGGTATGTAATAGTTGATAGGTAAACAGTTGTTAGGTTGTGTGTAAATATTGTAACTACTGTTGACTAACCCTGTTGAGTAATTCTCATTTTAACTTTTGTTGACTAATTCGTTGTAACTTTTGTTGCTCATTAGTTCATATCAAATTTGTAAGTCTGCACTAAATATTCTTTTGCTTCTTCCATAGCTAATTGCTGACAAATTTTGGAAACAATTCTATGGTAAAAAATACGAGTATGGGATGGAAACTATCTATGTTGGCGAAAGGTTTTGGAATGTGATAATGAAACTATGGACTGATGGATGCGGATTTACTGATGTATGGTTAAAATTGATTGAAGAAGTTCCCATAGCAGTTGAATATTGGTTGGTTTTCACCATGATTGCATCTAAACGTTTGAGCTTTCAGTTATCCATTCCGAGACTGGAACTGAGGTTTCCTTCAAGAAAGCTGATGTAGTTGTTTTGGATGATTCAGTTTATGGAGATGATGGGTTTGATTTAGTGGTTGCGGTATAAAATTTTGATGTTAAAATACATTGTTTTATAACATGATGATGATAAGTAACTTTTATTATATTATGCTAATAACTTTTGAAATCTCATTTTGTAGGCTAAACACAAGCAGGTTCTGGATTCCAGGGAAGTTCCTTTAGATGATGAGGATACTAGAGCTTCGGTTGGTAATTCTAAAGATTTTCCTGTTCGTGACATTTCTGCCTCTTTAAGTGTTGTATCTAATGTAAGTGTTTATTAGTTTTATACTGTCTATTTTATTATTGTCTGAATATATTCATATTCTTCTGTATGACTCAGTCTTAAACTTCAAAGCTGAGTTGAGAAGATAGTTTCTGTCGATAAAGAAAGTTATAAAATTTCAAAAATTTAGAAGTGTTATATTCTAAATTAATTTACTTAGGTGGAAAAGATGCACAAACTTCGTGGCAAGACAATTGTACAGGATAACCAAGCTGTTGATAGACCGTGTAAAGTTCAAAAGGTTCCTAAAGTATCATCCACTTCAGAATCAGTCTTACACTTCACCACACATGCTGAAGACAGACTTGTAAGCTTTTGCAGTCGCTACTTTGTTTCGTTATTTCAACAATTTCAATTATAGATCAATATTTTATAAAATTCACTATTCAGTTTTCTGTTTTTTAGCATCTGCCATCAGATGTTTCTTCTGCGTTGGATCTACATACTGATAATCCTAAGACTATCAAGATCCAAAATCTCAAATGTGAAGTCCAGGAACTGTTTACAACATCTAAAAAAACAAATACTGGATTCAACTACGCTGTTGTTGGATGGTCTTCTTATCTGAGATCTTGCAATATTGCTTTTGGTGATGAACTTTCGTTAGAGTTTCACAAGTCTACTCAATTGCTGAAGTTAAAAAAAGTTGTGCATATCGTGACAAAGATAAAGTCCTCTTAGTTTCATGTCATGATTGTTTGTGGTTGTACATTTGGTTCGTTGGTGGTACTAATTTTGCTTCTTAGACATGTTCTATATGTAGTTATGTCTATAAACAAGTTTCATTGTCAATGGGTGGGTGCTACTTTTTTTTGTGGATAGCACAATAGAAATACTCATATGTATCTTATATATCAACTGATGATGCATGTCTATAGCTATAATAGATAACACGTTTTGGTACAATATCTATACACATATCTATATGTTCTATTAATATGTATTATGCATGGTTGTCTAACAAACGACCCGAGTTTGCAGCTCTCATTTTTAATGAGAGTACTAAATTCTTTGTTAATAACATTATTTTCTTAACATCTGTTTACTAACCTTTGTAATTTCTGTTGACTGACATTTTTAAGATGGGTTGACTAACATCTCATACTTACTATCTATCCATCTAGCAAGCTCTGTTGGAGATAATGGATGATAGTTTTTAGGAAAGTCTGTTGGAAAGCAACAGAGGTTTTTAACAGTTAATAGACAACAGTGGTTTGCTATCAACATAATGGAATTGCTGTTGAATAAACATATTGACCATTAGTTTATATCAATTTTGTAAGTCTGCACTAATTATTTTTTTACTCTCTGTCAATATGTGTTATGCATGGTTTTTTAAGAAACGACCCGTGTTTGCACACGGGTCTTACCGCTAGTACTATATAATAAAAGAAACCATTTGGGGGGACACACTTGTCATTCTCTCATTTAATTGATTAAAATTAATAATAATAATAATAATAATAATAATAATATTTAATCTAATCTAATACAAATTCTTATTGTTAATAATATTTAATCAAATCTAAAATCTAATCTAATACTATATTATATTAATTAAATAAATGATAAATTAATATTAAATTTTATATTATATTTATTTTTATTTTCTTAATTAAAAAATGCCTATCTTCGTTGTAAGATAACACTAAACAATCTATTAAAAACTATACAATCTATATCTATTCAAATTATTAATCTATATTAAAATGATGTATTCTCTATCCCTTATACGGTTACGTAATTGAAAATAGTAGTATATATTATTTTTTGTTTATATAATTCACTTAACTTAATGTGTAATATCTATAACTATCTTTTTTTGAACGACATGGAACGACGTGTCAATCACCGTGATATCGGGCGTTGTGGCCAAGGTCGACTACTCGACCACCGCCATCCCCTTGGCTCTTCTTAGATGCGCGGAAACCCGACCTCCACCCGCCCGAAGGCACGATAGTGGAATAATCGGTAAAACCTCGCCTCCCATCTATGTCGAACCGGTGCCACCCGTATTCGCTCTTCACCTGGATGCCGTAGAAAATAATGAGGAGAGTGAGAATCGAATCCGAGTCACAAGGAACACCAATTCTTTCCCCCAACCACTACACCACTTCTTCATTGGCATATCCATATCTATCTATATCATATAATAAAAAAGAAATTAATGTGTGAAACGTATCAATCATTGAAGGCATTTAATTTTTTGTTTTCGTGTCTTTTTTTCTTGCTTTATCTTATATAATTAAGTAAATTTATATAATAAATTAATATTAAATTTTATCTATACTATATTTTATTATTAAAAAATATGTAACATCGATTTTATTACATAATTTATAAATCAAATTTTCAGAATTGGTACCAACATTTTATCATTAATTGCTATTCAACCCGTGTCACATATAGAGTTTTTTTAAGGATATATCTTTTTTTTATTTAGTATACAAATGACATTTATTCAACATGTGTAATACACGACGTTTTTAAAGGTATGGCATTTTCATTATTTGGTATATAAAATTAGATTTTATTCAACCGGTATAATATACAAGTTTTTTTAAAGATATATAACTTTTACATTATCTATAATACAAAATTATATTTATTAAACTCGTGTAATAAATGGTTTTTATACATATAGATTTTTTATTATTTTGTGTATAAAATTATATTTATTCAGCCCACATAATTTTAAAGATATAATTTTTTTATTATTTAATATATAAAATTACATTTAATAAACCCGGGTAATACATAGGGTTCTAACCTAGTATATAAATATATAAACTTGATTTGTATTGTTTAATACCAATTAAATATCTACATCAATCAATTAATTGTAAAAATCATATCTTTAATATGTTTGCTTAAAATAAACTTTCAGATAGGGCTGTAAACGAATCGAACGTTCATCGAACAATTCCTGAACCGTTCGACGGGAAGTTCTTTTATGTCCGTTCATTTATTGAATGAACGAAAGAAACGAACGAACATGAACAAAATATTTCGTTCGTTAAGCTAAACAAACGAACATGAACTGAGCATGTGTTCGTTAGTTTATGTTCGTGAACATTCGGTAATGTGTTCATTTATGTTTGCTCGTATATGTTCATTTGTGTTTGTTCACTTATCGGTTTTTATATGTTTATTATATTGGCTGTTGTTTTTTTTAAATTTTGAAATCCCAGTTATGCTTACGCCTCTAAAATCACTCATTTAACCATTTCATTTCACTTTGTGGTTAAAGCTTGACAAACTTTTTAATTTTTGTGTTAGTTATGTTTATGAAAATTATGTCAACTATGTTCGGAAAATTATGTTAGTACATATTTATTTTTAGTGGATTATTCGTAATCTTTGTGATTAGAATGACGAGTTTAGTGTAAATTGAATGTATGTTTGTTTATATTTTTTGTGTGTAAGAACATTCGTTTGTGTTCATGTATGTCCATGAACATTTGTTTGTGTTGTTGTGTTGTGTTTGTTTCCGTTCGGTAATGTTTGTGAACAGCTTATGAACACATTCATTTCCTTAATGAATGAACACGGATAAGAAATCTTGTTCGGTAAGTGTTCGTGAACAGTTCATTCACAGGTTCATTCACAGGTTCATTCTTTAATGAACGAACACAAACAAAACCCTACTTTCAGAAGCTAATAATAAAACACACAAGCATAATTTTTTTTTTCTGAAACTTTGAATTGAAGTAGACGCAAAAAAAATCAAAAAAAACAAAATAAATACACAAAAATGTTTATTTGAAACTTTTTTTTCACAAAGAAAATATGAAACTAAAAATCCACGTAAACTTTCATTTATTTATTATAAATATTTTTGAATTAAAGATAACTATGCTTATCTATAGAGTTTTAGCAGGTTTGATAAAAAGGGAATTGTTTGCAAAAGTGATGATTGAAGATAAAAGATACAACAATCATGCCCAATAAATCCTATAAACAACACAATTATTGGTAGAGTTTGAGAAGGATGAGATGTATGAAAGCCTTACCTCTATCCATATGGAATAGAAATCCTCAGCTCCAAAACACCAAAGAGCAAATAAAAGAATATGAGATATAAGATGGTTATCAACATCGGATGAGGTGGTGACATAGCACATGGTAAAGATAGACAGATATATCAGAAACATCCTAAAAACATAGATACAAGAAGACAATCAAATGTATATTCCACGTAGAAGTGTGGGCGACTCTTATTACCTACGACACACCTAAAAGACAAAGGCGCCCTGCCATGAAAGTCCTTAACTTTAATCCTACGTCTCCACGAACTCCTATCCTGGACCATGTCCTCAGAGAGGTGCAACCCTAGTAAATTCTACCTAGTTCACTCATCCTAAGTCAATTTTGGTCTGCCTCTACCCCTCATCCCTTCCACACTTAGGGTTTCCACCATAGAGTGATAAGATCTAAAAATTTAATCTTACTTTATTTTACATGTGAATGCTCTGAAAAACTTGTAGGAACCGTTTGCATAAATAAATAAAATAAAATAAAATTTTATTATAAGATTACAATACAGAAAAAAAGAAGGCTAAAGAAATAAAATATTTTACAACTGAAATAAACTAATACAAGAAATGGAGAAGAAATAGAAATACAAGATGGTTGAGTCACGTGTTCAACACGCTTCCCTTAAAACAAATTCCGAGTCTACCAGTAGTACACGTTTTGTTTCCTAGGGTACAACAGCCGGAGCAGTAGTACTGCCGGAGCTGGCCTACAACCCGAATGCTACCTTAAAGAGAGCAAGAAGAAGATCAGTAGTGTGAAGAAGATTGTTTGCATATGTTGTTGTTGCTGGTGTCTTCTGCGGCTGGGTATGATGCTGGATTACACAACCCCTGATTCGAAACAACCAAAAACGAATTAAATGAGAGGATTAAATTGCATCAAACGTCTTCAATGCAATTTAATTCGTCTTTTAATTCTCAGTCAAAACCGTTTGACTCGTCAGTTTCAAATGCTGAACTGTAACTGCATTGTCATTAAATGCTAGAAGCTTTTGCGCGCGCGGGGGCAAGTCACACTGGTGTGCGCGCCCTTCAAGTTCATGGGCGCGCATGTCTGCATGCTCATGCGCGCGTGCGCCATTTTGGCTCACTTTCATGCGCTACTTATGCGCTTGCGCCATGTCACCTGTGAGCCTATACGAGCATGCCACACAGTCGCACCGTATTGGCTCACTTTGGTGCGCCGCGCACGTCACCTCAGTGCCCATGCTCCTTGCGCGCAACTCTCAAGCGGCTCGCGGCGATGTGAGCATGCGAAGTGCAAATGGCGCCATCAAAGCGCCACATTGCGCCTCATCGCCCACTCCACACGCGTGCGCGCGTGTGTGAGTGCGAGTGCGAGTTAGTGTGCTTCGCGAGTACCCTTAGAGTGTGCTTCCATGAAACATTAAGGATGGAGAGTTCCCACTTAAATACCCATTTAAGTTTCATCTCTCCTCCTATGTGGGACAAGATGCCACTTTCCCTTTTATTTCAGCATTCAATGTTTCAAACACCAAACTTTGAGCATCGATATCTCATTCATCTTAGCTCCGTTTGGACGTGGTTTAGTTCGTTGTGAAGCTCTTCCAACATAGAACACAAACTCACATATAAATATATAAAGAAACCCATGTTTCTTATATTTATTCCTAGTCCAAAATAGGAAAAAAAATCATTTTCCTATATTTGTGAAAAATGATATTTTTAGCAAATTTCTAACAATCCTCCCCATGAATGGAAATCGATCTTTCCTTACCCGTTTCAACGATACACTTCGACAGTTGAGTATTGCAAGATAGGTAGGTTGTTACCTTTGAACCTTCTTTTGTGAAGCATACTTAGCTTACTAGCGGTTTGTAGACTCGATGTCCTTGAACATACCCCTATTTGTGTAGGCGACAATACACTTCACACAATACTCTCCCTGGTCTGGCCAACCCCTCATTGTCGTGTCCTATTATGGTCCTGGAACACTAGCCTGGTTCTGCGAGAGCACTAGGATTGTGCACCCCACAAAGCCATTCGAAGCGACCCTACTTCTCTCTCACATAGGTGATTCCCATGAATCATTAAAAGCATCATGGTTATTTGATTTCCCGAAATCATTAACCTTAATATGCTTAGCCTCACGACAATGTCACTGATTGGAATGGACTAGGAAGTATATAACTCCCTTTTATTTGATTTAGGGTACTCCCCCACAGTGACTCCGTTTTGGTAATATGATTAAGTTGTCCTATTGAACTTAGATCTTGGGATCTCCAGTCAACTAAGTTAGGTTTCCCTCATATTCCCACTTATCACGGGCTTTAGTCTCAATCCTCTTGACGACGTTTCAACTAACTCTCTGCTTAAGCCTTTTGTAAACGAGTCCGCGATGTTATCGTTTGATCTCACATAATCAATTGTGATAACACCGGTTGAGAGTAGTTGTCGTACCGTGTTATGTCTACATCAAATGTGCCTTGATCTGCCATTATACATCGAGCTTTGAGCTCTACCGATCACTGATTGGCGATCACAATGTATACATATGGCTGGCAAAGGCTTTGGGCATCTTGGAATATATTCCACGAATTGACATAGCCATTCCGCCTCCTCTCCTGACTTATCCAAGGCGAGAAATTCGGATTCCATTGTGGATCTTGCTATGACCGTTTGCTTAGAAGACTTCCAAGAAATAGCAGCTCCTCCAAGTGTAAACACGTAACCACTTGTTGATTTGGAATCTTAATTATCCGATATCCAATTTGCATAAGTGTATCCTTCGATCACTGCTGGTTGTCGGGTATAATGCAGTCCATAATCTCTTGTGTATCTTATGTATCTAAGCACCCTTGTTATACTTTTCCAATGTTCATGACTTGGATTGCTAGTATATCTACTTAGCCTACTCACCGCGTAAGCCAAGTAGGGTCTAGTACATGTCATTAGATACATTAGACTGCCAATAATTCTTGAGTACTCTATCTGAGCAACCCCCTCTCCTCTATTTTTCATTAGATGTTGGGAGGTATCAACTGGAGTTCGAGCTACACTCGTATCTCCCGAATTAAATTTTTCAAGAATTTTATCCACATAGTGAGATTGACTTAACACAAGACCATATTGGGTTCTTATGATCTTTACTCCAAGAATCACATCCGCTAATCCCATGTCTTTCATGTCAAATCTCGCTTTCAACATGCTTTTAGTAGCTTTGATAATTTTATCATTACTCCCAATGATAAGCATATCATCTACATAAAGGCATAAGATCACATAACCTTCATTTGTGTCTTTGAAATAAACACATTTGTCGCACTCATTTATTTTGAAACCATTGTCAATCATGACATGATCAAACTTTTGGTGCCATTTTTTTGGTACTTGCTTCAAGCCATACTAAGACTTGACGAATTTACATACTTTACCCTCTTGACCTGGGGCGGAGAAACCTTTAGTTTGCTCCATGTAAATCTCTTCTTCTAAATCGCCATTTAGAAATGCGGTTTTAACGTCCATTTGGTGAACTTCCAAATTTCTTAAAGCCGCTATAGCAAGAACCAATCTAATCGAGGTTATGCGCATCACAGGCGAGTTGGTATCAAAGTAATCTAGACCTTCCTTTTGTCTAAATCCTTTAATCACCAACCTAGCCTTGTATTTATCAATACTTCCATCATTTTTCAGCTTCCCTTTGAATATCCAGCGATATCCAAGTGGTTTGCAACCAGGTGGAAAATCTACTAACTCCCAAGTATGATTTTGCAATATCTAATCAATTTCGTTCTTTATTGCTTCTTTCCATTGAGGTCCTTCTGAAGAGGAACCCGCTTCGCGATATGTATTGGCCTCGCCCTCAACCATATAGCTAACGAAGTCTAGACCGAAGGATTTTTCAACCCTTGGCCTTTTGCTTCGCCCACGATCACCTTCTTCAACCTCAGACCGTTCATGTGTCTTATCATGAACTACCTCATCAACTGGTGTAGATGAGCTTTAACCTACTTCAAAATTAGGTGTTGATGACGTTGCATGTGTTTGTCCTCTCAAAGGAAACACATTTTCAAAGTATGACACAACGTTAGGATTCACCTCTATGATAGTGTTTACGTGTACATCTGGATTCTTGGAATCATGTACAAGAAAACGATGTGCACCACTTTGATACGCATACCCAATGAATATGCAATCAACAGTTTTGGGTCCTATCCTAAGAGCCTTAGGAAGTGGTACAATCACCTTTACTAGGCACCCCACACTTTCAAGTATTTGTATGAAGGCTTCTTTTTTTTTCATAACTCATATGGAGTTTCGTCCCTCCTTTTTAGTGGTATCTTGTTCAAAAGATAATTAGCCGAGAGAATGGCTTCCCCCCACATTTCCTGGCTCACCCCATAACTTATCAACATGGCGTTCATCGTTTCTTTCAATGTACGGTTCTTTTGTTCCACCACGCCATTTGATTGTGGAGAATAAGGAGGTGTACACTCATGTACAATGCCACATTTTGCGCATAAATCGGTAAAAGGTGCAACATATTCACCTCCTCGGTCACTTCGCAAAGCTTTTATCTTCTTTTGAAGTTGATTCTCAACTTCATTTTTATACAAGATAAATTTACTTATTGCTTCATCTTTACTTTTTAGTAAATATACATAGCAATATTTAGTACTATCATCAATAAATGTGATGAAGTACTTATTTCCACCTCTTGTGGGCACCGCTTTTAAATCACAAATATCGGTGTGAATTAAATCAAGGGGTTCGGTTATTCGTTCAACCGATTTCGATGACGATCTTGTAAGTTTGGATTCTACGCAAGTTTCACATTTTAAATGTGAATCAATATGGAATGTTGGTATACATTTTAAATTGATTAAATAGCGTATTGAATTAAAATTTACATGACCTAATCTACCATGCCATTTATTCGAATCAGAAAAATCAAGCATATAAGTAGAAGTAGTAGCAATTTTATTCATGTTCTTTCTGACAGCCATTACATTCAATTTGAACATACCATTTTGGGCATAGCCCTTACCAACATACATTCCTCATTTATTAAGCACAAATTGATCGCCCTCAAATACCAAACGAAATCCAAACTTATTAAGCAACCATCCCGAGACTAGGCTCTTGCGCAAGTCTGGAACATATAACACGTTGCTTAAAGTGAGCTCCTTCCCCGAAGTCCACTTCAAAATCACCGTTCCTTCACCCTTGATATCCGCGGTGGCTGCATTTCCCATGTACAACTTCTCATCTCCCACAAGATCTTTGAAGGTGGTAAAGAGGATCCTGTCTGGGCACACATGACGGGCCACGCCCGTATCAACCCACCATCCTTTTGCAGTGTTGGTCACAGTATTGACCTCATCCATCATTGCAGTTTTGTCGAAAATCATTGGCACCAAAGGCATTCCGTATTCATCCACCATGTGCGCGCGCACTCACGCTTTGGTTTCTTGCATTGGTTAGCCCGATGCCCCGGCTCATCACAGCTGTAACAAGTCCCTTGGAACGCTTGAGGTTTCTTTTTCACAACCCCTTTCTTCGGTCCAAGCTTGCTACCCATTGCTTTCTCTTTGTCCTTTTTCCCCATACCCTTGTTCGCTTTAGAGGATTGCCCATGCTCAATCATATTTGCGCTCGCAGAAGTTTGTGCAAGGCTGCCTTTTTGGGCAGTTCTATTGTCCTCTTCAATCCGAAGACGAACAATAAGATCCTCTATAGTCATCTCCTTTCGTTTCTGTTTAAGATAATTCTTAAAATCCACCCAACCTGGAGGTAACTTTTCAATCATCGCTGCCACTTGGAATGTCTCGCTAAGTGTCATGCATTCCGCGAGGATGTCATGTAGTATAATTTGCAATTCTTAGACTTGATTCATAACTGGTTTAGAATCGACCATTTTGAATTCCAAGAAACGGGCTACCACAAATTTTTTTGTGCCAGCATCCTCCGTTTTGTACTTCTTGTCTAAGGCATCCCGTAAATCTTTGGAAGCCTTGACATTGTAGTACACATTATACAATGCATCCGAAAGGGCATTTAACACATAGCCTCGACATATGAAATCCGAATGCTTCCACGCATCTACCGCGCACTGTCTTTGTGCATCTGTCTCCCCTTCCACTTATTGAGGAGCGGTTTCAGTTAATAACCTCGCAAGGTTCATGGTGGTCAGGTAGAAGAACATCTTCTGCTGCCACCTCTTGAAGTGTAGACCCGAGAACTTCTCGGGTCATTCAGCGTGATTAGCCACTGTGGACGATCCCACAGTGGTGGCGTTCAAGGGGGTTCCCGTCACAACATTCGTATTGTCGTTAACGTTGACGTTTTCGTTCGACATGCTAAAAAAATTAAAATTTAAAGTTAAGTCCAAAAAATTCGGTTTTAATAAATAACAGAAGTAAACAATTAAATTTTAATTTTATCACAAACTTACTGTTTCGGCTTCTAAGTTCAACTTTGAAGACCAAAAAACAGAAAATTTATAATTTTTAAACTTACTGTTTGGCTTCTAAGTCCAACTTTGAAGACCATTGCATAAAGTTTTTAGCAATTTTAGGACAGAATCTGAAGGTAATCAGCTCTGTTTTCAACCAAAGTCGCTCATTTGAAGATGAAAACATAAAAAAAATTGTTTTTAAAACACAAACTGAGTGAAACAAAACTGGTTTGAATCACAAAACAGAATGGTTTTGATTACACGAACGGTGTTTTAAAAATTTGTTTTAAGATTGTAGGAACCGTTCGCGTAAATAAATAAAATAAAATAAAATAAAATTTTATTATAAGATTACAACACAGAAATAAAGAAGGCTGAAGAAATAAAATACTTTTACAACTGAAATAAACTAATACAAGAAATGGAGAAGAAACAGAAATACAAGATGGCTGAGTCACGTGTTCAACACGCTTCCCTTAAAACAAATTCCGAGTCTCCTAGGAGTACTCGTTTTGTTTCCCAGGGTACAACAGCCGGAGCAGTAGTACTGCCGGAGCTGGCCTACAACCAGAAGGCTACCTTGAAGAGAGCAAGAAGAAGACCAGTAGTATGAAGAAGATTGTTTGCATATGCTGTTGTTGCTGGTGTCTTCTGCAGCTGGGTATGATGTTGTAATTATACAGCCCCTGATTCGAAACAGCCAAAAACAAATTAAAGGAGGGGATTAAATTGCATTAAACGTCTTCAATGCAATTTAAGTCATCATTTAATTCTCAGTCAAAACCATTTGACTCGTCAGTTTCAAATGTTGAACTGTAACTGCACTGTCATTAAATGCTGGAAGCTTCTGCGCGCGCGCACAAGTCACACCAGTGCGCACGCACCCTTCAAGTTCATGCGCACAGGTTTGCACGCTCATGTGCGCTTGCGCCATTTTGGCTCACGTTCATGCGCTACTCATGCACGCGTGCGCCACAGTGGCTCAATTCCATGCGCGCCTGCGCCACGTCACCTGTGAGCCTATATGAGCATACCACACAGTCGCACCGTAGTTGCTCACTTTGGTGCGCCGCGCACGTCACCTCAGTGCCAATGCTCCTTGCGCACAGCCACGTGCCTACCTGCCACGTGTACTCGCGCGCGGATGCACTTGACTGCCACCTCATGCGCCTCGTACCCGCGCGCGTGCATGCCACGTCCCCAACCACCTTGTCCTTGCAGCCCATGTGCTCCACCACGCGCATGTGGTAAAAAATACAAAGGCGGCTCTCAAGCAGCTCGTGGCGATGCGAGCGTGCGAAGTGCAAAGTGCGCCATCAAAGCGCTTCATCACCCACGCCACGCACGCGTGCGTGTGCGATTGCGAGTGCAAGTTATGGTGCTCCGCACCCTTTGTGAGTACCCTTAGTGTGTGCTTCCATGAAACCCTAAGGATGGAGAGTTCCCACTTAAATACCCTTTAAGTTTCATTTTTCCTCCTATGTGGGACAAGGTGCCACTTTCCCTTTTATTCAGCATTCAATGTTTCAAACACCAAACTTTGAGCATCGATATCTCATTCATCTTAGCTCTGTTTTTGACGTGGTTTAGTTCGTTGTGAAGCTCTTCCAACATAGAACACAAACCCACAAATATATAAAGAAACCTCTGTTTCTTATATTTATTTCTAGTCGAAAATAGGAAAAAACTCGTTTTCCTATATTTGTGAAAAATGCTATTTTCACCAAATTTCCAACAAAACTTTCCTTCCAAATTCTCAATCAAATAGAGGGCACACATGGAAAATAGGGATCCTTATTTACTTAGTAGTATAGATGAGATGCTGTAACAAACCACCTAACTACCACATGCTAACTACCTACTAACCGACTCAACTAACTATACTCACATCGTATATAATCTAATATGGGCCCTCAAGCTAAAAGGGGCGAAGCTACGTGAAGCTTGTACCATAGAGTGTCAAAACAAGTAGAAAACAACCCTTTGGTCAAGATACCAGTAAGCTAAGCAGTGGTAGACACGTAGTGAACACACAATATTTGATCCAATATCATGTCTCGAATAAAGTGAAGATCAATCTCAAGATGTTTCATACATTGATGAAACACGGGATTAAGCACATGGTAAATAGCTCCAACATTGTCACACCACAATATGGGTGGAAAAGATAAATCAAGATGTAGCTCATGTAACATAGAAGTAATCCATTGAATCTCAACACAGTATGACCTAAGGCACTATACTCAGAATCAGTGTTAGAACGAGCAACAGTGTTTTGTTTCTTGGAACTCCAACTAATAAGGTTGAGTCCAAGAAAAACGCATAACTGGTAGTAGATCGATTATTATTAGGGCATCCAACCCAATCTACTTCTGAGTAATCATGTATAGTAAAAATGTCAAACCATCGAATTATCAGCCCATGAGAATCCACCTTGAAGTTATCTAAAAATGCACTTGTCAACGTCACAATCACGATTACTAGGTGTCTGTAAGAACTAAGACACTTTATTGATCGCATAAGCAATCTCTTGTCGAGCCAAGACCAGGACCCGGAGAGCACCAACAATACTTTGATATAACGTCGGATCAACCAACGGAGTACCCGTATGACTATATATACCATAAAGAGAAATTTATGTCTCATTCTCATATAATCAAAAATCATGACATGATATAAGTTATAAGTCACTACATATACAAGGAATGAGGCAGCGTAACAAACCACCTAACTACCACATGCTAACAACTTACTAACCAACTCATCTGACTATATTCACATCATATATAATCTTAATTGTTTTTTAATTAAAGAGTTAATTACATGTTTTGTCCTTTATCTATATACCGAATTTCAGACAGTGTCCTTTGTCTTTAAAATTGATTAGTTTTGTACTTAACGTTTCAAAATTCTGCACGTTATGTCCTTTAGCCTTAACTCAGTTAATTTTTTTTATTAAATCAAGACATGTGACTTGTATGTGAGGGCATTTTTGACATTTCACCTTTCCATGGATTAAATATTTAAATAACTTAAAATACTAACCACTAATCAAAGTTGATATGAATTGTAAGTAATTAAGACCTAAAATAGTAAACAATAAGTAATAATGCTACAAATATAAACCTGCAACACTAAATTCAAGGATTGTTATAGGTGGTGGTTGAGAGATGAGCCACCACCGTCGGACGTTTCAACCTGCAACCCTCGAAGGATTGTTCAAAACCTACAACCTTCTCTCTCAGATCTGTGATGGTGGCCGTTTCATCCCAACCACCGTTCGTTTCACCGTTGTCGGAAAAACGCTCACCATGGTCGGACCTTAAACACCCAATTTGAAAAAAATCATGTTGGGATTGAACCCTATCATAGGAACAGATAATTAAAGCCAAAACTGGGTTAGAACAGTGGATCCAGAATAAGCAGATGTTATGTAGTCAAGTCTCTCCCCTTGAAAGTGGTTTCAACATCTGATGACCTCCAATCCACTGATCGGTATAACTGCTGATCAAGTCAAAGACTAATGAAGACTAAAGCCCTGCTGTTCAATCTACTGCTATGGGTCAAGCACTGCTGGATATATCAAGTGCTGCTGGGTTCACATCAGTGGAAGGATTCAGAAGTAGTTTAGTTTTGTCTTTATGTAATGTATTGTAATAACAGTTGTTACCATAGCAGTACTTGTATAGATCAGTTGTTAGAGTTTGTTAGGAGGTTAGATGTCAGTTTCATGGTGACGTCAGCAAAGATGCCTTAGTGGTTTGTCCATGCCTATAAATAGAACAGAACCCTGTACTGTTCTGTTAGCTCTTCACCATCTTTCTTCCTGTACGAAAAAATCACTGTGAGCTCAGGCTGAGGGGGAGTTTGTTACATGCATGCATAGTAATTGAATCTTGTAATAAATTCAAGCATTCAGTTCTATGTTGAAAATGTGTGTTGAAAGCAATTCTCCCGTTTGATTGTGAAAAGTTTGTTACCATTTTATTCCGCTGCACTACTTGTTCATTTTTCATCTTAATTCAAACATAAAACACAATCAAAACCAAACTCAGATCCTAACAATTGGTATCAGATCTTGGACAGTCAAATTTGATTTAACAATCATTTTGACATAAATAGTTCAGCTCACAATCGTTGATACTGATAGTTTGTTCGTTTGGATGAAAAACAGAGCAAGGTTTAATCACCATCAAAGTTGATTAATCAGTGCCTGTAAAACAACCAGGATGACGTCACAATCACAAGATGATAAGAATAACATCGGCTCTCTTTTCAAACCACCCATGCTTAAACGTAATGAATACAACATCTGGGAGAGAAGGATGGGTCACATCCTTGCTCAACATAACACTGGATGTTGGAGATCTGTTGTTTTTTGACCCCATGTTCCTCTGGTTCCAAGTGCTGAGGATACAAAGAAGTTCGAACCAAAAAAACCTGAAAACTATACTGAAACTGACTTTCAAAAGTTCAAACTCGATGCCAAAGCATTTAGCATCATAGCATCCGCATTACCAAATGAAATCTATGATGGAATGTTACATTGTAACAGTGCCAAAGAGCTATGGGATGCACTGAAGTAACAGTTTGGGGGAACGGAAGAAGTTATTGAAAATAATAGGGAAATTTTGTATCAGCAGTATGAAACCTTTTGTCACGTCAAGGGTGAATCATTGACCCAACAGTTTGAGCGATTTAGTTGTCTCATTGGTGAGCTAAGACTTGTTAAAGTTACATTTCCTAATTCAACACAAAATAGAAGGTTTCTTAGATCACTACCTGAAAAATGGGATACAATTGCTTTTGTAACTAGAAATTCAGTTGAGTTCAAAGATCTGACCCTGACCCAACGTCATGGTAGACTCCTGACCTATAAAAGGGAGTTAAACCAGAAAAAGAAGTTGCAAGAGTCTGGCAAAGTTGCTGATGATTATTCATTTGGCAACACAACTCTTTTTGGTCAGGAAGAATCTGGTAGCAGTAGTAAGGATCAGAGCTTTGATCATTTTATTGATATAACTGCTGGTGGAAATTTTAACAACTCTGATTCTCACTCTGCAAATTATGCTTTTACTGCAAATTGTGAAAACCAGATGTCAGATAACTTGTGTTTTGAACTAAATGATTTGCAACACTTTGATCCCACTGACTTAGAAGAGATGGACATTTTGCATCAGTTGACTTTGCTTAGTGTAAGAACAAGCAAATTCTATAAAAGAACAGGGAGAAAATTCCCAGGGTTACATGGGAATTCAAGAGTGGGGTTGGATAAATCAAAACTGAAGTGTTACAAGTGCAATAGGCTAGGTCATTTTACTAAGGAATGCAGGAGTCAAACCACTGGTCCAATAGTAACTCATCCCAGCTCAAACCCTAGACCACAACATCAAAGCACTGTGCACTACACCCAATATACCCCTGCAGCACATGTTAACTCTGCTCACTATGCTGCAACCCCTGTGCCTGTGCATTATGTTCAAACAACTATTCCACAAATTCAATATGTTCAAGCCCCTGTCCCTCAGGCACAAGTGCAACCTGTTGCACCTAAACAAGCTGCTCCAACAGTGGTACAACCAGATCATCAAAGCTTTTTCACCCAAGGCTTTGTTGACTGGAGCAGCATGCCTGATGAGCTTGGTGATGAAAATTTTGCACTCTATGCTTCTAATGATACTTTTAATGATGAATTTTTTTTCATGGCATTAGAATCAATACCAGAAGGGGTAGAAACTGAAGGTGAACAACTAAGTGCTGAAACAGTGGATGAAGGGGCTGAAGCAGTGGTTACTGCAGTTGCTGGTGAACTACTTCTGGGAGAAAATTCAGAAACCCTAATTGAACCACTGTCTGACCCTGGTCCAAAGATGACAAAGAAGAAAAGGTAGAGAAGAAAGCTGGTGAGAAAGAAGTTAGAGCTGATGAAGAAGGTGATCATCAATGTGTTTATGCCATGATGGCTGCTGCTAAGGTATCACCTCAAGTTCTTGAAAAACTGTGTTCAGAAAAGTGCATTATTTCATTTGCTAACATTAAAGAGGTAAATGAAAACCTTAGGGATAAAGTATTAACTGATGAAGTCAAATTTGAAAAGTCATTAAAAGAACTTAAAAACAAATTGGCTGAAAAAGACATAGAAATCAGCAGTCTCAAAGAAGAGCAGAGCATAACCAAGACTCAACTCCAAACTATGGTAGAAAAATACCAAGTTTGTAAAAAGGAGTTGGAATCCACCCAAATCACTTGTGAAAGATGGGTGGAATCTTGCAAAGGTTATGAGGTTATGCTTGAGAAACAGCTTGAAAGCAATGTCAAGTTTGGTGTAGGATATAGAAAATATGATGATCTTGAAAACACTGCTGTCAAACAAGCTGGTTCATCTGAGATAAAACCAACTAACAAGAATGGCCAAGAAGTTAAAATAACTGACAAACTTGGTAACAAAATCACTCTGGAAAGATCTGTGGGGTCCTCAACTTTTGAGGAAATTGAGAAATACCAATTTAAACCCACATGGTCTGATGAGTGTGACATTCTTGAAAATTTCAAGCCCATGGACTTCACAACCACTGATGGTGTCACAGCTCCAAAAGCAAAGGTCATTCCTATCAAAGACATCCCAACAGTGGTTCAAAACTTTGTTGCTAAGGAGTCTGAGAAAAGGAAGAAAAGAGAAAATATCAAAAACCTGTTTTATGATTTTTGTGAAAAGAAGACTCATCTAACAAAAGACTATTTTCATCTAAAAGCATATGATCTAAACAAAACAAGTGTCATTGTACCTGCTGAGAGCTGCACCATCTGTGGTAAAACAAACCACAAAACTCAAGAATGTGTGTATCTCAAAAACTTTGATGTAAAAAAGAATGAGTACACTGCAAAAACATCCTTAAGTTCATCAACATCATCTGTCAAGTTCACCAAGAACCAACCACTGTTTGTGCCAGTCCAAACAGCTGTCACAAAACAGCTGAACCAAACATCTATCCAAAGAGATGTTCAAGTGACTGATGCACCCCATGCCAATCAATACAGAAGAGGCAAGGGACAACCACCATACCAAAGGATCCCACATGTTTATGAGGCCTACAAAAGGCCCTCTAAACCAAGAGTGAATAGGCATCCTTTTGGTTATCAGCAGGTGATTGGTAAAGAACCCCAACAGTGGTTAGAGAAAAACAGTCCTAAAACTGTCCAAACCCCTGACCTAACCACTGCCCATCCAAAGCCTTATTGGCGACCCTAATGAACTAATCCTTTGGAGACCCTAATGAACTAATCCTTTTACTTCATGTGCAGGGAGCTTCTGCATGCTTAGATTGCCTTTGGTATGTAGATAGTGGAGGCTCCAGGCACATGGCAGGATGTAAAGCCCTTCTCAAAGATTTCAAAATCCATGGAGGGGGTGATATATCCTTTGGTAATAATAGTAAAGGGAAAGTTCTGGGGTCTGGTACAGTACAGTCTGGTAATGTAAAATTTGAAAATGTCAATCTGATAGACAATCTAAAATTCAACCTCCTGAGTGTTTCACAAATGAGTGATAAGGGGTATGGATCATTTTTCACAAAGGAGTGTTGTAGGATTGTTGGACCAGAAATGGTTGAAAAGATTGAAGCAATAATAAAAACTGGAAAAACCAAACTTGTTGCTCAAAGAAGTGGCAATGTTTAAGTGGTAGATATGTCAAAAGAGAGCCCCAGAACTGATGCTTGTCTGTTCTTAGCTGCATCAAACAAAGAGACAGAATTATGGCACAGGAGATTGGGGCACACAAATCTCGAGACAATCACTGCCATTTCAAAACATGGGTTAGTAAGAGGTTTAACTCAAAAACTGTTCACCTTTCCCGAGCATTGTGTTTCCTGCCTAAAAGGAAAACAACATAAAAGCTCCTACAAATCCATTGATGAGTCCAAAACAACCAAATGTTTGCAAATGCTTCATATGGATTTGTTTGGCCCAGTTAAAGTCATGAGTCTTAGGAAAAAGAGGTATTGTTTGGTTATTGTTGATGACTTTTCTAGGTTTACATGGACTTACTTTTTACACTCAGAAGATGACACTGCAGGCATTCTGCAAGACTTTGTGAAACAGGTTGAAAAGCAGTTAGACCTTCCAGTAAAAATCTTCAGAAGTGACAATGGCACAGAGTTCAGGAACAAGAAGTTAGATGATTTCTGTATGTCAAAAGGAATTGTGAGGCAATACAACATTCCAAGAACACCAGAACAAAATGGGGTTGTTGAACGAAAGAACATAACTTTGATTGAGGCTGCCAGAACCATGCTTGCTGATTCAGGTTTGCCATTAACTTTTTGGGCAGAGGCAGTAAACACTGCTTGCTATATCCAAAATAGAGTTTTAATCAACCCCAGGCATCAAAAGACTGCCTATGAACTGCTGTATAAAATAAAGCCATTGATTTCATATTTCAAGGTTTTTGGCTGCCCATGCTTCATTTTAAACTTAAAAGATTCTATCTCAAAGTTTGCAGCCAAAATTGATTGTGGTTATCAACTGGGATACTCAACCACTGCTAAGGCCTACAAAGTGTTTAACACAAGGACCAAAACAGTGTAAGAGACTTTGAATGTAAAGTTCAATGAACTTTCATCAATGAAAATCCCAGCAAACCCTGTAGAATTGTTTGATCTTGATTAATTCACTTTTGAAAATAATGCTGTCAAGACTAACAGTGCAGGTCCATCAGAGGATTCATCACCAGACTATTGGTATGAGATCATCATTCCTCAACAAAAGTCTGTCACAATGGGAAGAGCAGCAGATGTTCAAAATAGCTGTCAAAGCTCAACCACTGCTACCTCAACAGTTGTTGACCAAAGTAGCCCTTTAACCCCTGCTTCCACATCATCAAGCACTGTTGATAAAAGTCCTCAAACAGTGGATCAAAGTCAGCATGTGTCCATACCTTTACCTCCTATTCCACCACCTTTTGAAGCCACTGCTGGATCATCAAAGTCACCAGCAGTGGTTAGCTCAGATGATTCACATCTGCAGCCCTCCCCACTTAATGCCATTGTTCCATACCAAGGAGAGCTCATCTTCTTGAAATCTCATCCACCAGACCAAATCATTGGCAACATCAATGAAGGGGTGCTCACAAGAAGTCAATCCCAAAACATTTGTCTTTTTGCTGGTTTTTTATCTCTCCATCAGCCAGTCAAGTACCAAGAGGCACTAAAAGACAAAAGCTGCGTAGAGGCCATGCAAGAGGAGCTCCAACAGTTTAGAAGACAACCAGTTTGGGAGCTTGTACCATTGCCAGAAGGTGTAAGTCCTATTGGCACAAAATGGGTCTTCAAAAATAAAACTGATGAAAGGGGTATTGTTGTCAAGAGTAAAGCCAGGCTTGTGGTTCAAGGGTTCAGACAAGAAGAGGGCATTAACTATGATGAAACATTTGCCCCTGCAGCAAGACTTGAAGCTATCAGATTATTTATGGCCTTTGTTGCCAACCACAACATCAAGGTGTACCAAATGGATATCAAATGTGCATTCCTCTATGGTAGGATTCAAGAGGAGGTTTATGTGTGTCAACCTCCAGGCTTTGAGGATCCATTTAATCCAAATCATGTCTACAAGCTAAATAAAGCTTTGTATGGCCTGAAACAAGCACCAAGGGCCTGGTATGAAACTCTTTCTACCTTTCTAATTTCCATTGGTTTCACAAGAGGTAAGATAAACAAAACATTGTTTCTAAAATGGAGAGGAAAGGATTTGATGATTGTCCATATTTATGTGGATGACATCATCTTTGGAAGCACATGTAATAAAATGTGTGAAGAGTTTAGAAAACTCATGACAGCTGAGTTTGAAATGAGTGCAATGGGTGAACTCCAGTGCTTTCTTGGTCTCCAAATAAGGCAACTGCAAAATGGCACTTTTATCCATCAAGGCAAATATGCCAAAGAACTTTTAAAGAAATTTGAGATGGATGATTGTAAGCCATGTAGTACACCTATTGCAACCAATAAAGTAGTCATGTCTGATGAGAAGGATGATTTGGTTGATCAAACTTTATATAGAAGCATGATTGGGTCTTTATTGTACCTAACTGCATCTAGGCCAGACATCATGTTTGCAACATGTGTTTGTGCAAGATCCCAATCAGCCCCTAGAAAGTCTAACCTTATTGCTGTAAAAAGGATATTCAGATACCTAAAAGGTGCTCCCACACTTGGTATTTGGTATCCAGCTGTTGGTAAAATTAAGCTTTCAGGTTTCTCAGATAGTGACTTTGCTGGATTTGACAAGACAAGGAGGTCCACCTCAGGAGGGTGCCAATTCCTAGGCAGTTGTTTAGTGTCTTGGCAAAGCAGATGTATCCACATCCACCGCTGAGGCAGAATATATAGCTGCTGCAAGCTGTACAGTCCAACTGCTTTGGCTTCATAATCAGTTGCTGGATTTTAGTATCACTGCCTTAAAGACATCACTCATGTTGGATAGTCAGTCAGGCAGCAGAAAATATCATCAAAAATCCAGTTTCTCACTCAACCACCAAGCACATTGACATCAGACATCACTTTGTGAGGGATTGCTATGAAAAAGGTTTGATTTCTCTACATCATGTTCCAACTAAGGATCAGCTGGCAGATGTGCTAACCAAAGCATTAGACACATCCACCTTTGAAAGTTTAATCTCTAGGATTGGCATGCTAAACATGGAATAACAGGCAAAATCCTGTTTTTCTATGAATAAAAGCATTAAAATGTTTTCAGAAAATCAAAAATCCATCCTTAAAAATAGCTAAAAATGAATTTTTCATTAAAATCCTTAAAAGTCTGCCATAACCTGTGCTTTGTTCAAAAGTCTGTTCTACTGAAAACTCTGTCCACTGCTGAAAGTCAACCCCTGTTCTCTCATTTTCTTGATAAGCACTGTTGTTCAAAATCAGTGTTTTATCCACTGATGTGCTATCCACTGATAGTAAAAATCACCCACTGCTTTCATTTTTACCATTACAACCACTGGTCTTGTTCCATCAGTGGTTTTCATAAAAACACTTGTCCTTCATCTCATCAGGGATTGGCACGTGGACAGTACATAGTGGTCAGATCTTTGTAACCGCTGCCACGTCAACAATCTATTTTTCTCTTATAAAACCCTTTTCAAAACCCCAAACAGGGTTTTACTGTCGAATCGAATTCACAAAAATTCCTTTCTCAAAACAGTTTCCATTTCCCTCTCTCAAATTCTTCAAAACCTTCATCGATCTTCTTCTCCAAAATGACAAAATCAAAGTCATCCGCTAAATCCACTTCAAAATCTTCTTGTAAAAAGACCGCTCAAATGGCTACACCCATCGAAATACCATACAAAGCACCTCACAATTATCTGGGTTTTCTGACAAAACCAGGCACCATCGATACATTCGACTCCATCATTGACACCATGTCTGCATCAAAGTACAAAACTTTGTTAACAGCAAATGCTTAAATTTATTTGCAAACCCAGAGAGAGTTTTGGAAAAATACTACCCTTGAAAAACAAGGAGAAGATGTCATAGCCATTAACTCTTCTCTAATGGGTAAAGCTGTCAAAATCACACCACAATCCATCTCGGAAGTCTTTGAACTCAATGATCAGCAAGGTAAAACTTCTTTTCCCAAAAATGAGTTAAAAACTGATTTCCTTGAAAGAGGTTATACAGAACAAATAAAAAAGGATACCTTACAAAAAGGTAATTTTCCACCTGCAACAAGATTTTTGTTCCATACTCTACTTATGTTTGTTTCAAACAAAACCACTTCTTTTAATGAGATATCATTAAAGATTCAAAACCTGGGATATGCTATTATTCAAGATGAAAATTTCAATTACTCCCAGGAAATCTTTAATGATTTGGTTAAAAATGTTGATAAAAAGCCATTCTTACTTTTTCCAAGATTTCTAAGATAATATTTTGAAAAGAAATTTGGTAAGAATGATGCTTCTGCGATAAAACAAGGTGAATCTTTTCAAATAAATAGCTAAACTGCTGAAACTTTTACAAGAATGTCAACACCTTGCAAAACACAAGCAGAGGTGCCTGAGCAGATTTTAGCAGCTACCCCTACTCCTCAGGTATCTGCTGCTTAGCCCACTGCTCAAGGTGATCATAGCAGCAAAACAACAGCTTTGAAACCCACACCTACAATCACCAAAAAGCCAAAACAAATGAAAACTCAAAAGCCCCCAAAACCTACCAAAAAGGCAACTCTAGAGGATGAGATACTAGAGCAACTGCCGGTGACAGCACAAAAGTCACAAGAAACCACTGCTGCTACTTCCTCACAGCAGTTGGTAAAAATATCTCAACCTATGCCTGAAACTCCTCCTGCTTCTTCTAAAAAAGAACAGGTTGTACAAATAGGGACACCACAATATGATGCTCTGGAATCACTTGCTTCCATCATCCACTGCCCAATGCCTGGGGCCAATTCTCTTTCTACACCCAACCTCACCTCCACAATTCCCCCACCAACAAAATTATTGTTGGATGCTATTGATTTGAACCAGGCACAAACCAATCCTTCTCACTCACCTATCAATGATAACATACTTCAACAAGTGACTGGGTCTGATGTATCAATCATTGCTAACCCACTAACAAGACCTGAGGAGGTTACACCCCTTGAGTTACAAGTAACTCTTGGTGGTAGTCCAAGTGAAGCAGCAACTACAAGTGTTGAACCCACTAGTTTGCATTTGGACAGTGGTTACATCAATAAGACTTCCTTGGAGGCAATTTCTTCTATGGGAACATTTGTGTATCCAGTCTTCACTGGTTCACTAAAACGTGTCTCTCTTTTTGAAGGAAGAAGTCCCCAGAACCAAGAAAAAGGGGCATCAGTGGATGACTATTGGAATACATTCCCTAAGTCAACCACTGTTCAAACCACTGTTAGTGGGAAATCAGATGATCCCATTAAGTTGGGTGATGGTTTAAAGTACCTAGAATTGACGGATAGAATTGACAAACTGGATACCTCTGTTGCAGAAATCAACGCAATTCTGCAACAGTTGTTGAAAGTTCAAAAGGTCCAACCCACTGCTGTTCCAGCTCAAGCACCTGCTCCACCACAAGCACCTGCTGCAAATGAGTTATGGAATCTATTTCAACCCCTGCTCCAACAACAAAGACAAATGGCTGATCAGCAGCATGATAAACATGTTCAAATGCTGAGAAACATGATGGAGTCAAGGTTCAAAGATACCCAAGCTGACATCAAGGCTATAAAGGCCCACATACTGAACACCACTGGCCCTGCTCCTCCCACAGTTCTCTTCATTGATAACCCCCCTCCAGATAATGCCAAAAAGGGGGAGAAAATCAAGTAGTGGAAGAAGAAGGGAATTGAAGATGGGCTTTATATTGAACCAGAAATAGAAAATATGACTAAAAAATATCCCTTTGCCAGATGGTAGTAAGAAGATAGATGTCACCACAAATGCACTTGCTGAAGCAGAAGCAAGTGTAAAAAGGGATAGAGTGGCTAAGGATAAAGCCAGGTGGGAACAGGAGAAGAAAGTTTTCATGGAGCTGAATGCACAGGGTCCTTCTGAACCTATGGATGATAAAAATCCTAAGGATGAAACGAAGAAGCCCACTTGACAAGTGAGGCAACCCAAACACACACCATCCAGACCTACAAAGCATGCCTCCAAACCACCTACTAAAGGCTCCAAACCTCAAACTGTAACCCAAACAGCTGTTGTAACTCCTGCTGTATCAACAACTGTTGTTACTTCAGTAGTTTCAATAACTGCCAGCCGAACACCTGCCATTTCTTCAACACACACCACTTCAACACACACCACAACCACTGCCTCACCACCACCACCAAAAATCACTTCGCCACCAAAAACAACCTCACCACCATCACCTCCTGCTAAAATGCAGAAGACATCAGATGTTACAACATCTGTTGTAATGACAACAGTGGTTGAAACACCAGTTGTTTCAACAACTGTTAGTCAGCCACCTTCTACCACTCAAATCACCACCACTGATCCACCCAAAACATCATCAGCCTCTCCTACAATAAAAAGGAGAAGGATTTTTATACCTGATGATGATTCTCCATCACCACCACCAACATCTTCACAATCTCTTGCACTTATTCCAAACCCTATTCCTCTCTCTTCAGCTCAAGTACAACAACCAATCACTACCATCACTCCTGCAGGTTTCCAATATCCTCTTGAACTTATAGCAGTCAGAGAAGAGATTAAATCCTTCTACTATGCGGATGATCCTGCTAAAAGGAGGTTGCCATCAGTTGAAGGATATCCTAGGCCCAGCAACATAGAAGAGTACTTGAAAGTTAAGGCTCAACAGGCAGAGGATATCTCCAAAAGAAACTCCTAAGGAAAGACTGACAAAGAAATTCAAAGGCATTACCAATTTCTATTCACTCAAGTCAGATCCTTAGAGCAGTTTGCAAAGAATGTATGTAGACAAATTTCAGAAAAAGCAGATGAATCTTTGAGAAAAGACTATATTGAAAACATCATAGCTCATAAGAAATATAAGGGGGAAAACATATGTACAAAGAGTGGACCATTCCTGAGCTTGAAAGTGAAGCAGCCAGGATTCAAGAAATGATTAAGAATAAGGTCAAACACACTCCTCCAGGTTGGTCAAAGTACAAAAAGAATGTGCCTGAAAAGACATTGGAGCTAAAGAGAATGAAAGAGGAATTAGTTGCTGCTGATTATGGGTCCAAAAATCAAGTGATGAGATGGAAAGAAGACAAAGTCAGGACCACCTACAAAAGGTTGGAGGAATTAAGGAAGAAAGATCTCAAAGTTCCACAAAAACCTGACTACCCTGAAGCAGAGGTTTCAACAAGACCACCAAAGCTGCAAATCAGGAGATCCATTGCTCCAGTTGGTGCTGCCATCTATAAAAGAAGACAACAACAAAAGTTGGATATTGAAACAGTGGCAGAATTAATGGCAGGAGATGACCTTGTAAAAGAAGGCATTAAGAGAATGATAGCTGAAACTCTTGGCCTAAATCAACCTGCAAGCACTGCTCAGACAGTCATCACAAGGCCAGGATCACCAAACTCCTCATCTAATAAAAATCTCCCAAGAAACCCACCAGACTCAAAAGTACTAAAGTGGAAAACTGACAAACAGAACCATGCACTGACAGTGTTCAAGTCTAGTGGAGAAGTGAAGAAAATAACAAGGGAACAAGCACTTGGCCTAAGTCTTGAAGATCTGCAGGATCTCCTTGATCTTCCACTGTGCAGGGATGAAGATGACACAAATGCCTTAGCCTTTGAGTTACAACTCAAAAGGCAAATAAGGGAATTGTTGATGAGGCAATAAAGATCTACCAATAATGAAGGGTTTTGGCATTATCTGTTCTAGGGGGAGATTGTTGGGATTGAATCCTATCAGAGGAACAGATAATTAAAGCCAAAACTGGGTCAGAGCAGTGGATCAAGAGTAAGCAGATGTTATGTAGTCAAGTCTCTCCCCTTGAATGTGGTTTCAACATCTGATGACCTCCAATCCACTGATCGGTACAACTGCTGATCAAGTCAAAGACTAAAGCCCTGCTGTTCAATCTATTGCTATAGGTCAAGCACTGCTGGATATATCAAGTGCTGTTGGGTTCACATCAGTGGAAGGATTCAGCAGTAGTTTAGTTTGTCTTTATGTAATGTATTGTAATAACAGTTGTTAGCTTAGCAGTACTTGTATAGATCAGTTGTTAGAGTTTGTTAGGAGGTTAGATGTCACTTTCATGGTGACGTCAGCAAAGATGCCTCAGTGGTTTGTCCGTGCCTATAAATAGAACAGTACCCTGTACTGTTCTGTTAGCTCTTCACCATATTTCTTCCTGTACGAATAAATCACTGTGAGCTCAGGCTGAGGGGGAGTTTGTTACATGCATGCATTGTAATTGAATCTTGTATTAAATTCAAGCATTCGGTTCTAAGTTGAAAATGTGTGTTGAAAGCAATTCTCCTGTTTGATTGTGAAAAGTTTGTTACCATTTTATTCCGCTGCACTACTTGTTCATTGTTCATCTTAATTCAAACATAAAACACAATCAAAACCAAACTCATATCCTAACACATCCAATTTGAAAAACCCCCCTATTTGGAGCCCTTGCCGTCGGAAAAACCCACCATGGTCTAACCTTAAAAACGCCCGAGTTGAAAAACCAACCATGGTCGGACCTTAAACCTCCGTCTGAAAGATGGCTCTTGTCGGAGGGTGGTGCTATGGTGGTCCCGGTGTGAGGGTGGTGGTGCTGGTGCTGGAGCTGGTGTGAGGGTGGTGGTGGTGGTGCTAGAGAGAGAGAGAGTGTGTGTAGAGAGAGAAAGTGCGTGTGTTTTAGAGAGAGTGTATGTGTATGTATTTAATTTGTATAATTCCCTTCTCAAATGAGGCGTGCAAAATTTTGGAACATTAAGTACAAAACTCATCAATTTAAAGGACAAAAAACAACGCTTGAAATTTGATATATAGATAAATGACAAAAGTTGTAATTCACTCTTAGGGCAATGCTCTACAAGAAACACCATTTTTTTAGAAAACTTAGCAAACTCTACTTGTGGACTACATTTATCCACGTTGCCCATAGTCATCTCCTCTTCCATTTTACTTTCAAGGTTATATTAGTAATTTCCCCAACCCAAGTTATTTTCCCAATTAGATTTGACATGATCATTTAATGCCCATCAACTCATTTGTACAAATCACCCACCCCCATATTTCTTTTACAATATTTCATTTTATTTTATATCTTCTTTAACAGAGAAACCATTATCATCTTCTCCTCCAAATTATCCTTTCTCCATTAATGTCCATGGAGACAAATCCACCAACCTCCGAGTTAATGTCGCCGGTCCATAGTTTCCCCAACGGGTTCCTTAGCAGTGACTTCCATACTGATGAGGAATTAAATGCTCAAGGTTTGTCTCTTTATCTAACTTAACTATCTCGAATGTATGTTTTTTTTTGTTATTTGACAATTTTCTAATGGAATAATCCAAATATACTGCATGGAAATGTTCACCTGTTCCATTCGAAGCTTCTGTATATACTTACATGCATGTTGATGGTTCTCGATCATCTGAAGACCCTGTTAGATCACCGGATGTTCTGGTCTCCAACAAGTTCATGAACAGGGCTTTCCATTCTGACGAGGTTATGGATAATGATCAAGGTTTGTTTTTCTATACACTCGTTTTGATTTTTCTTCCCCAGATATGGCATAGTTCAAACATATTGCATAATGTTCACATGTAGCATACCAAGATTCTGGCTATGCTAACATGCCGGGTGCTGGTTCTGGATCATCTCAGGGCCCTTCTGTGTTTGCTGAATTATCTCGCGTCCCTTTAGACGGTTGTTTATTTTCCATGGGAGCACACTTTATACTCATGTACCAGAGTTCTAACCTTTTCGTTTTCTGATGCAGGGCAAGCGCATCCATACTTCGTTTTTTATACCCCTCAGGGAACCCGTTACTGGATTCCTACCGTCGCTGATAAGTTCATACCAGTGTGTGGGAAATCTTATCCAACATTTGAGGCTGTTATTTCCATGTATGAACTTTATGCGTTTGAAGCTGGTTTTTCTGTTAAAAAAGGCCAAACTAAAGTCTGGAATGGAATTCCCACACACAAGTATCTTCGATGCTCAAAATACGGGAAACCACAACCCAAGAGGACTTTTGACACACTAGATGAATCTTCAAAAAGTCTTGGAGAACCAACTTCACATGGTGTGACTGTAAGGCAAGCATTCTAGTCTCAATCTCTAATGATACATACACAGTTATGAGTTTCAATGATATTCATAATCATGAACTTGATGAGAATTACAACCGTGATCTTAGCAAGATATCACGGAAGCTGTCATTCTCCACCAAACAATTCATTCACAATATGAGTCTAAACCGTATCGGACCCATGAGAGCTTATAGATGTCTTGTAGCTTTAAAAGGGGGGGCATCACAATGTCAATGGGACTCCGGTGGATTTTAAAAATTTTAGCCACCAGTTGCGAATTTTTATTGGTGAACGCGAAGCACAAGTTTTCCTTGAACGCTTGCGTGAGCGCTTTGACAACCTACCCAAATTCTATTTTGATTACACTGTATCAAATGGAAAGTTGTCTTCTGTATTCTGGGCTGATGAGATTTCAAAGCTAAACTACAAAGCTTTTGGCGATCTCCTCGCCTTTGACGCGACTTACAACACTAACAGGTTAGTTCCCCCTTTAACATGTGTTAGGCCTGATATCCAAGTATACAAACCAAACCAAAAAAGTGTTACATTTTCTTAACCTCAAATCCATTTTTATTAATAGGTACAAGATGGTTTTTGTGCCATTCACGGGTGTGGATCATCATTTCCAATGTGTTACATTTGGTGCGGGTTTGATATCAACCGAGTCCATTGAATATTATGTGTGGTTGCTTAAGGCTTTCTTGAAGGCACACGGTACTCAACCAACTCTCGTTCTGAGTGATCAAGACCCATCCATGCTTCAAGCTGTTCCTATGGTCTTTACCGAATCACACCACCGTCTATGCATGTGGCATATAATGAAAAAACTACCCTCCAAGGTTAGGTTAAATTGTTAGCCTTTAACATGTGTTATTCAACATCACAGACTTATACGTGTTTTTAAACTGTTTAATCTAACATGTGTTAGTAACTCTTTAATCTACCAGATCTCAGTGGACCTTCTTGACAACACTAATGTTCGGTCCTGCATTCACCGGTTGGTTTGGAATGTTTATATCAAACCAGAAACGTTTGAGTCCCGCTGGAATGACCTCCTGGAAACATTTGGTCTACAAGACCACACTTGGTTGAACGACATGTACAACATCAAACATCTTTGGGTACCAGCCTACTTCAGGGAACTGCCAATGTGTTGCTTGATGAAGACCACTTCACGCTGCGAAAGCTCTAACCCTGCCTTCAAGGTCAACTCAACAAGCGCAAACACCCTTGTACAATTTATGATGTGCTTTGAAAATAGGGTAGATAGCCAACGCTATCAGCAACGTGTATCCGAGTACAAAACCTCATCCACGGTGTTCAAGGGCACTACTGAATTAACGATAGAGCAGCACGTGTTTGCCATTTACACAAACGCTGTTTTCGCGCAAGTTCAAAAGGAGATAATTAAGGGGAAGTTTTTATGCTACAACACAAACCAAACCGATTCTAGCAATACCACTCTTTTGCTAGATGTCACTCATTTGGACAAAAGGAACAACATCACAAACGTCTATCAGGTAACACATGTTAGGCAACTTCATTATTACCACTCCACTAACATATGTTAGATCTAAAGCCTTTTTATATTCTCCTTCTGTTCCTAACAGGTTACATATAACACTGTAGACCACTCCGCCGGTTGCTCATGCAGGAATTTCACACGTATTGGATATCTGTGTCGCCATGTCTTTTGCGTATATCGATTGAAAAATGTTGCAAAGATACCACCCGAATACATAAACGATAGGTGGCGCCGAGATGCCCTCCCAAAAGAGGTTTTTTCACTTTCTAGCTGATACGGCGTCAACCCACACGCACCGTCCGTTATGCGTAATGAAATCCTCGACCTCATTACTGAATGCGTTGATGTGGCCAGAACCGACGAGGATTCGTTGTCAAAATTGGTTGCCCAACTCCGGGATTTCAAGATCAATGTTCTTTCCAAGCAATCATTGGGTACAATCCAAAATGAAACAAATGAGTGTGAAATGGAAGAAATAATTGGGCAACCAATCAACATTCCAGTCGAAGTTGCTAATCCAGATGTTGTAAGCAATAAGGGATGTGGTACACATACTCACATTTCCGGACCCGGTGAGAAGGCAAAGACAAAACCACCTAAACGTCCAAAGCAGCTTCGGTTATGCAAGCGTTGTGGTCTTTATGTCAACGACCACGACTCACGCAATTGCGTTAAGGTGGCCGCAATGAAAGCAACAAAGGCAGCTGCTGAACAACAAAGGCAGACCGCCCCTGGTGCCTCCCCCTCTGATTAAAATCTTTCTTTTCGTTTACTAGTACTATGTAATGGGAGACTCTCTTCATTTTGGCCTTCTTACACACATGTAACAGTCTTTTAACATCATCCTCCCCTTTTCTGTTACGTGTGTAAGAAGGTGGAACTATTTTTATCCCATTTATCATATCCAGTCTTGTAAAAACTTTATGGCCTTCGGCAGTTTGTGTTTTGTAGGCCAACTTTTGTGGACATCTGTTTGCTATTAGCAGGCTTATCTTATTATTATATGCATGGATAATTGTGGTTTTGGTTTATATTTTACAACAGCATCAAAACATATGCTTAACACATGTTAGCGCTGTACCTGGGGTTGTTTTAACTGTAAAGGATCAACACAAAAGGTTTTAACCACACCAATAACTTATATATTAAGACACATCAGGTTATAGAATTAAACTTCATAACTAGCCAACTTAACCACACATACTACTACTAGGTTACAACCGAACCTAAAACAATGGATCGACTACCGAGCCGTGACATCAACCCATTCCCAAAAAAAATATTAAAAATAAAAGAAAACGACGTTAGTATGTGGCCTACAAACATAGGGTTAAAAGGTTATCACAACTTTAACCACTTACCACATCCTAACTACCCCTTCTTATCCTCCATCTCTATGAAGCTTTTCATCATGGTGTGGCAACATCCTCATCATGAAAGTACAGAGGAGAGGGGCTGCGCTCACTCTCCCATGGGTCATGGTAACACCAGGACTGGATTGTTTCGGGTGAGTATGGACATAACGGGCAACCACATAATTCATGATCTGGATCCGTCAGCAACCTAACCAACTCATCTGGTAGCCCCTTCAAAATTTCAGCTTCTGGTAAAACGTGTTCCGTACGGCGTGACGCTTATTGTGAAACACCAGCTACATCAGCTACACTATTTGCTTCGCTCTCTGAATCATCGTCACCAGAAGCTCCTCCACTTTTCACGTCTTCGGGCTTCTTGTGAAACACTTTTCTTTCGTAGCACACCCCATACCGACCCTCACATGCTTCCTTCTTCTTTTGATTCAGCTTCTCCATGCCTGGTGGTGTAGACGTGACCTTATTTTTATAAGTGTCCATCACATTAGCATACTTTGGAACCACTAAAACTTTTTGGTTTACTGAAGTAGTGAAGTATTACAGAATATGACTTGGTTCTTCATTACACTACTTATAGAGGTATATCAATGATACATTTAATATAGTTGTTGTGACTTGACTTTGATGTGACCATATGGGGCAAAATAGCAATGGTTCCTTTTCCAATAAAGTTGTTTTCTAGCCACCAACCCCTATGTTAGTAGACTTCTGCCTCCAACTTTCCCCAACTTCCAAGAATCCTACTACATTTTGAGAATAGTGGGCCCCTTGAAAACAGGAAGCAGCATTTTTACATTTCCTTAAATGTTACACCTACCAATATATAATTGAAAACAGCCTCATTAAAAACATTATCAACTACATCAATAACATTCTAACACATGCAAGAATACATCAATATTCTTCAGAGTATAAAATAACCAAGTTAATAGACATCAGTTTTAGTTAGACAAAATTCGCATAGACAGTCTATCGCCAAAAGACCTGGTACATGCCACACCCACAAAACACCTATCCCACAATAAGTTTAAAGCAACATCCCAAAAGCAAAGTACATGACACACCCAAAACAAAGCTGGCACATTTAACGCTACACATATCCTACAGTAAATACCATTCACCGCCGAACACATGTTACTCTAATCGGCAATCCTGCTGGATTTTAGGTAGCAGCACATTCACCTCCGAACATAAGATGTGCGTAGCATACCTCTTTCTCAACTTCCGCACCTCCGCCATCTTCTTCGCCCCACTCATGCTGAACCCACAGTTAAAACTTTTGTTTTTCCCCATGTAGCACTCCATGTGACGCATTAAGAAGACCCCACAATCAGTTTTGTTTGATGTGGTCGCCCAACTAACCGGCATACGCTGGATGTTGCAGTAGTCAATGTCATCGGCTCGCGGATTCCCAACCTCCCAAAGGTGTTGCACAAACATATCTTTCTGCATATACAAATACAAGCCATGCTCAATATAAAAAACACATCTTGAATACAATCACACTTACGTTACAACATGGGTCATTTTAATAACTTACAAACTTATACGGTGTGTCCTTGTGGAGGTAGTATACATTATCTTCTATCGGATGTCCTTGTCTGGCTTTGTCATTATCAACAACATAAATTCCGGGGTCCCGTAACTCAAACACTAGCAAGTAAAAATGTTTATGCTCCAAGATCGGGAAGAAAACAATGCCGTTCTTTCTAAAATCAGGATCTTTTTCAGCGCTGTTAACCCCACCTTTTATTCCAACCCGGAACTTGTGCATCCGCGCCTCGACTCCACTTTTCTCAGTTGTTAACATCCACGGAAACTTTCACAAAAGAGAAATTAATAAGGATAAGCACTCGGCACACCGTAACTACTTTTCTACAGAAAACATAAATCTACACAAATAATGTCTATATTCAAATCACTCACCACAACTTTAGTACCAAAGAATTGCCTACTGTAAGCCTCCCTTGATTTCCGTTTCTCTTGGAAGTTTAGCACCTCCGCCCAACAGTCGATAATACCATCCGATACCTCATTGCCAGCGTTTAAACTCTTGAACATAGCCTGAGACGCTTCTACATGGGAAGGGCTTCGAAACAGCAACTCCCTGGTTTCATACGTACAGAAAAAAAATTAACTTCCATACCTTAACACATGTTAATGTAATTTAACTCATTTTTTAACAGTCTCCCCCTACTTACATAGCCATGTGTATCGGGCTATCTACATCATCAACTGACAACGTACCCTGTTCCTTCCGGCGGCAAAAATCAAAAAATTAACAATTAACTAGATCCATTGGGTTCAGGCCTTACACCCCTATTATACAACAATAAACCCCGTGGTAGTTCTACTTACATGTTTGCCTCCATTGCCCGCTTCCTACGAGAATGCCCATTTAGGAAGTGCGTTGGGGATTCATCAGTGTATATGTAATCCCACAAATTTGCCTCCTTCTTAGTGATTGGCTGACCCATGTCAACAGACCTTATATAGTAAGGTGATCTATTTGGTTCCGCTGCCACTTTCTCTCTAAAAGGCAGCTTCCTTTTTTGGGCCCCCAATTCAGCTAACATACGTACACGGTTTGCTAGCGGCAAATTGTCCTCCACCTCATTCGCATCACCACCCAATAATTCCACCCCAGCTTGCTCCTTGTGGATAGCAATTGCGGGGTCATATGAGCTCACCGGTTCTACCATTATAACCCTACTCAAGTTTGGGGTGGACTCCACATCGCCTAAACACGTATTAAAAAAAAACAATTCAGGTTACTTTGTAACCAATTTTTACACTTTCACAGTAAACAAAAATAGTCAAGCTTACCAGAACATTCGGGCGTTGTTTCTGTCCCAGCCATGTCATCCACCTTTGAACTTTTGCAACCTACATGTTCGATGCAAATAAGTATATTGAAATGACTCAACTAAACCAGCAATCCTAATCATTTTTTTGGTGAGTGTACCGGTTTGCTGTGACTCGTCAAATTCACCACCAATTTGTGTCATTCCAAGACTCCAATTAGGCCCATCGAAACCACGTTCATCAATCGATACATCGCCCCCGTCCAATGTTCTTACGATTAACACACGTTAACCCCAATAAATGTACCTAATAGCTAACACATGTTATAGCATAAAAAGCTTTTACCTTTAAAATCTGGCTGCCCCTCCTCTACCGCCGCTTTGCCTTTACCATCCATAACCACCTCCTCAAATTCACCGAAAGTATCTCCTTTCACAGAGCCAACCACCACACCAACACACTCTTCATTAGGTACGAAGGTTGAATGGAGTACGTCATGCTCAGTCTTACTATATGAACCTGCATAAAACATTCTTATCACATCTCATGCATAGGTTACTATTTTGAACCTGCCTAAACATTTAACCCTTACAATCACGGTGACTCTTATCTACAGTCGCCCTGCCTTTGCAGTCCGAAACCACCTGTTCATCCTTGTCGCTAACATCACCTTCCAAGGGTCCAAATACGACTCCACCACATTCTAACGTACTTGCATCAGTTGCATCCACCACTTCATGCTCATTCTTACTATTTGATGCTGCATAAACATTCTCGAAAAAAATAGAAATGGCTTAACGTGGTGCGTCTAGAGTTTTGTGGACCCCTACAAATAAGATGCTTTCTGAAGATTACCTTCATTGTCATTCCCTTCAACCTCATCAGTAAGCTTAACACCCATCCCATCACTTTTGTCTACCTGATCAGTAATCTTATCCTCTTTGAAAGCAGTCGCGTCTAAATCGGGGATCTGCTGATCATCGACCTTCTCATCCACATTTTTTTCAGGTGGAGGTTCATGTCCTGCTGCCTCCACACTATATGCATCTTGACCAACCAACCGCATGCCTGAGCTACCGTCAACTATCAAAGCAAGATCACACATGTTAAAACAGAATTAAACAATAAAGCACATTATAAAAAAACTAACAATCTTAAATTGTACGAAGAACTACCAGGTACACCCTGGGCCGCTGCTGCTTTTAAACGCAGTATCGAACGCATTAAACCGAACGGCTTGTAGACTTGTTCAACATCACTTTTATCCTCGCTCCATTGTCCTTCAATATGTTCCGCCCCACCCATACTACAATCACCCCCAGTTGAAATACCAGGCTCATGAACACTCTTATCATCGTGTTGCTTCTCAGTCTCGTTGCACCCTATAACATCACATTAATATTAAATGGGTTCAGACAACGCATCACCATCAATGTGTACTTATGTTTTCTTCCTAGGTTGCCACCTATACACTTAGCGGCAAACGTACAATGTATCTGGTAACACATGTAACACTTTATCTGTTTCTTTACCCCTATCCGTGCTTGGCCCATCAAACATCCTATTTGTCTTACGCCTTCTTGGGGTCACACAGCCTACTTCTGGCTCAGGAGCATCCATTAACTTTTTCAGTCGAGGAGATCTCCACACCCGCAACGAATTCCCAACATCTTGCAGCGTCTCAGCACACTCTTTGCCATCATGTGGTATGCTTGCTTGGCCCGCAACATCAGCTGCAACAACAACAGATGTTAAACAATACATTTCAGTCCCCTACGCATATTACAGGGACATAACATATGTTAGACAATACATTTCAACCACAACAGATGTTAAACAACACATTAACATGTGTTACACCATACATTTCAGTCCCGTATAAACATTACAGGGACATAAACTTTCTCGAGCACTAATCAACGTGTCACCATCAATGTGTACTTATGTTTTCTTCCTAGGCTGCCATCTATACACTTAACTATAAACGTACACTAAAAATGGTAACACATGTGACACTTTACCTGTTTCGTTACCACCAACCGTGTTTGGCCCATCACACTTTATATTTGTCTTGCGCCTTTTTGGGGTCACACAACTTTCTTCTTTCTCAGGAACATCATTTAACATCTCCAGTCGAGCAGATCGCCTCACCTGTAATGACTTCCCACCATCTTCCATCATTTCAGCAAACTCTTTTCCATCAACAGCTACGCTTGATTGCCCCGCAACATCACCTGCAACCACAACAGATGTTAATCAATAAGATCGGTAACACATTAACATGTGTTACAGTGTACAAGTCAGAAAGATAATAATCACACCTTCTATGCCATCAAAGTCTATGGCTGAAGATCCTACTTCTTTCAATCTCCTTTTACTGATCCTTTTGTTAAGCCGATTAAGTGACTTCCTGTACAAACTAGCTATTGGCGAACCATCCGAGAAATCGTCAACCACGCCATCCCCTACGAAAACGTTGCACATCAATAAATACGTGCCACATTAATCAAGTCAAATTTTTACAAACAATAACAGTGACTAACCAGCGTTCTGTCCCTCGTCAATGTGAATACTTTCATCATTTTTCAAATCTTCCAACACCTCATTGATACGGTGCGACGATAAATCTACCACTTGATCGTGATCTGTACTTGCATACGCTCTCTGTTCAAACAACCTTTCATACATTGCCTTCAACGTCTGTACTTCCTCGTCATCAGGGCTCTCCACACACATAGATTCCAACATACCCTCTATTTTGATTTTGTTCTTGTTTGTCACATTAATTAGCTGTCGTACCATCAACAGCCTCTCCTGTTTCAAAAGGTTAAAGCAACAGTTTCATACAAAAATTATATACTAATTGTAAAAAACACATGTTAGTGTATATAACTATACCTCCTTACTTGCCCAGTGTTCCACGTTATAGTTACTTGGAAGTGTTAACCCTTTAAACCCTCCCAGACCAAACCCACCAGCAAGTATTTCCAACCTTTCTCTCTCTCGCAATCTCTTCAAGTTCCAGAAAGCCAAAGGACACACCGCCTTGTCAACCTTCATCCCTGTGCAGTCAATGCTATCAACGTACAACAGCTACAAGTAACACCGATCAGTTCAGTCCGAAAAACAAGTAAGTATATTTAACACATGTTAATTCAGGACGTCAAAAACAATTTCACTTACTATCAGAATCGAAAGAGGCCCAATAAAGATGCTTTGAGGGTCAAGCCGATCCCAGGTATCTTTGCAAGTTTTCAACTTCTCTACCACCAGGTCACACCAGTCTAACTTTGCAAAATCCATTTCGTCATCTAGATACTCTAAGAGTTCTTCCCGTAAACAACTTTGTTTATGACAGTCAACGAGCACTGCCACAAAACACATTACAAAATCCATGCGGAAATCAAAATTGTCTTCGCCGTCGAACTCATCTATCATTTTCACCATCTTGGTTGGTGGTACCATTACACCCGGGTATCTCGCCCTCCAATCCGCAATGGCATCAACCAAGATAGGCAGCTTATCAAACGAACTAAGCTTTTTCCCACCGGTCGGGATCCCAAGTAACTGATGTATCACTTTCCTGTTTACCTTGATATTACTAGTAGGTGTACATATCACCATCTTATCGGGATTAAAATTGTTGACAACAAAATAACCTAACTTAGCTGGTAACCCATCAACGCTGAAAGTAAGTAAACGACCAAATCCCATTCCCCTGACTGCCTCACGTTGTTGGTCTGTCAATGGTCGTATACACTTATAAAATTGCAGTGGTGCGGATCACGTCCTTATTCCAAGAAATTCATCCTTCTTTGCTCGCTTAAGGGCTTTGGGAACTTTTGCTTGTTCGTTAACAACTTCTTTTTGCTTCCGTTTTTGAACTTTCACACTCTCCTCTGAAACTTTCTTTGTCCCTGACCGTAAGGTTCTCCCGCTTGATGTAGCTGTTACATCTACCCTATGTACTGGTATAACGTTTTATACAAAACAAAAACAACCATAAAATAATTAGTCGACTTTATAACCCTTTATGTCAAATCTTTATAACACAAACGGTAACATTACAGTTATAAGATCAAACATCCAACAATTAATCATTTGAACATCAAACAAAATGAAAGTAAATAAAAAATAACTAACCACGGGTTCTTTGCCTTCCTTTGCCAGAATTTTCATCCGCAATGTTTTTTTTTCTCTGCCAATTAACACATGTTAGGAAATGAAATGTAATCAGACCATTAATTCTTTGGCAGACAAACAAATCAAACCCAATGATCTTTGGTCTGTCCATTAATTGTTTAACACATGTTAGGCAAACTTCGGAAATTACCTAACCACGTTATAGAAGTTCACATTCATACACTAACAAAATGTGGCACATTTTTCAAACACCTAATCTAATAATCTTAACTTATTGTACCATTAATCCAATAACCTTAACATAATTTTCAAACTGTTAGGCAAACTTCAAACTCCCACTAATTATTTGGCAGTCAAACAAATCAAAGGCAATGATCTTTGGTCCGTCCATTAATTATTTAACACATGTTATGCAAACCTCTAAAATTAACTACCCAAAAATTAATGTACTTCCACAGCCAGAACTATACAAGGCAACTTTTTTTTCATAACCATTTAACACATGTTATACCAGTTCACATTGATACGCAATTTCCAACTATTGTAACCAAAAGGCACTTACCATTGATACTAGTATAACATTTTTTTCCCTACCATTTAACACATGTTATACAAGTTCACATTGATACGCAATTACTAACTATTGTAACCAAAGGTACTTACCATTTAACCGTCGTTTCCCAGTGGATGTTGACCCAGTGTCAGTATCTTCATACACTGCAAATGCAGCCAAACAAAAGTATGTTATGAACATAGCCTAATTCAACACACTATACATCACCTAAAACTACGTTCATGGTTTATACGCACATCAATACTAACCTAAAGCCCTCTGGGTCGGACCGAAGCGAGATTGTTGCCTGGGAGGAACTTGCTTGGAATCATCGGATATAATAAGAACACTACGGCTGGCAGACCTTTCCTGCCCTAATTCAGGTCTCCTAGTGCAATAGATAGAAAACAAAACAAAATCAGTTGACATTTTTGAAGGGGAATTCGATAGAACAAAACCCCCTTTTACAGGTCAGATTACAAGAACTAACCTTTTGCTTGAACTCTTGATCTTCCGTAATCGTTTCATTTTGAGCGAGGACGACAAAATTACGAACGATTTCCTCATTCTCCCGGATCCACACTATCGGCTTCTGTCTTAGGGTTAGAAGGCACCGATCGATGTTGTCTTGGCGATGGGGAAATATGAACAGTCTATCGGATGGGGGAAATATGAACAAAACTTCATATGAACAGTCTAGTGGGGAAGATAAAGATGAAAATATTTTTGAATTGGTTTGCAGTTATGATTTGACTGCTACTGCATGGCAGGGATTTGTTTTTCCAAGGTTCTATTGCACTACCGAAAATACCCTTCAGTGCTTTTCATGTGTATTATGTTATTTCTTTTAATTATAATTCTTTCCAAAATGATGAGAACCATTGATCAACTTGGATGAAACATAATCAATGGATGACAATGAGTTTGCAAAGTTTTCTAAAAAAGATAGAGTTTCCTATATAGTCAAGCCCTTCACTCTTATTTAAACATACACAAAATTGTCATAAGTATAAAGATGGTTTTCAGACCTTTAAATATTCTGTATGATTGTTGTTATATTAGTAGTATATGTTACTTTCTTAAAATTTATATAGGAAATGATGGTATCAAAAATAGCTATTTTGCTAAATATTTATATTAAATATACAATTATGTTAAGCACATATCTATCTATTATACTAAATGAATTCTCTTAGGCCACATGGGCTATTCTTAGTCAATCATTTTGTTGATGTGTGTAGGACCGGTTTCGGATCCGAACGAGTCGATCAGAGGCGTTCTCCTATGTTTCAGGTGCGGAATTACAAGAAACAAAGGTAGAAATAGCTTTAAAACACTGTTTGATTGATTGGATGACAATTACAGCTCAAATATCACACCGGCAGCACTTCGGCGTAGTTGTCAAGAGTCTCCTTATGATTTCGCTCAAGAGGACCCTATATATAGGGTGATGGTTTCGCTTATGTGACAGATCACATAAGCGATACCCCATGTTAGTGATTTCGCTTATGTGTCATGTACACATAAGCGATACCCTCTTGTACACATGAGCTAAATCATCTCTAACTACCTATATAATTTTACATATTCTCGTACAACGTGCCCTGATCTATACAATGAAATCTAAGATTCGATACAAGACGAAGTCAACAGATGTAGTGCATCAACAAACTCCCCCTCAGATGTTGACGAGTCGCATCCAGCACCAACTGTATCTTCAGTTCTTCAGTCTTGATCTATCTATGGACTTTTCCTAACTCTCCCCCTCAGATGTTCTCTTCAGACTCCCCCTCTCGATTTGCTGGTATTCCTTTGTTCTTCAGCACAATCTTCAGGATCTCTGTCTGTCTCTTAAAACTTCAGATATCAAAACCTGGCTTTTCAAAATCAAGTCTAATTCTCTTGATCAGATCTCTTGATTCCTTAAGTTCATCAGCATCAGGTCAATATCTGGAAAAATCTTAACCCAAATATAAATTTCTAAATTTAACAAATTATATGCACCAATACTAACTCACCCTCAAATTCACATCTCACTTTCATTTGATGAACCAATTGTAAAATTTCAAAAATAAAATTTTTCATTTAAGATTTACTCCCTCTTTACAATAATGTCATCATGTTTAGCACTTGAAATTTTGAAAATCAGCTTTTCAATATCAGTTGTCGAAAATCTTTTTGGATTTTTCAAAACTTATGCTAAAACACACTAAAATCTTTTTGGAATTTTTTGAATGTAAAGAAATGCAATGCAGTAAAGAAATATTTACAGACAATATTTTTGTGAGTTCGTGTAAGAGGATCATATCAGTTTATGACAAGTCACAAGTACCGTTGAGCTTAGTTACACATTAAGAATTAAACAATTCACTTAGATTGCCAATATACTGATCCACTTAAATTTTCACACAAATTTCAACTGATTTAGGATATGAGTTAGGTGTTTTAAGAACTTAAACTCATTCATGTGTCCCACCTCTTGAATATACTCCCGTATCCAGATCCCAATATTCAGTCTTACAGGTGAGTATACCACAGATGATATCTGTCAGGGGAATAAATTATAGTGCGAGGGCCGTGAGAGCTCAGGTCGATCTTTCGATACGCAGAGAGATGACGGCTTCGACTTTTGGTGTATCCCCTTTAGAGGATCTTTTGATTACAACAGCAATGACTATCAATTTTATTGTTTCATCAATTTGCTGTGGGCTGTGCTATATTTCAAGCATGCGGAAAGTATTCTCCGGGGACTAGGCCATTGCTTCCGCAAAATCAGAAGTCCCGGGATAATACCCCAGATATCACTGAGCATAAAGACCTAGTATCTCAGAATAAGGGATCTTTCAAACGAGATTTCAGGGATTACCTATATATCCAAGTAGTGTTCCCCACGAAATAAGCAAGCTTGAATTTTAGTTTATATCCCGAAAAAGCTTACTAAATGTGTAAAAACCTATTGGCATATCATCAGTGAGACCGTTTAATGCTATTTAAACATTACATTTCTTTAGCATACTGTGACTGTCTACTGATGTACTATCATTTCCTCTTTTCACAACAAAACTCGTTTGTCATTTTATCATGTTTTTGTCTTTTTCAAATTTTCAAATGTTTTTGGATTTTCTGAAATTTTCTACTCCCCCTAAAATGCAAACACATTTTAGGAAATTTAAAAATAAACTGTACAAAAACTTGACAACTGACATCGAATCCCATCAAATCGCCATTCACTATGCATAAACAATCAGAGCTCCCCTTATCACAAACCATTTTCTCATTTAGATTTCAAAACACTTAAGTTTGTTTTAATCAAAATGATTTTTCCGGAAAATGAGTTTGTATTTACCACTTGTAGGTTTACCACTTGTTAAGTATGGGGATATGGTTCATCATCTTGTCAGTTTTATCAACTGTAGTAAATCAAGTACAACTTAATGTCCTTGATTCACTGTTTGCAATTAAGCAACCTCTTACCACTTGTAAGAATATCCAACATTTAAAACATATGTAGGAATAAACCATCTACACAAACCATTTTACCAATCAAGATGCCGATTCCTGCTTCACATTTACCAACCTGGAAGCTCCGGCAATTCCTGCAGTATGACTTGCCAAAATTTAACTATTCACAAAAACAATTTTCAAGAAAGATGCCGATTCCTGATCCGCGATATAAACTTGGGATCTCCGGCAAGTCCTGAGACTTACGGAAAACAAACTTCCACCCAAGTCTTCTCAGACTTGGTGGATTCCAATTCCTATTTAGTAGGGTTATATGTTGCCTTTTTAGTTGCATAATAATCTTTAACCCCTTTAACTTTCCCATCAACCATTTTTCCAAAAAATTTCTTAACATTTCCTTTCAGTGATGGAATTTCCACATCATCCACTGAACCTTTCTTTTCCACCTGTGACTCATCTGATTTTGTGGAATCAGATTCATTGCCAGATTTTACATCAGATTCTTTAACAACCCATTTTTGATTGTCAAGATGAGCCTTTTTTTTGTAAAATCTTTTAGAACTTTCACCAACTTCATTTTTTGAATTTTCAAAAATTTTGAAGTTTGTAGTTGGTGAAACATTCTTTTCAACCAGTTTTTCTTTGAGTTTATCGGATACTCCCTGTTTTCTGTTGTCTTTGTTTGGACAGTTGTGAGCAATGTGTCCAGCAACTTGGCATTGAAAACAGATCCTTGTATCTCTTTGCATAAAATCTCTATCTGGATGAAACACTCCAGTCCCTGTTCTCTCCCTTTCAGCAAAGAATTCTTGATTTGTCTGTCTCCAAAATGAACTATTTTGTTCTTCCTCTGCTGTTGTACCTAAAACAAATTTAGTAACTGTTTTAGAGAATTTTTCATTTTTACCATTTTCTGGAGGAATAAAACCTAAACCTTTCCTTTTGTAATTACGATTTTGGTTTGATTTCTTTTGAAATTCAGAACCAGAATTGTAATTCTTTTTCCCTTTTTTTTTGTTTAACCTTTGTTGTACTCTTGAAGTGTATTTTTTAGGTTTTTTATTAAGATGAAAATCTTTAATTTCAGAAATATTAATTTCTGTCATTTTAAAAACCTTTTTGATCATGTCAAAACGAACACTTCTTATTGGAAACTCTTTGTCAAAGTATAATTTGTCCGAATTATTTAAAGTATAAGCAACTTCAAATGTTCCATCATCCAAATTAGCCTTTGATAATAAAAATTCTTTACTATAGGACCGTTTAACCGTTGGATTTGAACTGTTGACCGACGAACTTGAACCACCAGACTCAAACTTTGACTCAACCACCTCCTCAGTATCCAACACTTGATCAACCACCTTTTTGATTAACTCAGACTCATGATCAGTATCAGACGAGGTAAATGTGATATCAATATTTTCTGGTAAAACGTCAGTTTCCTCTGATTTTAACTTTATATTGACTGCTTTTTCAACTTGCTCCTCATTTGGTTTCCTAGGAGAATAACCTTCCCAGATAGGAGGCGGACACTTGTTATACTTAACAGTCGATTTCTTACCAGTCTCTTTCTTTTTCCTTTCATCTTCAAATGCTTCAAAACCTGCAACAGTAGGATAAACTCTATCAATCACATAGTCAGAACATGAATAACTAAGAAGTAACCTTCTGATTCTTTCGTTCTCAATCTTTTCATTTTCCAAATCCTGCTTCAGTTTTACATTCTCTTCGATGTAATGATTGATTGCCTTTTGCTTTTGCATCAAAGTTGAATTAGTCATGGTTAACGCCTTTTCTCTTTCTGAATTTGTTGTTTGAAGACTAGTCACGGTTCTGTTCAAAACACTGTAAGATTCTTTCACATAATTGATGTCAGACAGCAACTTCTCTATCAATCTTTCTCTGTCAAACAACAACACATCTTTATCTTCACACTTCTTGCAAACTTCCGAACACTTCATGCAAGGCTTCTCAACCTCAACAATCTTCTCAACCTCTACAGTCTTCACCACTTCAATAACCTTTTCTTCAACAATTTCTTTTTCAACCTCAGTCACCTTTTCTTCTTCAACAACATTTTCATTCTTCAAATCTTGTTGTTGTTCTTTTTCAGCTCTTTTCTCCTTCAGCTTCTCCAATCGTTCTGCAAAATAGAAATGAAAACTTTCAGGAGATAAGTGACTTTTAGCGACATTAATATGTTTTTCTTCATCATTATCACTGCTGCTATCAACTGGTGTCTGATCAAACTGTGTAGATTTTTCAGACTCAGTATCTGAACAACCAGAATCAACTGATGTTTGATCAAAAACAACTTCTTTTTCTGAACTATCATCATTTTGAACACTCTCATCAGAACTTTTCAAACTTTCTTCATCACTGTCAGAACTTTCATTAAATGCATCAGATTCTTCTTTCACACTATTCACTGTCTCACCAATAGATCTCATCCACGTAGCAAACAAATCTGGTTCTTTGACTATCTTTGCAATAAATGCTTTGAAACCACCTTTCTCATCCACAAACATATCCCAGCTAAACCCTTCAGGTAATTCTTCATCATTCTGATCTACCAAACATGCTGAGTTTTTAGAAGATATGTATTTGCTCCAGTTGAAATCTACCAAGCATCCTTTCTTCGAATCTTCAATCTTTCTACCATGAGCCGTTTGTGAATCTTGTAATTGACCAACTTGCTGATAGATGGCTTTCCGGTAGTAGTCTTCTTTTTCGAACGGATTCTGAGCACCACTCACTTCTCTGTTTTTGCACTCCCGTTTGAAATGACCTTTTTGCCTGCATCTGAAACAAGTAACTTTAGATTTGTCAAATCCTAAATTAGAAACACAAGCATCAAGAAAATCATTTCTTCCAGTGATTGTTTTGAACTTCTCAGCCCTTCGAAGAACACTAGCAAGACCCCACTTAATATCCATGAGTTCCATTTCTTCAGCATCTATCTGATCATAATCCTCCTTTGTCAACATAGGATTTCCAATTCGACCAGCTACCAATCCCTCATAGGATACCAACACCGAACCAAGTAGAGCCATGTGATCCTTTGCTATGTCTTCTGAAAAACTTTTACCTTCTGGCAGATTGAGAGCTATATTGCACTGAATCACACAACCATTTCCCATCTTTGTGTTTTCTGATGAAGTCTTTGGATTAAAACTTGGATATGATGAGAAACTGCTACTGCTTTTGTTTATGCTTTGATCAGTTTGTTCTGTAGCATTCTCAACACTATATGCAGTCTGAATCTTAGGACTTCTATCAGCTTCTGATGTAGGAACACTGCCTTTATAATACATCTTCACATCCTATTGACCACTTGGATTATTCATCCTAGCGATCTTTTGCTGTTCCAGATCCTGACTTTCAATCTTTTCAATGAATTGAGATATCGATAAACCATCATAAACACCCGTATTTTTCAGTATCATCAAATACGTTCCCCACTCTTTCTGTGGTAAAGCATCAGCTAGCTTATCAACCCATTCCTCATTTTCCTTTGTGATGTCCATCATTGACATTGTTCTCACCAGATGACAGTACCTTTCAATTAACTTCTTCGTGTCTTCCCCAGGCAGACTTGTAAACAGATCAAATTCTTTTTTAAGTAACGACTTCTTGTTCTTAATCATATTTGCACTTCCTTCAACCTTTACTTTCAAAGCATCCCAAATCGACTTCGATGTTTTATCATGTTGAAGAAGTATGAATATGTCTTCTTTGATCGCCTGTTGTAACAAGCTAATCATCATTTTTTCAGCCCGATACATCTCTCGTTCTTCATTGCTGAAATCTGAAATCTGTTTAATTGTTTGTAACTCAGTTCTTGGTAAAACGTACTTCTTCAAAATGCACTCCCATGATCTCAAATGATTTGCTTGAACCCAGTTTTCAAACCTATCTTTCCAACCATAATATTCCTCAATACCCATAAGCTTTGGCGGTTTCTGTGTAGTTCCCGTCTCATTCTCTAAATTCACAGCTTTAGCAATTGAAGATTGACCCGTCGGTGTTGCAAATGCGTTGTAGAATTCAGTACTCATGATGACTTATCAAATTTTTCAACACTGTGTCTTAAAAGCGAAATCAGTTTGTAAGTTGCCACAAAAGCGAAACCCTAAAGTGACGTTTGAGCGAAACCCCAAGTTGTACGTTTGAGCGAAACCTCTGATTACCACTAAAGCGAAAACTCAAATTACCACAAAAGCGAAATCTCAAATTACCACAAGAGCGAAATCGCTGTGACACAAGAACGATACCCTGACCTCAAAAGCGAAACCCCTTCGAACCAGAATTTAGGCTATTTTACTTAGAATCTAAGTCTCAAACTTTCCAGGGTTTGTCTATGCAAGATTATCTATGTGCTGAACAATTTTGATCCAATTTTGACCATGAAAACCCTCTGAATTAAGAAAAGTATGTGTAGAAGTGAGAAAAACCAAATGAAAACCATAAGAAAACAAGCTAATTTCAGCAGAACTCCTCCTCCTGAGCTCTGATACCACTTGTAGGACCGGTTTCGGATCCGAACGAGTCGATCAGAGGCGTTCTCCTATGTTTCAGGTGCGGAATTACAAGAAACAAAGGTAGAAATAGCTTTAAAACACTGTTTGATTGATTGGATGACAATTACAGCTCAAATATCACACCGGCAGCACTTCGGCGTAGTTGTCAAGAGTCTCCTTATGATTTCGCTCAAGAGGACCCTATATATAGGGTGATGGTTTCGCTTATGTGACAGATCACATAAGCGATACCCCATGTTAGTGATTTCGCTTATGTGTCATGTACACATAAGCGATACCCTCTTGTACACATGAGCTAAATCATCTCTAACTACCTATATAATTTTACATATTCTCGTACAACGTGCCCTGATCTATACAATGAAATCTAAGATTCGATACAAGACGAAGTCAACAGATGTAGTGCATCAACAATGTGGACACCCTCTTTGGCCAGAGAATTCATCTTGGGCGCCATTCTCTTTTCCTTAATTTTCCTTTCACGCGGCTTCTTAGACACGCTTTTCATCCATATCATTCAAAAACCCTAATTTTTCTTTAATCCTCCTGAACATCTCTGATCTCTCCCTAACTCTTTCGTTTTCTTTCATGGAGATAGCGATTTCATACATCTGTGATTGTCTTATACACTGATTAATCTCTAGCAGAGGCGATTCTCGTCAAAACGATTAATGGAATCCCTGAAGTGTAACCAGTGGAATTGAATCCAGGTATGTTTATTGTTTTTTACATCGATTATTCAACCTGTTAATCTTACAATCCTATGAAACTTGTGGTGTTGGTTACTCTCCTTCCTTTCAGCCGTCCATCGAGAAACCCTAAAATCTTCAGAAAAGTTTGAAGCTTGAGAGAGAGAGACAATGGAAACAAGTGGTGGTCGGAGCCATCCATCCAGTGGTGATGTTTGGGTTCCGATTAGAGCATTGGCGACGTTGGCGACGGCTAGGTTTCTTTCACTTAAAGGTAATTTCAAGGACTTATGTTACTTTTTTATATGATCTGTACTTGAATTTTGTAAATTAAATTAAGGGTTTAAGGGGATTCTTAAGATTCGTGAATATTAGAGATGGTCAAGGGGCAACACCTTTGCATTTGGCTACCCGTAAAGAAGTTATTTATTTCCGATTTTTTTTAATGACGTTCTTTTGATTTTTTCGCATTTAACCAGCCCCAAATTTTTGTCAGCAATAACCCATAATGGAATCAAGTTTGTAATCTTTGGATTTTGTTTGTTATTTATTATTTGATATTTCCTCCATGTTATTTGTATATATATTGTTTGTTTCATATTATTCGATCGATCGCCGTAGTATTTGTGCATCTGAAACCCTAACTTAGGTTTTGACTTTGTTGTGATTCAGGAAACGCAGCGGTTACTCAGCGAACCAGGTGAAGTTGTTTTTGTTTTTGTAATTTTTTTGTGTGTATTTTGTGTGTTTTGGAATTTTGGTGACTGAATTTGCATGTGGATCTAGATCAGTGTGAGTCTGTGTTGTTATTTGGAAGTGTGTTTGTGTTTATTCTTTTTTATTTTGGTTGGTGTAGCTCCGGGGATAAGTGCGTCGCCGTCCGAAGATAATATGCGTTATTTTAATGTTATGATCCTTGGTCCAAGGCAGTCTCCTTATGAAGGTGATCTAACTTTAATTGCATTTTCAGTTTTAGAGTTCATTTTTTTTTTTGGTTTTTGCTCCCAACGATTACTCATAAATGTTGAATTCAAATTCTTGAAGTTGCTTTGTTAAATTGGAGTTTTTTTGGTTTTTTGGACTTGCAGCCTAACCAGAGGTGGTGGATGAATAATGTAAATGGCAAGTTGTTGCCTGGTTTATGATAACTAACATGCTAAGAATCACGTTAACCTCATTCAAATATATCTTGATGTAGGTAATTTACAATTGGCAGTTCTTAGATATTTTGTATAGTTCAATACTTTGGGTGATTTGTTTTAAAGTCAGGGGGTGTTTTGTTTGGAGTTTGCTTACCAATTAATTATGAAGTTTGATTTTGCTTATTTCAGGTGACTTATGCTATGAAATTTTCTTTTATATAAATCTCATTTCAAATATAAAAATGAAAACGTTTCTCAAATATGTACACTTAAGTTAAACAGTTTTGTAAAGCTTTAAAATTTCTTCAGTTCAAAATTTTCCATGTCCAAGAGCGTTTGGCTCTGTGTTTTGAACTGACTATGTGACATTTAAAACTAATATTCCTAACTAGAACTATTTGATTTAAACACTAGAAATACGATTATCAGTTGTCATATCATCAATGCATATATCATATGATCTTACCCTTTCCGTTCAAATTTTCTATAAAACTAGGGAATTGTAAAGTTTGCTAAGGTCCTTGGACAAATGGGTGCCAAAGTAACCTCGACAGAGAACCCAATGACAGTGAGAGGGCACCTAGGAACCCTTCAAGAAGGGGACACTTGCGTCCAGTGGATGTTAACAGTTAACATGAACAAAATGCCAGGCGTTCCACGAATCTTGCTGACGTTGCCCTTTATGTTGACGGATCCACAACCATTAGAGATGGTATGATTGAGCATTACATATCTTGAATTATTTTTGCTTCCATAATTGGAATTTACCACATATTCTTAGTCTGAAATATTGTTGTTTTGGATTAAATGTAAGATGGATGCGCTAATCACATAAAGCAATATGTACCTATGTATTAAACGGTAGATACAAAGATTTCCTTTTGGTAAATAATAGTTCATAGTACCATTTCCTCTTGATATTTGGCAGTGGCTAGCTGAAGAGTAAAATAAACAGAAAGGATGATTGCCATTTGCACAGAACTAAGAAGCTAAGAAAGGTACAAGTTAATCATTAATATTATAGTCATATTACTCTTAAACAACCTTCAACATGTTATTGTTTAATGCTAAAACACTCTTTTGCCCTTGGAACCTTTTAGTTGGGAGCAACAGTTAAAGAAGGGCCAGATTGTTGTGTGATTACTCTCCATTACTCTTCAAAGTTGGTTTCCAAGAACTTATCTTTCATAGTCCCAGTGTCTATTTACGTATATTTCGACCATGTTGGTGCACTTGTGTCTGTACTTTGTCTGTATTTTGTCATGATACCAAACGATGTCTTTGTTAGTCTTGTAAGTTTGACCAAGTCAACCATCCTCCGGTTTGACTTGGCCAAACAGTTAAGCAATGGTTGTAATATGTCTGTGTCGAAGGATGTGTCATCGAAGGATTGTTTAGATCCTTCGATGAGCTCAAAAGATGAACCTTCGATGGATGAACCTCGAAGGATATCATCCTTCAAGGTATATGTGATCCTTCGGCAGGTTTCAGATCGACAGATGATCTTACGATCAGTGTGTCTGATCCTTCGACCAGACGAGCTGTGATGGGTATATATACCCATGTGTTGTGTTCACTTCATAAGTGAGAAGACACTAGAGAGACAAGAGTGAGACAGGGAACACACACACACTTAGAGAGAGTTTGCAGAATAGATTTGTAAACATTGGGCTTGTAACAGACCTTTCATACGTATTAATACAAGTGGTGTTAATCGGTGAAGTTTGTGTGTTGTGTTTGTGCTTGTTCTATCTCGGTTTGCATGCTAGCTTGGATTCCGCACTTGCTAGTGTGTTTGACATAACAAGGAATAGGTTTAACCTCAACCTCCGAGGGACCTACAAGTGGTATCAGAGCCGTGGCTCTTTTCCTTGTTAAAAACCGGGTTTATACAAGACTTTGGAGTGTTTTGGACAAAAACTCACTTGGTTTAGCACCCGTTTTTTTTACTGTTTTTCTCGCGTTTCCAGACGTTAAAACGTGTTCTAAACTAACCGGGTGTGTTAAAGAAAGGGTTGGGTAACTTAAAAACTTGTTTTTAAGAAATTTGGTGATTTCCGGCCAAAATTCCGGCTTCTCCGGTGACCGGTTTCTGGATAAGTCTGTCCTTTTTGGCTAATATTTTACTGTTCAAATCTTATTTTTGGCAGAAAGTATGGTCTGAGCATACCTTCTGCCGAAAGATTTCACCAACCCATCAACTTTTTCACCAACCTGTCACTTTTGTCAACTGTGTCAGTGCAGGTCGAAGGATATCCTTCGAAGTCGAAAGATCATCTTTCGATCAAGGGAGGTTCGATAGATAATCATCATTCGAACATCCTTCGAAGTCTGTGACTTATCCTTCGATCCAAGGAATCTTTTCGAAGCATATATCTTTCGGTCTACAGTTCTTTTTCGAAAGATAAGGATCCTTCGTTTGGAGAATCTTTTGAAATCTTTGTTCGAAATTCAACAGTGATCTTTCGAACACTGTTGATCCTTCGAACAAGTCGATCTTTCGTCCTTAGTCTGTTTATGTTTAACAAGTTTGTGATTTTCAGGTAGTATTATTCTTGATCAAAAATGAATCCAAGATGGGGTACTCCGGTAAATACAGATATGTATTTTGGTACTCCGTCTCCCGCACCGGTATCTTCTCAAGCTAATGCAACTTCTACCGGTCAATGGGCATTCGTATCAAATCAAACTCCAAGTATTCAAAGCATTCTCTTAAGCGAGAGCGAAACCGGAAGTTTGAATCGGCCTCCAAAGTTGATGCACTTATACGAATATCCAGGATGGATTGACAGATTTCATACATATGTCCTTGGACAAAATACAGAATTGTGGTTGCGGTTCATCACAGATTTCGATCAAACAATAGAGGTTGCCGCATCATCTGCTGCTACGTTTGCAGACCTTACGGAAGATCAGAAGAAGGTCTATGATTTGGAAAAGAAGGCATATGCCATTCTTACTCAGGCGTTAAGTAAAGATATTTATCATCAATTTGTCAGTTACAAGACAACGAAGAGGTTGTGGGACGCATTGAAGACAAGGGGCGTAGGAAATGAAGCGACACGTCAATTGAGACGTGAGTTGTTAAAGAAAGAGTTTGATGGTTTTACTTGTATGGAGAATGAATCTTTAGGAGATTTGACAAGTCGATTTAATCATTTGCTGACTGAATTGGCAAATTTTGAGGTTGTCACAACTCCAGCAGAGATTGTGAAAAAGTTTGCAGATGCGTTGCCACCTCAATGGAATACTTTCTTGGAAATCATGAAGTACAATGGTACTTTAGCTACAACGAGCTTCAATGACTTTGTTCAACTCCTGGAAAACAAGAATCAGGAGGAAACTCTCAAGGCAAAAAGAGTTCCCGTGCCACAAAATCCTTAAATGTATTATGGAACTTCTAGCACTTCTACAAAACCTTCTTCACACGCTCCTATTCAAACAACGTTTGTGTCTAGCACTGACATGTATGGCAATGCTATCCAAGTTCCGGTCAAGCCTCCTCGAACAGACATGTATGGAAATCCGCTTGAACCAGTTCCTCAACCAGTACCACAACAGCAAAGCCAACGACCTATCAGAGCAACTGATATGTTCGGAAATCCATTACCTGTTCGATCTACCGGACCAACAGACATGTATGGGAATCCACTTCCTCCTCAATCTACCGGACCAACAGACATGTATGGGAATCCACTTCCTCCTCAACAGCAAGCGTGTTATGGAAGCACATCATCTGCTGGTCAGCAATCAAAGCCAAATACAGTACGGCTCGACACCTCAAGCTTTTCTAAAGTCAGTGTGGAAGTAGCAAAGGAACACATGGAGTTGCTAAACACTTTGGTGAGCGCATACTGTGGATTAGTGGAAGGTCAGATTGGTAACATTAATCTGACACAAGAAAACTATCAGCAGATCGATAAAGAGGAGATGGAGATGATGGACATCAAGTGGGCCTTTGCCAGTGCTGTTAGGCGAGCAAAGGATTTCATGGAAAGAACTGGCAGAACCAGCTTGGAAAGCAAGAAAGACACCAAGTATGTGTTTGATAAGCAGGCTGTTAAGTGTTTCAACTGTGGTGAACGTGGTCATTTCAAACGTGAATGTACGAGGCCATCTCAACATGGAAACCAAAATCCTTTCAGAGGTCAAGGCAACAGGGCAAATCAGAACCAAGTAAGGAACAATGAGCGCACATTGGTGCCTGTCAACAACCAGAGTCAAGCAGGACCGTCTAATGCCAACCAGGCACTTGTGGTTCAAGTAGATGAAGGTTGTGATTGGTCAATCCAGTTAGGAAATGATGCTCCAGATGGAACAGCTTGCTTTGCTGAAGTTGTCAAGGATCTTAAACACGCCAGTGGTGGAGAATCTTCCACCAATGGTGATGAATCTTCTGAAGATGAAGACAGCTCCGGTTACAGTGGAAGTTCAGATGAAGAGTCCTCGAGTTCAGGGAATGATCAGGAAGATGACACATCAACTGCGTCAGTTAATGCAGATATTGATGAGCTATTGGAAGAAGCTGCAGCAGGAATTCAAAGAAGATCTATTTTGGTGGATCAAGCTGCTTATTCTTCGTCTTCTCTCCATTCAGCCTTTATGGCTAATGTCGACAGTTCATCAAGTCAGGTATGTGTCGATGAACCCACTTCTGTTAGTTGTGATAAGTGTGATAATTTGCATGTTAAATGTGCTGATTTAGAGACAAGCATGTCTGAGTTGCAAGGCAAACATGACGCTTTACAAGCTAGTTTGTTTGACTTGCAAGACAAACATGCTTCATTGAATGATAAGTGGTGTGAGTTGCAAAGCAAACACGAGGCTTTGCAAGAGAAATATGATGTGACATTCATCCACAATCAGAAGTTAACCGTGGATCTCTCGAAGTGCACTGAAGCCAACATGTTCTATGAAAACCATGAAAAGGAATTTAAATCGATGATTGAAACATTAAAGAAACATAAAACAGAACTGACAAAAATGGTTTCCAGAAAACAAACTGACATTAATTTGTATATAACTCGTCTTGAGGTAATGCAAAAGGAAATGGCTTGTGTTAAAACTGAAAGTGAAGCGATCCGACTCAAGTTAGACAGTTATTTGAGCTCTAGCTATGTGTTGGATCACATCATTGACGTTCAGAAAGAGAAACGGGATGTCACATGCATAGGTTACAAGTAATGTCCACCACCCGTGAGAAACAATTATGATGCCATGCCTGATGAGGAGTATAGAACTCACTTTGAACCATCTGTTCCTTTGGACGTTGAGGAATTTGCAACAGGGCTTGGATACAAGAAAGAAGTTTCATCAGATTCGGATGTGTCAGCAGATACATGTGTGTCTTCTGCTGAACAGAATCAGGATCCTCCAGTTGTTGTTGAGGATGCTGATTCTTCTGATGATGAATCTGATGATACTGATTCAGCAAAGTCTGATGCGGTAATAAAAGAAGAGGACATACCTCTTGAGAATCATATTCTGTGTGATCCTCCTGCAAAACCCGCTAAGACTGTTGCAGTCGAGTCCTTGTCTGCACAAGAGTCGGAGAGTGTGGATTTGCTGTACACTCTTGTTGGTGATAATAAAATTTATTCTGACAAAGATTTTCCTATTAAGAATGTAAATCAATCCTTAATCAGTAAAGTTTTTGAAAATTCAACAAGTAAATTTCTGGGTAAGAAAGGATCACACGTTGTGGTAACACAGTGCCCTCCTATCCCAAAGGCCGAAGTTCGAAAACAATATGGCAATCAGAAATTACCAACAGTGCAAAAACAGCAAAATCATACCAAACCAAAAGGTAAAACACCGACTCAAAGTCAAAGGAAGCCGAATCAGAAGAAGAACAAGAATGTGAACTTTGTGAAATCTAAGGGAACGGACAAAATTGAAAAGTTTGAAAATCAATCTAACTTAGATTTTGTCAAGAAAGCAACAGTGATGAAAAGGAATGAACCAAATAGTTCAAAACCTAGTACCTCGGGATCACAAAGTTCATCATCGGCAAGACGATCACATGATACTTCGGGGTTTGTTGAACGAAGATCATGTTTTGAATGTGGTACAATTGGACACATAATTCGAAATTGTCCGTATCTTCATAAATTAAAAGCCAAAGAAGATGATCCCCGTGAACACAATCACCAAAAGCGATCTGTTTCTGTAAAACAAGATCCCCGACGTGTAAGAGAAAGGGAAAAGAAACAGAAACGCCAACAAGTCAAGGTGATTGAAAAGGCACTTAAAACTGATGTGGTTCAAAAACAATCTGTTTCAGTTAAGCCAGAAAACTCAAAATTTTCAAAAACTTCAAACAATCACGAAGTTAAATTTTCAAACAATAAAACTGGTAAAACTCAACAGACATGGAAACCTAAATTGACCACAAGTTCAGAGGGACCATCACAATTTATGAATCATCAAAGAATAGAAGTTATTGTTGTTGATGAAAATGGAAGACCCAAGACCACAATGGCTTGGGTCCCCATCTCCAACTAATCATGTGAGTTCATGTGCAGGGTGTTCCAGGAGGAACTATCAGTAGTCATTGGATTGTTGATAGTGGGGCATCCAGGCACATGACAGGCGACATGAAGCTTCTCTACGACGTTAAATCTATTAGAGGAGGTTATGTTGCTTTTGCTGGAGATAAAGGCGGATATATTACGGGTGAAGGAATGATTTCCAACGGGGTTGTTAGCTTTGATAAGATCAACTTCGTACAACAACTTGATCACAATCTTCTTAGTGTTTCTCAAATTTGTGATAAGCAGTTCTCAGTACACTTTGATGCAAATGGATGTTATGTGTTGAAACCCGGCTTCAAAATTCCAAAAGAATGGATTCTCTTGTCGGCTCCAAGGATAAATGATCTGTATGTCCTTGATATGAGCCAAGCTATCACAACGTCTGCACAAGCAACTTCTTTCGTTTCCAAAGCCACAGAAAAAGACTCAATCTCTTGGCACAGACGAATGAGTCACATTCACTTACGCAAAATGAATCATTTGGTGTCAAATGAATTAGTGAATGGTGTTCCTCTTAAAAACTTCCATCTTCAAGACGTCTATGTCTCGTGCCAGAAAGGAAAACAAACGAAGAAGCGACACCCTACAAAGAAAATCAACACGGCGGCTGTTCCTCTTGAACGTTTGCACATGGATTTGTTCGGTCCTGTCAAGCACAAAAGCATTAGGAATGATCAGTATTGCCTCGTGATAACTGATGATTATTCAAGATTTTCTTGGGTGGCGTTCATGGCACATAAGAGTGAAACCTTCGGTATTATCAAAAACTTGATCATTCAGATTGAGAATCTATATAAGTTGAAGGTTAGGCGGATACGTAGCGACAATGGTACAGAATTCAAAAATCATGCCATGGCGGAGTTTTGCACTTCAAAAGGTATTCTTCACGAATTTAGTGCAGCTTACACTCCTCAACAGAATGGCGTCGCTGAACGTAAGAACCGCACATTGATCGAGACTGCTAGGACAATGTTAGTAGAGTCACAATTGCCGATTCCATTCTGGACTGAAGCTGTGGCATCTGCATGTTATACGTTGAACCGAGTCCTTACAGTCAAAAGGCACAAGAAGACCTGTTTTGAGCTTATTAACAAACGGAAACCAGATTTGTCATACCTTGAACCGTTTGGAGCTCCGTGCACAATGATCGATCCTAATGGAAAGTTTGGGGCAAAAGCCATTGATGGATACTTTCTTGGGTATGCCACCCCGAACTTAAGAGTCTGGAATCTAGAGACTAAAAGGGTCGAGGAATGGTCTGAAGTCAGAGTACAAAGGCACACTTTACCAGTCAAATGTCCTGGTCAGCCTTGGATGTTTGAGTACGATGACTTTTTCAATTCGATCAATGTTGAAGCAGTTGAAGAAAATGCTGCAGCAAGGATGTTTTTCGAGAGTGACAATGCAACAGATTCACCGTTGGTTCGTCCCATTATTGTCAATCAAGAACCATCTTCAGTGAACAATAATGCTCTCGACAATGAGGATTTTCACGATGCTACCGAATTGAACGAATCTTCAGAGGATGACGAATTTCTCGATGCAGATCAAGAAGCTCCAACGACAGCAGTACATGGTACTTCAGAGGGTACACCTCCAGAGGATGTCCCTAGAACAGCTGAAGCTACTGCATCATCCTCTTCGTCAATTCCGGGCCTTGAATTGATTGTTGATCTCAATCTCAACAATCTGGGTACAAATATTCCAGTTCAAGATAATCCAGAGACAAGGATTCACAATACCCATCCTCAACAAAACATCATCGGAAATGTACAAAGTGGCGTTCAAACAAGAAACATGTTGCGAAACAACAACAATGCAGGCTTGTATGCAACTATCCGAGAATCTGGTCAACAAAATGATTGGTCTTTCGCGTGTTATGTCTCACAGGAAGAGCCAAGAACTTGGAAAGAAGCTTTGAAAGATAACTCTTGGGTTGAAGCAATGCAAGAAGAACTGCAACAATTCCAGAAGCTTGGTGTCTGGAAACTCGTAGAGAAACCTGCTGGCTACAAGAAGATTGGTACCCGTTGGGTGTTTAAATGCAAAAAGGATGACCGTGGAGTCGTTATTCGGAACAAAGCAAGGCTAGTCGTTCAAGGTTTTCGTCAGATAGAAGGGATCGACTACAACGAAGTGTATGCACCTGTTGCACGTCTAGAAGCAATTCGGATTTTTCTGGCTTATGCCTCATTCAAAGGTTTCAAGGTATACCAGATGGACGTGAAAAGTGCATTCTTACATGGTGTGGTGGAAGAAGAGGTGTACGTCGAACAGCCTCCTGGGTTTGAAGATCCTATCCATCCCGATCGGGTTTGGTTGCTCAACAAAGCTCTCTATGGTCTTCATCAAGCACCGCGAGCTTGGTATGCAACCTTATCTAATTATCTGCTGGAGAATGGATTTCGCAGAGGTCTTATCGATTGTACTCTTTTCATCAAAGAACAAGATGGAGATCTTCTACTGGTACAGGTATACGTTGATGATATTATATTTGGTTCTACTAATGATGTTTTGTGTAGGAATTTCGAGCGCATTATGCAGGATAAATTCGAGATGAGTGCTATGGGGGAAATGACTTTCTTTTTGGGCCTACAAGTACAACAAACCGAGTCTGGGATATTTATCCATCAGACTAAATATGTTGGTGACATCTTGAGCCGGTTCCAGATGTCCGATGCAACGCCCATCGGTACCCCATTGCCGCAAAATCACGGAATTACTCCAGACTTGAAGGGTGAAGCTACTAGCCCCTCATACTACCGCGCGATGATCGGATCTCTTATGTACCTCACAGCATCAAGACCAGATATAATGTACCCAACGTGCCTGCTTGCCAGATATCAGGTCAACCCGAAGGCCTCACATCTTGCAGCTGTAAAAAGGATTTTTCGTTATTTGAAGGGTTGCCCTGACACCGGTCTATGGTACCCTAGGGATAATAACTTTGACTTGATCGCATTCAGTGATTCTGATTTTGGCGGATGCAAAATCGACGGCAAATCCACAACGGCTGGATGTCAGTTTTTGGGAAATCGCCTAGTCACATGGCAGTGCAAGAAGCAGACGTGTGTCGCTACATCAACATGCGAAGCTGAATACATTGCTGCCTCAAGTTGTTGCTCCCAAGTCCTATGGATCCAACAGCAAATGCGTGACTACGGTTTTGAATTCCTAACTACTCCTATTAACGTTGATAATTCTGCTGCCTTACAGATCACCAAAAATCCTGTGCAGCATTCAAAGACTAAGCACATCGAAATTAAGTATCACTTCATACGTGATTGCTTTGAGAAAAGGCTAATTGATGTTGCTTACGTCCACACTGATGACCAACGTGCCGACCTTTTTACCAAAGCATTTGACAAATCAAGATTTGACTATTTATTATTGGTAAACGGCATTAAGGTCAAGCAAGAGTAAGACCAACATCGGAAAATCATTTTTGTAAATACCTTTGTGTTTTAAATTTATCTTAGTTTATTGATTTTAAGTGATAAAAGTAAATCCAAATTTGAAAAATCCAAAAACATCGAAATATTTCAAAAACACAAAAACAATAGAAAAACAAAAATGAGTTTCCTGGCGAGCAAAAGAGAAAATGATAGTACATCAGTGGTCTGTCCAAACCTCTTTAAACCTAAACTGAAAAACGATAAGCAGCTCTATATAAGATGTATCGGTAGGCTCACAATCATTTTAAAGTGTGCAGGGTGATATAAACTTAAATCGACTGAAGACCAGGTGGGAACCATTCATTGGCATATGGTCTTAGTACCGAAATTTCGTTTGATAGATTGCCGAGGTTCTGAGATATTCGGTCTTTATGCTGCTTATCATCTGGGTATCATGGTTGTATCTTTTACCGAAAAATAACGGGGACGCAAGTCTAGATCTTCCATGATACCATACATACGTGTACATATTGCATACGACCTCAATAAGTGATCAACAATCACATGTCCAAACAAATAAGTGATAAAATATCACATTTTTCCGGGAGTCAAGTTCGTCTCTCTGCTGTACGAAAGTACTGACCTGTTCACGGACTTGCTCCTGTGCCCTCATGCATATGAAAATCAAGTTCCTCATCAATAAGTGATTCTATCACATAGGGCTTGTTTTCAAACAAAATAAGTGAGAATCTCACATCATATACGGTCAAACAGATGATAATCGGTATACTCACCGGTAAGATGAACCCTCGTGCATACCTTGATACGGGAATGTGTCGTGATGTGGATGAACACCGGTCGGTAAGTATAAATCATACCTTAACGTATCCTCTCGCCATGATTACATCTGATAAGTTGAGCTTAAGAGGACAACAATACCGATAATTGTTATAGGATGCTTATCTTAATGTTAATTAACTGAACAACAAGAGCGTTTTGGCATGACCGTACACTGATATGATTCTCTTACCCTCGAAACTCACAAAAAGAATGTCTGTAAATATTTATTTAATGCTTTCAGTTTCTGCATCTTTGTATATATTTATTTATTTACTGCTTTCTGTCTTTACATTTGAAATATTCAAAAATACCAAAAAGATTTTAGGTGTGTTTTAATGTAAACTTTCTAAAAGCCAAAAAGATTTTATTTCTATCTTATTTTCGATCGTACGATGTTGGAGCTCGAGTCTTCGTTACCTGAAACCTGAACGAAAACCGAAAATGACTAAATCTTCATAAACGGTCGAAACTTGCAAAGTGTTGAAAGTTAAAATTGAAATTGATAAAATAAATTAAACTTTCAAACTGTCGGACGGTGTTTGATTAAACAATGGTCACATGTGTGTCATTTGCTTATGATATTCCAGGCAGTTGTTCTCATTACGCGTTTAGATTTCTTGCATGTGCAGATTCTAAAGGCAAGGAGAACATGGTCGATGACAAGCTTCGGAATGAAGACACGACATGAAGGCACTCAAATGATGAAGATGATCAAGTTGCCGCTGACCATCATCAACACCACAAGGATCACAACTTGTAAAGATCAAGACTTTCACGAGCATAACTCAAGGGGGAGCTTATGTTAAGGGGGAGTGTGTCAACACACTTCCTACATGAAAGGGGGAGTTTGTTGGTACACTTTCTGCTTTCAAGACGTGAAGACTTTAAAGATCCTCCGACATTGAACACTTGAAAGGACGTCAAAGACTTGAAGACACGAGGGACCTACAAGAATTTAGATCGAGACAAAGCTACAGCCAAGGGGGAGTTTGTTGGTGCACTTGTGTCTGTACTTTGTCTGTATTTTGTCATGATACCAAACGATGTCTTTGTTAGTCTTGTAAGTTTGACCAAGTCAACCATCCTCCGGTTTGACTTGGCCAAACAGTTAAGCAATGGTTGTAATATGTCTGTGTCGAAGGATGTGTCATCGAAGGATTGTTTAGATCCTTCGATGAGCTCGAAAGATGAACCTTCGATGGATGAACCTCGAAGGATATCATCCTTCGAGGTATATGTGATCCTTCGGCAGGTTTCAGATCGACAGATGATCTTACGATCAGTGTGTCTGATCCTTCGACCAGACGAGCTGTGATGGGTATATATACCCATGTGTTGTGTTCACTTCATAAGTGAGAAGACACTAGAGAGACAAGAGTGAGACAGGGAACACACACACACTTAGAGAGAGTTTGCAGAATAGATTTGTAAACATTGGGCTTGTAACAGACCTTTCATACGTATTAATACAAGTGGTGTTAATCGGTGAAGTTTGTGTGTTGTGTTTGTGCTTGTTCTATCTCGGTTTGCATGCTAGCTTGGATTCCGCACTTGCTAGTGTGTTTGACATAACAAGGAATAGGTTTAACCTCAACCTCCGAGGGACCTACAGACCAACGACTAGGCGTAAATACCCATTCATAGAGAAATATAAAGATCTGCAAGTAGTTGTGTACTTGATAGATGTTTGGTAACTTTTAGAACTGTATTTTTTTATTTTTCGTTTTAACTTTTTAAGAAGTCGTGGACTGTTGTTCATGCGAATCTTTCAGAAAATCATTCTCATAAGAATCTTGATAAGATCTTTAAGTTGGTTTGAAGGTGAAGTCTCTAACTAGGTCATGGGTTTTAATAAATTTTATTATTACTAACTACAATTTAGAGAGACACAAAAAACCAATCAGTTTGGCCGGTTTGGCGATTAAACTTGCTACTGGATTGGTTATAGCTCAAAGAGCTGTATGGGCTGGACTACTAACTACAATTTCAAGAGACACAAAAACCAATCAGTTTGGCCGGTTTGGCGATTAAACTTGCTACTGGATTGGTCAAAGAGCTGGCTCAAAGAGCTGGTGATTCTTGGTCTACACCTACTAAATTTCAGCTGGTGTCGGATGGGGTCCTTAGTATAACTATCAAGTGTATTGTTCGTAAAAGTAATATTGTTGGCCATTCTTTAAAATTTTGGGTTGAAATATTTCGTCTAATGTGTCATTGCAGGATATTTGATGGATTTGATATTGTTAGGTGGGGTCTACAATAGCAACAACAGCTAATATACTTACTGTTCTTTTAAATAATAATCTAAATATTGTGATTTGAGTAGGTATTTGATGTGTATGAATTTATAGGTATCGAGTGACCCAATTTACATGTCATGATAGTTTCTTCTCCAAGATTCTTCTGTATGGACTTAATAAGCACGTATTCTTCGCTGTAGGTACTCAACATTGTTAACTACACCCACTCTTTGGCATGAAGGAAGACTTAAGGCATATGCCTTTCATCATCTTGACTCGACCCATTTACCTATAAGTCGATTGATTTGGGCGGCTAAGCAATCCATGGATAAGCAATTTTGCAGAACAAATCATTAATCCAAACCATCCAGGTGCCCATCTATTTTAATTATTTTTTGTTTTGGTTTGGTTTAGGATTTTTTGATCCAAGGTGGGATCTGGGTTCAATCTTAATACTCCTAACAGGGTTAGATGAGGCAAATAATCAAATTTTGCAAGCGTTTGATTAGTCAAATAGTTTAGTATATTGGGATATTTTGATCCTCTAGGTCCCATTCTTCACTATTTCTTATATAGGGGACCCACATTATGGAACGAATGTTTGGTTTCGGCTTTAATCAAATGTCGAGGTGATCTGATTATTTTTGTAAAGGAGTATATAAGAAAATGAAAAGAGCCAGTGCTGTTTTTTCAATTTAGACATCCGTGTTTTAATTTGAACTTTTCTGCAGAAATTTAAGAATCCATCTCTACATTGACGTTGTAGATGAGTCTCTATCAGTTTCACTGTACACTTTGTATATTTCGCTAATAAAAAATTAAGGATGATTAAAAGTTTTGGTGCGGATTAGATATTGATCTGTCAATAACATTTCAGGTTTTAGATATTGATCTATCATGGAGGATGCATAAGGTCTCTGATGGTCAGCGAAGAAGAGTGCAAATATGCCTGGGCCTTCTAAAGGAATTCAAGGTATAAAATATAAGTTGATAATATTGGTTTGGGTCCATGAGATTTTATTTTATATTTTTCACTGAATGGTAAATTTGACAATCGGTCAAATGTTGGTTCATGTGATGAAATGTTAGATTCCAGTTTCTTTTCTTTTCTGCTAACATTAACCATTTGCTTTTCGAGTTTGTTTTTATACGTTTATTATTATATTAATCGTGTGGGACTAACTCACATGTATATGTTATTCTTCTTGATGAAATTACGGTTGACCTAGATGTACTTGCCAGGGCTGATCTTTTGACTTTCCTAAAAAAGGATTGTGAAGAGCGCGGTGCTACTATTATATATGCTACAAACATATTTGATGGCCTTGAGAATTGGCCTTCACACATTGTAAGGTTTTAATCATTATCCATGTATTTTAAGTCCAATATGCTATCATGGTAACAAAGTTATAATCTTTATTTTAGGTTTATGTTGCTCATGGGAAGTTGCAGTTAGCATCGACTATGGAAGAGGTCAAAAAGATGAGCAACCTATCTTTAATGGTCAGTTTCACTTGGTTCACACGTCAAGTTGGTTACAAAATAAATTGTATTACCACATTAAAAAGATATAATTTTAGTTAACATTGATGTACACGTTTCTGATAACCCCATGTTAGTTTCAAGCTTGAGAAATAATATATTGACCTAAAAAGTCAAAGTCAATGGACCAGTCAACACATGGAAAATTGGGAGGGTTGGCTTGGTAACCGGGTAAAACAGGTAATTTTTTGAGTAGTTAAATGGGTCTGGTTGGGTGTGCTATAACACTTTGTCCCATCTGTTCTTTTTTTAATGTTATTAATAGTTTGTGTGTCAAATATGATTACACAAATTATATCATTTTAAATAATATTGTAATAAATTGAAACAAACAATTTAGGATGGTTTATTCATTAAAAGTATACTTAGGCGATCCCGATCCATTTGAACAATCAGAACTTTTCTTTTAAGATTTTTTTTTTGTCCGTTTAACCCGTTAGAGTTAAAGCATAACCTAATCCGACATGAAATTAGTAAATGTGTTGAAATTACTTGATACTAAAGATGAGAGTTTTGAATTTTGAGGTAAGCCCCTTGATTTCATCTTCATGGCAGGAAAGTGCAAGGGAAGCTGGTTAGATTAACAAAAGCCTGCTTACACGCGGCCCACTTTAAGCAATACGGCACACTTTCACGTTTCAGTTGTCCAGAATTTGTTAAAAATTTATGGCTGTCGACCATAGCCGCAAGAACCGCTCTTTTGAAGGCTTTCAAGACTAAGTTTACTTATTTCCTTAAGACGAGCAAGAAAAACCAAGGTAAGTCTTCTTTTGGCTCATAAAAAACATTAACTTTATTCGTTAATGTTCATCTTATATAATTTTTTTATTTTTTGTAGTCTTTACCTGGTGATTATGCCACCAACATTCTTGGAAACTATGCTCCAAGCTGCACTTTCATGAGCCAAAAAGTTATTTATATTTATGACAAGTGAAGTTTAAAAAAGTTGGAGGTGTATATTGTTCCTACAAGGAGTATGATGCAGTCAACGAGACTAGACTTTCTGGCATTAAAAATTGGCGAGTCAAGCGGTTTACGGTGTGTATGCGTAGTTCCTTTTCATTGTTATACTCTACCTCTAAACGGTGTGTATGCGTAGTTCCTTTTCGTTAATATACTCTACCTCTAAAGAAAATGGACCAGATAGTAAGTATATTTCTAATTAAAAAGAGTTGGCCCTTTCCAAGAGGAAAGAATGGTTTTTCTAGGTATTATTGTAGTTTCTTTTACTTTTCTCTTGCTTAGACATTAGACAATATTTGATTTATATCTACTTAGCGTACTCCTTTTTTTTGCTATAAAATATTTTGAATGTACTTTTGTTAGCTATAAAACATTTTAAATCATATAGTTTTAGTTTTGCAGGGATGTTTTTAGCTTATTTTCCTTTTATTGGGCTACACAATCTTTACCGGATCAAGAAATAAGATTTTCTACCAGGTTAGGTTTCTCCCTCGAAAACCATAATCTTAGGCCAACATTTATGGGTTCACATTTACTTGGATATCATTTTCTTATTTAGGGTTTAGCGTGTATGGCTGTCTCATTTTTAGCTACTTTAAAAAAAACTTTCCCATTTGACCCGTTATTAATAAAGTCGACTCTAATTGTGGACTTTTTTGGATCCTTTTGAGTATCATTTCTATAAATTTATAAAAGCATGAGGCTTTTGTTACTTTTTTGAACTTCTGAGCATGGAATAATATTTGTAAATATTTATTAAATCATGTTAATCATTTGTGATTAGTAAAGTATCATATTGTAAATATATATGTATGTTAAGAGCTCTAGCCTATAAATATAGGACTATTGTAACCTATTAATAACAATAAATAAAAAATGATCTTCCTTCGGAGGTTAATAACTGTGTTTACTATTTTTCACATCCTTATACCTGTGAATTTTTCTATAGACTTATTAGTGACATTTTTTTATAATTTTCCACCTAAAACACAAATGTCAACTGGCAGCTTCTTGCGAATCACATGAAACCGGCTGACCGAACAACAATTAATAAGCAATGATCATTTGCAACAAATTGAATATGTATGCTACTAGCCTATTCTGTTGAGACTTTATTATTTCAGTTGAAAGTATCATCCTCATTGCATGTGGTACATCCTCTTTGGGAAGTTTTTTTTGGTTGTTTGTCACGTGCCTTTTACATTTACACCTCATGGGTGCAGTTTTATTTTATCTAGGTGGTCATTGTTAGCATTTCGTTTTTGAGAGTAGCAGTCGTGTTTTCTTATAATTTGTTCCAATGGGTGGGTTTCCTGAAGGCAATGATGACGCATCTTTGTTGCTTTATGTACACTAAGATAACAATGAGCCTTTAGCATGTCTTTATGGCGCAACCGAGATGGTCATGCTATAGTCATTGCTATCACTTGGTAACCGGGTACTGTGTTACCATGTTATGTGTGCTCTCTCATTGTCCGAGCCTTATCATCATCTCATCCCAATTTCTAATAATTTTTTAGATTGTTATTTGTTGTTTTGGATCCTCCTTTTAACATTTTGGTCAACTCTAATAAGTCATTCATAGTCATGGCGTTTTTCACTTAATGTTTTCGAGTTTTTGGTTAATTACTCTTTGTGTTGTATTGGTTTCGTCTTCTTGACTTCCTATTTTCTTACTAATAATAGGGTTACGCTAAAAATCATTTTTTATGTTTCATATATATAGAATTTATTTTTTGAGTTGCCTTGCAAAAATATTTCTTGCCCAGCCAATGTATATAACTTTCTTTGTATGGTTGGCTTTTTTTTTCCCCTTGGACCAGCAAGAAGTACGGCGGGGCGACCTCGGCCGCCCTCAAGAACGGTTTGATGACCTCAACAACGACACCAAAGCCTTACTTTCATGGTTACTTTTTGGTGAAAGCATTGGTAATACATTTTCATTGGGCAATTTTGAGCTTTTTTTTATTAATCTTTGGTTTGATTCTTTAACGGGTTTTCTGTATTTTTTTTAATATGGTAGGGATGAATAAAGATTCAAAAGACTTCACCAAAGAGTTATTTGATTCACTTTTCCGTGCCGAAATATGAAATATGGCTGTTGACTATAAATGAATTTTAGCAAGTATGGGTATGAAATGCAAATTATTTTAAATCAAAACATTTTTCTATTATTTAGCTCTGGTTTTAACCATTTTTTTTCATTAGTTCACTTTGTAACATGTAGTTGAATTTTAGCATAGAAATTAAGAGATATACAGTCAAGAAAATGGTGATATTTGAGTTTTTAAGTTTTTGTTTGTTTTTTTTATTTACCACTTTTATGGCTATTTCAATATTAACATAGAGCCATTGGTGTGATAATTGAACACCAGCCCTCATACGGGGAGGCATATAATAAGGCGATTTTGTGTCTTACGGGCCATATGATGGGTAACACATGCATGTATTTCTGGTACGATTGCTAGTTTTGTTTTTTAAGGATGTCTGTAATTTTTTTCATGACGGTATGTGTGAGTATTATATATGTTTCAAAATGTTCTTTACCTTCATGAAGGTTTTGTATATTTCGATTTGTTAGACTATTGGTTATAATTCGCTTTTAGTATATATATTTATATGGTACTTAATTGTAATATCAAACTCTCTATATAGAACCTTTGTACCAGTATCGTCAAATCAAAAAAATTCAAATTATTGAATATGTGATGTTCTGAACATCTTATATATAGTGGTAATATCAATGGGTCGGGTAATGGGTCAAAACATAAACATAAACATGTAACTATTAGCGTGAGTCAAAAGCACTTGGGTCGAGTCAGTCTGCAAATATTTTTATCTTTTCATTTGAAAAAGTATTAGTGTATTATATATGACCAAAAGGCATGAAAAGATCATGAATGGTTTAGTTGACAAAAAGTTAATATGCAAAAGAGATGAGCGAGATGTACTATTCGGATGTGCTCAACGGTCTCAAAATATTAAGCTTACCAAATCATAAGTTAACGTTTGAAGTTGGTGTTCCAGTAATGCTATTATTATGCTATGTTTAGAATGTTTTATGTGTTTGTCTAGAGAGTGTGGGTGGTGAAAAGTGATTGGGTTTGAATATATAAATATGTTTACAACTTACAAGGGTAATTTGGTCTCTCACAAATATCCAAACAGAAAAACAAACGTTGGTACACGTCTGGCTATGGCGCTATGCTATGACCAGAAAGACTAAGATAGGTTACGTTATATTTTACTATGTATGCATGTATGTATGATGCTATGTATGCCAGGGACACACGGATTGAAAGATGCATCATGTATGTATGCTCAGGAGAAATATGGACTAAGGGGAGTGGGGTGGTCGGTCACAAGTGATGAAATTCCATCACTCACAAGCATCCAATCATGTTCCGCCATGTCAGCAACCACTATTCTATCACTCACAAGCATTTTTTAGTGACGGTAGTCATCACTAGTGATGGAGTTCCATCACTCACAACCTTTTTTATTTTTTATTTTTAAATTATTTTTGATAAAAAAAGTTATAAATAAAAGTTATAAAAAAAGATTTACAAAGTTTATAAGTTTTAACAAGGGACTAAAATTACCTTTTTACTAAACATAAACACAAATGAATACAATGTTTTAAAACTATTTAAAACATAATCAAAGTGGAGGGGCTGTTTGTGTGCAAAAAAACAAAAACTTTTAAGACAATAACCAGCACCCTTCACCTTCCTCAAAACCTCCATGTTTTCCGGCATATCTCCGGCGAACTCAGATCTACACGATTTCCGGCATATCTCCATGCAATAAACAACTATCAACAAGCAAACGGTCAAAATCATCAACAATCAACAACCAAATTGTGCAAATTACAACGCGTTATATTCTCCACGTGTTTTTTTTTTTTTTTCACGAGTGATGAAGTTGGTGGCGGCGGTGTGCTAAACCTGGCCACGCGTGATGGAGTCTCCATCACGGACCACCCCCACTCCCCTAAAAGATTAAAAAAAAAAATGCAAAAGGCAAGTAGTTCTTTTGATTTATTTATAATGATGATTTAAAAAAACTAATAAATTACATATTATCTAAATCTGAACAAATTTAATGTATCTTACGTTGCATTTCATGATTCAGATCGAACTAGAAATTATGTAAAATAAATAAAGTATAGGTAATTGTATATTATCATTTCATATCATATCGCCTTCTATCTTATGATCTTATCGTATATAAGTTTTAAGGTTTAGAATCTTACACGGATGGTTTAGTTAAATTATATATGCGATTTTGAGTCCGACGCAAAGTGCGGGTCCTCAATACTAGTATGTACAGTGGCAGAGCTTAACCAAAAGTTTCGAGAGGGCGTAAAGTGATGGGACCCAAATTTTTTTTTCCTATGGTTATGTTTCGGGTCGTGTCGGGTTGGCTATTCGATTCAAGTTGGGTCAAATAATTATAGTTCCAAATAAAACAAAGTGTATATTTACCAAACTACTCATCATTTATATACAAAGTTTATAAATATTTAGGATATACAATTTAGGAAAAATAATCGGGGGGCGATCCTATATAATTTTAAAATTTTCCGCACGAAAAATCGAAACTTATACACTTCTAACCGAAACATTGGGGTGGGCGGGTACACCCCCGGGCACCCATTATTCTTCGCCACTGTGTGTTTAGTTGGTGTTAAGCCACCCGCGAAACTCGCGGAATCTTAGGCTAGTGTGACAATAAAAAGAAGTTTCTAAAACGTAAAAAGGAAATGATAAAAAAAAGTTTATTACCGAACTTGAAATCTCACACCCTCCAATTCCACTTCTAAGTCTACAAATTTCTTACAAGCCCTTTGGTGAAATAAAGATTATTTAAGACCACAAATTAATAAGTAAGATTTCAAGTTTATCAGCTGAAAAACATTTCAAGCCAAAAACAAACCAATTTAGTAATTTTTTACCCGTAAAAGCGTTCAACTTTGATTTAGGTGCTGTTTGTTTTTTCTTCTTGAAAACCTCTTCTGCTGCAGGCCACGTCTGCAGGCATCTGCAGGAGAAGAGGTGGACCAAATGTCTTCAGTCTGCAAGGAGAAGATGGTTTGTTTTTTTTTATATAAAACCTCTTCACACCTCTTCACACACAAACACACACACAGATCTCTCTCAACTCTCTCTCTACTCTCTCTCTACACCGCCATCTTCACCACCGCCACCACTTCACCACCGCCACCATCTTCACCACCGTCACCATCTTCACCACCGCCACCACAGCCACGACCGTCACCACAGCACCACAGCCACCGCCACCACAGCCACGATCGACCACAGCCCCTTCTCTCTCTACGATCTCTCTCTCTCTCTCTCTTCGATTTGGGGGTTTTCGATTTTAGGGTTTTTGATTTGGGGGTTTTGTTTGTTGATGATGATGTCGGAGGTGGTGGCGGAGTGGAGGTGGAGCAGATGTCGGAGGTGGAGCAGAGGTGGTGGCGGAGTGGAGGTGGAGAAGATTTGGGGGTTTTGTTTGTGGCGGAGTGGAGCAGCGGAGGTGGTGGCGGAGTGGAGGTGGTGGTGGCGGAGCAGGGGTGGTGATGATGATGATGATGATGGTGGCGGAGCAGTGGTGGTGGTGGCGGAGCAGGGGTGGTGGTGGCGGAGCAGGGGTGGAGGTGGAGGTGGTGCCAAGAAGAGGTAAAGCTCTTCTTGGAGAAGCTTACCTCTCATCACTTCCCCAAGAAGAGGCTGGGGAGAGGTAAAAAGCACTTCTCAAAAAAAAAAAACAAACACTCTTTTGAGGCAAAACCTCTTCCCGCGTCTGCACGGTGCAGACAGAAGAGGCAGGAAGCTCTTTTTGAAAAAAACAAACACCACCTTAGTGACGCATACTCCAATTGCCAATCAACAAAACCTAGATACTAAGCAATGCAAAGTATCATAGGAAGCTTCTATTGACATTATTGGACACGATGGTGACCTAAGGGTATACGGAGTGGTAGTCGGCAAAGGGTGGCAAACGGGTTTGCCGATCGGCAAACACCGCCGCCGACCCGATGCCGACGCGGCAAGGCAACACGATAGGGGACAGCATGCCGATTCGATTCGGGGAAGAAGATGATTGAGAGAGAGAGGGTATTGTGGGTGGGGTCCATTCCTATCTCAACCAATCACACATTTTTCCTTTTTTTTAAATATAGTTTACCACTTCACCAAGTGTCTAAACCATTACCAACACTTTTCACCAAAGTTTAAAAACTTTTGACTGATTGACATGGCGCGCTCTGATTGGTCGGTTTTTTGGTTTGTCACTCTAAAGTGTTTAACCACTTCTTACACCCTAAGGAATAATAGTAGAAACATACGTTTGTTACACTACCGAACTTAATCCCTTAGGTTTTAAATAGGGATGATCAAATGGTACCGGATACAGGTTTGGAATCGGTGCCGAAACCGACTCGATTTTCAGTACTGATTCGGTACCGACACTTAGCGTTTTTGGTACTGGTATGGTGCCAAACTGGTTCGGTACCGGTACCCATTTTTTTGGGATTTTCAGTACCGGTTGGTACCGAGTTCATCCCTAGTTGAATCAATCGACCAGAAGAAGCATACTTGTTGACTCCATCAAATTAGTTGGATGTTGGCGACGATGAAGGATGTTTGGCAATGGATTCATTGTTCCTAAACTACATTAAGGTTAAAACGGCTTGTCACATGTGCTTAACATAAACTTTTAATGACCGTCCACTCTCAAAACTATAATTGTTACGGCTACATGAAGAGTTGAGATTAAAAGTGTAATTTTATAAAAGTTAATAACATAATGCTTTTAACAAGTACTGTCCTTGTAGTTTATTCTTATAATATTGAAGTGACAAGCACTGTTTCATGCCATTTCCATATCACTTCTACCAAGTGAAACAGATCATTAATTTAATATATATGCCATTTCCATGTATTCCCTACTTATATTAACAATAAAGTATAAATAAATACCACAAGAGAAATGAGGGATATTTTAAATTATGATTGTTAATCTAATCTCATGGAATCTCCAACATCCATTGACCAAGAGTTAATAAAGTTTTAAATTGGTCCGAAAAATCTTTTTGTTTTTTTAACTGCCAACAGAATCAATCCCGAGCACTCTCGGGGCACCCACTGGACAAACGGAGTACTCCGAGAGTAACCCGAGTCTACCACCAAATCCGGGGAAAACTCAGTAACCCACCCGCCCATTTTTTTATTTTTTAAAGACCGAAACATCAAAAACCTCATTTATATACAGAGGTGGGATCCGGTGCAAATCAAGTTAACGTATTAAGATTGTGAAGTGGAGAAATTCAAGAAAATGCATGGTGGTATATTTGTAATATCAATGACTTGATCAATAGAGTTATTTTATGCATAACTTGAGTAATCATCACTTGTAGTGTGTGGTTAAATTGTATTTCATAACAATTACTCGATCTATAACTAGAGGAATTATCATTGTAGCGTAATTGCTATAGTTATAAGTACTTTTATTTATAATTGTGTCACCGCGTCCTCTTTTCCTTTGATTTGAACGTTTTTCACGTAAATAATATTTTATTTACTCCGGCCACTATATATACACACCTCTCAGAGGTGGTGGAGAGGAGATGTATTTGATTCTTGTTTAGCAAGACTCTTAGGTTTAAACCTAATTTCACTGGTTTTCTAGTTTAACCTGTTAAAAGTCACATGTCCAATGTAAGCTCAAGCTATGGTTTACTTAATTCAATTAGTTAGCTTAGCAGAGCATTTATATGAGTTTTCCTAACAGAATTTTACAAATAAAAGTAACTTTATTTATTAAAAAAACAAGTCAAAATTAACTGAATTGTCCTTTTATTAAACTGAAAATCTCTTTTCATAACTTGTATTTGATAATATACAAATTTAGCTTAAAATTTAATTGACTTTTTCTTAATTGTATGAAATGGACACCCCCAAAAACTGCGATGATGTTTTTAGTAGGTGGGGGACAAATTTATTGATATAATTATAAACATCTATAGATTGATAATAAAATAGTACTAATTTGCAAGCATTTTGGAATATAAGCATGAAGCAATGTTTTTTTATTCCAATATTTTTAATCTATTTATTTATTAATAGAATTTATAATTCTTATGTCATTATGTTTATTGTTGACTGACTTTGTGTATAATTCTTATGTCATTATGTTTATTGTTGACTGACTTTGTGTCTATATACTGACAGACAATAAAAAAAAGAGAAATTTACCAAACTAGCAAAGAATTTAGTCAATTTACCATTTTATCAAGCTTATGAGTCCTTGGAAGGACTGTCCCTAGTCCTATGCCTCTTCTTGTTCCTTTTTTGCGTCTGCCACTCAACAATCGACATGTGTAGCCTTTGTCATGCGTCCTTGTGAGGCCTCCCATGCCTCCTCATGCGTCTACCAACTAGAAATTGACACGTGGACTTGTCTTCATCAGGCGGTGGCAGCCAACGCATGCGTCTGTCTGGCTCGCTGGCTGGCTTGTGGCTGGCTAATTAGCTTGTGTCTGGCTCGCTGGCTGGCTTGTGGCTTTTGATAATTAGATGGCTCGTTAGCGACGCATGGTAAGCGTCGCAAATAATTAAGATGGAAGCAAAAGATTTGTGACAGCGACTGATGTGACGGGTCTGGCAATGCTAACGCGAAGGATGCGTCTTGGACTCATCCGACGGCTCTTGTAAAGACGCATTAAAAGCTGATTTTTTTTTGTGACAGCGACTGATGTGACAGCGACTGATGAGGGTCTGACAAAACGCAAAGGATGCGTCGGCGACTCATATGATGCGTCTGAAAAGCTGACTTTTGTTGCGTTACGGACTCATCCTACGGGTCTTGTACGGACGCATTAAAAGCTGAGCGGCTGCTGGAAGCCCGACGCAAGCCGGATACCTTGCCTCTTATGAGAGGCTTCCCATGCGTCGCTCTGGATGTAATCAATCATTGCTACACGTGTCAATTGGAGAGTGGGAGACGCAAAAAAGGAACAAGAAGAGGCATAGGACTAGGTACGGTCCTTCCAAGGACGCATGAGCTTGATAAAATGGTAAATTGACTAAATTCTTTGCTAGTTTGGTAAATTTCTCATAAAAAAAATCAAATAATCCAACAAAACTTTGACAATTTTCCAGCCATATAATTAATAATTCAATAACCCATGAATTTAATTTGACGATTAAGTCCCACAACAAATTTAAAATTATGCAATACTATTTCGGTATATAAACCATTTAAATTTTGTATAGATATATAACTCTAATAGAAAATTTTGTATATTTGTATAGTTGGTTTTTGTTGCTTTGGCTGCCCGTTGTTTTCGACCTGGTCGTTTTTTAATGAAGTTTTCCTTTAAAAAAAACTCTAATAGAAAATAAACATGTGGTAAGTGATTAATGATTTAATGGATATTTATATTTTATTTGGGAATAATAAACCGTGAGAGTGACTGTAGATGAAGATTCAAACACTTATATATAAACTAGGTTATAACCCCGTTTACTACACGGGTTAAGTAAATAAAATATCAAATGGTTAATAATAAAGATTTAACAATTATAAAACGATATTTAAAGACACTTTTCTGATATCGGAACAAAATTTTGTTTTATATATTGTCAAAACTTGTGATGTTTGTCAAGTTTATAAATATGAAAACATTTGAACCATCAATTAGAAGACAAATTGTATCATCGACTTTCTCACGACATTAACCCTAGTTTTATTTAAATAACAGTGGTCTTAATTTATTAGTTCTAAAAATATTGTTGAAATGTTTAGATTAAGCATATAGCAATTAGCCAATTAGATAAACTTATAGCTACAAAATAGTATTTTAATTAATTAGATAAGTATAAATTATCGGTAATTATTAAGTTATATAACTTTAAAATTTAAATATATGGACTTGAGTTGCATCTTAAAAAAATAGTTGTTTTTGGATAAATTTATTAATATGATAAATGTAGTTATTATTCTTCTTGTACTTTAAATATATAAAATAAATAAATTATTTGTTAAGCAAGAAAATCGTTCCCTCCACCATCGTTATGAAAATGCTCGATATTTGTTTCAATTATTAAGATATAATTTCTAATCTAGTAATTAATATAAATAAGAAAATCGTTCACTTAACCCTCGTTATGAAAATGCTCGATATTTGTTTCAATTATTAAGATATAATTTCTAACCTAGTAATTAATATAAGTAAATAATAAGATAATTTATGGAACTTTATCCGTAATTTCATAAATGTTTGAAACAAATATTAAATTTAATAATTTAAATTAAATAATAAGTATCTACAATTAAGTAATGGTAGATAGTCTAGAATAATAACCTAGTAATTAATATAAAGTAGGATTGCGACCCACCGCAATGCGGCGGGTATTCTTTAGTTATAACTAAGTCGATCTACGACCTGCACGTTATGTTAAACTTGTCAAACGGGAAAAAATAGACGATGTAAAAACGTTCACCCACACACGCACGTTGAGCCGTGTTAACTTGCAAAATTTAAAACGAAACGTAAAAACGTTAAACCAAAGAGGCACGCTGCGATGTGTTAAGTCACAAAATTTAGAACCAAGCATAAAGCGAAAAATTTACGGAAAATGAAAACTGTAAATGACCAAATTTGAAAGTAAAAAAAAAGTTGTGAGGATAGATTGCAAAAGATAAAAAGTTTTGGGGTAAAAAGTAAAAAAAAAACAAATAGTTTTGGATTAAAAGTAATTTATGAAATACATTTGGGTGAAATGTAAAAAAATCATTTTTTTTTGGAAACCCCCCAAAGCCAATGTTACAACAATCATATGCATAAACATTTTTTTTCTTTGAAAACCCCTCCAAGCACACCTCGCGTTGCGGCGGGGCGTAAAACGGTGTTAAATAATACTAATGTCACACAATCGTCATCGACCACCAACACTGAGTCGACCTAGGATCTGTGTGTTGCGACCAACCTGTCAAACATGAAAAAATAGAAGTAAAACCGTTGAACAACACATGCACGTTGCGCCGTGTTAACTTGCAAAATTTGAAGCAAAACATAAAAAAGTTGAACCACAGTCGTACGTTGCGTCGTATTAACTCGAAAAATTTAGAACTATACGTAAAATGAAAATCTGCGAAAGATGAAAAGTATAAGTGACAAAAGTTGTGAAGTTAAATTGCAAATAATGAAAAGTTTTGGGTTAAAGTTAAAAAAAACAAATTATGTAGGATTAAAATTGCAAAAGGTAAAACCTTTGGATTAAAACTAAAAAATTAAGTAAAGTTTTGGGTTAAAGTTAAAAGAATAAAGTATGTAGGGTTAAAATTGTAAAAGGTAAAAACATTTGGATTAAAAGATAAAAAATCAAGTTTTTTTTTTTGAAAAAGTCTCAAAGCACAAGTTGTATTGCATATTTTTGTTGCTTATTTATAGTAATAAAATAAAATATACAGTAAGCTAATTTATGGAACTTTATCTGTAATTTCTTAACTGTTTGAAACATATACTAAATTTAATAATTTAAACTAAATAATAATTATTTACAATTAAGTAATAGTAGATGGTTTAGAATAATGACAAGTGTCCTTTTATTGGTTTCTTTTATTATATGGTATAGATATAGATTAAAAGCTTAAGTTTGATTGAAAAATCGTAACTTGTTGGATATGAGATTGTGTGTTTATGCGTGTTTTTGATAAAACATTTTGAACAAATTTAGTAATTCATCAAAACAGTAAAAATAAATATTTACTCTATGCTTTTTAAATTTATTTGGCTTGAAATTATGTATATTACATGCCCTATTTTAAGTTTTATAACATAGAGGTTGTAGGGTTTTTTCAACTCAAGTGAGTTTTCTAGTTATCCTATATATATATATATATATATATATATATATATATATATATATATAGGATTAGGTTCAAGAGTGAACACCAGTGTAGTTTGCGAACTGAGCGAACTAATCTTAGCCATACATGTGTGTAGATCAATGGTTGGGATTTGATGATGAAATCCTAGCCATCCACGTGTGTAAATCAATGGCCAGGATTTATTCACTCAGTTAGCAAATACATTGATGTTCACTCTAGAACCCCACCCTATATATATATAGGAACAGGATCAGGAGAGAACGCCTCAAAGTGTGAGAACGATTCTTAGCCACATGATCTTAGTGGTTTGTGGCTTAGATTGATGCAGTGACATTTTTGTAAATGATAGGGGCCTTGGAACTACCAGGGGGGGTAAAATAGGAAGATCCAAGCAAATGTGCACATGCTAATCACATGCCATTTTCCCCCATCATATTTAAACGACAATAACTTTTTTATACGTGATTATTTTTCGAAAAAAATACACCATAAAACTCAGCGCTTTTTTATCTTTCCAACGAGTATACTATTGATATACTTTTCGAAAAAAAATAATTGGGTTTTATGGCGTTTTTCTGAACTGAGTGTTTTATGACGTTTTAGACTAAGTATTTTCATGGCGTTTTTCTGAACTTACTCCATAATAGCGCATCCCACATAATAACGCATGCCACATATTAGAGCATCTAGTACTAGAGCATCTATTAGAGCATCTAGTACTAGAGCATCTATTAGAGCATCTGATTAGAGCATCTAGCACTAGAGCATCTATTATCTGATTAACGCATCAAACAATAGAGCATCTGCTGCTGCTCTATTCTGCATTGCTTGCATACTGCATTTGTTTTCTAAGCCTACATTTCTAACAATGTTTTTTCTGAACTAGGTGTTTTTATGGCGTTTTAACAATGTATTTTTCATGGAGTTTTTCTGAAATGGGTGTTTTATGGCGTTTTCAACTGAGTTTTTTTATGGCGTTTTTCTGAACTGAGTGTTTTATGGCGTTTTTAACTGGGTATTTTTCATGACGTTTTTCTGAATTTGGTGTTTTATGGCGTTTTATTTGAACACCCAGTTCATGTGAGTGGGTTTTTTTGACAATATTACCCCTTAGTGTAATTTAACAACAGTGCCACATGTCACCACCAAAATCGTTCTCACCGTTCTCTCTAAATCCTGACCCTATATATATATAGGGTTAGGTTAACGTACAAATTCCCTTATCGTACATTACGTACGCTACAATCTCAGCCGTCAGATCTTCTTCCCGCATTGAAAATCGCATGTTGTTTTTTTGTAACAATTTCGCATGTTGGTTTTTTTAACATGCGATTTCATCAAAATTATTAAATGCGAAATTGTTACAAAAAAACAACATGCTATTTCATCAAAAGTTATCACATGCTAAATTGTAAAAAAAAAAAACAACATGCGATTTCATCAAAAAATTATCACATCCGAAATTGTTACAAAAAAACAACATGCGATTTCAATGCGGGGAGATGATCTGACGGCTGAGATTGTAGCGTACGTAATGTACGATAACGAATATTGTACAGTACACTTAACCTATATATATATATATATAGTGGAGGGTTCAAATGAGAAGAAAAAATTTTGTAAGAATAAAAAGAATAAGTTTTAAATCAATTGAAATGCTTCATTTTACTTTATTTAATATGTGTATTTAATGTTATTAATAAGGGCATATATGTAAATTTTTAATTGTAATTAGTTAGCTAACTAATTAAACTTGTAACGCACTTTTAAATATACTCTTTCAAGATAAAATAATTTAGGGTGAAGGACAATTTTCGACATGTGTAGGATAAATTTTAGTATGTGTAGGATAAATTCTTAAATGTGTATGATAAATTTAGATATGTGTAGGGTAAATGTTAGTAAGTGTAAGATATATGTAGGATAAATTTTGAAATGTGTAGGATAAAACGTTTTTTTTGCTTTATTAATGAGAGATAACATAATTAATGGGAGGAGTTATAAACTATTTAATATTTTACCATTATGTCCTTTCTTCTTTTTCTTCTCACATTAAATTTCTTCTCAAATGAACATTACTATATATATATATATATATATATATATATAGGGGAGGGTTATCTTGAGAACGCTAAATATTGCGAGAACCGTGAGAATGAATGAAAAAACCAATCAAAGCCAATTTTTTTAATACAAACATCATTGTAATTAAGATACAACATAAAAAAAAGAATTTATAACATCAAATAATTCATTTCTTCTTTCAAAATCACTCTTTTTAGATTTTTTTACACATGTGTAAATATAACAGATTTACACATGTGTAAATGGCAATCTTACACATGTGTAAATTTTCTTTATTTACAAATTCACATAAATTTAAACGTGTAAATTAAATTTCTAACATTGCATTCGAATAATAATGATAAGTGTAGAATTTTTTTTTTTTTTTTTTGAATTGTTTTTTACCAAGTTCTCGCGGTTTTTTCATTTATTGTCACGGTTCTCACAATATTTAGCGTTCTCATTTAAATCTTCCTATATATATATTAGTGGCAAGATTGTAATAATCTTTTGTAACTTCCATTTAACTTAATAGACACAAGGGTATAATTGTATTTTTGTCACTCCATTTAATTAATTGATTTTTTTCTCTCCTGGTTTTTCTTTCCAATTAAAGAATATTTAATTACATTCTCTAACTTTTTTTCTCTCACCAATTACCTAACTTGATAATTGGTAATTTAAAAATAATGCAAACATTATCAAAAATATTGTTCCATTTAGAACACGATTAAAAAAATTTAATTACATTATCTATACATATATGTATTAGATCAATGTTTGATGAAAAGATGGATAGTGGAAGCAAGATGTAACAATACACAGGTGTATAAGTATGGTATATAACGATTTGTATACACGTATGTACTTGAATAATACACAGGTGTGTACATTTGGTATATACCGACCTGTATACACATATTGTAACACCCATTCTAATTTAATGTTAATATATCAATAAAATATGCATTTTATATAAAAATACGACTTAATAAAAACTTTTCCATCAAGAATGTTCACACAAGTTTGAAACATTTATAATACCAGTCTTAAGTGTTTCCATAATTCGTATTATGAAATCAAAACAAAGTTTAATGCGGAAGCTTCGTTATCATGTGTTCGGTTCTTCATCGAGCTTGATCTTCATCCGGGCACTCTTGACATTCACCTAAGATCAAAACCAACTTAAAAGTTAGTTTTGATAGTCAAATAATAAGTTTAAACAAGTTACATGGGTTAAACAAACAAAATTTAACAATTTTCCGGAATTTGGGGGCGTCGCGTAATGCCTAGCCCCCTTTTTCACAGCATGTTGCTTAAAATGTTGCTGCATGTTCCCAGCATGACTCGATTTCACGGAAACAAGCATAACTCTCTCGTTTTTAATCCGTTTTACCCGATTCTTTTTCCTACGCGTCCGTAATTTAATTCTCCATCATATGGAGTTAAAATCCAACATCCAACATAATAAATTTTGAGACTTCTAAGCCTTCGACTCGTTACCTTTTTACCAAATTTTAACCCGTTTATGCATTTTATCAAACAAACATATTTTTTTTATCCTTATATCACATACACTTCTTCAAATTAATGTTATCTACCACTTTAGGTTCTAATCACAGGTTTATTACACAATTTAAACCTGTTTTTGCTCGTATGCTTATTTTGACCCGTTAAGGGTATTTTAAGCACTTTAAGGCTTGAGATCGCTTTCATTCTTTTCTAGCATTTTATTCCTACATTTCTTATCAAGTAATCTTCAACTACAACTCTTTGTGTGTTGGATTTCAATGTGGATATCTATATGTTCCGAGTTTTACGCTTCGGATTGTTATTTTACGGCAAGACTCAAATAGAGCTATTTGACTAACGTATTACATCTTTCAACTTCTACACTTATTCTAAGTATTTATTTAATCATGAAACTTGTTTCCAAACAACCTCTAAGGGTTGTTTGTCCAATTTAGCCTACAAGGGCCTTTTGGTCAATTTTGGTCCTTTTACGACGAAGGACTCTCTCTCCAATTATTCGACCAAAATAGCACTTTTAACTACAACATAATTATGCGTACCTGGCCCGGATCAACAAGTAGACCCGATTTGTCAGGTCCCGGTTGGATCCGTTTCGATTGCGAACCGACTCGTACGACGTGCGGAATCCGTGCACGAGCAAGACCGAAACACACGAACAGTAATATAACTTTGATTCTATTCAAAGATCTGAAATCGTTACAGGAACCGTGAATCACCTAGACACTTTCTCTCTCTAGTTTCTCTCTCTAGAACTAGAGCTCTCAAATGTAGCAAATGAGCAAAAGTGGCAAAAGTTCTAAATGAGAACCCTAATGGTTCTATTTATAGGCCAAGGGACATAATGAGATATCTCATTATTTACACAAATGACACCTTGCCTTTTACTAAAATATAACACTATAAGCACTAAACTTAATCTATTTCTGCTACGGTCTTGAGATGACGGAGGCGATAGACATACTGCACTAACAGACTCCCCCTTGGATATTGCCGCAGTCAATCTCAAACATTCAGACTCATAGCTTCTTTTCTTTCTCTCTCTTTAGCTTGAACAGAATCCCCGTGGATCTGTCTTCAGCTTCAGCTCCCCCTTTAGGTAGACTCTTCAGGCTCCCCCTTTCGTCAAGCTTCCGTGCTTTTGGGATCGACACCTGGCTTTCCGGTTACAAGCTCTTCTGGGAAAAATATCCTGGCTCCTATGCACGCTTCCCTTTGCGTTGATCTCGTCTTCAGACTCCCCCTTAGACTCGGCTATCGGGATCGTAGTCTGGAATACCATCTGCAAATCTCAAACGTTTATAAGTAACAACGTTTTGAACTTCCAGGATTGAAAACCTGGCTCTCTCAACTTTTGCTAAAATATTTTACAATGAAAGCATTTTCAGATGTCCAGGTATCGTAACCTGGCTCTATTAAACTTTCTAAATCAATGGGACTAAGATATAATAATATGAATATATCCAGGATTACTTGAAACTCTCCCCCTATCAAAAATCTTCAAAGATTTGGCAGTTTCAGCGAACCGGATCAGAAACTGGCTCTTTTACAGATTTTAACAATAAAAGCATCCAAATCCCTCACAGTTAATCATCCAAGTCCAACTTAATGACCTTGGAGATATCACAAACTGTTTTTGATTTTTGATTTTAAAACATCAAGTTTCAAATTAATGAACTTGTTTTATTTTCAGAAACACAATCAGCATACTCAGATTTTGAAACTCAGCACTCAGACATCGGTTGTCGAAAATAAAGTAGAAATCAAAATCTTTTTGAATTTTCTGAAATATAAAGCAGTAAAGAAATATGTACAAACATATTTACAGATAATATTTTTGTTTGAGTTCGCGTCAGAGGATCATATCAGTTTATGACAAATCACAAGTACCGTTGAGCTTAGTTACACATTAAGAATTAAACAATTCACTTAGATTGTCGATATACTGATCCACTTAAATTTTCACACAAAGTTCAACTGATTCAGGATACGAATTAGGTGTTTTAAGAACTTAAACCTATTCATGTGTCCCACCTCTTGAATATACTCCCGTATCCAGATCCCAATATTCAGTCTTACAGGTGAGTATACCTAGATGATATCTGTAAGGGGAATAAATTATAGTACGAAACCGTGAGAGCTCAGGTCAGAACTTCCGTTCAGCAGATAGATGACGGCTCGACTTTTGGTGTGTCCCCTTTAGAGGATCTTTTTGTTACAACAACCATGAATAGCATTTTTCAATGTTTCATCATTTTTTAGCTGAGGGCTGTGCTATGTTTCAAGCAATGCGGAAAGTATTATCCAAGGACTAGGTCAGAACTACCGTTCAGCAGAAGTCCCGGAATAATACCCCAGACATCATTGAGTATAAAGACCTAGTATATCAGATTATGAGACCTTTCAAACAAGATTTCAGGGGTTACCTATATATCCAAGTAGTGTTCCCCACGAAATAAGCAAGTTTGAATTTAAGTTTATATCCCGAAAAAGTTTACTAAATGTATAAAAATCTATCGGCATATCATCAGTGAGACTGTTTAACGCTATATAATCAATACATTTCTTTAGCATACTGTAATTATCTACTGATGTACTATCATTTCCTCTTTTTACACAAAAACTCAATTTTGAATTTTATCATGTTTTTTACTTTTTCAAATTTTCTAATGTTTTTGGATTTTCTGACAATATTACTCCCCTAAAATTCAAAATCATTTAAAGAAAATTTGACAACCCAATGTAGATAGCTTTGTCTCGCCATCCATTTTCTGCTTCAAGTGTACTGATTTGCAGAAAAACTAATATAAAGTACCCCCATGATTTACAACCCATTGATTTTCGACAGTTTGAAAACCGTTTTTCAATCTTGTGAAAGTAATCATGTTTGTTCAGCCGTGAGGGTTTCGGCGTATTCAATCAAAACTCCCCCTAACAACAAACTATTTTCCCATAATGATTTCAAAACACTTAAGTTTGTTTTAATCAGAATGGTTTTTCCAGAAAAATTAGTTTGTTTACCCATCACTTGTGGATTCGGGGTCATCTCATCACCTTGTTCTCTTTAACCATTTTGAAAATTTAACATTATTAGGTCAAACACCACAATCACTTGTAGAAAATCAAGTACAACTTAATGTCCTTGATTAACCACTTGTAAGACGAAATATCACAGTTACCATCCTGTGAATTTCTCAAGAATGATGCCGATACCTGCTTCACACTTACCAACCTGGAAGCTCCGGCAAGTCAGAAATTCAACCAACAGATTTATGTACCCAAGCCTGACCAGTCTTGGGTGTGTTTTGAACATTTCTCTTTTCTTCATAAAATTCTTTTGCCCCCTTTACCTTTCCATCAGCCATCTTGCTAAAAATATGTTTAACATTGCTATTAAACATTTTTCCAGCATCAACACCTTTTGATTTTAGGTTTGCGGCACGTAATGGTGGAAGGTTCTCATCATTCATTCATAGAACTGTCTCTTCCTTTTTTACCTCAACTTGTGGCTCCTCTGATTTTGTGGAATCAAATTCATTGCCCGATCTTGGCTTTTCTGACTTGGATGAGCCAGATTCATCGCCAATAACTTTCTTCTTTTTCTTCTTTTCTGTCTTTTCTGTCCTCAGATTTGCATCTGAAGAATTCGATTTGCTTGGCTTTGCAGTCGAGTGAATCGATTCATCAGAACTTTTATTCGAACCAACCGGTGAACCCGAAGACAAAATCTTCTCCAAGTATTCTCTCGCATTCTTCCTCTTCTTCCTCAATCTGTCTCTCTGCCCCTGTGAAAGCTTTACTTTCTTATCTTCCACTTTCTGTTCTTTGGGCTTGACAGTGACTGGTTTCTTTACCGTTCTCTGAGATTCAACCCTCGATCTTCCCATCGATCTCCTTGGGCAATCTCTGGCAATATGACCTCTGATTTGACAATTATAGCATTTTCTTGTCTCATAATTCCAATTCTGGCATTTAACAGCAATGTGTCCTCTAACACCACCGGTGTAGCACACTCTGTTATCGTACCATCCACTTCTGTCAGTCCAAACCTTCAGATCATAACATTGTTTGGCTTGGTGATAATCATTTCTCCTCTTCAATGCTGGATTTGTCTTTTGAGCACTGTGGTCAAACCTGCACCACTTATTACCAACATTTTGTGAGTTTTCATTTACAATTTTTTGTGATTTTTTAGAATGATTTGATGACTGAACTGATGAGCTTTTATTTTCATTTTTAAAATTTTTTGAATTTTTAACTTTTTGTTTCTGTTCTACATTCTTCTTAACAGGTTTTTGTTTAGAACATTCACCTGTTTCAGTAGATTGCAAAACAGTATTTTTAAATTTTTCTTGTAAATCTAAAAATATTTTTCTTTTCTTTTCTTTTCTTTTTCTTTTTCATCATCAGCTTTGTCATCACAATCTTCAATTTTGACTTTGTCAAAATTTGTGACATTGTCACTTATTGGAACAGAATTGATCGATTTTGGACAAACATATGATGTAGAAGTCACAAAACTTTTCAATTTGTTTTCTAAATCAGCAATATTCTTTCTATTACCTTCGGCTTCATGCTCAAATCGAATGATTTTATCAAGATGAGAATTTATTTCACATTGTTTTTCAAGATTATTTTTTCCAAAAACATCTCTCTCATCTTCTAAAATCTTTAACTGACTTTTGAAATCATTTTCAAATTTTAATTTTTCATTTTCAAACTCTTTTTCTTTTTCTTTCAAAATCTTGTTATCCAATGTCAAACTGTCCACATCACTCAACATTTTGATATTTTCAGATTTTAGTTTTTCACAGTTCAAGCGCAACTCCAAAATCTGTTCATCATCAGCTTTCTTCCCATCTTTCAAATCTTTGTTTTCCAATGTCAAATTCTCCGCATCACTCAAGAATTTGGCATTGTCTGCTCCAAGTTTATCACATTTTGAGCATTTTTCATTCATCTTTTCAACATCAGCTTCTTTCTTTGTTTCCATCTTGAAAGTTCCTGCACAAAAAATTTTAACAAAATCAAGAGGGTTTGCATATTCATCAATAAAACAACCTCTCTTCATATCATATCTCATATCATTTTTTGCTGCAAGACACACAGTGATTCGTTTTCTCATTTCAATGATTACATCCAAATCTATCTTTCTTGATTCTTCTTTTATTTCATCCAATAATTTCCTTTTTCTTGAATCTTCATCACTCCTATGATTTGTAATTGCATTGATAAAACTTCTTAAATCATAGTGTGATAAGCTAGAATTCCGTTTTTGGTTATTTACGAATTTATCCCATTCCAAAGGTAAAGCATCAACAAATTTTGAAATTCTTTCATCATTTGAATGATATATCTTATGTTTTTCTAACTTGATGATTAGCTCATAAAACCTTTCTTTTAACATCTCCACTGATTCATTCTTCTTACATAAAAAATTTTCGAATCTTTTAATCCAAACATCCTTATTATTCTTATCAATCCAAGATCCAGAAGTCCAAACGTTTAAATTTTTAAGATTCTCGTTTTCCTGTTCATCAAACATTTTATCCATCTTGAATCACCTGAAACACGAACAAACAAACACAATGAGTTTAACCAATGTCAAACAAATGAATCGGACGGGTATCCGATCGAAAAAATCAACACAAGTCAACAGTGAAAATAATCTCGTGACAACGCTTGTCCGTTCGAGTGAGACTGCTATTCGTTCGTGTGAGATAGTGTCCGGGTGAAGATCTGTTTGCATGGAGATCCGGATGATGATTCGTCCGGATGTGGATCCGGATGGTGATACGTACGGGTGGGGATCCGTGAGATGTTATACGCACGGGTGGGGATCCGTGAGACGTTGTACGCACGGGTGGTGATACGCACGGGTGGGAATGTTATCTGCGCGGACAAGTTGTCCGTGCGTATGACTTATGCTATCCGTGCGTATGAAGGTGATCCGTACGCGTGGAGGTGATACGTGCGGATGAAGGTGATCCGTACGCGTAGGAGTGATACGTGCGTATGACTTATACGTACAGATGACACAACTCCTATTCGACCAACAAATAATATCACATGCAAACAATTAATGTATCACGTGCAATGTATGAATCGGCTGACAAACTTTATCACATGCACACAACACTTATCCTTCACATGTAATCTAGATATTCTCAATTGAACGTGGCCGACCAAGAAACTCAAATAATGATCCTATTTGACCGATCAGTCTGATGACATGCAATTTAACACACAAGGTTACCGAATGCAATTTATGAATCACGTGGTTTGATTATTAAACGAATTAACACTAGATGACACCTGTACTTAGTTTCACATGCCCACCGATTGCAAATAATGATTCACATGTGCTGCTGATAAGGTTGACTAACAAATCTGAATATGTTGACTAAGTATGGGTGGGCTATCCGTGCGTATGACTCATATGTGCGTATGACTTGTACGTGCGTATGGCTTGTACGTGCGTATGACTTATGCGTACGGATAGGTCAACAATCAGTCAAAGCGGATTAATGAAATGTTATCCGCCCGTATTGGTCAACCCGGATAGTCTAATGGTCAACCCGGATGGTCACACGCACGGATTGCCATCCGTGCGGAAAACAACAAACATAACAGCAGCAACTTTCAACATTTTTTACAAACTTTCGAACCACAAAATTCTCGATTTCTCCTAAATGGCTTTGAATTTCGAACTGAAAATTTGTATGATTGTAGATCAGGTACTTTCGCTTATCATATCCAAAATTCAGCCGATTTTAACCGTAAAATCTGTTCAAATTGACAAAAATCAGATAAGAACGTGAAGAACAAGAAAAATATAAGAATTTTGACAAATCTGGATGATTTAGGCTCTGAATCTGATCAAATCTTGAACGAAATCGTGCGTTTGATCCTCGCAACCGAGCTCCTGCTCTGATACCACTTGTTAGGACCGTTTTGAATCCGAACGATTGCGAACCGACTCGTACGACGTGCGGAATCCGTGTACGAGCGAGACCGAAACACACGAACAGTAATATAACTTTGATTCTATTCAAAGATCTGAAATCGTTACAGGAACCGTGAATCACCTAGACACTTTCTCTCTCTTGTTTCTCTCTCTAGAACTAGAGCTCTCAAATGTAGCAAATGAGCAAAAGTGGCAAAAGTCCCTAAATGAGAACCCTAATGGTTCTATTTATAGGCCAAGGGACATTATGAGATATCTCATTATTTACACAAATGCCACCTTGCCTTTTACTAAAATATAACACTATAAGTACTAAACTTAATCTATTTCTGCTACGGTCTTGAGATGACGGAGGCGATAGACATACTGCACTAACACGATTTATACCTCGTTTTCATTATCACACAATCAATGGTGACGCAATTATCCGATTTGCTAATCGGTCCTATTAACATAAGAGTTGACAACCACATTAGTCGATATTGTCACCCGTTTGGACTATATGCCCAACGTTATCTATTTGTTTTTGATTTCCAATTCATACATCCATCCCATCCCGGATTTTATTACCATACCCTTTTTCTTTTACACTCTTGTAACATCCCGGAAATATAAGACTTTATATCAGAATTATAAAGTTTAAATAAACAAGAATATTATTTAACTAGGAATTATAACCTAGTTAACTACAAGTCTAGAAATAACTTGAAATATGGTTAAAATAACCAAACTATATGTTGAATGAAAGTTGAGGGGCCTATGTAGTAAAAATTGAAACTTAAATTGATAAAACAAATAAAAAACAAACCAAACACCCCAAAAGAGGGGTCTGGTCGATTAGAAGCAGGAGGAGGTCGACCCCCATGCTCCAAACCCTAAAAATTCACTAAACAATCAAATTGAAGGTCTAAATCTGATCAAAAGCAGAAATCGAGCATAGATTATTGATCCTCATCACAAGAGGATTACAAGGTATGTAAAATTTGATGAAAACTCTCAACTTGAAATTCTCATGAAATTGGGAGAATATGAAATTCATGGTTGCATGTTTGTTTTATGATGAAATAGGAACAATATAGTGTTTACGGAGAAACCCTAGACAAAATACAAGTTGAAATCATGTGAAATTTTAGTAAAATCCATGAACACCATTGTAGGTGATTAGTGGGTTATGTAGAACTTGATAAACACTAGGAAATTTGGTGTTGTTCTAGTGTAATTTGACATTTTTAAGTGACTTCGGAATTTTAGGAGTTAACAATTGTGTAAAATGGGATGATTGATGTGAAATTCGGGCTAGATGATAAACTAGGGATTTACTATATAATCATGTAAAATTCTGCCTTTAAAATGTTTGTTGAAATGCCTCAAAGAAGGCTCGAAACTGGAATTTTGAAGTTAAAACACCTAATTGCGATGTTTTGGCTATTATGTGAAATGTGGTTAAAAAGAGTTCTAAATGTGATATAATTGGACTCTATAGGAAAGGATACCGGAACGTCGAGTGGACAAGCCGGTGGTGATTTGCGGTTGAAGGGTGTGCACTAAAGGTATGTAATATAATCCGTTACATTCAATGAATTGTTGTTAAATTTTGCGAAGTCTTAATTTAGGATAAATATGGTGTCAATTGTAGTGACCATGATCGTTACTTGAATTAATAGTCTAAGAGTGACACGGGATCGTTTGGTAGTCATCATATTGGGGAATTCCATAAGATGAGCCAAACGGGTCGATTAATTGTGTAAGTTGTTGTTTTAGTGTTTTAGAGAGTCAAATGGAGATGGAAATCACAAGAGCATTAAGCCATGAGATTGGTAAAGAAATGCAAGTGATGATAAGCCCGGGGTATCGGGTATAAAGTATCATAAGTTTACTAGTTAAATGGTAGTAAATTGTGTCAAGTAGAAATGGGTCGAATAAATGCATAACGACATATAGACTTTCTGTCCGTAAGTTGAAGTTTTGGCATGACTATTATAATAGGCACGTTGGTAATGAAATTACAGACGTATAGGAAAAAGAATCACTAAAAACGGACTTACAAATCATAAGTTATGGCCATTTTAAGTTGGAATTTGAATAAACCATGAACTGGGAATGTACGACTTTTGAAGCTTCCGCAAATACTTTGACGTTTAATAGACTATGTTATCGTGATGTAAACAAATTGTTAAACAACTTTTGAATGTTTTGACTTAGTCGTTAGTTGGCTAAGCTTTTGCTACTTTTGAACCTTACTTATGAAATCTATGTTATAACTAGACTTCTTTTATCTAAAATGGTATCAATTATTATTAAATTCAAGTAAAATTGGATGGGTGTTACAAGTTGGTAATCAGAGCTTAAGGTTGTCAACAAAGTGTTCGGTTCAAGCTTGATCAATCGTCCGGTAAGAATTAATTTATTATGTTAGTAGATTATACATTGTGTAAGAAATGAGAAATGAATTTATGTGTATGGGAAGAGCGTGTTAATACACTCAAACCCGGAAAGTGTACCAAATGTGAACGGTTAAAGCAAGTCGGGAACTTGGCTAAACTGAAACAAAAGAAGCAATGTTATAAATGAAATGTTTAACGTTTAAATGTAAACATTTCAGTTTCAAGATGTCTGATGGAAACGATGATAATCCGGTGCAAACAAGCACCGAACAAATGAAAGAGATAATTGCCGAAGAAGTAGGAAAGGCAATTGAAGGTAGTCTATCCGGGTTTATAGACAAAATTCAAAGCACGGTGTTGTCACTTGTCGAAGAGCGAGTTAAAAGGTTGGAGGATAGTGTCAACCTTATGAAAGATAAAACGGGAGAACGTAAAGGGTGCTCATATAAAGAATTTATGGCGTGCAAACCGCCAATCTATAACGGGGAAGTTGACCCGATAATCTACCAAAGATGGATAAGTGACGTCGAAGGAGTGTTTGAACGAACCTACTGCGACGTAGGTGACTTTGTGGCTTACGGAACGGGTCAATTGAGAAATCAAGCCAACGATTGGTGGGACAATAAAAAGAAGGAAATGGGAGCCGAAGCGGCAAGGGTTATGACTTGGGACGAGTTTAAGGTACCATTCCTTAAACACCATAGTCCCATAGCGGCTATTAACAGAATTAAGGAAGAATTCATCCAGCTAAGACAAAAGGGTGAAACAATAGATAAGATCACGGGCATCTTCATGGATAAGCTGAGATTCCATGACGAGTTAGTCACCACTGAAGAGCAAACGATATACTACTATTACAACATGCTAAGTGCCGAGTACCGGGAGTTTATGACTCCCTCAAAATATGAAACTCTCACATAAATCATCAACACCGCCCGGGAGCGGGAAATCGACTTAAAGAAACAAGTTGAAAGGGGTGAGCGAAGGGCACAGGATGTGAATCCAAGCCCTACAAAGAAAGCTAGAACTGCTGAATCGGGGAAGAAAGTGGAGGCTAAAGGCGGGTCGCCAAGTTGCAAAGTATGCGGAAAGGGACACAAAGGTGAGTGTCGCTTCAAAGACAAGCCGTGTCCGGTATGTGGGAAGACGGGGCACACTGCATCGCTATGTCCCGGAAAAGTTTCCGTTTGTTACAAATGTTACCAACCTGGCCACAAAAAATCTGAATGTCCCGAGTTGGTTGGAAAGAGAGACACAAAAGAGTCTCCAGCAGAAGCTCCCAAAGCGAAGGCTAAGTCCTTCCAACTTACCGCGGCTGAAGCAAAAACAGAACCCGATGTGGTCTCAGGTATATTCACACTTAACTCAATTCCAGCACGTGTACTGTTTGATACGGGTGCGAATAAATCCTTCATTTCGCATGGATTTATTCGACATCCTTCATTTGTATTGACAAAGTTATCTGTGCCCTTAGAAGTAGAAATAGGGGACAACAAAAGTTTTATAGTTTGTGACGTTTGTCGAAGCTGTAAATTAAACATAGACGATGAGGAATACTTGATAGATTTAATCCCGATGTCGATGGGGGAATTTCAAGTAGTCGTTGGGATGGATTGGCTATCTCAGCACCATGCGAAGGTCGTGTGTTTTCGTAAGGAGATAAAGCTAATATCTCCGAGCAGGAAACACGTCACGATCTATGGTGAAAAAGGAGGCAACCCCATAGTATGCTCAATGTTGAAAGCTCACAAGCTTATGAAGCGAGGATGCAAGGCATTCATGATATACGCAAATGAGCCCGAGAAAGAATCACGGAAGATTGAAGATGTACCGGTAGTACGAGACTATGAAGATGTGTTTCCGGAGGATTTACCAGGGATACCGCCTGAACGGGAAGTAGAGTTCGGGATCGAATTGATTCCGGGCGCAAAACCCGTAGCTAAAACACCGTACCGACTCGCACCGTCGGAATTACAAGAGTTGATGTCCCAAATTCAAGACCTGCTTGACAAAGGATTTATAAGGCCGAGTGTGTCTCCATGGGGCGCACCGGTACTGTTCGTGAAAAAGAAAGACGGAAGCATGCGGATGTGTATCGATTACCGGGAGTTAAACAAACTCACGGTAAAGAACCGATACCCGCTTCCGAGGATAGATGATTTATTCGACCAATTACAAGGTGCGAACTGGTTTTCAAAAATTGACCTTAGATCAGGGTATCACCAACTAAAGGTCAAGGAGGAAGATGTGCCGAAGACGGCTTTCCGCATGAGATACGGACATTACGAATTCCACGTGATGTCATTTGGGCTAACAAATGCACCCGCGGCTTTCATGGACCTCATGAACCGGGTTTGCAAGCCAATGTTGGATAAGTCGGTCATCGTGTTTATCGATGATATTTTGGTGTATTCGAAAAGCGAAGCTGAACACGCACACCACTCACAAGAAGTGATAGAGACACTTAGACGAGAAAGGTTGTATGCGAAATTCTCTAAGTGTGCCTTTTGGTTACGAGAGGTACAATTTCTTGGCCACATCATAAGTGCCGAAGGAGTATTGGTGGATCCGTCAAAGATCGAGGCCGTGTCAAAATGGAATCCCTCGAAGAACCCTTCGGAAATTAGAAGCTTTTTGGGGCTTGCGGGATACTATAGGAGATTCATTCAAGATTTCTCCAAGATTGCATCACCGCTAACAAAGCTAACCCGGAAGGAAGAAAAGTTCATTTGGGGTGTCGATCAAGAAAGAGCGTTTCAAATTCTAAAAGAAAAGTTAACTCAAGCTCTGGTACTGACATTGCCGGACGGGGTCGAAGACTTGGTGGTTTATTCGGATGCTTCACTATCGGGGCTCGGATGCGTTTTGATGCAACGGGGCAAAGTTATAGCTTATGCCTCGAGGCAATTGAAGATACACGAGAAGAAATATCCCACGCACGATCTCGAGTTGGCTGCGGTGGTATTTGCATTAAAAATATGGAGGCACTACTTATATGGGGTAAAGTGCACCATATTCACCGATCACAAGAGCTTGAAATACTTCTTCGATCAGAAGGAGTTGAATATGCGACAAAGGCGATGGCTAGAAACGGTGAAAGATTTCGACTGTGAAATACACTATCACCCCGGAAGGGCAAACGTGGTGGCGGATGCCCTAAGCAGAAAGACAGATTATGCTCCGATACGAGTACAATCATTGCAGCTCATCGTGACCTCGGGCTTACTCGAACGAATCCGAGAGGCGCAAGATGAAGCAGTAAAGACGGAAAACTGGAGAAAGGAAAGGATTGTTGGCCAAGTTAAGGATCTCGAAGTAGGAAACCACGGTTTGAAAACGCGTTTCAATAGAATTTGGGTTCCTAACACATGTGGAGTTAAAAGGCTTCTACTAGATGAAGCTCACAAGTCCCGTTATTCCATCCATCCGGGAGCGACCAAGATGTATAATGATTTAAAACAAAACTATTGGTGGCCTGGGATGAAAAGAGATATTGTGAAATATGTGGAGAAGTGTTTGACCTGCTTGCAAGTCAAAGCGGAGCACCAGAAACCATATGGTAAGTTGTAACCATTGGACATCCCAGTTTGGAAATGGGAACAAATCACCATGGATTTGTTGACCAAATTGCCCAAAACTAACCGCGGGTTTGATGCTATATGGGTAGTCATGGATAGATTGACGAAAAATGCTCACTTCATTCCGATTCGTGAGACTTATACACCCGAGAAGATGTCGGAGGTGTACACCAATGAAATTATAGCACGACATGGGGTACCAATATCCATTGTGTCAGACAGAGATACTCGGTTTACTTTGAAATTTTGGCGTGAATTTCAAGAACAAATGGGAACCAAACTGTTCATTAGCACTGCTTACCATCCACAAACGGATGGGCAGAGTTAAAGAACAATACAAACGTTGGGAGATATGCTGCGGGCTTGCATTATCGACTTCGGGGGTAGTTGGGATGTCTATCTACCCTTGGTCGAATTTTCATATAACAATAGCTATCACGCGAGCATTAAGATGGCCCCGTATGAAATGTTGTATGGTAGAAAGTGTCGAACTCCGGTGTGTTGGGGAGAAGTGGGTCCACGAGGGCTAGCGCCTACTGATATAATCCGAACTACGAATGAGAAAATCGACATGGTCCGAACTCACCTAAAAGCGGCTCAGGATCGACAAAAGTCGTATGCGGATAAACGAAACAGGCCGATTGAATTTCAAGTGGGCGATAAAGTAATGCTGAAAGTATCGCCGTGGAAAGGAGTAATACGGTTCAGAAAAAGAGGAAAGTTGAGCCCAAGATTTATTGGGCCATTCAGAATCACCGAGCGGGTTGGTAAAGTAGCATATCGCCTCGAATTACCCGAAGAGTTGAGTGGGATTCATAGCACATTCCACGTGTCACATCTCCGAAAATGTTTAGCGGACGAAACTGCTCGTATCCACTACAATGATATCGAGGTGGATAACAACCTCAACTATCAAGTAAAACCAATTGCGATTTTAGATCGTAAAGATAAGAGTTTGAGGAACAAAGTAGTTAAGCTAGTCAAGGTCAAATGGAAGCATAGGAAAGGTTCGGACATTACATGGGAGTCCGAAGAGGAGATGCGACGTCTGCACCCTACATTATTTGGTACGTGCTTTGGTTTCGGGGACGAAACCCTTTTAAATAAACAAGAATATTATTTAACGAGGAATTATAACCTAGTTAACTACAAGTCTAGAAATAACTTGAAATAGGGTTAAAATAACCAAACTATATGTTGAATGAAAGTTGAGGGGCCTATGCATGGTTGTAAAACAAGGTTTCCAAGGCCGAGTACTCTCCGAGTAGTCGCTACAAGGTAGGCTGCCGAGGCGACTTTCTTTGACTCCGCCTAATTACTCGGAATCGGTCAAACATGGTCAACCTCGGCAAAAATCGTATCTAGTAGGTCAACTCGGGCCTTGTTTGACTTAGAAAATAATAAAACATAATATCCGTGCCTATTATATTAAAGAATGAATATCATTTTCACGTATTTTGTTATAGATATTAGTAAATTTATGCTATTTGACATATATTTAATTTCCAAAAACTTATTTCTTTATAATTTAACATGTCCGAGTACTCCCCGAGTACTCTCCGCCTAGGCCGAGTACTCTCAACTCCCCGGTCGGCCGACTAGGGGCGCCTAGCGACTTTTGCAACCATGGGCATATGTAGTAAAAATTGAAACTTAAATTGATAAAACAAATAAAAAACAAACCAAACACCCCAAAAGAGGGGTCTGGTCGATCAGAAGCAGAAGGAGGTCGACCCCCATGCTCCAAACCCTAAAAATTCACTAAACAATCAAATTGAAGGTCTAAATCTGATCAAAAGCAGAAATCGAGCACAGATTATTGATCCTCATCACAAGAGGATTACAAGGTATGTAAAATTTGATGAAAACTCTCAACTTGAAATTCTCATGAAATTGGGAGAATCTGAAATTCATGGTTGCATGTTTGTTTTATGATGAAATAGGAACAATATAGTGTTTACGGAGAAACCCTAGACAAAATACAAGTTGAAATCATGTGAAATTTTAGTAAAATCCATGAACACCATTGTAGGTGATTAGTGGGTTATGTAGAACTTGATAAACACTAGGAAATTGGGTGTTGTTCTAGTGTAATTTGACATTTTTAAGTGACTTTAGAATTTTAGGAGTTAACAATTGTGTAAAATGGGATGATTGATGTGAAATTCGGGCTAGATGATAAACTAGGGATTTACTATATAATCATGTAAAATTCTGCCTTTAAAGTGTTTGTTGAAATGCCTCAAAGAATGCTCGAAACTGGAATTTTGAAGTTAAACACCTAATTGCGATGTTTTGGCTATTATGCGAAATGTGGTTAAAAAGAGTTCTAAATGTGATATAATTGGACTCTATAGGAAAGGATACCGGAACGTCGAGTGGACAAGCCGGTGGTGATTTGCGGTTGAAGGGTGTGCACTAAAGGTATGTAACATAATCCGTTACATTCAATGAATTGTTGTTAAATTTTGCGAAGTCTTAATTTAGGATAAATATGGTGTCAATTGTAGCGACCATGATCGTTACTTGAATTAATAGTCTAAGAGTGACACGGGATCGTTTGGTAGTCATCATATTGGGGAATTCCATAAGATGAGCCAAACGGGTCGATTAATTGTGTAAGTTGTTGTTTTAGTGTTTTAGAGAGTCAAATGGAGATGGCAATCACAAGAGCATTAAGCCATGAGATTGGTAAAGAAATGCAAGTGATGATAAGCCCGGGGTATCGGGTATAAAGTATCATAAGCTTACTAGTTAAATGGTAGTAAATTGTGTCATGTAGAAATGGGTCGAATAAATGCATAACGACATATAGACTTTCTGTCCGTAAGTTGAAGTTTTGGAATGACTATCGTAATAGGCACGTTGGTAATGAAATTACAGACGTATAGGAAAAAGAATCACTAAAAACGGACTTACGAATCATAAGTTATGGCCATTTTAAGTTGGAATTTGAATAAACCATGAACTGGGAATGTACAGCAACAGCCAGAGCAACATTCTGTGAAAAACAGGGCTTGGCGTAACTCGAGGCCCCTTGGCGTCACGCGGCGCCCCCCTTCCGGATTTTTTTTTTCTTGTGTGTTGACCCATGGAATTTGGTTATATTCATTTAAACATTGTCAATACTAACATTTCATGTGGTTTGACAATTAGTTGATGTTGGAATCTATCCGGAGGATGATCAAGCAATTGTCGAAGAACCGAACACGACTTTTGAAGCTTCCGCAAATACTTTGACGTTTAATAAACTATGTTATCGTGATGTAAACAAATTGTTAAACAACTTTTGAATGTTTTGACTTAGTCGTTAGTTGGCTAAGCTTTTGCTACTTTTGAACCTTACTTATGAAATCTATGTTATAACTAGACTTCTTTTATCTAAAATGGTATCAATTATTATTAAATTCAAGTAAAATTGGATGGGTGTTACAACTCTTTTCTTACAAATTCAACCCATTTCGGCTTACGCCATGGGTATCCTTTTAACCTTGATTTACTTTAGTCGACACTTGACAAATTTCCATTTTTGCCCTTTTTCCCTCATTATTAGATTACACTACAAGGTAATCTTAACGAAAATCCATATTTCCAATATTATTTTTATCACGTTTACAACGTATCGAGTAAACGAGTATTCTACATAAGTGTGTAAATTACACTTACCTCGCATCCACGCCACGCTTTTCTTTCCGTACTTGCTCCGTTTGACCCGCTCCCTCCTCCAAGCTTTCACCTAGCTTGTTACGCGTCAAACTATTGTCAATCATTTACAAGGCGGTTAAATTAGTCATTAACAATCACGACTATTCCACCTCACTTATTTTCTATGTCGAAGCTACTGTTCGACTTCATGCTTAGTTAACTTAGTTTATCAAAGTTAACTACTTTCAATCACATGGTTTACAACATTAGTCTAAATCAACATAGTATTTAAGACCCTTATCACTTCATATCACACGTAATTGCCATATCATTCAAATACACGTTTTCACTCTAAACTTCAACACTTTAGTTCTCATTTAGGCATTTTAACAAACACCTAATGTGCATAATTTTACATATTTACTAACTAGTTCATAACTAATTATTTTCACCAAGATTTACATCAAAATCAAACCTCTATGTTTTAGTGTTCATGAACTACATCAAGAACTTATATCATAACAATCAATATTCATCAATTTAACACTCTAATCCGAGTGTTCATCATATTGTCAATAAACCCACTTAGCACATAATAGGGTAATTATCAAATCCCTAGTATTGACACCAATTCATCAAGTTTTTCAACTAGGGTTTGTTTCTAAACGAAGATTTCATCATAATAACACTCATAGATTCAACATTGATTTCAGAATTTCGATTATGATTGTTCATCATAATCTCAAAGTATCACTAAATCATAAAATTCAACATACCTTGTGATCCCCACGACTAGGTGATCTTTAATATGTGTTCATGCATTCGATTCGGGCTAGATTTGACCTTCAATTTTGTTGATTTGTTGAAGTTAGGGTTTGAGCTCCCATGGAGCTTCTCCTGGTCGCATACGTACACACATGTGTGTGTGTTTTTTATTTCTTTTTTTTTATATAAGTGTTTTAATAAAACACTTTTCTAGTTGCCCATGTTTAGTCCCTCAAGTTTAGAGATTCATAAATGAAACTATAACTCATAGTTTATTATTTAATTACCCATTACTAACTAGGTTAATTTTACCTAGTTAACTTAGTGGGTTCCGGGAGTTAAAAACCCGTTTTATTTTAAGTCTCGTTGACTCGGGTTCTTATAAACTCAATTCCTTAATTCTGTGATTCGCTTGTATTTAAATTATTAGGATTTCTTATTTAAATCCAAATATTTATCGGGTTGTTTTTACTGTTAACGGTACTTTACCCGTCTTTTAGTATTAACGGAGTTTGATTACCAAACCCGTTTTAGGGGTGTTACAAGTCTACCCCTCTTAAAGAGGTTTCGTCCTCGAGACCTTTCTTACATAGTTCATCGAGTTCTAAACTCAATGCGTTTGACCTGAGTAATCTTTTAAGCATTACTCATACTTTAACCAATTGTTAGTATTACCAGAAAAATTACGGTAATATCTTTTTGGTTACAGAACATCTACGTACCTCATACGACATAATGTAACTTGAAATGACGTAATTCCGTTATTTCTACTAGTTTAGTTAACTTAGCGATATCCATCGCTTTTATATATTATCGAACTCTTTGTGAATCCGTTACCTTGACCTGTTTAAAGGTCTTTAGTGAATTTTTTCATTTTTAGCAACTATTTCTTTTGTTTTCAAATTCTTTTATTCGGTTCAGTTACACCGAATCCTCCGCTTACGAGCAAACCAAATTTCTCGATTTGAATTGCTGACCTTCACCGGTCTCACTAACTAGACTTATTAGTCCAGTTACTTTTTACCGCTCGCTTGGTTATAATGCGATTCTACTTCACATTACATTTCTTAACCGTGATCGTGTCGCATCATGTTTAATTTATATATCTACCTTTCATTTTTTAAAAGATCACTTTTCGAATATATCGTCTTGCGCCTATCAGCGTCAAGACTTGAATCTTTCATGCTTACTATTCAATTTCCTATCAGAATTTATATTTGTAAAAATGTTATTTCTTACTAAAACTGAATTTTAGTCTAACGTTTTTCTCTTTAACTATGTCAATTACTCATATCAAGGAAATTGACAACCCATAATTTATTGTTTTCCGTTCTCGTTTTACACGGGGAATCGTAACAAGTTACCTCACCTTACACTATTGACCCGTAGGTTCCTTCACTTAACCTCGTAGGCTATTTCCTTAAGCTTTCATCTCTTTAAGACGAGGCCCTTATGATCCCTTTGCTTTAATTCATGACCCGTGGGTCATTTTGGCCCCGTAGACCTTTACACTAATTAATATCCCATAGGTTATGATGATCCCGTAGATAATCTTTTATTCTAGTCTTTATTCAATTGTCTATTTATACATATATAGCTTTAAAGCATCCTTTGTTATGTTTGGAATCATTTAATTTTGCTTTTGAACTTTAGTTGACCTTGACCGTAGTCTAAGGTTTCATTTGTTTACTTTCGGACTATCTTTCCGACTTTACGACTTCTAACGTCATTTACACGTCGGTTTGTCCTACGCTTACCGTTACCCGGTTCATACTTATACTCCTTTACAACCCATTACCCGGGTCCTTCTATCTTATTGTTTTTAGCTTTCCGGTTTCTTTTTGTTTTCGTTTTCCTATTATATTAAGCGTTATTCCTTAATTGACTCGTTTGACTCATTTTGGGTGAATTTTCATCACTTATGAATGTCAAACTTCATTCTTTATTTGACCCGTCCAACTTTGAAATGGTTGAACGTAATTACCAAAATTTATGTTTGCGAAAATTCTTGTCATCTTTTAGTCATGACTCATATTCCGAGTCTTTTGACTTTTTATTTCGCGTTCTTGTTTCTCAGTCTACGCATGCGTTTAATTCCTTACCCATCAACCGGGTGTTTACCGAAATCGTTATCATTGCACCCCCTTCCGGTATGCATTAAGACTTTGTTTCGATTTACTTGGTCATCTTAGCGAAATCCGTCGCTTTTATTCGACCATGTCTTTTATTCTTTACGTGACCACCATTGGCGGCCTCATTAATTATGACTGACGATTATCATCATTATCCTTGTTTTACTACGACTAAAGTTAACAATCTTGATTATCTTTTTCGTGTGGGCAACACCTTTGTTTTTATGACCCGGCGGTCATCTATACTTTGGTTTTACTTGCCCGTTTTGTTCACCATGGCCCTTTCGTCCAAGATGACTTATTTTCGTGAATTTTCTTTTGATCATTCATTTATATCATCATTTACATTAATCATTGTCCCTTCTATCGGGATCATTATCCTAATGTAATACGCTTCCATCACCCGGCTGTGCGTTTACATTATGTTCATTTGTTTCATTTGGGTACTTTTTAATTTGTCCCATTCACCCCGTCCTTACTACATCGGATGTAAATGTGTCCGCTATAAGAAGTTCATGGTATCATATGCCAGTACTTACTTGGCCAGAGTAAGCGATTAACACATGACACGCATGACCTTTTTATAGTTTTCACATCACGCCCTATGTAAGTAATGGCTCTATTTGTTTCTCTTGGAAACAATATCCCGAATACATTTTCTATTCGGGTTTTTCCAAGTTTTTAATCTACATATGCAACTTTCAATTTCTACATATTTGTTGCATATTACTATTTGTGCAATTATATTTAAAATGTGCATCTGGTAATGCTTGCCCTAACGGGCTTCTCTTGCCATTAGCCTTGTTCGCGACCGCTACGCGATTTAGGTCCTTGATGAGAATACACTTTGGACCGTTCCTCTGTCAAATCTGCGATTTGTTAAACTCTCGCTATCTTCATATGCGAGTGTCCTTCAACTAAAACATATACAACAGTTAGTAATTTCGACATTAAGGGATGCTTGTATTATAATACAAGGCTTTTCTACTATACGCATCAACGCGTCTAATTTCGTTGACTATATCTATTCTATACCGTTTTTATTGATGTAACGTGTATTACACGATAACCATATGTGTTGTTCTCAACACTTTAATCATACTAAACCATTGATATACATGTACTTATCGGATTTGCGATCGAGCCTCGAACCGAACATCAATCTTTATTAAGAGCATAAGGTTAAAGTCCAAGCATGGTTTTCCCCACCATACTTGAATCTCTTAAACCAGGGATCTGATACCAACTTGTAACACCCATTCTAATTTAATGTTAATATATCAATTAAATATGCATTTTATATAAAAATACGACTTAATAAAAACTTTTCCATCAAGAATGTTCACACAAGTTTGAAACATTCATAATACCAGTCTTAAGTGTTTCCATAATTCGTATTATGAAATCAAAACAAAATTTAATGCGGAAGCTTCGTTATCATGTGTTCGGTTCTTCATCGAGCTTGATCTTCATCCGGGCACTCTTGACATTCACTTAAGATCAAAACCAACTTAAAAGTTAGTTTTGATAGTCAAATAATAAGTTTAAACAAGTTACATGGGTTAAACAAACAAAATTTAACAATTTTCCGGAATTAGGGGGCGTCGCGTGACGCCTAGCCCCCTTTTTCACAGCATGTTGCTTAAACTGTTGCTGCATGTTCCCAGCATGACTCGATTTCACGGAAACGAGCATAACTCTCTCGTTTTTAATCCGTTTTACCCGATTCTTTTTCCTATGCGTCCGTAATTTAATTCTCCATCATATGGAGTTAAAATCCAACATCCAACATAATAAATTTTGAGACTTCTAAGCCTTCGACTCGTTACCTTTTTACCAAATTTTAACCCGTTTAAGCATTTTATTAAACAAACATATTTGTTTGATCCTTATATCACATACACTTCTTCAAATTAATGTTATCTACCACTTTAGGTTCTAATCACAGGTTTATTACACAATTTAAACCCGTTTTTGCTCGTATGCTTATTTTGACCCGTTAAGGGTATTTTAAGCACTTTAAGGCTTGAGATCGCTTTCATTCATTTCTAGCATCTTATTCCTACATTTCTTATCAAGTAATCTTCAACTACAACCCTTTGTGTGTTGGATTTCAATGTGGATATCTATATGTTCCGAGTTTTACGCTTCGGATTGTTATTTTACGGCAAGACTCAAATAGAGCTATTTGACTAACGTATTACATCTTTCAACTTCTACACTTATTCTAAGTATTTATTTAATCATGAAACTCGTTTCCAAACAACATCTAAGGGTTGTTTGTCCAATTTAGCCTACAAGGGCGTTTTGGTCAATTTTGGTCCTTTTACGACGAAAGACTCTCTCTCCAATTATTCGACCAAAATAGCACTTTTAACTACAACATAATTATGCGTACCTGGCCCGGATCAACAAGTAGACCCGATTTATACCTCGTTTTCATTATCACACAATCAATGGTGACGCAATTATCCGATTTGCTAATCGGTCCTATTAACATAAGACTTGACAACCACATTAGTCGATATTGTCAAATGGTGTTATCACCACCATTCGACCCGTTTGGACTATATGCCCAACGTTATCTATTTAATCAAAAACATCGTTTTTGATTTCCAATTCATACATCCACCTCATCCCGGATTTTATTACCATACCCTTTTTCTTTTACACTCTTTTCTTACAAATTCAACCCATTTCGGCTTACGCCATGGGTATCCTTTTAACCTTGATTTACATTAGTCGAAACTTGACAAATTTCCATTTTTGCCCTTTTTCCCTCATTATTAGATTACACTACAAGGTAATCTTAACGAAAATCCATATTTCCAATATTATCGTTATCACGTTTACAACGTATCGAATAAACGAGTATTCTACATAAGTGTGTAAATTACACTTACCTCGCATCCACGCCACGCTTTTCTTTCCGTACTTGCTCCGTTTGACCCGTTCCCTCCTCCAAGCTTTCACCTAGCTTGTTACGCGTCAAACTATTGTCAATCATTTACAAGGCGGTTAAATTAGTCATTAACAATCACGACTATTCCACCTCACTTATTTTCTATGTCGAAGCTACTGTTCGACTTCATGCTTAGTTAACTTAGTTTATCAAAGTTAACTACTTTCAATCACATGGTTTACAACATTAGTCTAAATCAACATAGTATTTAAGACCCTTATCACTTCATATCACACGTAATTGCCATATCATTCAAATACACGTTTTCACTCTAAACTTCAACACTTTAGTTCTCATTTAGGCATTTTAACAAACACCTAATGTGCATAATTTTACATATTTACTAACTAGTTCATAACTAATTATTTTCACCAAGATTTACATCAAAATCAAACCTCTATGTTTTAGTGTTCATGAACTACATCAAGAACTTATATCATAACAATCAATATTCATCAATTTAACACTCTAATCCGAGTGTTCATCATATTGTCAATAAACCCACTTAGCACATAATAGGGTAATTATCAAATCCCTAGTATTGACACCAATTCATCAAGTTTTTCAACTAGGGTTTGTTTCTAAACGAAGATTTCATCATAATAACACTCATAGATTCAACATTGATTTCAGAATTTCGATTATGATTGTTCATCATAATCTCAAAGTATCACTAAATCATAAAATTCAACATACCTTGTGATCCCCACGACTAGGTGATCTTTAATATGTGTTCATGCATCCGATTCGGGCTAGATTTGACCTTCAATTTTGTTGATTTGTTGAAGTTAGGGTTTGAGCTCCCATGGAGCTTCTCCTAGTCGCATACGTACACACATGTGTGTGTGTTTTTTATTTCTTTTTTTTTATATAAGTGTTTTTATAAAACACTTTTCTAGTTGCCCATGTTTAGTCCCTCAGGTTTAGAGATTCCTAAATGAAACTATAACTCATAGTTTATTATTTAATTACCCATTACTAACTATGTTAATTTTACCTAGTTAACTTAGTGGGTTCCGGGAGTTAAAAACCCGTTTTATTTTAAGTCCCGTTGACTCGGGTTCTTATAAACTCAATTCCTTAATTCTTTGATTCGCTTGTATTTAAATTATTAGGATTTCTTATTTAAATCCAAATATTTACCGGGATATTTTTACTGCTAACGGTACTTTACCCGTCTTTTAATATAAAAATAGAGTTAAATGTCATTTTAGTCCCTGTGGTTTGGGCCATTTTGCCAGTTTAGTCTAAAGGTTTCATTTTTAACCTGTGGGTCCAAAAAGGTTTCACAGTTGCCATTTTAGTACACTTGGTTAACTTCATCCATTTTTTCTGTTAACGAGAAGGCCAATTTGGTCATTTTGTATGTAATTCTGTTAACTAAAAGGACAATTCAGCCATATAAAATGACCGAATTGGCCTTCTCGTTAACAGAAAAAATGGATGAAGTTAACCAAGTGGACTAAAATGGCAACTGTGAAACCTTTTTGGACCCACAGGTTAAAAATGAAACATTTGGACTAAACTGGCAAAATGATCCAAACCACAGGGACTAAAATGGCATTTAACTCTAAAAAATATTTAAAAAAAATTGTGTGTTTTTTTGATTTTTTAGATTTTTTTAGGTTTTTTTGGGGTTTACTTTTTAGATTTTTAGCATTTTAGCTTGGGGGGGGGGGGGGGTGAGGTTTTTTTTTTGGGGGGGGGGGGGGGTGTGTGGGTTAGGTTTTTTTAGCTATTTTTTGTTGTGTTCACATTGGTTCTCGCTATTCTCGCATGAACATTACCATATATATATAGTGGGAGTTGGCTAGAAAGCCTAAGTTTCCTAGAAAGTCTAGGAAACAATAGGGAGGTGACACGTGTGTTTTAGTTTTTTTATTCAAAAAGGCATGCTGGTAATTTGATTATTAATTTAATTTTGAAATATTATATTTCCTAAACTAATATCCAGAATTTTATGGAAACTTATCTCTCTTTGGCATTCTTGATTACGACTAGCAGCATTAACTATATCATGAGGTAGGTGTAAACCAGCGATTGCCCATGATTCCTCAAATCCACAAGAACCATCTTCCAAACACTTAATAATATAATATGAAATATCCACCTGTTGTTGTTATATTGAATTACATGTGAGAGAAGAAGCTAAATTGTGAGAAAAGGATCTCCAATTTCTGGCGGAACCGATTAATCCATGGAGAACAAACGCAGAATAATCGGGTGTGGTTATCATAAAGAATTCCGTGTAAATGTTTATATCTTCGTTGTGTTTTCTCAGTTACTGGTTTTATCACAATGTGTTTTATCATTTACTGGTTGATGAGATTTTTGGCATTCTTGATGTTGTGTTTTATCAGTTACTGGTTTCATCACAATGTGTTTTAGCAGTTACTGGTTTCAGTTACTGTTCATCACAATGTGTTTTATCAGTTACTGGTTGATATGATTTTTGGCATTCTTGATGTTGTGTTTTATCAATTACAGGTTTCATCACAGTGTGTTATACAAGTTATGATTCATGAATGGCACGTTCTTTTGTATTTTATCTACCGTTTCATCACAATGTGTTTTATCAGCTACTGGTTGATGTGATTTTGGCATTCTTGATGTTGTGTTTTATCAGTTACTGGTTGATATGTTTTTGGCATTCTTGATATTGTGTTTTAGCAGTTACTGGTTTAATCACAATGTGTTTTATCAGTTTCTGGTTTCAGTTACTGTTTCATCACATTGTGTTTTAGCAGTCAGTCGCTAGTTAATCACATTGTGTTTTATCGCTAAAACACACTACCATGAACACATCTAGATCTGATTTATCGTTATTTTTGGTATGATTTGGCGTTTTCAAATGTGAGGGATTAGAGAGAGAGAAAAAAATTGCTACATTTTTGGAGGTGGTTTTATGATTGATAATTATTTCCTTATTTAAAACAACTTAAATGACACATTTACCCCCGTCAATTAAATGAGCCTATTTTAAAGACACGTATATTACAAAAATGTCACCAAAATGATCTCAACCATTAAACACACTCATCTGATGGTCCAGATCGCTTCCTACACTTTCTAGGAAAACACACTTTCCGCAGAATCCCCACTCTATATATATATATATATAATATAGGGTTAGGTTCATTTGTGAATAACCCTCTTGATAGTGAACTGTGTGAACTAATCATAGCCCTTGATTATCAATACACAAGTGTAAACTAATGGCCAGGATTTGATGATGAAAATACACTAATGTAATTTACGGTTTGATGATGCAAATCAACGACTAGGATTTGTTCACTCAGTTCACAAATACACTAGTGTTCATTCTAGAACCCCACCTTATATATATAGGCCGGTTAATGTACAAAAGTTCCTTAACGTGTGAAGTGTACGCGAATAAATTACGCATGTTATAACACAAACCCTAATCACGCATTACAAAAAATCACATAATCACGCATGAACAAACCCCTAATTACCCTAATCATGCACGTTAAAGAATCACACGCGGCGCAATCTCCCACTCGTGTATGCTTCGCATGATAACCACTTTATATTTTACACTTTCTCTCTCTATATTATAATTATGTTATATTATATTATATTATATTATATTATAATTATAATATATATTAAATTACATCATGATGACTACAGTCATTTTGTTTACATTTTGTTTTATTTTAGTTAACAAAAGTTTCCCTTTTCTTAATTTAGCCACATGAAATCTAGACATTTCTTATTTTATTTTTATAAATCAAATAGGAAATATAAATAATTATAAATTTTATACTCAAATACTTTTTTCCCATGTTTTTATTAGATATGTTAAATAATTTGTGTTTTACTTATTCTATACTTCTTTTAGTTTTGGAATGCTTATAGTTGTTTCTGGTTCTTTTTATTTAAATTATAAATCAACAGTAATAAACTTGCATAGGCCACGACTTTACTCGAGTTAATTTCATGATTTTTTTCATGATTGAATAATATACCGTCGCATGTGTTTTATTTATATCCCAATGGTTTTACTCGAGTTTAATTTGTGACGCAACATTTTCATAAGTTGTCAATATACTGTCACAAGTGTTTTTATCTATATCTTGATGGTTTTATTCGAGTTTGATTTACAATGTAACGTACCGCCGCAACGCGCGGGGTATTTTACTAGTACATATAAAAGCAAGGGTTTGTCTACAAAGGGCGTTTTTTCCTCAAGAATGTGAAAAGCCTACATAGGAATTGTGTTTTAAAGATGTTTTATATTCTTTTGAAAAGATATTTTATAGAAAAACACCAAATGAAAAAATTTAAAACACAATGAAATATATTATAGTCATGAAATTTAAAACACCATGTGAAGAAAGTTAATTAGTGCGTTTCAAATTTCATGTTTATTATACATTTGAATGTGTTTTAGATTATCACGTTTTTTTGTTTTCCTGTACAATACCATGCCAAAAGAATCTAAATATCATGCCTAAAATTTAAAATACAATGCTTACATAGACTTCTTACACTTTTTAAGAAAAAAATCTCATTTGTAGACTAACCATAACCTATATATATAAGGGTAAGTTAATGTACAAATGACTTTTAACGTACAAAATAATAACGATGAAAGATTTCAAAATTATGCATAAAGAAATAACAATTGGAAACTACGCATGAAGGAAATCAAAATTACACATAAAAACTGTGCATCAAAAAAACAAATACACTTTTACTTGGACACCCAAGAGAATATCGACACGTGTTTTACATCATTTGAACACCATAAAAATGAATACACTATTACTTGGATATATATGTTCGGGTCACAACAATACCGGTATGGTGCCGACACTCGCTATAGCTTACGATATCAGAAAGATACTCTAGTGCGAATACAACTACGTTTTCAATGGAGTTATACCAGAAACCATAAATACAATTATGGTGCAGGTTCCGATGTTGTTTGGAAGGTGTCTGTTTAGTTTGATAGTGCGTCACCGTAAAGAACAGAAAAAATAACTATATTTGAGCCGTTCGAATAAAACTTTATCGAATCATATATAAAACTCTATACAGACACCTTCCAAACAACATCGGAACCTTACATAGTTAAAATTTTGTGTAAAATTTATATGTAGACATAGATAAAAATACGCACGTCACACTGACATAGTTAGAATTTTATATATCATATTTCAAAAGTCATAAGAGAATAACAAAATATTCTCAAAATTAATTATATTAATAAATATCATCATAATAAAAATTAAGAAAAAGCAATTGCTATACATGTTACAAAGATATAATAACTAGGGTACTTGGTACCAATATTTCAAAGTTACGTCTGTGTGGGCCAATAGAATTTGGGCAGCCTGATGATTGGGCCGGATCAAGACTCTACTTAGAGGGCCGACAGCATTTGGACCACTCAATCTGATTACATTTTTATCTATATTTTCATTACAAATTTACAATTTCTTGAATCCAATGTTAAAATAACATTCAAAAAATATACGTACATTCAATAAACATGGCCACATACAAACTTTAAAAAAAAAACATTGCAGAAACCAACCTTATAGATATATAAGATAATGCTTTATCAGTTACATATATATAGAAGTTTCCTACTAATTGACTCATATTGCATAAGGTCATGTGTAGTCATAAAGTCCTTTTGTGGGGCTTTATGTGGCTTTATATAACTTGAGTGTGTAGTGGGGATATATATATATATGTATGTATATATATGTGTGTGAGTGGGGAAGAAAGGGTCACGCCGTGAAACTTTTCGTGACGAGGAGGGAGAGGCCGCACATGGCGCCCTCCGTAATGGTGTTCATAGGCGCTATGGGCCATTATGAGAGGATGAGACGCCATATACAGCCCCATTACAGGTGTTCTAATAGTGTATATATATGTGTGTGAGTGGGGAAGAAAGGGTCACGCCGTGAAACTTTTCGTGACGAGGAGGGAGAGGCCGCACATGGCGCCCTCCGTAATGGTGTTCATAGGCGCTATGGGCCGTTATGAGAGGATGAGACGCCATATACAGCCCCATTACAGGTGTTCTAATCAATCAATTTTAGCTTAGCAACAATAGTTTTCAAGTCACATGTCATTGCCGAATTATGCTTGAACATCAATTGGTCCTTTAATAGTATATATGTGACCACATAACTAAATAACGGAACTTGACCATCTCATAACTTATAATGATCCAGATTTAAGTGTTGACATTCATTTAGTCATGAAGTAACACCACATAGTGAACTTGAGTTTTAATTGCTCAATTATACGCATGTCGTGAAAACGAGTTCGGTCACCTTCCACGCCAATTTGAAAGTTAGAACTTGGAAGACACTTAACACAAGCAGTTTGCCCGTTTAAAAAGTCGTCGTTTACCGATTTGGTCAACCAATTAACCAATGTGGGGTCATCCAATGTTAAAAATCACCACTCTAATTGAAGGGGTATGGTCCCCGCATACCGCACAAGCCGTGCACACGTAAGACCATACCCACACTTAAGCACAACAACATTCAGCTTCTCCTAGGTTCCTGTGCGGGTACCACCCGCGTGTTCGAAGCTATGACAACTCATAAGAGTAAAATAAGTGGTAGGAGCCTGCAGTCAATCAACATGCACTGGGCTCTGTCCATGTAATTCCTACGATGATCAATCGTGTAAGGGACAAAGAGTACAACTAGACAGTGAGGTGTAGTCCATCAGCATGCGCCGTCCACTGCTCCATGATCTCCATTCACGGCTGATGACAGACCCGACAACAAGTACACTCGTCTGGCCATGTGGCACCAACCATCGAGCGCCAACGTCCCTTCACCTCTGCAAACACTACCTATCGTGTCAGAGGGGATAGAGAGGAGATTCCTTGTTGGAGTTGTCTGGCCCAAGGCCTATCAGCCTATCTCCTTCTCCAAACCCTTAAGTATAAATACCAACCTTAAACCCTTAAGTATAAATACCAAACTTTAACCACATGTTTAAGGATCTGATTCCCCTCACTCTCACTCTTAACACACACTTGCTTTACTCTTCTAAAAGCGATACTTATTCACACACCAGAAAGTGGTTACGAGAAGAACCCATCACCTCTGCTTCTCGTAACGAGCTCACGGTGTTATTGTTTTGCAGATTAGCTCTCAAGACATCCTCAGTCATCGATCTAGAAGTGATTAAGGATTAAACCTCTTATTGAAATTACCCCTCAGGTTCTATCCGCGGATTAGAACAAGTGTTTCTTCACTAACCAAATTTCAGAATTATTGTAGTTTGAACTGGGATATTAATCCTAAATATTTTCCCTCGTGATCACAAACTTTTTTTGTTCAATTATTATTGTTTATAGCACAATTTTATACATATAGTTTTCGAAGAAACATGAATAGTAATTTCAAATTATCTATATTAAAACCAACTCACGATGAACAGTAACCAAACTTTTATTTTTTATTTGTTATTACAAAATTACAAAATATTATTCTTTGAATTCTTTTTATCTATATTAAAAGTAACTCATGATGATTTTTTTATTTTTATTAGTTATTTTGTTATTATAATATATTATTATTTGAATTAGTTTTAAACATATTTTGTTTTCAGCTTATACCTTTTTAAGATATGATATTTTTTATAAAATGTCATGTATGACTTTGGGATGTGGTTATTTTTGCGACGTGTTTATTTTTATCCTCGTTTTTCTTTTATTCAAAATCGAACAAATCAATCATAATTGTTTCTTTTGTTCTTTGTCGTGGTCAACTGAAATGATGCCATGCAAACAACTTCGGTTGAGGTATATGGTATTTTTTTTACATTTTAAACTATGGTGAGTATCAATACCAGATTAGTACCGCGATGAATTGAATTGGTATCGTGTGAACATCTTTGGTAGTGATATAGAGTATCTTCTTTATATCGTAAACCATAGAGAGTATTTGTACCGCACCTGGACCGTGACGAATCGAACTTATACCGTTCCAACAATATTGGTACCAGGTCAATTCAACCCGAACAACAATGTTCCGTTATCGGTACCATTATAATCAATACTGATATTCATTTCAAAACCGTTACTGATATTCATTTTTTTGTTTTTCGATCGATGTAAAATATGTGTTGATATTCTTTTGGGCATAGCATGACTTTATATTTTGGGTTTTAACTTTCAATTGCTATATTGAATGCAAATATCGTATAAATACAGTAACAAATCAAACCGAAAAATCTGAATTACCACCGCAACGCGTGGGGAATTATACTAGTTTAAAATAATATATAGCTTTTTAATATTTTATTATATCAATATATTATTTTTAATATTTCCTTTTAACTTTTAACATGTTTTAATTTTTTTCTATTTACTTTTAGCTTTTAATGTATTTTCTTTTTTTCCTTTTCTAAATCATATTTCCTTTATCATTTATTTTGTTTTTAATAATTCTTTCTTTTTTTTTAAATCATCTTTATTTTATCAATTAATTTGATATTTCTTTAAAAACTTATGTTTGTTAATTTTTTTTCTAAAAACTTAAGAACGTAGTTATGCTTAATTTTTACCCTCGATTAGTATAAGTTTTATTAAAAACGAGTTTTTATTCAAAAGTAAAGTATTTGTTTTGTATCGTAAAATGATACGATGATAAACTGAATCGATTCTAACGGTTTGGCTTTCTAAACAACATGCTACATTTTCAAATGACATTTGTTTTACATTATCATTTGCTCTGTTTCGCCGTAACGCGCGACATAAAAATATATATTAAAATTTAAATTCTAAGTCAAAACTGGTGTAAGTTCTACAACTAAAACAATAATATACATTAGTATGATAATGGGAATTGTTACTAAGCTAATAGATGTCATATTTATGTTTGGAAATGTAACGCCGCAAAAATATCGAATATATATATATATATATAGGGTAAGGTTCATGCGAGAACCACCCTTATTGCGAGAACCGCGAGAACCAATGTGAACACAAAATAAAATCTAAAAAAAATCAAAAAAGCACTCAAAAATTTTTTTTTTTTAATATTTTTTAATAAAAAATCGCTATATTTCGTTACCATAAAAAAAAAAAAAAAAAAAAAAAAAAAAAACGTTTTTTTTTTCGAGTAACAGTTATCCATGCACATGTGCATATGTATCATTACTTCAACAAATTCGGTAATACGTTATCAGGAATAGACAATTGCACTTTAATTTACAATACCATTAGTAATACACTACTTTTTATATTACCAATATTCAAAATGCACATGTGCATAATTAGGTATAACCATGATATAACGTATTTTGGTACAAAAAGTTTGTGATTTTGAATGGAGAAGTAGACCCATATACATGTTTTTTGGTTAGTTATATCTAGTGGTTGATGGTTTGGTTATAGTTGTCAATTTTTTATGTAATATGTTGATTGGATGGTATAAATGGTGTTTACATACATGTAATAAAGTGAAAATATTGTTAATGGTATTGTATTATGGATGGTAGGAGGTAATGGTATTGTATTATGGATGGTAGGAGGTAATGGTAGTGTATTATGGATGGTATGATAGATGAAAAAAGAAAGTGTATTCAAAGTGGTGTACCAAAACACCTTATTTAATGTTGATACATATAAATGCACATGTGCATTTCTAATATTGGTAATGTAAAAAGTAGTGTATTACATATGGTAGTGTAAATAAAGTGCAATTGTCTAATATGTGTAATGAATTACGGAATTTGTCAAAGAAATGACAAAAATGCACATGTGCATGCTTGTGTATTATGGATGGAATGATAGATGAAAGAGAAAGTAGTGTACCAAAACACCTTATTTCCTGTTAATACATATAAATGCACATGTGCATTTCTAACATTGTTAACGTAAAAAGTAGTGTATTACACGTGGTAGTGTAAATGAAAGTGCAATTGACTATTATTTGTAATGAATTACGGAATTTGACAAAGAAACGATACGTATGCACATGTGCATGGATAACTGTTACTCGAATTTTTTTTTTTTTTTGAATTTTTTTTTATTTTTTTATTAACAAAATATTGCGATTTTTTCAAAAAAAATAGTAAAAAAAAAAAAAAAAATTGGGTGTTTTTTAGATTTTTTTAGGAATTACTGTTTGTGTTCACACTGGTTCTCGCGGTTCTCGCAATAAGGGGTGGTTCCTAACGGATCTTTGTCCTATATATATATATATAGTGGAGGGTTCAAATGAGAATAATTTTTTTTTAAGAAGAAAAAAGAAGAAGTTTCATCCAATAAGAATGCTTCATTTTGCTTCATTTTACTTCATTTAATATTTGCATTTAATTTTAATATAAGGGTATGTTGGTAAACTTACAAAAATCATTAATTTGTATTCTTCCCTTTTAATAACTAACTAAATTAAATTTGTAACTCCTTTTCAAAATATATACTTTTTCCAAATTAAAAAAAAAATAAGTTAATTTAAAGTGTAGAATAAATTAATAGTTGTGTAGGATAAATTATGAGTTGTGTAGGATATATTTTCGAGGTGTGTAAGATAAGTTTCGACTGTGTAGGATAAAATTCTATAATGTGTAGGGTATATGTAGGAAAATTTTGATATGTGTAGGTTTTGTAGATTATATGTAGGATAATTAAAGATTAGTTGACTAATTTATTAAAGAGTTGATAATTAATGATATGAGTTATAAATGAAATAGTATTTTACTAATATTCCCTTTCTTCTTTTTCTTCTCACATTAAATTTCTTCTCAATAAACCTTCCCATATATATATATATATATGATAAGGATCCGTTATGAACCACCCTTTATTGTGAGAACCGCAAGAACCAGTGTGAACACATGACATTTTTGTAATTATATTATGTTTATAAAAAAACATGCATTCTTCTTTTTTCCTTATGTCACTGTTATCTCCATTTTAGGGTTTCAGTAGTTCACCAGTTCATGGCTGTCACACTCGTCTGAGAGGCATTCATGGCGGTTTCACGACGGCGAAGAGCCGTGCACGGTGGTTTTCACGGCATATAGATAGTCAAGGTTCACGTATTTCACGGTGATTGCAGTTGGCACGGTGTTTATGGCGACATATGGCGTCTCCTGATTCATCACTTGTAGATCCTTTTATATCTGATGATCCTCCTCATACATTGTCTGAATATCATCCTCATACAACATCTGATGACGACTTTGGTGGTCCATCTGCTGTCAATCCCGTTGATAGTCACATAATTATGTCTAAAACTGTTGTAAGTCAACATACCCTTCATGGCTTTGAAATTCAGACTCTTGAATCTATGTCTACATCAGACAATGTTGTCTTATAATCAATGTATTTGATCGTTCATTATCTTTTTGACACTACTTCGACTGGTACAGCACCTACAAATACAGAACATCAAGAGTTGCAATTCATTCGATTTATGACTAAAGGTATTATGTTGACTGTAAATAATGTATATACTTTGTAAATGATATTATATTAAACTATATGCACATGTGCATTATATTTATTGAAAATGATGTTGTATTAAATTATATGCATATGTGCATTATGTTGATTGTAAATGATATTGTATTAAATTATATGCATATGTGCATTATGTTGAAAATTAGACTATGTTGTTGATGTATGGTTTCTGAACAAGTGCCTTATGGATGACTATCCAATTATGTACAGGATGACAACAAACAAATGGGCTTGGGTGGCGGACAACTACAAAAAATAGGGGAGGTGATTGTGTGGGATTGCAAATGGAAGAACAAGCCGACAACCGGGGAGGCATGGGTGGAGTTTATGCAGCTTTTGGCACTGCTGAGATGCACCATAATGAAGACGGGTCAATATGGGTGGGGTTGGCACTCGGAAAATAAGTCGACTTTTAATGTTAAAACCGTTAGAGAGGATTTGTGTGTCACAAGCAGGGACCTGTCTAGTGGCTTTATAATGACCTGGAACGGTTGGGCTACACCTAAAGCCATTATGTTAGCATGGAAAGGCGTCAAAGGCAGATTACCGACAAAGACGGAGCAAAAAACACCAGGCATTGAAGGCAGGAAAAAGAGCAAAGGAAATATGGTAGTGTATGCAGAGGGCAACAGCACAACTAAGATTTAACAAACAAGTGAGGTGAAAATTCATGTCAATGAAACGAGTGACGATCTAGTTGTGGTCGAGAATCAAAGTGAAGGTTGTAACACTTAGGAAGTAAAATACAAAAAAGAGAAGGGCATGAAGAATAAAAAGAGGAGTGGTAGAAAGAAATGATGTTATGAATCTATGGATACATGATCCCCTATTGCTTTAATTTTCTTTCAATCGTTTTTTTTTCTGTTTTTTTTTTTCAGCTAAGATTTTCAAGTTTCTTGTCAAGGCTTTAATTCGTAATTTTACAACGGCTGGGAAGATCATGTCTTTTGAGCTTAAGAATCATCGCTTTGTGAGGTGCCTATATATATAATGGAAACGTCATTAAAGTGTTCATCACCTGAATGTATTGAATCTCTTCTTGAAAGATGCAAAAATAACTTGTGGACATGCATGTCATTTTCACCATATGGGTGGTCTGAGTCATCGATGGTTGGATCGAGTTTTTGACCCTTGTGTATAAGCAGACAATGCCATCATTTTTGAACACTCAATCTCTCGTGATACCACCTCAACATCAACCGCAACAACATCTACAAATTTAAATTAACAACGGTTGCAATTCATACGTTTTGAGATTAAAGGCATTATACATTTATACGTGTTTCGTAGTTTACACTCACATGATTCGTTATTATATCCCTTAAAGTGTGTTTCATAGTTTACTCTTACATGCTTCATTATTCTCTCATCAAGTAAATCACATTTATTTACAATCATACCATAATAATGCACATGTGCATTATTTTGCCAATACCCCATAATCCAGGTTTAATTATTAACCATTTTATTTTTTTATCATTGAACATTAAACAAACAATTAGTTTATTACATAAGTTATTTATATTTTCATACATCACGTAATCCTGCACATGTGCATTATGTTGCCAACCATCCGTAATCATCACAAAAAATAAACTGTTAACCAACAATACATAATTATGCACATGTGCATCATATTATTAACACCCAATACTTATCACTAATAAACATAAAATAATAACGGATATTCTTTACAGTCATTATGTTTATTTTCATGTATTACATAATCATGCACATTTGCATTATTTTGCTAACAATCCATGATCATCACAAATAAACTGTTAACCATCAGTACATAATGTTATGCACATGTGCATCACATTACCAACAGTAATCAACATCGAATAAATGTTGAACAAGTGCGTACATACGCCACATACCTTATTAATTAGAATGTTATATGTTTTACTTTTTATGTGTATATGAACAATTACAAGTGTTGTACTTTCTACACTACAGGAACAATTACAACTATTTTACATTCTACACCTAATGGCATGCTATATTGGATACCCTATGTTGAATATGAATACAACCATATGGTCATCAGTATCAACCGTCGCCGTTACCGTTGATCTTGTCAACTTCTTGTTCTTTACCGCACGCACTCCATCGCCTCCTTTTTTTTGATGTTTCATCACGCCTCCTTTTTTTATGTTTCATCATGAGTTCGCTTACTTACCCACCTTTTTGTGTTTATTTCTTATTACGCACCTGCATGAAATATTTAATGTGTTTACATAATGATATCATTTAATATGAATATAATAAAGGGATGCTCATGTGCATAAACTCCCAACTGGATCATCAAACATTAATCAACCTTTGTTACCTTTTTGTTTAACTGTCGCGTAATCACATTCCATTCCATGCGGCATTTTATTTGGCCTTTCATCCCTTGGTTTAAAAAAAGGTACTTTCTTTGATTTTCTTCCATTGTTGATCTACAGTAATAGTAATAAACGAAATAAAATAAAATAAAAAAATTAGGATCAATAAACATGAATTATCAATTAATATGTGCGTTAACTTTAACTTTATCATCACCATATACATTATGCACATGTGCATCAACATAAACGACCTTATTAACATATTATGGCAAATTATGCACATGTGCATAATTATGCACATGTACATGAGCATGAATGACCTTATTAACCCATTATATCAAAGTATGTAGATGTACATAACTATGCACATTTGCATCCATATGCCTACCCTTATTAACTTACTCTAGCAAAACATGCATATGTGCATAACTATGAACATGTGCATTACCATTACTGACCTTATCAACATGTTTGCTTCAATAATAAACCTTATCCTGTACCAAATCAAAATTCGTATTATCACTAACCATATATAACATTAATCATCAACAAATATATTATGGTAAAATATGCACATGTACATAACTATACATATGTACACCATCATAAATGACCTTGTTAACCTAATACTAAATAAACAGCTTCTAACCTTTTTGTTTAACATTCGCATATTCGTCTTCCGTGTTGCATCCGGGTGTTGCGTCATGCCTTGATGACCCTTCATTCCTTGACTTTAATACAAATGTTACTTTTTTCGATTTTTTCCATTGATTATCTACAATGAACATGTGGATAAACATTAAATACCTTACTAACCTATTATGACAAACTATGCACATGTGCATATTAACATATTTTGTCAAGCTATACACATGCACACACACACACACACACACACACACATATATATATATATATATATCACATAACACTACCTTATTAATATAATCTAACATTAAATACACATGTGCATAACTATACATCACACCAAAATACAACTAAATACCTTATTCAATGGCATGTGCATCAACATTAAGTACCTTATTCACATGTTATTGCACATGTGCACATTAACTTATTATTACAATTTATGCGCATGTGCATAACTACATATCACACAAAAATTACCTTAATAGTTAATTCTGTTAAACCTATGATGTCAAAATATGCACATGTGCATAACTATATATCACACAATACAAAACGAAGTTTGAATTTACAAATTATCTATCATATAAAAGTACAAACGACAAATTATCTATCGTGTAACAGTATAAACAAATTGTATAAACTTGCAAACACAGTATAAAAGAATTGTATAAACTTTCAAACGGTGTCTCGATTTATATGGCAGTATCTATATTACAAATCCGTCAACGATTCCGTTGGCGGCGACTATTCTGACGAAGATTGATTCCCGATGATACCGTCGTAGTGACACACTCATTGAATCATCTATTCTTATAATCACCGGACGAAGTTTGGGAACTAGCCTCGATTATATGACGAAATATGAAATATCTGCCGGTAAAATCTCAAATCTAAGATACAATCCCAATCCAGATGCTTCGAAATGATGAACTGATGATGGTGAAGTGATGATATATTCGAGACAATGATGTAAACGATTGTAATCGACGAATTATTGAGAGAATCAGGTTGATAAATGTTGAGATATTTGGATGTAATCACAGTTTAGATGATAGTGGACGTGAAAGTTTTGATTACATGTAATTTAATTGATGTTGATGTCCGATGGTAAAGGGAATCGTAGGTAAGCGGGGTTTTAAAAGATGTTTGGTATTTACAAAATTGCCCCCTGTTCACATTGGTTTTCGCGGTTCTCGCAATAAAGGTGGTTCTCGCATGAACCCTACCCTATATATATATAGGATTAGGTTCAAGAGTGAACACTAGTGTAGCTTGCGAACTGAGTGAACTAATCCTGGCCATACACGTGTGTAGATCAATGGCCAGGATTTGTTCACTCAGTTCGCAAATACACTAGTGTTCACTCTAGAACCCCACCCTATATATATATATATATATATATATATATATATATATATATATATATATATATATATATATATATATATATAGGGTAGGGTAGGGTTGATGAGTGGACAATGTTTATTTGTGAACAAAATGAACTTATCATGACCATTGATTTTGTAGATCTAGGTTTTTTATTTAGTGGCAAGATTATAATTATCTTTTATAACTTACATGTATTTTAATAGACATAAGGGTATAATTGTATTTTTCTCTTTACATTTAATTATTAATTTTTCTTCTCTCTCCTGATTTCTCTTTCCAATAGAAAGAATATTTAATTACATTCCTCTATATTTTTTCTCTCACAAATTACGTAATATAATATTTGATAAAAAATACAAACATTATCAGATATTGTTTAATCTAGAACACGATTAAAAATATTTAATTAAATTCTCTATACATATATGTATTAGATCAATGTTTGATGAAAAGATCCATAGTGGAAACAAGATGTAATAATACACATGTGTATAAGTCTGGTATATACCGACCTATATACACTATGTACTTGAATAATACACAGGTGTATACGTCTAGTATATACCGACTTGTATACACATATGTACTTGAAGAATACACAGGTGCATAAATCTGGTTTATACCGCCCTATGGGATCAAGATGTAATTATACACAAATTTATAAGTCTTGTCCAACACAAGGTAAGTTGTAATTTAAGTTTTTGTGATACTTGATCTTAGGTGAAAATTGAGGATTTAAATACATGAACAATTTGATAGATATTGTGACTGATGTGCTAAAAGTGGTCTAATTAAACTAACTAAGTTTTACCCTAAACTAGACACTCTAAGTTTTAAATTTATAAACTTAGACTCGATCTAAAACTAAACCACACAACCGGCAAGTGTACCGATCAATGCAATATAGCTACAGTAAGTCCGAGTATCGAACCCACGAGACTCTAAGGATTACGCTAAGACTCTATTTAGACTATGACTGACACGACTTAACTAATTGTTTATTGATTGGGGGGGGGGGGTCTAAAAATCCTAAAGAATGCAAATAACGATTAACTAGAATAGCTAGACTAACTAACACGAACTCGAACGAAGACTTTGACCAGTGGTGATGAAGACTACCTAGGCTAGACGCAAGCTTAACTTGGAATGGATTTCTATTCGAAGGTAATGTGGTATGGAACCGGGATCTTTGGATGCTAAACCTATTAAGACACCACTAAGCCCCTCGACCCTTCTCAAGGCGATTCTTGTGGCACTACCTAGGCTGTTACGATTACCGGTTGTTAGATTTTCTTACAGTCCTCTAACTTCTTGAAAGTGCCTTAATGTGACAATCTTCCTTACAACGCGAAAGTCTAAGGAAACTATGGGTTTCAACTTGGTTTAATAGACAAGAGAATGGGTAGGGAACTAGACCGATTTCTCACAAAACCTAAATCTAGCTATAATCCAAACCAAGACCTATTAACAACCTCGAGCCTCACAGCGACAAGATTAGTAGAACACTTGATTTTATGAGATTACCGAATATTACTTCTAAGGTTACTTACGCGATTTTCACCCTAAAGGATTAATGACTTATTACGTGATATAGACACTCATCTAAATCAAGAACCCTAGCACAACCCTATTATGTGATATAGACCGTCACCAAGGATCATACGAAACAATAAACAGCGATCAAACAATATCAAGCATGCATATACACCAAGTTAAAATTCCATAGTCGTTTACAATACAAGAAAACCCATAAACCACATTAAAACCGAATAAAAATCCAATCTTTATTAAACCATTGTCAAAGTCTAGGTAGTATAAGAGTTTTAGCCGCTAAACATAATCAGAAACATGATCATAAGCAATATATATTCTGAATTCATTGAGTTATAAATTAAAACGAACGAAAACGAAAAAATAGGATGATAAAACCCGTAATCTTCACTCCCGAACGCTCCCAAAGTATACCCGAATGATTCTCAGCGTCCAAGCACTCCCAAGAACTCCAATCAGCCTTCAATGGTCTCCAAGAACTCCAAATTCGTAAGTGTATGTTCTCTGTTTCGTGCGTCTGATTTGATGTTATGATCGCCCCCTATGGCAGCCTCCAATACTGATTATTTATATGTCTCCCTCTCGGCCTCTCTGCCAATGTATCAAATTTAGCCGCCTTCCCAATATATATTCCTTTCTACGTGCACCCCAAGACTTTTTAAGGAATATTTTATTCCGTATTATGTTGCTGTTGATCTTTCTTATTACCTCCCCAAAAAGTGGCCTCCACTATGTCGCATATGTATGTACAGAAAGTGGCGTCCCAATATATGTCTAATCGTGTGTGTCTCCTTAGGGTTCTAGTAATCCTCGTAATATAATTAATTGATTAGAAATCCAAACCATATTTGTTCATATGATTCGCTGGGCCTTTAATTCTTTCCAACATGGCTTCCCAATTTTTTATGTCCACAGCCATATGATTACGTCCAGAATAATATATTACCATTCATTAGGCCCACAACCATAATTTCAATTAAACTGCTAGGTTGGTCATCCTTCACGGCCCGGGGCAGCCCAAGCCAATCTTTACGCGGCTCAACACCAATAAATTAGATGGACTTAAATTCTAAAACTATATATTGATGTGGGCCTAACCCTTTCTCTCGATCCAAATATATATATTTTTCGTGGCAACCCTCTAACTTATGAAATAGAGATAGTGGCCTTGACCCACTCACAGAAAATGGTGGCAATTTTACTTTGGTCTCTGGCATTCTACTATGCCCAACTGGCTGGTTATTTCTGTATTACTCGTTTTTGTTCCATTTGCACCAGGACCTGCCAAAACACAATATAATATAATATAATACTAAAACTAAATAAAAATAAATAAAACTATACAAAAATTATACAATTTACACGGGATAAATATGTGTATTTTAACCTACATCAGTGACCTAAGGAAGGTGTAATCTAAGTGTAGTATCATAATCCTAGCTGAAAATAGTTGATAGAATTATAAGAATTATGTGTTGAAGTTATTATGATTTGTATGAAGTAGTATGCTAGTATGAAAAGCCCCATGTTCTTGTGTAAATAAAGAGTGCAATAACATGAGTTTGTTGAAAGTTCATGTTAATGTGAATAATGATGAGTAATTTAACTTTCTAAGTTGAGGTTCTTGGTTAGCCATGGTTTAATTGAACTAAAATGGTTATCTAAATTATATGCATACAAGATGTTTGACAAAATGCCTAAATGAATTGTCAATTTTAAATAATGAACGAAAATCGTTAATGAGAACACGATGTAGTGTGTTTGGCAATTTATATGCCTTAATCATGTGCCGAGAGGTCCTAATGACACTTGGCTTATACACTTTAGGCAACACAAGTGAAGCATCGGGAAGTCAAGCCGGAGCAAACACATGGTTGAAGGATAAGCTATAAGGTACGTGGCTTTTATGCTTCGTAGGATTTGTTAATAGTTTTGTTTTGATATATATGTTCAACAATGAAGTAATACTTGTGAAATTCGGTTCATTCACAAGTGATGGATTTCACACGAACAATCAAACGGGTCAAAATAGCGATTAAAGATATGTTTGGTTAGTTCATAAGTGATGGATTTTACATGAACAATCAAACGGGTCAAAATAGCGATTAAAGATATGTTGGTTAGTTCATAAGTGATGGATTTCACACGGACAACCAAACGAGTCGAAATCGTAAACCGAGTAACGGGTACGTAGGATGCAAATGGTGAACCCAAGAAATGGGTCAAAATATGGAGGACGTGATTTCCTCAAGATAAATAAAAGTAAAGCTTCCGTTTGGTTAACGTTAACCAAACATGTCAAAATAATGCGGATGCAAACCGGCTAACGGGAGCGTAAACGAAAGCTTAGTAAACCCGAAGAATGGATATAAAAATTGTACAGATATAATCTTTATCATAAAGTGCGGATAATATAGTTAAATATGTAAACGAGTCAAATAAATGTATGCACAATGTGTGATTCGGTAGCATAAGGTGTAAGAGTTATTAATTCGGATTGAGGAATTTGAGTTTAAAATGTGGGTAATTAATTTTCGATCAAGTAGAAACAAATTTGAGGTAAAACGGATAAGTAACCAAGAAGATACGAAGTTTTTCGGTATAAAAGGGTAAAACAGGAAAAGAGAACCAGCAGCTCCCAGCCGTAACCTACTCATGCCAGTCGTAGGCTACGACAACAATGTTCTGCACTTTTGATTTTGAGTGTGTCGTAGGCTACGGCACACATGCCATAACTTATGGCTGGTTCTCTCATGACCTTTTTGTTTGTTTATTTTAGTATAATTGGGTTATCAAACTTCATTTTAAGCATTATATAAGTAATGTGTGTGATGAAATTTGATATATAGGTGATTGTTATGATGTCATGGATGGTTGGTCAAGCATACGAAGAACCTAACACAATTGAAGATCAAGTTCCAGCTTTTGTTTCGTTGTTTTATAAACCGAACAACGTTAATATGTTGAAATATTTTAAATACTTATGAAGTTTTATCAAACTCCAAACTTTGTATGAATGATTATTTGCATTACTTTCATATAAATGCAAAACTTTTATAAATTCTTAGTTATGTAAGTCCGGGTCTTACAAGTATAGCCTAAGGTTAAAGATTAAATGTGTTCGGTTCAAGGCTTGATCAAGACAGCCGGTAAGAATTAATCATGAAACGAGTTTCAATTGAAAATACTAGAAAAGAAAATGATTTAAAGTGTATGGGAGGGGTGTATTAACACACTCAAACATGGGAAATACACTAAGCATAAATGGTTAAGGCTGTTATATACTTGACCAAACTGAAAGGGAAAGATACATCACGTGTAATATCAAGTGATGAGGATAAATTTCCATATAATAACATGGAAATGATTAAAGAAGTTATTTACCAAATTATTATGGACATTTCAACTAAGAGATGTCAGATAGAACGTGTGATGATACGGTATCCCTCATGATGGAAGAGATACGTGAAAAGATTTCCGAGGAAGTCAGAAAAGCTCTAGAGGCTAGTCTACCCCAATTTATGGATATGTTACAGAGAAGAAAACGTGTCCATATAATGAATGAGCTAAAGAAAGCCTTGTACAAGAAAAAGACAAGGCTAAAGAGAAGAAATCGTGTCCATATAATAAATTCATGGCATGTAAACCTCCAATCTATAATGGGGAAGTAGATCCTATCGTTTGCCAACGGTGGATAAGTGACATGGAAGGAGTCTTCGAGCGGATTCATTGTGACACAACTGATTTTGTGGTTTACGGGATCGGTCAATTGAGGGGTCAAGCGAAGGATTGGTGGGACAATCTTAAAAAGGAATAAGGGATCGAGACCACAAGAGCCATGACATGGGAAAAGTGTAAGGTGCCTTTCGTTAAACAGCATAGCCCTAAAGCTGTGATTAACAAGATCAAAGAAGAGTTTATTCAGTTAAGGCAAAAATGTGAAATGATTGACAAGATCACAAGAATATTCGTCGAAAAGTTGAGGTTTTGTGATGAATTGGTGCAAACAGAAGAACAAAATATCTATTACTACTACAATATGTTGAGTGCGGAATACCGGGAGTTTCTGACTCCCTCAAAATACGAACATCTCACGGAGATTGTAAATGCCAAACGGGAGCGAGTAATAGAGTTAAAGAAACAGATAGAAAGTGGTGAAAGGAGGGCGTTGGATACAAATCCAATCCCCACGAAGAAACAAAAGGTGAACGAATTCCCAAAGAAGGGGAACGTGAAAGGGGGTCACCTAGCTGCAAAAAATATGTGGACGTGCCCATTAGGGCGAATGTTACTTTAAGAACAAGCCATGTGTTACGTGTGGAAAAATGGGGCACAGGGCTTCAAATTGCCCCGGCAAGGTGTCGGTATGTTACAAGTGTTACAAACCGGGACACAAAAAATCAGAATGCCCGGAGTTGGTAGGAAAGAAAGAGATGCCCGACACAAAGATGAAAGTCTCAAGATCAAAGGCAAGGTCCTTCAACATAACTGCGGCTCAGGCCAAGATTGAACCCAATGTGGTTTTAGGTACGTTTACTATAAGTTCTATTCCCGCATGCATTTTATTTGATACGGGTGCAAATAAATCTTTTGTTTCACATAGATGTATTCAACATCCTTCATTTACATTACCGAAATTACCTATGCCTCTGGAAGTAGAAGTAGGTAATAATAAAAGTTTTATTGTTTGTGATATGTGTCGTGATTGCAAATTGAATGTTGATGGAGAGGATTACTTGGTTGATTGGATACCCATGTCGATGGGGGAATTCCAATTGGTGATTGGGAAGGATTGGTTATCTCGACACCACGCCAGAGTGATATGCTTCCATAAGGAGATACAACTAACATCTCCGAGCGGAAGGCATGTTATTATTTTTGTGGAAAAGAGTTGCAACCCCATAGTATGCTCGATGGTGGAAGCCCGTAAACTCATTCAACATGGGTGTAAGGCTTATTTGACCTATATGCGTGATATGGAAAAATAGTCGCCGAAGGTTGAAGACGTACTCGTCGTACGAGATTTCGAAGACTTGTTCCTAGAAGACTTATCGGGGATACCACCCGAATGGGAGGTGGAGTTCAGAATCAAATTGGTCCCGGGTGCAAAAGCAAGGCACCGTATCGGCTAGCACCGTCGGAGCTTCAAGAATTATTGTCGCAATTGCAAGACTTACTCGACAATGGGTCTATTCAACCGAGTGTTTCCCCGTGGGGTGCGCTGGTATTGTTCGTAAAGAAGAAAGTTTGGAGCATGCGCATGTGCATAGATTTCTGCGAGTTAAACAAGCTTATGGTAAAGAATCGATACCCACTTCCGAGGATTGATGACTTATTCGACCAATTATAAGGTGTGAGCTGGTTATCGAAAATTGACTTCAGGTCGGGTTACCATCAATTAAGAGTAAAGGAGGATGATATACCAAAAACGACATTCCGTACACGTGTTACCGGCACTTTGAATTCCTTGTAATGTCTTTCGGGCTAACTAATGCACCCGCAACCTTCATGGATCTTATAAACCGGGTTTGCAAGCCAATGTTGGACAATTCGGTGATAGTGTTCATCGACGATATTCTAGTGTATTCGAAAAGTGAGGCGGACCATGCGTGCCACTTGCATGAAACATTAGAAATGCTTAGGTGAGAAAAGCTTTACGCAAAGTTCTCAAAATGTGCCTTTTGTCTTCGGAAAGTGCAATTTCTTGGGCACGTCATAAGTCTCGATGGGGTTTTAGTAGACCCATCCAAAATAGAAGCGGTGTTGAATTGGAAACCTCCAAAGAATCCATCGGAGATTAGGAGCTTCTTAGGACTTGCGGGTTGCTATAGGAGATTTATTCAAGATTTCTCCAAAATCGTGTCACCGTCGACTAAGTTGACCTGCAAGGATGAGAAATTTATTTGGTAAATGATCAAGATAATGCTTTTCAAACACACAAGGAAAAGTTAACTAGTACACCGGTATTAACTTTACCGGATGGAACTGACGACATGGTCGTACACTCCGACACGTCCCATCTTAGCCTCGGATGCGTTCTCATGCAAAGAGGGAAGGTAATTGCTTATACCTCAAGGCAATTAAAGACACATGAAAAGAAACACCTGACTCATGATCTCGAGTTGGCGGCTGTGGTATTTGCCTTAAAGATTTGGAGGCATCATTTATATGGAGTGAAATGCACTATTTTCACCGACTATAAATGCCTTAAATACTTATTTGATAAAAAAGAATTGAATATGAGGCAAAGGCGTTGGCTAGAAACGATAAAGGATTATGATTGTGAAATCTATTGCCACCTAGAAAAGGCCAACGCAGTGGCGGGTGCTCTTAGCCGGAAGGGAGATTACACTCCTATCCGGGCACAATCCATGCAACTTGTGGTCACATCGGGATTACTTGAACAAATCCGGATGGCACAGGTAGAAGCAATAAAAGAAGATAATTGTAGAAAAGAGCGTATGAAAGGCTTAGTAAAGGATATCGTAGACGGAGAAAATGGATTAAAATTAAGGTTCGGTAGAATATGGGTTCCAAACACGTGTGGTGTTAAGGACTTTCTTCTTGACGAAGCTCATAATCACGTTATTAGATTCACCCGGGGGCGACCAAGATGTATTGAGACTTGAAACAAAATTATTGGTGGCCCAGGATTAAAAGAGAGGTGATAAAGTATGTCGAAAAATGCTTAACTTGTTTACAAGTAAAAGCGAAGCATCAAAAGCCTTATGGCAAGCTCCAACTATTAGACATACCGATTTGGAAATGGGAACATGTTACCATGGACCTGTTAACCAAATTTCCGAGAACAGCGCGAGGATTCGACGCCATTTGGGTAGTCGTAACTAGACTGACAAAGAGTGCTCACTTTATTCCTATTCGTGAGACCTGTACTTCTGAAAAGATGTCGGAGGTGTACATGAACAAGATAGTAGCATGCCCCGGAGTGCCGGTATCCATCGTGTCCGATAGAGATACTCGGTTCACTTCAAATTTCTGGTGTGACTTTCAAGAACAAATGGGTACTAAATTGTTAATTAGTACGACGTATCACCCTCAAACAGACGGGCAAAGCGAGCGAACAATTAAAACTTTAGAAGATATACTTCGGGCATGCATTATTTATTTTGGCGGTAGTTGGGACACTTATTTACCATTAGTCGAATTTTCATACAACAATAGTTACCATTCAAGTATTTGTATGGCCCGTATGAAATGCTTTATGGTAGAATATGCCGAACCCCTGTATGTTGGTGATGCGTGTGGTGTGTTATAGGTTTTTATGTATATTTTTAAGCCCTTTTTACACGTTAGTCAAGTTTTAAATTTATAAAACACGATATTTTACTAACACCAAACACACATATGGGCAAGTGCACCCATCGTGAGCGTAGTATAGTGTTGGCAAGATACCGAGGTCGTCCAAGGACACAAGAGCATTTAATACCGGTTTATCTTCAACGTCTAATCAAATCAAAAGTTTAGAAAAATGTTTTAAACTAAAAAAATAAAAACTAACTAAAATGCTGAAAAATAAAATAAAATAAAAATAGATAGACAAGATGAATCACTTGGATCCGACTCGTGTTTAGTGTAACCTTTGATTATTTCCGCACTTTTGCACTTTTTAAGAGATTATCTTAGTTATTGTAGTAGGCCCCTCTTTTGAAGGTGACGTTACCCTCAACCCAGTAGTTTGAGTCAGCAAGGATACAATCCTAAAGGGTCGGATTATTGAAAGATAATTAATTAAGTTATTAATGCATAATGTGGTAGACCCCTCTTTTGAAGGTGACGTTACCCTCGGCTAAGTAGTCTGAGTCAGCAGGGATACAGTCCTAAGTAGCCGGGTTAAGGTTTTAATAGTAGCTTACATATGAGGGGATCAAAGAGTTTGGACCCCCGCCATCCAATACCGGTGGGTATTGAAGGAGGTCCTACTAAATTTGACCCAGGTCCTTGCAGGATCTATACACTGAACAAGGCAAGACTCTTACCAAACCGTTCCCTTAACCCCCGACCAGGTAGCCAACATATCTCCATATAGACCGTGGAGATATGAATGGTGAAAATCTTTTATTTCATATAGACAGTAAAATAATGCCAAGACACCACGGACAAACGATAAGGAAGAATCACCTTCAACATAAGAAACTAGTTATTAAAGTCATTAATACATAACCAAATAAAAAGTGCGAAAAGATGAAAATTAAAAAGTATTACACTAGACACTTGTCTTCACCAAGTGATGTAAGAGACTTAGGCAAACATGGCCTTTGATTGTCAAGAACTCTTACGATCAATCTTGGATCCCGAGACGACTCACACACTCTATGATGGATGATGGTGGTGGATGATGGTGTTGTGATGGTGGTGGGTGGCGGGTGAAGTGTGAGAGAGGTGGTGTGCCAAGGGATGGTTTGCAAATGAGCCAAGCACCCCTATTTATATCCTGAACAGACGCTCGGGCACGGCCCCGTGTCCACCTTCCTTCTCTTTCTTCATTAATTGCATCTTGTCTGCATTAGTTGACCACGCCCCCGTGTCCGCTGGGCACGACCCCGTGTGCAGAAATGTATCTGTACTATCAAGATTTCCCCAGATTTTGCGAATCTTAGAGTTAACCACGGCCCCGTGTCTGGTGGGCAAGCCCCCGTGGTGGGTGATAGAAGCTTCTACAGCTTTTGTCTTTTCTGCAGACGCTTGGGCACGCCCCCGTGTTCACTGAACACGGGGAGTGTTCAGCCTTCTGTTCTCTTGTTTTTGCTTGGGAAGATGATGCCGGGGGGTCGGGCATGCCATGTTTGATCCTTTTCTTGTATTTATGTTAGATTTAGCTGCATTTTTGCTTCTTTTGTTCATTTGAGCTCATTTAATCCTGAAAATACAAAAGGAAGACAAAAACACACTTTTTCCAACATTAGTACTAAAAAAGGGTTAGTTTTATGCCACATTTGATGTAATTTATATGTTGCATTTTGCACACATCAGTTGGGGTGAAGTAGGCCCTCATGAACTCGCCCACAAGAATGTGGTTAGAGCCACAAACGAGAAAATCGATACGGTCCAGGCTCATTTAAAAGCGGTATGTTGGGGTGAAGTAGACCCTCATTTGATTAGATTTAATATTTAATTTAAAAAACACATAAGAGTTTGTTTTAAAAAAATATCAGCCCTTCAATATCTTATAATTAAAATAATGGAGAAATACTTAAAAATAAGAGTTAATAAAAATACTAGGCTAATGTCAATCTTACCCATTTAATCTAAAAAATGATCAAGGGGCAAGATTAGTTCACTTAGTTCACTCTCAAGAAGCTGTTCACACATGAACCTAATCCGATATATATATAGGGTAGGGATAGTGTACAAAGTGTCTAAAGTGTGAGAAGTGTTTTAAACCATTAGATCTTTGATCTAGCTAATGGTTGAGATCAATAGGGACCAAATTATAAATTGTGTTTTAATTATTTAGACTGATTTGAAAATTGTAGGGGGTAATGGTGTCTCTGTATATGTTTCAAATTAGGTAACCTCTCCTAAATTCTAGCGATTCAAATTTAAACTTATTCTAATATCCATACATTCTAGAAAATCCAGAAATATGTAACTGCTACAAGAAATATATAACACTATACATCCATCATATAACACATATAACACTATATAACACCACATAACACCATATAACACTATGTAACACCATATAACACGATGTAACACTATATAACATATATATAACACTATACATCTATCATAGACATGCTATTAGAAAAATATAACACTATGACATTATATAACACTATATAACTCTAAATAACACTATATAACACCATATAACACTATATAACACTATATAACCACCAAAATACTATATAACACCATATAACACTATGTAACACTATGTAACACTAAATATATAACACTATGTTGCAGTGTTATATATATAATGTTGTAGTGTTATATAGTGTTATAAAATGGTTATATGGTGTTATATGATATTCGTAGTGTTTTATAGAGATTTCTAGTGTTATATAAAAACCTTCATTCCACATCCATCAATATATAACACTCTATAAATTTTCATTCTGCCAACTTCAGAATTAATAATTGATGAACGATATGACACAAATTCGTAGATTAATTATTTATTCGTATTCCTATAATTAAGGGTGGCGGTTATGAAAGGTTATCAATTAATTAAATCAATAAGAAAATTACTTGTTTACCCTTTTGAATTAATTTAGAATGAGGACACATGTCATCTCCACAATATTTCTCACACTTCTCACACTTTTGAATTAATGTACAGGATCTTCAATATATATATATATATAGGAAGTGTAGGATACAAATCCCCTAATCGTACATTACGTACGCGATCCCCACAACCATACACGTGTCCCTGATTCAATTTAATTAGATAAGGGTACATCAGACATTCTGTTTAATCATCTGAGGGCTAATTAGGGAATTCTGTCAACAAGGAAGCAGATTACGAGTTCGTTTCAAAACCGTCTATCTAATTATTTTTCGTATCAATTCAATTTGTAGGTTTTTTTGATTGATTCCTATACTGAACACACATTGGCGATACCGAAAATGCTGGATTCGTCATTTAGGATTTTTATTTTGGGTTTTTCATCATAGGGTTACGATTGAGGTATGGGTTTTATTTGATTTTGAAGGTGTTTTCATGTTATTAGATTGTAACGAGATTGAAGATAAGATGTTTCTGGGTTTATTTGGTGATTTTAACTTATTGCATGTGTTGTTTTAACATATAGCAGTTATTAAAGATTGGATCATATGAATAATTTCGCATGTTTAAGTTGGACATTTCACACACAATAAAGTTTTAATATGTAATTTCGCATGCTTATGTTGGCCATTTCGCATACTAAAAAGTATTTAACATGTTGAGCTCAATATTTCGCACGCTTTAAAAGTAATTATATGTAATTTCGCACAGTGTGTTTTATAATTCAAATCAAATAATTCAGTTCAATAATTGATATCAATAATTCATATCAATAATTTTACAGTGCCTTTTTCTTTTATTATAAACTTTATCTTTTTATCACTATTTCAAACCACTTATATCTTATCTTATTGAAAAATGGCAGACCTCCTAACATCCTCTTCTGAATCAAGTATCTAACAGTCTTTGAGAAAAAGGATTCAGGATCAAATTCAAGAGGATCGATCATGTCAATGTATGCTGGAAACCAACATTTCTCGTGTAATAGAAAACATGAAGAGAAGACAAGAAATTGTGAACTTGCTATCTCAGATGAAAGTGAGTAGTCTTCAAGAAATTGCTGTTATGTTCATGGTTGATCTGGGTGAGAGGGACGAGAAGCCGTTGAAAGAGTTGGCGGATGCAATAACGATCTTAAGATGATATATGGAGATGAAAATGAAGTTCCTTTCATCTTTTGAATGAACTTGTTTTATTTTAGTGCTTTATTTAATAAAACATGCAAGTGGTTTATGTTCCATATAATTCGCATGTTGTGTTATGGCATGGGACATTGATTTCGCATGTCTTATTTTTCCATATTTTGCATTTTATAACAAATTCGATATCAAATATGCGATTTTATACATAAAACATGCGAAATTAAAAACATTAATGTAATCTAACAAGTCTAAATATGCAATAGAAATTCAACATCAAACAAGTCTATTTGTCCTTTCCAATAAATGCCTTCAACCTATCTGGTAGAATTTTGTCCAAATCTTTGAAATACTTTTCTCTGTCCGGCCTTTTATCGAAAGCATTTGTCACTTTAATTATTTTTTGACGCTCCAGATTGTATTCAGATAGAATGATCTTACTTAGATATCTATGCCTCAGGAGATGAAGTTGTGAATTCTGTCTGTTGTTTACTTCATCTTCTTTCACAAACCCAGTCACCTATGGTGTTTTCTCCCCTTTGTATGTTTCCATATGACTCATCGTAAACACTCCACAGTCTACACCGTTATTCTCCGTCCTCCATTCCATCTCTTTTCTTTCTATCACTGATGTTTCAAGTGCTTTTATAGTTGGTGTTAGTTTTAAGGCCTTTTGTAGGTATAAAACCAATACCCTTCTCTGTAACATAGCAACATTGTGTCAGTTGGTTTTACATAAATATAACATGTATATGAAGAAGTTTTTGTATTACCAGTGTGTCTGGAAGTCCCTTGTATCTATCCTTAAACTCTTGTTCAACTGCTGAATTGTCAATCAGCTCAATTTTGCCGGTTTTCAAGTGGAAGCACAAGATTTAGAAGTGGTCACCTTGAAGTACCGGAATAAACACCAAGTCAAGTGAAACAAGTTTTTTTACCTCATATTTCAGTATTATGTCTTCTAAATTTGAGGTAAATACGTTTAGACGTTGGTTGTCTGTGTAAGTCTCCTCGTTGTACATGATATCCAGCTATATGTTATGTAATTAGAATCAAGGTTAAGTAATGTATTACAAGGTATTTGTACATGCGAATTTAGTACATGCAAAATAATGTGTGGAAATTCTTCACATACGAATTGTATATATACTGTATGCGAAATTATAATAGTATGCGAAATGTTGTTTTTGTTTTCACATGAAAACTATCTACTCTTCTACATGCGATTTAACTATAATTAGTATGCGAAATCATTGAATATGAATTTTTTGTTTTGATCTCAAATGCCAAAATGTTTAGACAAACATACCATCATTGTGCTAAACAAGAAGAGTCTGTATGGTGATGATTTTCTATCCATCTTCTTTTCTTCAAGGTTGAGAACATCCACAAATGCATCTATTCCGTTTGATGCTACGTACTGACCCCTGTAGAAGCTTTCAAAGATACCTTTGAATGTGTAAACCCTAGTTTTTTATCGGTAAAATATACCCCTGCCAGGCAAAAATTAAATAATTAAATATTTTGAGTTTATATATATAGATGTTTGTTAGTTAATATAATTGTTTTACTTACTCTATGTCTGCAAATGTAGAAAATGTGTATCGGATCACACTCAATTCTTGATTCAAGAGTGCTTCGTGCATGTTTACCACTCTATTGTAGAAAGAGGAACAAAATGCTCTCCAAGGTCTGCACATTTTTTCTCATTTTGAATTTTGGCAGCTTCTATTGTCTTATAAAGGAGTTCATTTAACCCCTTTGGTACAACTTTTTTTGGAGCTTGAGTTGGTTTTTTTCTCCCCATACCTGGTTTTTTCCCTTATTTTCTACCAGGCTGGGTCCCAGGCTCAAAAGCGACTCAACTGATTGCAATTCCTCAGTCGTCACCTGAGGGCATACCACTTCTGGTTCCTTCTCAACCTCGATGCCTGAATTAGTTTGTTGTGGGTCCTTCTGTGTAGTTTCTCCTAAAGAAACAACTTCCACTTCTGGCTCCTTTTCTTGAACTTTTTCTTGAATGTTTTGTGTAGATTCAGCTAAGTTTACTGGTTCTTCTATACCAGATTCATTTTCACCAATTTCTGCAGTCCAGAGTAAGTAAAAAAATATAATTTTTTGTTCTAATATAAAGTGTTTTTTACCTTTGACATGTGGTTTGTAAGCGTATACACCCGTTTCGACAGTTTGAATGTTTGCAATAAGGGTGTCTGTCACTCCTCCATCATCTTTATTTGTCAATCCTTCATCATCTGGCTGCAGTACCCCTATAGATACAAATTATTGAATTTTATTACATCAGAATCAAAATCGCATAGTATACATGATATTGCATGCGAAATCAAATGTCAAGTGTATGAATGAAATCGCATGTGTATTTTTTAAGGTATCGCATGTGTATAGGAAATTCAATGTTTATATAAAATTGCATTTGTTAATTTGAAATCGCATGCTTACCTTCTGATTCCATTGTTTCCAAAACATTGGATATTAATTGTTGAGCTTCTTCATTCTATCTACTTTCTTCGTTTGTGGCATCTTCATGATGATCGTCAGAAGCTACATTTTCAGGCTGTTAATGAACATCAAAGGGTGCAGTTTCAGGCTCTTTTCCCGAATCAGGCGGCACACAAATGGGATTATTCCAAAGCGTCTCATCCCACTGCTTACAGGCCACCATAATCTCCGGATCCCAAAAACACTTGGTTTTTGCTTCTGAAACTAAGTTGTTCATCCCTTGAACAACTTGAACCATTTCAATGTATTTTTTGACATTTGCTTTCATTTTTTTCAACAGGTTCTGTAATATTTTTCGAGTTAATATACTATTAATCTAGATGTTAAAAATAAATGAATTAAGTGAAATTAATATCTTTTTGGCTTACCTTTTTGTTGATTTTCGAAGCCTCTCGATTTCGTTCATGGGCAGAATCGTAGACTACCGATGGTGAGAGTTGAACAGGAGTGTTGCAATAGTCCATCATTTTCTGTGTCTGTGTCCCAACTCCCATCACAAGGTTCAACTAAGACATGTCCTGGAGGTCAAAACTGACATCCATCATATCATCAATGTTATCTTTATTGTTAGGGTCTTCCTCGGTTTCTACGTTTTCTACTCCATGTGCAGTCCTTCTTCTGTAGCTTTTTGTGATGTCAACAGGTAGTATTGTATACTCCTCCATTGATTGACCCTGATCTTTTTCATTTTCACTCTCATTTGCTGTCCATAGATGTCCATTATCCGAAATCTGCTCCTCGACTTTATCAATCTCCGTAGATGTGATATAACGAATAACAGGTATCTCCACGACTTTCTCGAACAGTTGAAACCTCTTGTTGTACTCATGCGTGTATAGAAGCTGTATAAATATAAAAAAAAGAGTTGATATTTACGTAAAATGTGTATTTATTTTATATTAAAAGTCATCATCATACTCTATTTCTACAAAATCGCATGCTATCAGTCAAAAACATTTGTAAACATGTTTTCAAATGTAGTAAAACATATCGTAAGAAAGGCAACAGGTCCCACGAACTGTATTTTTGTGTTCTTCCAGCCCGCTCGTGTATGACGCAAAGTGTCTGGTAGATATGAGCACCAATCTAGATGCGGTATGTCCTCAACAGCCTTTACACCAAGCAAACATCTATCACTTGCAGTTGTGACCTTTGTAATCTCCGCAAAAAACGTCATCCGGTACACCAGGAAATTTATTCTAAATAAGCTCCCCCATCTCTTTGATTATCTATTGCAGTTGCAATTAAGCCATGGGTAATTCTTGTGTTTTCCCCACATTGACTTATGAATGTATCCATAACAGTATTTCCTGGTTCTTTACTTTTTTCAATTTTCTCCACCTTTTTAACTTTTCTTTTATCGACTATTATTTCAACTGGCTTTGGCCCCTTTGGTATTCCAAATACCTCATAAACTATGTCCGATATCCCATACGTGTTGAAATATGGTTTATATTCATATCTAGAATAGACCCAAATTCCATATTCTTCACCTCATCAAGCTGTTTTTCTGAAAAAAATTTCACAGTATCCATATACGAGTTAGGTTGACATCTCAACAGTATTGCTTCGTTGCTGTATTCGAAGAAATCCCTAGGTTCTGTTCTAGGTGGTTCCAGCTGGCTTGGTTTTTTCCCTGTTCCACCTTTTTGAAGGTTTTTTCGTTTGTATCTTAGTGTCTTTTGTCATCTTTCTTGTTTTTTGGTAGTGGCTCAACAAAGTCTTCATCCTCAGAACTTTCTTCCACAACCCTTCTTTTTCTATTTTTGTTCACCTTTTTCAATGTTGCTATGGGCTCTTCAAAGTCATCATTAGTCTCTATTTCTACAAAATCGCATGCTATTAGACAAAAACATTATAAAATCGCATGTATTCTTTAACCATTTACCAAAACTCACTAATCTGATATAATCGCATGAATTAATTATGAATTTGCATGTATCAATTAATCATTACCAAAACTACCTAATCTTATAATTCGCATGCTTCAGACAAAAAAACATTTTATAAAATCGCATGTATCATATAATCATATACCAAAACTACATAATAATATAAAATCGCATGCCCTAGACCAAAATAACTTTATGAAATCGCATGCCTTAGACAAAAAACCTAACAAACAAAACTAATCATATAAAATCGCATATGTCATTCAAAACCCACACAAAACCCACTATAATATCGCATATGTATCAGATAACCACTACCAAAACTACATAATCATACAAAACCTAATAAAAAACCATACCAGACATAAACCCTAACAAAATCGTAGTTAACAACTATACATAATCTTATAAAACCATAGGTTTCAGACAAAATCATTAGCTAACTTGTCGCAACCCCCGATCCCTTATTCCCAGGAACAGGCGGATGCGATCTCAGTTGTGGTGGTATCAGGTTATTTAATCTTGCAGCGGAATTTTCATCAGGACCGTAGTTAGGAAATGTTTATCAGAGTAAAACCACCATATTTCATATTAATAATCACATGGATAAAACCCAAGTTTCTTATTACAATACATTTATAGGGATAAACCTTATCTTATTGAATTTAAAACATCGTTTATTAGGTAACTTTTATAGCCACATTATCCCCAAGCCTTTAGTGCTCTCCAGCTGGCTTTCTACTAATTGGCTGTCACATTGGGTTACCTGAAACGCGTTTTTAAAAACATTTGTCAGTCGGAAATACTGGTGAGTGAATCCCAGTTTAATCAAGAAACATTTTATCGATTAAAACAGTATTGAGGACGATTACAATGTTTATGTCTACACAATTACTCCATTTGGTACTATCAATCCACTGACTTGTGGGTCATATTACACATTGGCTAACTCATTGTCCAATGGTAACATACTGTCAGCCTTAACTTACTACTCACAGTGTAGTAAATTTTGTATACAAAACCCCAACATACCGGCAGTAATTGAAGAACTACAAAGACTCAATCACCGCTTAATCACATTGTAAAGCATTAAGGTTTTGTAAATTATTTCAAAAAACATTAACAAAAAGAGGATAAACTCACTTTGCTATCTTAGGCTTTTCGTAAGGGTTTCCTGGATAAAATCTATAATTTATACAAATGTACATTGGTTAGTATCATAACCCTTTGAAAATATTAATGATACCCTCCCCGAGACGGCATTCCAACAACTACGTCGGGCAGAACCACGACAGTTGTTACGGAACCCTAAATCAATCGGGCAGCGTAACTATTACGAAACTGGGGTTATAATACTTACAACGGAGCAGAACCTCGCTAATTAGGGGGATATAATACCCGTGTATTACTTCTACTATTTCAGAATTCGTTTAAGAAAGAAGAGAATGAGCGACGGAAAACGAAAACCCGTTGCTCTCTTATATAGGGCTGATATTGGACTCTCACGCGGCCCGCGTAAAGCACAGGCCAGGGTTACGCGGCCCGCGTCAACCCTGGTCAACATATAGCTTAGCTGATTCGATGTGTAGGTCCGCCACGATGTCGACACGTGTCGACCTCTAATGTCTCCGCGTTTATTGATCTCTAGCGGCCCACGTAAGTGTAAGCTTAGGCTTACGCGGCCCGTTTCAACTTAAGAAGTCAACGAAGTCAGATCTTAGCCCTTATACCGCCCGCGTGAGATGTTGGGGTGGGTCTACGCGGCCCGCCTCAACTCAATATTTTATGTTTTTAATTTATTTTATAAACTATAATTTATTTCGGGCTCGGTGTTTACATACGAGGTGTAATATAAGACATATTGGGATATTTTTTACAATAAACTAGAGTGTCAGAATATTATGAGGGTGTTGGTTTTACCGAGGGTTGTTACATTCTCCCCACCTTGTTTTAGAACTCGTCCTCGAGATCTACTGGAACAAATGTGGATATTTCCTTTGCATTTCAGATTCAAGATCCCATGTGTACTCTGGTCCTCCTTTGGAGTCCCACTTTACTTTGACTAGAACTAGTCTCTTGTGTTTTAGATTCTTGACTTTCCTGTCTTCAATTTGTAGAGGTTTTTCTACAAACTTGAGTTGTTCATTTACCTCTATATCCTTAAGAGGCACTATCAATGATTCATCAGCTAAACACTTTTTGAGATTTGATACATGAAACACATCATGTATTCCTGCCATTTCCTCTGGCAGTTGTAGCTAATAGGCTACAGGTCCTATTTTTCTAATAATCTTGAAAGGTCCAACATACCTAGGACTTAGCTTTCCTCTTTTGATGAATCTTACCACTCCTTTCCAAGGAGAGACTTTTAACAATACTTTATCTCCTACTTGAAACTCCAATGGCTTGCGTCGGTTATTGGCATAACTCTTTTGTCGATCATGTGTTGCTTTCAGTCGTTCCTTGACTTGAATTATCTTGTCAGTTGTTTCTTGTACTATCTCAGGTCCAGATAGTTGCTTTTCTCCAATTTCTGCCCAACAGACTGGGGTTCGACACCTTTTTCCATAAAATGCTTCAAATGGTGCAGCATTGATACTTGTGTGATAACTATTATTGTAAGAAAATTCTATTAAAGGTAAGTGATCGTCCCAATTACCTCCGAAATCAATTACACAAGCTCTAAGCATGTCCTCCATTGTTTGAATTATTCTTTCGCTTTGTCCATCCGTTTGTGGATGATAAGCTGTGCTTAACTTTAACTTGGTTCCCATTGCCTTTTGGAAACTTGACCAAAAATGAGATGTAAATCGACTATCTCTATCAGAAACAATTGATAAAGGAATGCCATGTAAAGAAATTATTTCATTTACATACAATTTAGATAATTGTTCCATACTAATTGTTTCTTTCATTGGTAGAAAATGAGCTGACTTAGTTAGCCTATCTACAATCACCCAAATTGTATCATTTCCTTTTCTTGTTTTGGGTAATTTAGTAACAAAATCCATGGTTATTAATTCCCATTTCCAAACTGGCATTTCTAATTGCTGTAACAAACTTGAGGGTTTCTGATGTTCAGCCTTAACTTGTGAACAAGTTAAACATTTAGAAACATAGGCTGCTATGTCTTTCTTCATTCCTATCCACCAGAAATTTTTCCTTAAATCCTGGTACATTTTATCACTTCCTGGATGCATCATATACTTAGATTTATGGGCTTCTTCTAATATATGATGACGTAGGTTTCCTAATTTAGGTATCCACTTTCTCTTTTCATGGAATCTCCAAATTCCATCTGTTCCTTGTTTTAATTCTTTCAACATACCTTTTAATTTTTCAGAATCATGCTTGATTACTGACTCTTGTGCTTCTCTTATTTGATCATTTAAATCTACTTGCAGATTTAATTTAAGAGAACGTACCCTCTTGGCTTTTCATGATACTTTCGACTTAAAGCATCTGCCACTACATTTGCTTTTCCTTCATGATACTGGATATTACAATCATAGTCACTAAGAAATTCCATCCAGCGTCTTTGCCTCATATTCATCTCTTTTTGTTTGAAAACATACCTTAGACTCTTATGATCGGTGAATACAGTAAACTTACTACCATAAAGGTAATGTCTCCAAATTTTAAGAGCAAAAATTATAGCTCCTAATTCTAAATCATGGGTTGAATAATTCTCTTCATGATTCTTAAGTTGTCTAGATGCATAGGGTATAACTTTTTGGCGTTGCATCAACACACATCCATAACCTAATTTAGAAGCGTCACAGTAGACTACAAAGTCTTCAGTTCCTTCTGGTAATGCTAATATGGGTGTATGGGTTAATCTTTGCTTAAGGATTCTAAATGCTTCTTCTTGTTTTAGTCCCCATTCAAACTTAACAAATTTACAGGTTAACTTAGTTAAGGGAATGGCTATTCTAGAGAAATCTCTAATAAATCTTCTATAATAACCAGCAAATCCTAAGAGACTTCTAACCTCGGTTGGTGACTCAGGGGTTTTCCATTTAGTAATTGCCTCAATCTTTGTTGGATCTACATGAATTCCTTCATGATTGACTAGGTGTCCAAGGAATTGTACCTGTTCTAACCAAAATTCGTACTTATTGAATTTAGCATAAAGCTTTTCCTTTCTTAACAAACTTAAAAGTGCGTGCAAATGCTTTACATGATCCTCTTTATTCTTAGAATAAATTAGAATATCATCTATGAAGACAATTATGAATTTATCCAAATATGGCTTACATATTCGGTTCATCATGTCCATAAATGCAGCTGGGGCATTGGTTAAACCAAATGGCATGACAGTAAATTCATAATGGCCATACCTTGTTCTGAAAGCGGTTTTATGAATGTCCTCTTCCTGTACCTTTAATTGATGATATCCTGACCTTAAATCGATTTTAGATAAAAATCGAGCTCCTTGCAGTTGATCAAACAGATCATCGATTCTTGGTAATGGATACCGATTCTTAATCGTAACCTTGTTTAATTCACGGTAGTCAATGCACATACGCATTGATCCGTCCTTCTTTTTAACAAACAGTATCGGCGCTCCCCATGGCGACGAACTTGGTTGTATGAATCCCTTCTCTAACAATTCATCTAATTGTTTCTTCAATTCTTGCATTTCTGCAGGTGCCAACCGATAAGGTGCTTTGGCAATTGGTGCTGTTCCGGGTAGTAGATGAATTCTGAATTCAACTTCTCTGTCTGAAGGTAGTCCTGGTATTTCTTCTGGAAAGACATCTGAAAATTGAGATACTACTGGAATATCTTTTAAATCCTTTCCTTTAGTGTTAGTGATTATGGAAATTAAATACACTATAGATCCTTTTCTTATAGAACTTGCAGTTTTCATCACAGAGATAAATTTAGTAGACCTAGAAGGTTTATCTCCTTTAATTGTGATCATTTTACCTTTTGGTGAATTTACTTGAATTAACTTTTGATCACATAAAATACTGGCTTTATTGGCTATTAACCAATCCATTCCTAAAACGACATCAAATCCTACCAGATTCATGGGATATAGATTTGCAATAAATTTCTGATTTGAAATTTCTATACTTACTCCCTGCAAGATTTCAGAAATTCTAACGATTTCTCCATTGGCTGTCTCTACTAAGCATTTATGTGGTAGTTTAGTTAATGACTGATTTAAAATTTTGCAAAATGGCGTATTAATAAAACATTGGTTTACACCAGAGTCAAATAATACTTTAGCAAAAATATCATTAACTAAAAACGTACCAGCAATGACATCTGGGATCATCTTGGCTTCATCTTCAGTCAAAACAAATGCTCTAGCATTTTTAGTATTCTTGTTGTTTGCAGCTGGGGCCAATTTTGGACAGTTTGGCCTGATATGACCTTTCTCTCCACAGTTGTAGCATAATTCATTACTGGATTTCTTCTTGCAATTTTCTTCCTTGTGTCCTGGCATCTTGCCGTAATTGCAGAGATTGGAGCATTTTCCCGAGTGCTTTTTCTTGCAGACCTTGCAGTATAGTGCAGATGTAGAACCCATATTCCTATGATTGTAATTTCCGGAACAGAATTCTTGTGTAAGCCTTTGGGTTAAGTTCCTCCTCTGATCCTCTTCTCTAGTACGAACTAATTCATCAGTCAAGGTATTTGTTAATTCTACAGCTTCTTCTATGGTTTGAGGTCTAGCTGCCTTGACTATGTGTCTAATCTCTCCAATTAATCACCAAATATAACGGGAAATTAACACTGGTTCTGGTGAAGCAAGAGTTGGCACTATTCTGGCATATTCAAAGAATATTTTAGTGTATCCCTTACTATCCACATCAGTCATCCTAAGGTTTAGGAATTTGTTTGCTATCTGTTCCTTCTCATTAGGTGGGCAGAATTTCCTTTCTACCTTGTTCTTAAATTCTTCCCATTACATATTGTAGGTTTGATCACTTCCTCTTGTCTGGAAGATAGTGTTTCACCATTCTAGTGCTGCATTCTTAAACAGATTAGAAGCAAACAGTATTTTATCTTCTTCAGCACACTAGCTTATCCTTAAGACTGCTTCAGTTTTCTCTATCCAGCGTAGGGTTGCAATGGCCCATTCGTTGCCTGAGAATTCCATTGGTTTACAAGACCAGAATTCTTTATAAGAACAACCATAAGGCATGGTTCTTCTTCTTTTGGGAATAGGCAATTGAAGTACAGGTCCATTGTTCACGCTATGTTCTGGTTCACTTGGTCGCTTACTGCTATGCTTACTTTTATTATCAGCATCCTTAATAGTTTGAAGAATAAATGGCATTGCATCTATAATTCCTTGTGCTACTATGTGTTGGATAGTACTATTATCCACTTGATTTCTATTGTTATTGATGCTTGGATTCTCATTAACCACGTTAATGTTACTCTGGTTATCATTATTCAGATTTCCTTGGTTTCCTTCGTCGGCCATCTGAATTTTAAACAATTATCTCATATTAATATCACAATAACATATTAATATAGTTAATCACATGACATGCATTTTTGCCAAAAGCGTCGATAATTGCGACTATACTCTTTTCATATACTATTATGCGTCTATTACACACTAGTACTGAAATAAAATTACAATACCAACAGAAATAGAATCACACTAATAGTAATATGCATCCGTACACACATATTTTATTTTTATTATATTTTATTATTATTACTACTACCATTTCCTCCATTCACATTCATGGATATGGATTTATCCAAAAATCCATATTGCGCTCATCGTATTTCCATACGAGACGCTCTCCCACCTGACGCATTCTCTCACTGCTTTCTAAAATTTCATCCCCGAAAGTCCTAAGTTCTTGGACGTTTTCTGCACTCATTGGGGGTGCAGGTTCTCAGACTGGGTTTGGAATCCGGGGTGCGGGTTCCTGATATGGGGGTGTAGGTGCCTGAAATCGGTAAGGATCTTCTAAAATTTCCCTAATATAATCATCTTGGTATTAGGGATCTAAAGGGTCCATACCTGGATAGGCTTCTATGTTCTGTATGGGTGGATATTCCTGGATAGGGTAACGTTGCACAAAGTCCCTATTGTCGTCCCACCAAGGGTCATAATTTGGGTCTAGAGGGTTTGGTGCAGGTATCCTAGGAATTTCTTCTGGACTAAAGTCATGCATCTCCACTTGGTTTTCCTGGTTTTCTATCTCCATGGGTTGATCTGGGTTTTGTGGTTGTGGGGCTACTAATTGTTCCAGACTTGGGTCAGCAGCAGTTGTAGCTAAGATATGAAAATTAGCTAGGCTTCTATTAAGCATATCTTGAGTATGGGCATCTGCCTCTCGCTTAATAGCTGCTAAGGCTCTTTGCTGTTGCAATTTTCGCATTCTTTTCCTACGAGCAAAAGCTTCTTTACTGAACCATCCTCGTTTCTTATTAGGAAATGGCTCTTCAGATTGAGCTCTAAAGGCAAATACTCCATCCTCCTGATCAGCAGAATACCCCGAAAGGGCAGGCTGTGATGAGGTACCTTCACTCTTAGGTGAATCAGAAAACTGACGCTTCATGTCTGACGGTTCTTGATCACTCATACTGTAAACTAACATATAGTCAAATAACACATAACAAATAAATATAGTTATGCATATATTTCTATTATTTCCTAACACAAAATTTAGAATTTTAAGTGTCAGCAGAACACTTCTTGGGCTCAGACCAGTGGCTAGGCTCTGATACCACATTCTGTCGCAACCACCGATCCCTTATTCCGAGGAACGGGCGGACGCGATCTCAGTTGTGGTGGTATCAGGTTATTTAATCTTGCAGCGGAATTTTCATCAGGACCGTAGTTAGGAAATGTTTATCAGAGTAAAACCACCATATTTCATATTAATAATCACATGGATAAAACCCAAGTTTCTTATTACAATACATTTATAGGAATAAACCCTATCTTATTGAATTTAAAACATCGTTTATTAGGTAACTTTTATAGCCACATTATCCCCAAGCCTTTAGTGCTCTCCAGCTGGCTTTCTACTAATTGGCTGTCACATTGGGTTACCTGAAACGCGTTTTTAAAAACATTTGTCAATCGGAAATAATGGTGAGTAAATCCCAGTTTAATCAAGAAATATTTTATCGATTAAAACAGTATTGAGGACGATTACAATGTTTATGTCTACACAATTACTCCATTTGGTACCATCAATCCACTGACTTGTGGGTCATATTACACATTGGCTAACTCATTGTCCAATGGTAACGTACTGTCAACCTTGACTTACTACTCACAGTGTAGTAAATTTTGTATACAAAACCCCAACATACCGGCAGTAATTGAAGAACTACAAAGACTCAATCACCGCTTAATCACATTGTAAAGCATTAAGGTTTTGTAAACTATTTCAAAAACATTAACAAAAAGAGGATAAACTCACTTTGCTATCTTAGGCTTTTCGTAAGGGTTTCCTGGATAAAATCTATAATTTATACAAATGTACATTGGTTAGTATCATAACCCTTTGAAAATATTAATGATACCCTCCCCGAGACGGCATTCCAACAACTACGTCGGGCAGAACTACGACAGTTGTTACGGAATCCTAAATCAATCGGGCAGCGTAACTATTACGAAACTGGGGTTATAATACTTACAACGGAGCAGAACCTCGCTAATTAGGGGGATATAATACCCGTGTATTACTTCTACTATTTCAGAATTCGTTTAAGAAAGAAGAGAATGAGAGACGGAAAACGATAACCCGTTGCTCTCTTATATAGAGCTGATATTGGACTCTCACGCGGCCCGCGTAAAGCACAGGCCAGGCTTACGCGGCCCACGTCAACCCTGGTCAACATATAGCTTAGCTGATTCGATGTGTAGGTCCGCCACGATGTCGACACGTGTCGACCTCTGATGTCTCCGCGTTTATTGATCTCTAGCGGCCCGCGTAAGTGTAAGCTTAAGCTTACGCGACCCGTTTCAACTTAAGAAGTCAACGAAGTCAGATCTTAGCCCTTATACCGCCCGCGTGAGATGTTGGGGTGGGTCTACGCGGCCCGCCTCAACTCAATATTTTTTGTTTTTAATTTATTTTATAAACTATATTTTATTTCGGGCTCGGTGTTTACATACGGGGTGTAATATAAGACATATTGGGATATTTTACAATATACTAGAGTGTCAGAATATTATGAGGGTGTTGGTTTTACCGAGGGTTGTTTCATAACTATACAAAATCGCATATGTCATTCAAAGCCACAGTAAACACCATTATAAAATCGCATATGTCATTCGATACCTGGATTCATTTTCTTTGCTTGTGGTCTGTCGTTGTTGGCCTTGCTCCGTTTCTCAAAACTCATCAATCTTGGCTAATCGCACTGGTAAGTAGAACGGAACTTGGGGGAAGAAGAATGCAATGTTTTGAATTTGGGTTTACGGTATGATTGGGAGTATTCTTTGCTAATTATCAAGGGTTTTGATTTCGCAATGGACGATTTTAACGTTGCCGATTTCATATATATATATTTTAATTTGATTAATTTAATTAGTTAAACACAGGGATTAAATGAGATGATCTGACAGTTGTGGTTATAGCGTACGTAATGTACGATTAGGCCTATTGTATGATAACCGGCCCCTCTCTCTCTCTCTCTATATATATATATATGTCCTTTCTTCTTTCAATAATTTTCTTCTCATTTGATCATCCCCCTGTATATATTTATATATATAGGGGAAGGTTCAAATGAAAACCACTAGTTAACGCGAAAACTAACTATAAAAGCCTAAAAACATACCAATTTCTTTTTACCAATTTTCGCTAGTTTTTGTGTATACAAAAAAACTTTTTCTCAAAAAAAATAAAAAATTGTAGTGCACGTGTGTAATAATACACGTGTGTATGTGTACTACACATGTGTATTATTACACATGTGCATTACAAAAAAAATTATTTGTTTTTTGAAAAAAAGTTTTTTTATATATAAAAATAGCGATTTTTAATAAAAAAAATTAAAAAAATTGGGTTTGTTTTTTAGGCTTTTTTAGTTAGTTTTCGAGTTTTCGTTATAAAAGAAGTTTTTATTTGAACATTCCCCAATATATATATATATATATATATAGAAAAAGTATATCGTACATTACCGCTAAACGTACTTCACGTACGACAACATGCGTGATTAATGTTTTCAATATGCGTGATTATTTTGTTTCAACATGCGCGATTTTGGATTTTTGAGTTATAACGTGCGTGATTTTAAAATGAACGTGCGTAATTACCTGTCGTACGTGATGTACGTTAAGCCGTAATGTACGTTAACCTTTCTCTCTCTCTCTATATATATATATATATACATATATAGAGTAGGGTTCGCACGGAAAGTGTGTTTTTCCTAGAAAGTCTAGGAAGCGATCTGGTCCATCCGATTGGTGTGTTTAAGGGTTGAGATTAAATCAATGGCAATCTTGTAATATTTGAGTTTGATTAATTGATTGTTTTAAATGAGTAGGGGCAATTTTGCCAATGGCCGTGTTTTAAATCAATTTGATAACCGCCCAGTTCCTAATTTCAAGCGATTTTCCCTCTCTCTCTCTCTCTCTCCAAGCCCATCTTGGAAACCCCAATCCCTACAAAAAATAACTACAATCATGGAAGAAGATAACTTTAGAAACGATGGAGAGCACCGGATCAAATTAAAACACTTCTCCATCTCCACCATCTCCGAGTTCATCATCACCATTCAAATATTGTTCTTATCATCTCCGTTTTCTTGACGATGTGTTTCAACAGCAAGCAAATTAATACAGTTGTGTTTTAGCAGCAAGCAGATTCATACAGTTGTGGTTTAGCATCCAGATGTGTTTTAACAGCAAGCAGATTCATACAGTTGTGTTTTAGCATTCAGATTCATACAGATTTGTTTTAACAGCAAACAGATTCATACAATTGTGTTTTAACAGCAAGCAGATTCATACAGATGTGTTTTAACAGCAAGCAGATTCATACAGTTGTGTTTTAGCATTCAGATTCATACAGTTGTGTTTTAGCATCCAGATTCATACAGATGTGTTTTAACAGCAAGCAGATTCATACAGTTGTGTTTTAGCATTCAGATTCATACAGTTATGTTTTAACAGCAAACAGATTCATATAGTTGTGTTTTAACAGCAAGCAGATTCATACACTTGTGTTTTAGCATTCAGATTCATACAGTTGTGTTTTAACAGCAATCAGATTCATACAGTTGTGTTTTAGCTTTCAGATTCATACAGTTGTGTTTTAACATCAATCAGATTCATACCCTGTGTTTTACCATCTTTATATTGTGGGATCTATAAAAAAAAAATGACTTTAGCCCTGTAAACTGTTAAAACACACCACCAAGAACATGCTGATAAATTCCAGTAATCTTCTGAACAATGGAATATGCGATGTAATGTGACATAGACAATAACATAAAACACATTCAGATTGTTAAAATGCAAAAGAACTGTTAAAACACAACCTGATTATATATTGACTTCAGAGTGTTAAAACACACTGACTTCAACCTCTCTGACTGGTAACACACATCACTAAGAACATGCTGATAGTTTTCAGATAAACACATTGACTTCCAGATTTGAATTCGAAAATATTAAAAATTTCGAAAATCATGGAATTTTAGTTAATGAAGATACATTCCAAAAATAAAATTAAAATGTGAAATTACATGATAGCCCTTCTACTTAAAATCCCTCAATGACACATGTCCAATTCTTATTCCTTCCTAGACTTTCTAGGAAAAATAGACTTTCCACCCAACTCCTACTCTACATATATATATATATATATATATATATATATATATATATATATATATTGAGGAAGGTTCATTTGAGAAGAAAATTAAATTAAGAAGAAAAAGAACAAAGGGTACAAATGTAAAATATTAAATAGTTTTTCTCTCAACTCATTTATTATTATTTTTGACTAATTAATTAGTTATAAACACTATCATCCTCCACGCTTAAATATTTGCTTACACACTTCAAAATTTATCCTACACGTTTTGAAATTTGTCTTACATAGCTCGTAATTCATCCTACGCACCTCGTAATTTATGCTACACTTTAAATTATATATTTTTTCTTTTTTTGAAAAAAATATGTTTTTTTTTTTAAATAAGTTACAAATTTAATGTACTTAGCTATTAAAAAGGAAGACTACCAATTAATGATCCATCTAAGTTTATCAATATACCCTTACACTAATATTAAATACAAAAATTAAATGAAGTAAAATAAAGCATTTTTATTGGTTGAAATTTATTTTTGTTTATTCTTACCAAAAATTTGTTCTAATTTGAACTCTCCACTATATATATATATGATTGCCTGAATTCTCTAACATCCTTAACTAGGAAAAAAAAATAAACCTAGTTAGTAATAGAGAAATAAGTTAATAAGTCATGAATGGAAATTTTTAAAAGAAAAGAAAAGAAACGAAACTTGAGGGACTAAAGTGGTCAATGGGGAAAACTAGTTTTTATTAAAACACTGCACATATGTGTGTACGTGTGTGAGTGTGCGACCAGGAAGGGGAAGAACAACCCAAACCCTTGTTCACCCAAATTGAACAAACTGAAGGGCTATTTCGGTCTAAATTTCGTGTTTGAATCAAGAATATCAATAATCCCTACTTGTCTAACACAAGGTAAGTTGTAATTTGTGAGTGCATTATTTGTATGTCCATAGTTAGAAATCTGTCTGTACGTTTAATGTGTAGAGTCTTGAGTCTATAATATATCGGACCGAGGTTTCTTAAGGTGTTAATAGGTAATGAGTGGTCAGGTTAGGATATGGTACGGTACGGTACGACACGATGCGAAGGAAGAGGGAATGGTTAAACATGATGTCATCATTCCATATGATGACATCATGTCTCTTACATCAGCATTCCATCATCATCAAGTGTCAACATGCAAATTATATATATGCATAGAAATCTGCATGGAATGGTTAATATTCACGAATGAGGACAACCAACATGCACGGATGTGAAAGAACCAACTCGCACGAATTGGAAATTATCAAGTCGCACGAATCGGATACCGGTAATTCGCACGAATGGAAAAGATCAGATTCGTTCGAGTGGGGTGGTCATATTAGGACGAATCTGAGATGCCTATATATATATATATATATATATATATCTATGCTCACATCCATTCATATCAGACTTCAGAGAACACATTCGCATCCGCATTAAGTTCTTCTCAGTTCTTCAATAGATCATCAAACAACAATGACGAGGTATGACCCCAATTGGATAATCCAACCCGGTCATTACCTATTATTTTATTATAAATAAACAGTTATAAATATTTGTTCTAGAATATTCCATTCTGTACGGATAGGATACGCAACCAAATCTCCGACTTTTTGGGAAGATCATGCAAATCCCTAACTTATTGGAGCTCACCCTAAGTTAAGGGAAACTCTAATCATAAACTATAAATAGAGGTAAACATGTGAGGTACGCATCATCGAACTCTCAAATAACTTCCTTCTCTCTTCATACTTTTATACTCCCAAACCCGAGACTTATTCTCACGCCGGAGGGTGGTTACAGGAATAACCCCATTCCTGTAACGAGTCCTAACGGTGTTTCTGTTTTGCAGTTTGTCCGTTCGGATCATTGATACTTGAAGTCTTCATCGGATACTACCGTAAGGTCAGTGTTTCTTCATTGGCGCCATCCGTGGGACCTTCTTCGGTAACAATCAGTTCGAACCCTATGGCCAGTGATCTGAACGCAGCAGTCACCCCAAGCCAAGAAACCACAAATAACAACCGGGGGGCAGGAACAGGCCCCATCACCACTACTCCGGTTTCACCGGTCGTTACCAGGTCGCTTGATTTGGAATTTGAGGCGGAAGGACCACCACCAGGTTTTTCGGGAAATGTAGTCACTGCCTCCGGAACAACTGGAGTGGATGTACTTCCATACACTTCCCTGTGGTTACAGTCCATGGAACCAGGAGCAACTGGTGTCAACATGTTAACCCCTGTGGCAACCACTGGTGCACAAACATCGCGTTTTAACTCTATGCCAGTTATTACGTCGGCAAGCCCTAACACTATCATGCCACAGGCGAGCATGCCTCAGTCTTATCAACCGTCTGCCACTTACGCCATGCCACCCTTGTACACAGCAACGCTTACAGCAGCACTGTCTACGCTTACAGCTGCACTGTCTACGCCACCTCAGCAGCCAGTGGTCATGCCGGCAGGGATCTTGAACGCCCCAGTCATGCCAGGAAATCAAGCTTATTTCCCTGGGTACTATTACGAACCACCCCCGTATGGATACTTACCTCCATACGGTAACTCGACATACACACCCCAGGGAACCACACAAAGTCATGTTCAACAATCGCTATACGCGGCTTATATGCCGCCATGGTGGAGCTTTCCTACTTCGCAACCGGTTTACACCCCAGCTCAGCCAACAGTGGAACCCGCCTATGACAGAGGGAACGCATCCAGACCCAGACTTTCCCTGGGAAGGGGCCCCAGCTCTATGCTAAACAGCACTTCAGCACTACCTACCTCTACTCAGGGTATAAGCCAGGGCGGAGTTATTCCTTCAGTACAACCTATCAATGTGGAAGAAGACGAGCTCACCAGACCGTACAAGCCAGTAGATGCAACTTTCAAATCCAAGTTTACCAGAAGAATAGCGGAAGCTCCTATCAAGGAGAAACCTAAAATGCCTCAAACATTAGGCAAATATGATGGTCTAGGGGACCCCGATGACCATCTTAACCTATTCAAAAGCGCGGGGGAAGTAGCGTGTTGGCCTATGCCCCTATGGTGCAAAATGTTTGTGCAAACACTGATGGGTGCAGCTAGGGTCTGGTGGGATAGTTTACCCACAGGAGAAATAGACAGTTTTGAAGATTTGGAAGCCAAGTTCATCTTGCAGTTCAGCCAGCAGCGCAGGCACACTAAGGATAGAAACGAGCTTCTCCATATCCGCCGGCGAGACAATGAAACAGTGGAAAACTTTATCGTTAGATTCAACAAGGAAAGTTTGGCAATCCCGGGCGTGACAAATGATCTAGCCTGTGGAGCTTTCCTATAGGGAGTAAATGATGACGAGTTGTTATGAACCCTCCATGGGAGGGATGGCGTGCCACCCACCATTGATGAAATACTTCGGATAGCCAAGGTATATGTCATACAAGAAAAAGCCGTAGCCGCCAGTCATGCAGCCAATAGGAAGAAAGAGGCTCTCAAAAATCAAGAAGATAGAGAACAGCGGAATACCAAAGGTAGGGGTAGAGGAGATCGATACCAGAGGAATGACAAGACGGATTCGCGGTACAACCGACCAAGAAACACCTACTCAAGGAACGAGTCCTCAAAACCTCGATCTGACTACCCGAACCTGAGCAAGACGCCGGCGGAAATCCTAGCCTCAGAAAACCTCAAGTTTAATCCTCTGAAGCCGCTAAAAGACGACCCAAACAAAGACACAAGTAAATACTGTGAATACCACAAAGGGAGCGGTCATGACACAAATGACTGTTTTCAGTTGAAAAAGCAGATTGAATATTTTGTGAAAGCGGGTAAGTTAGCACACTTAGTAAGGGACATCAAACAAGATCCACCAGTCGTGAAGGAAGAAAACGATAAAGCAGCGGGCAAAAGACCGCGAGAATTGAATATGGTGCACGCTGACAAAGGAAAAGGGGCAAAACGGAGTTTCTCCACGCTCGAACCCTGGATGCTAGCTACCATGACCATCGAACCACGCATAGAAGACCTGCACCTCACTACAGACGCCTTAATCATATCCGCTGCAGTGGGGGATTACCGCATGAGGCGAATTCTGGTTGACACTGGAAGTTCAGAAGACATCATCTACGAACACTGTTTCAATAGAATGCAACTGGAAGAACAAAGGTTGCTAGAATCTGTACACGCCCCCATAAAAGGCTTCGCAGGGGAGAAGGTTGACCCTATTGGTCAAATTACTTTCCCAGTCACATTTGGACAAGAGCCCCGGGAAAGAACCATACTCCTAACATTCCTGGTGGTACGTGCTGAGTCATACCACAATGTGAGTATTGGAAGGTTCACCCTGGGTAAATTAGACGCTATGGTCTCAACGGCGCGAGGTTTCATGAAGTTCCTCACTCCGCGGGGCATTGCAACAGTGTATCGAGACAAAATAGGGGAGGTACTAAGCACCAAGAAGTGTCGCCAAGGCCCCACCGGAGCTATCGGTCCAGAAAGGTGGGTGTTGAGCACACGCCACCCAGACCAAACGATTACCATCGGAGACGGCCTCTCCCCAGAAGTTAAAAACGACTTGAAAGCACTGTTGAAAAGAAATGTTAACGTTTTTGCTTTCGAACATTCCGACATGACAGGAGTTCCCCGTGATAAGGCGGAGCATAAGTTAGCAACACTCCCAGGCGTTAAGCCGGTCGCGCAAGGTAAACGCAGTATGGCCCCAGATCGAAAAGCAGCAGTTGTTAAAGAGGTACGAAAGTTGGTAGAAGCCGGAATCCTCAGAGAAACACAGTATCACACATGGGTGTCAAACCCGGTAATGGTGAAAAAGCCAGATGGTACATGGCAAATGTGCATTGATTTCAAGGACCTGAATAAAGCATGCCCTAAGGACGCGTACCCATTACCGGAGATGGACTTCAAAGTTGATTCCTGGACGCCTATAAGGGATACCACCAAATCAAAATGTCCAAGGAAGACGAAGAAAAGACAGCGTTTCATACCGACGTGGGCATTTTTTGTTACACAAAGATGCCTTTTGGTCTACGGAACGCCGGGGCAACATATCAGCGACTCATGGACAAAGCTTTCGAAACCCAGATCGGCAGAAATCTGGAAGTGTATGTAGACGATCTTGTGATCAAGAGTAGGGAGGAGAAGAAAATGTTGGAAGACATCGAAGAAACCTTCCAAAAGCTTAGAGAATACAACATAAAGCTCAACCCAGAAGTGTTCGTTTGGGGTAGAAGAAGGAAAGTTCTTAGGCGTGATAGTCACCCGGGAAGGCTTCAAAGCTAACCCGGATAAGGTAGCCGCTATAAAGCGAATGCCCTCCCCTGGAACGTTGAAGGAGGCACAAGCGCTAAACGGGCGCTTGCGATCAACCGATTCTTAGCAAGACACGCGGAAAGATCTTTACCGTTCATTAAAACATTAAAAGACTGCCTCAACAAAAAGAATTTCAAATGGACTGGTGAAGCTGAAGCAGCCCTGCAAGATATGAAGCGTTTTATCGAAAAGTTACCCATGCTTACAACGCCATCTCCCAATGAGGTACTAAAAATGTATCTGGCAGCAGCTCATACCGCAGTGAGCGCGGTACTCATGGTGGAAAGAGATGGGAAGCAAACTCCCATATATTACATAAGCCGAGTACTGGCGGGACCAGAAACGAGGTATCCAACCTTAGAAAAATTGGTCCTGGCCCTAGTACACGCCACTAGGCGATTGAGAAGATATTTTCAAGCACATCGCGTGCAAGTCTTGACGAATTACCCACTACAGCAAATTCTGCACAAGCCGGAAATTTCTGGAAGATTGGCTAAATGGGCAATCGAGATAGGTGCTTTAGATATTGAATACAGAAAACGAACAGTGGTCAAAGAGCAGGTTATCGCCGACTTCTTAGCAGAAATCCCTGAAGGAGAAGCCATATTGGATCCCGCCATCTAGGACATCCCGGAATCTAGCACCGCCAGGCAGACCTGGAAACTCTACACTGATGGGTCGTCGAGTGAGAAAGGATCTGGGGCGGACTTAATGCTGATAAGCCCTGACGAGATTAGACTAATGTACGCCCTACGTTTTGACTTCGAATGCTCCAACAATGAGGCAGAATACGAAGCGCTGCTTGCTGGTTTAAAAATGGCTCAATCCATGGGGACTACACGGGTCGAGGCGTACGTTGACTCCTTGCTGCTTAATAACCAGGTTAATGAAACGTATGAAGCTAAGGATGAATCGATGGCAAGATATCTAGCAAAAACAAAGGAGCTCATGGCTTCTTTCGAAAATGTCACGCTCAACCACGTTCATCGGGGAAGAAACCAGATAGCAGATGCTTTAAGTAAGCTCGCCACTTCAGGCATGGAAAAAGAAGTGAAAGTAGAGACATTACAAATGCCTTCAATCGAACCACGGAACGTCTCCGCAGTAACAGTGGAGGAACCTTGTTGGTACACTCCAATGTTAAAATTCCTTACTAAGGGGGAGTTGCCCCCCGGTAAGGGCGATGCTCAGAAAATATAAACAAAGGCGTTGCAATATGAAGTAAATGGTGGCATTCTATACCGGAAGTCATATTTGGGTCCACTTCTACGGTGTGTTTCCCTGATAGAAGCCAAGTACCTGATTCAAGAAATTCATGCAGGCATATGCGGCATCCACGCCGGACCCAGGGCAGTTGTAGCCAAAATCCATAACGCCGGGTACTACAGGCCAGGGATGCACGAAGACGCGGTACAGGAGCTCAGAAAATGTCGTAGCTATCAGAAATTCGCTCCCCAAACATTTAGGCCCAAAAATAACCTGATCCCAGTCACCGCGGCTTGGCCTTTTCAGAAATGGGCGGTGGACATCGTGGGACCATTCCCGTTGGCACCCGGAAGGCTAAAATACTTAATCGTGGCAATCGACTACTTTACCAAGTGGGTAGAGGCCAAACCTTTGGCTAAGATCACGGCGGATAATGCCAAAAAGTTCCTTTGGGAACACATAGTATGCCGGTTTGGATTGCCACTATATTTGGTAAGCGACAACGGCACACAGTTCACTGACAAAGTTTTGCAAGAATGGTGCGCTGAACTCCAGATACAGCAGATTTTCACATCTGTAGCGCACCCTCAAGGGAACGGCCAGGTGGAGCGGGCGAATAGAAGTTTGCTAGATGGCATAAAGAGAAGATCGGACTCCGAGGGGAGCTCCTGGGTTGAAGAACTGCCAAACGTCCTATGGGCGCACCGAACAATGCCCAAGACTAGTAATAATGAAACACCCTTTAGCCTAACCTATGGTATGGAAGCAATGATACCCGCTGAGGTGGGGTTGCTGTCACTACGTCGCCTTACCGCGGGTGATAACAACAACGATAGGCTGCTAAGGGAGGGTCTAGACGCACTCGAGCAAAGGCGTGAATCCGCCGCTATCAACGAAGCAAAATACAAAAAGACATTGGAAAAGTACTACAACAAACGGGTGGCACAGCATACATTCAAAAAGGGCGATTATGTCATGCGAGACAATGAAGCCAGTAGGGTGGAGCCCACAGGAAAGCTAGGACCCAACTAGGAGGGCCCTTACGTCATTCATGAAGATCTGGGCAAAGGGGCCTATCGATTGACCAGGCTAGATGGAACCGCCATACCCCGTAGCTGGAACATCGCTCAGTTAAAAAAATGTTACCTGTAACGTCCTGCTCCTAACAGCAAGATCAACTTTTCCTTTTCTTTTTTTAATAAACAAGTGTAATCCATCCACAGTGATGTCGCTTCTTTTCATTTAAGTTGTGAGTTTAATAAAAGTTGTTTGTTTTCTTCTCATTACGAAAGAATATAATAAAATTATCATCGCAAGCAAATTGCATAAAATTATAAGCAACAGGGCCCTTAAACACGAAAATATTTTCTTTCACATGAGTCATAGGGTCAAAATATACAGCGCTGACAGCGGGTATCTTGGTAATAGATGCAACAACCGCTACCAAAAGATAGGTGTTTTAACAAAACACACATACAAACTATCTTACACAAAACCAAGTACTTGTCCCTATTGTTAAAAAGCCAACATATGGGAACCAAAAAAGGAACATGTTCTAACACCTACTTGTGGGAACAGGTCGCCATCACCTCTGCAGGGGTATACTGCACCTTACCACAATCCAGCACAAGGGGATCAATGGTCAAGTCATCAGCTGATCCTCCAATCACCGGTGGGGATATCACCCCTGGGTTATCAGCAGGATTTTTTCCAACGCGACCACCACGACGACGCTCGTACACCAAAGGGCAATGTTGAACACGGTTGGCCGAAACGAGTTGCACCAGATCATCGGCTGATAGTGGTGCCATGTTAGTGTCAGTTGGGATAGCATCCTCATACACAATACTCCGGCATGCACGATTCGCCAGGGTAGGAACGACATTAGGTCCGCTTCTCCTCCGACCCATTGTTTTCGTCACCAGAGTTTGTAGTTGAACCAAGCCATCGGCAGCATCTAGTCGACGGAAAATATCGGAGAGTCGTTGCTTATAACTTCTACGACTCATATCGTTGAGTTACCAAATTTAGAAAAAAGAAACAAAATTTATAGAGGGGCAAACAGTTTTGACAGAGATGACGATAGCAGTATTAATGGCAAATGATCATTACAGGTCAAATCGCCGTATTTCCGAAGAAAGGTGGCTACATACATCATGAGTTAGCATTTAATACCTGACAAGTTACGTGGATATGTTCACAAAAACCAGGGCTAAATAGTGTCATTACAAAAAGCCACAAATGTTTAAAACACATAAGCAAAATAAAAATATGTATGCTTCCTCAGACTCTTCCGCGGGGTCCAGCATCATACGTAGAGATTATGTGCCTTCCTCATTCACCTAATTCACCAAGTCAGCATACACAGACAGCGGCTCGTTGTATACCGCCTCCAGTGCATCAGCCATTTCACCTTCAAATTTGCTCCTAGCCGTGTGAAAGTCAGAAGACATCCTATCTGATTGCTTACAATCGAAATATCCTTGGTAAACGCCGTTGTGGTGACCGGACTTATAGGAAGCAGCGGAAAGACGGTCTATCAGAGAGGTAAAGGGCGCTGATTGGCGACAATACTCAAACGCTCCTACGAGCCCGGTGGATATCAGCCAATTTCTGTCACCCCGTAAAGCGGCCAGTTAACTGGTCAATCCTTCCACCTCAACGGTTGCTTGATCCAAAGCACTCTCCACCTCCTTTAGGCGTGTAGCGGAAGATTGGTCAAGGGTATTCCGTTCAAGCAGAAGGGAATCACAACGCTGTTGGAGTTCTCTAAGTTGCCCTTCCCGCTCTTCCAACTCCGCCTGTCTTGCCTGAGCCTTGGCATTCAAAGCCTCTATCTCAACGGTCAACGCTTGATAGCGTTCCTGCACCTGTGACACAAAATCAGTGTCAATTTGAAATTTATCCACAAGAGCAGTCATTTCGGATCTCACCTTCTGAGCCTCACTAACAGCTTTACGCTCTAGCTCCTCCTGCACGGTTTTAGCATGAGCAATAACCCGGTCCTTCTCCGCTATATCCCGAGCCCACACAAGCCGCTCTTCGGCAAGGTGGGCAGTAACCCTCTTTAAATCATCCTCGGCCTTGTTTTTATCCGAGACAAACCGACTCTCCCTCAGTCCAGCAGCCTGAAGTTGACTCTCCAGACGGTATTTCTCATCCTCTAGTTCCTCAATAGCGGCTTGGGCTCGGTGGAGCTTATTATTGTCATGCATCCACCGGCGACGGATCTCCGTAAGCCTTCTGGGTTCGCTAACAGAATCCACAATAGCAGAATTCATCAAGTTCTCATTGTTCAGCCCTTCTACATATGCCACCTCCGCTGGGGGATAAGCCCGCTCAACCCAATGTTGTACCACTGGGGGGAAGATTAACCTAGACGATTCCGCAATTTTCCACTGAGGTTGATAACATTTGTCCCGGTTGTTGGGATCCCAGATGATGGTAGGTAAGTATAGATCATCTCCCAGGCGGGCCCCATCGTCGGCAATGCCACTGCTTGACCCACCAGTATCACCAGCGGCACGGTCCCCAGCACTCGTCGCCTCATGAGTAGAGGACGTAGCAGGAATCTCTTTCCCAACAGTTGAAAAAATAGTCAAAGGAGAAGCAAACACAGGGGAAAGCGTGACACTGGAAGTTAGCGGTGCAAAAACAGGACTCGCTGTTACGGTCACAGCAGCGGTAAATGTGGGCGGCGGCATAGCACAGCTAACGGCGATAGACGGACTCATCGATGGTGTGGCTTCCGTTTGGTTGCTGTCAGTTGGAATTATCACCTCCATAGATGACAAGGGCATGGCCGTCACAGGGGAAGTCTGAACCGCGCCAGTAGTCCCTGTATTGAAAACACACTTTAGTTGCATAAAGCATCTAATTAATAAACCAAAGGTGCAAAACTTATACCAGTCGGTATGGCATAGGCGGCCTGCGCGGCTTCAAACGCGGGCAGTTTCGGAGCATGAAATGTCTTTCGTTTTTTCAATACATGGGTAGGGCTGGTGATTTCAGTTGTAGTAACCATTTCACCTTTGGTAATCGCTGCGCCACTAGCAGATGACGCGGTCGTCCCAGCCGATATATATTTCCTCCCGGTAATCTTTACCCGGATGGGTTTTTTCTCTGGATTCACAACGTCAGTACCCCCGCCGATGCTAGCAAAGGCAAGGTAGGCAGTAGGATCCGCAGGAAGGGCGGGCAGCAGAAATTGATCAAGGTGAATTTTTAACACGTCCGGCTCTTGTTCACCAAGTACGCGGTTGGCGGCCCTCAATGCAGTTGCCGCGGAGGATCGACAAAGTCAAATAAGCTCCATTCTTCTGAAAAGGGCACATTTAAGCAAATGGTAATATACAAGATCAATAAAGCATCAGGCATACCTTCATCATCCCTTTGAAATGAGGGATACTGTTTGATATCACGCCACAACAGACTCATCCCCGCCATTACCAGGGCCCCTTCCGGAATCACTGTACATTCGATAGGGCGATCACACAATCTTGTATATAGGGCATTTGCAATATAAGCATCTTCAGGAGGACTGTCGTCCTTAACTTTGTCTTTCGATCCCATGTTTCTCCAATACATCTCGCCAGGAATTACAGAGCTGTCAATGTAGAAAAATTTCTTTTTCCAATCTTTATCTCTGGAGCTGGTAGGGATTTCCCTCAGACAAGAAGCCTCAGTGTCTCTTCGATCAAAAGTAAAGAAGGGGGGTTTCCACACAAGCACGAAAAAAGCCCTAAAAACGATGAGTTCCGGTATGTGCCCTAAAGCCACACACGCAAATTCAAATTGACGAAGTTTCACTAACCCTAGTGGATGTAGTTGGGAAATGTGAATGTGGTAGTAATCAAGCACGGATTTGAGAAATTTGGTGATGGGCAACCGGAAATTGCAGAATTTGAAGAAATCACTGAATAACGTGATCTTCCCCTTTCTCAGTGGATAGGCTGTGTCTGTTTTCGACGGCAATAAGGGATTCCATTCAGCCCTAATCCTATAATCTTGCACTAGGTTGTTGTAGGATACAACTCCCCAATTGCAGAATAGGGTTTCGGAGCCCGCAGGGACAGAGGATGAAGATTCAACATTCTTAGAGGCCATTTCGTTTGAAAGAGGGGAAGTGAAAGAGGGTGTTCTAGAAATTGGAACTCAACCCTCGTCAAAAGGGATGATATTTATATGATAACTTTACAAAATTCAAAATGGAAAATGTACAGACATACGCGTCAGAACAGGGTAACCCAAGTTGTTACCCCAATGATGGCTTACCTGTCACATCCTATCACATCGCCGCCATTTTCTCATATCGCATTTATGACACCATAAGTTTTCCTTATATAGGATATACTTTTTTCCTTTTTCTCTCTAGTCCGATTTCATGAATTACATTTCATCACTTCGGACTGGGGGGGACATGACGAGGTATGACCCCAATTGGATAATCCAACCCGGTCATTACCTATTATTTTATTATAAATAAACAGTTATAAGTATTTGTTCCAGAATATTCCATTCTGTACGGATAGGATACGCAACCAAATCTCCGACTTTTTGGGAAGATCATGCAAATCCCTAACTTATAGGAGCTCACCCTAAGTTAAGGGAAACCCTAATCATAAACTATAAATAGAGGTAAACATGTGAGGTACGCATCATCGAACTCTCAAATAACTTCCTTCTCTCTTCATACTTTTATACTCCCAAACCCGAGACTTATTCTCACGCCGGAGGGTGGTTACAGGAATAACCCCATTCCTGTAACGAGTCCTAACGGTGTTTCTATTTTGCAGTTTGTCCATTCGGATCATTGATACTTGAAGTCTTCATCGGATACTACCGTAAGGTCAGTGTTTCTTCACGAATCGGATACCGGTAATTCGCACGAATGGAAAAGATCAGATTCGTACGAGTGGGGTGGTCATATTAGTACGAATCTGAGATGCCTATATATATATCTATGCTCACATCCATTCATATCAGACTTCAGAGAACACATTCGCATCCGCATTAAGTTCTTCTCAGTTCTTCAATAGATCATCAAACAACAACATCATGACACTCTCGATTTCGTCATGTCTCTTAGATTTCGAGTGTCTAGTGTTTAGATCGAGTCGAAACTCTGTCCGGTTGTCATTTATACGTAATAAAACGACGTTTATTTACGTTTCCGCGCACGATTACGGTTCGGTTTAACGGATTCGGCACGTTAAATCGAATCCACCCGAAGATTGGTCATTTTCTCACAACCGTTTACAACTTCAATAATCAACTTGTTCAAAAAAAAACTATCTTAAACAACAAAAAGCAAATAGTTTACAATTAGATAACTACTAAAAGCAATGAACTTTAACACTTTCCACTAATTCCCCCGGGGATTCGACACCTTACTTGTTCTTTACTTGTAAAAGTGATTAGGACACTTTTCAATATATTTTTGACCGACCTTACGATATCAATCAATTTGCTACCACCACCACCGCCACCACCACCACCGCCACCACCACGACAACCACCACTAACACTATGACCACCACCACCACCACCACTACTACGACCACCACTACGACCACCACCACCAACACCACTACCACTACCACTACTATTGTTACTGCTAATTCTCGAGCACCTTACAACATGGCCCATTCCACTGATGATGTCTTGAACCCGACCCCTTTGAAAGGTAATAAACATATTCTTTTTGGTAATGGCAAAACACTTCAGGTCTCGTATGAGTAATGTTCAACTTTATGATTCCATTAACTTAAAAATGTCTTGGTTGTGCCCAATCTCACTAAAAATCTCTTATTGTTAAGTAAACTCACCGAATATAATGATGTTGATGTTTTGTTCTCACATCCCTACTTTTATATTCAGGTTTGTCTCACCAAATAGGTTCTAGCCAAGGGATGTCCCGAAGACGGCTTATATGTTTTACACACCAAGCATGCGGCTTTCGTAGCTTCATCCTCTTGTCCAAAAGCCTCTTATGAAACTTGGCATTATAGATTGGACACACCTCTTTTGATATTATTAATATGTTAAAAAAACTTGGTTCTTTTTCTAACTTGGTTCTTTTTCTTTAACGTCTGTTTTTCCTAAACCAGGTCTTTGTTCCCGGTGTCAATTAGAAAAAGCTAAACGTTTACCATTTCATAATAATACCAAACTTGCTATGCAATCCTTGAACTTAATTCATTGTGACTTTTGGGGTCCGACTCCATTTTATATGTTGATTGTTATTTATATTATGTGGCATTTATTGAAGACTTTTCACATTTCACTATGTTTAACCCGCTATGGGCTAAGTCCGGATTTTTTTGATCCATTATCCATTTTCATGCCATTTGTTCAAACACGGTTTTCCAGAAAAATCGAACTATTTAAATGTGACGGTGGCATGTAATTTCTTAACCACCGTTTTGAAAGATTTTTGAACAAAATGGCATGTTACATCGTCTGTTTTGTCCTTTTACTCCACAACAAAATGTATGTGCAAAACGAAAACACCACCACATTGTAGGAATTGGTTTAGCCAAGTTACTTCTTACTCAACTCCCACCTAAGTTGTAACTCCACGTAAAAACGTGTCCAATTACGTATCGACACGTGTCCTAAACTCTAAATATGTGAAAGATTGAGTTTGAAGGACTAAAGTTGTGACAACTGGCATCCAACCGGTAATTTCCATACAATTTAATTATTATTTAATGACTGCAATTATGTGCTTAAATGTCAACATTGTCTGATTACATACTGTACAAGTGAATTCATGCATGTTTTATACTACAAGATATTGCTTTATGCATTAATGAACTGCGTAGCGTCAGAAATACTAGTAAACTCACCGGTAAGACACATTGTGTCAACAATTCTACAGAAAGCAGTTAGACAATAGAATTGGAGCCTAGGTGTAGGTCCAATAACAAGAATACATTAAAACCCAAGAGTACATACAAGGGTTAACATACAGACCTTCCGAAAGCTAGAATACGCACTAAAAAGCACTCGAAACACACTCTAAATGCTGAATTTCACATATTTCAGCAAAATTCAGCATTGTAACAAGATTGTACCATGTAAAAAGATGACAAATTGATCCAAAATACTTTCCTAAGTGTCGAGAATTGAAAGTGTCACAAAAGGGGGCATAAAGGACACTAAACGATGCAACTTAGTACTTTAACGAACCGGTATTTAACCGAACAACCGGGCATTACCCGGAACATCAAAATATTATTAGAAGCATTTTTTTAATGTTTCTGAGCTAGTCATGGTTCCCGAGCACACTAACATATTACATAAAGCATGAAACATACTAGACACAAGCCATGGCCCCGCAAGATTTACATAATCTTCTACAAATCCCATATAAATCTTTTCATGATTTGTGTAAGATTTTGTTTGTAATAGATGAGACACATAGACCAATGGATAAAAACACTAAATTGGTTATAAGAATCATCATCTTCATCTTCACTTCAACATCACAACTCCTTCTCTCCCTTCACATAAGTTCGGCCGAACATACCCCTCCTCACTGCCACCATTTTCGATCTCCAATCATCCAATTTAAGACCATTTCAGGGTGCACAAGGGTGAATTAGGAAGTGTGGAACTCTTGGATCATCAAGGACCTCCTTTGCTAGCTTTTATCCACTCGATTTCTTCATTGTTCTTCCCTAGCTTGAAGCTAGTAGTAAGCACCTTGTAACTCTTGTTACTTCATATTTTTAGTGGATAAAAGATATATTATGTTGAAATAACAAGAACACTAAAAGACTTGAACTTGAATCTTGAACATAAGCTTTACATATGATGATATATGAATAGAATGATATTGTTTAGTAGATGTATAATGTTTGCTTGTTGATTACTAGAAATATTGATGTTGATCAATACATGAAGCTTGTTAGATTGTGATTAAACACATGATCTAGCAAGTTAGAGGATGATTATGTGTTTACACAAGAAGATCATCCTCATGTATAAACATGAACTTGATGAATAAATGATTTCTTGGAAAATAATAAACAAAGTAAGCTAGTAAACTTATAAATCTAAGATGTATGAATGGTTTTTCTAAAAGGACCAAGTTTAAAATGTGATTTTTAGAAGATCTTGGTTTTTACATAAACTTACACTATTTTTATTAGAAAACAGGTGTATAAACACTTATGAAACAAGAAAAATACAAAAGAAGTATTTTTAGAAAAATCATCTTACAAGTTGTAAATGACTAAATCCTTCAAGAATGAGATTTACAAACAAACAACCATGTTTTTAAGGGTAACTAAACCCACTAAATAACATGGTAAGTTACTACAAGTTTTTACAAGAACTTCAAGTTCATGATGTAGTGTGATTTACATGATCTAGGCTTATGGTAAGACTTGATTGTGTTGTTGATGTTAATGATGATTTAAAGGAAAATAAACACATGTTTTGAAAACATGGGAAACCTTCATTTTTAGGGTAAACTATGTCAAAATTTTTATAAATTTTGACACTTAGAAAAATATAAGTTTTTGATAAACTTATTCCCTAAAAATGTATCTAAAAACATTTACCATGGTTTCCCTAATTTTTGTGTAAATTACAAGATTAAGAAATGATGATTTCTTCAAAATGAAAAGTGATACTAAGTATGTATATTTTGAGAAAATATATATATTTATTGGTCACCAAATTTTGTGCTAAGTGTATGTAGTATGTATTATATGTGAATAGTGTATTAGGACTTGAAAATACACTAAATACTCCTAAGGAGTGAAAATACAAAATACACATACAATATGCTTAGACAAATACAAGAGAATATATTTATGAAAATATATCACTTGATAGATTATATAACTTGGACAAGTTATGAACATGAAATGAAGATTTGGACAAAGTACATAATTCGGGTGAAAAATTCAAGATACTTATATTTATTTTTGAGAAAATAATATAAGTAAGACACATAGTTAAAAATATAAATTATTTTTAACACAAGAACAAATACATAAAAGATGGTGACTTGTACTTGTCCGATACAAGTCTAGTGACTAACGTTAATAAAACACGTTTAGGTCACGACGCTAGATAAGCAAAAACCGGTGAAGTTTACGGCGCAAGGAACGCAAAGTGGTGAGTTCATGCTCCCCCTTTTCTTTTAACTGTTTTCAGTTTTATAACTTCGGGAGTGAAATACATGTTACAAATGTTACAATGTTTACAAATGGTATGATGAATACAAGAATTGAGAAATGATAACGAGAATTGATACGAGAAATGATACGAGAAATCGTGTCACGAATAGGGTACCATAAGCACCATTAATCAACAATATACCTAGACCGCATAATAAAAGGTTAGATCTAACGGGTTTTCGGGTAGCCACACTCTTGGTGAAAACTAGTACCGAGTAGTTCTTTTGTGTCTCAGTCGTGAATCGACAACTAGAAAAATGCCTATGGTTTGGATACTTCCTATGTCGTGTCACATGTTAATGGCCTTGCAACCCATTAACAACATGATACATACAGAAATACTTGAACTATACAAGAATACTTGATTTATACGAGAATACTTGCTTCATACGAGAATACTTGCTTTATACGAGAATACTTGATTTATACAAGAATACTTGATTTATACAAGAATACTTGGTTTATACAAGAATACTTGATTTATACGAGAATACTTGATTTATACAAGAATACTTGATTTATACAAGACTACTTGATTTATACAAGAAATACTTGATTTATACAAGATACAAACTATGTTTTCATACAAAGTATACAAACGTTCAATACAAGAACTGCATGAATTCACACCAACATTATGTTGACGTTTTTTTCCAAAACTCACATGTATTTCAGGTAACTAAAGTGGATGTGCACGCGGTCCTACTCATGCTCTTGGATGTCGTTTATGTTTATCGTTGAATAAAGTTGTAAACTTTTCAGACAATTTTCCGTCTTGTGTAAAACTATGATTTCAGTTATGTAATGTTTGGCATTTGAAGTTATTTTTATGAGCATGTAGTATGTTTACCAATCGTATGCAATGAAAACCTTTCATGATCACACCTCGTGCTTCCGCCTTAGAAAGGGGTGTGACAAAAGTTGTCAAACAGTGAAACTATGTGTCCAGAAGGAGTAAAAGTGTCAACATGCCAAACTTGTGCCTCTGAATGACCATACGTGATGAATATATTCTTAAACGAGTGATTGATTGAATATAAGAAGTCGTTTGTGAAAATAATCGGAAGATTATTAAACTACAAGGGTTAAACGTGTCAACATGTTGATTCTGACCTCTGAGTGACCTTTTAATAAACCCGAGGCTTCGAAATATTCAAATATACTCTCAAGAATAAGTGGTATAAATTTCACGTGGTTTCGAGATCGTTAAGCATGTTTTCAATACTTTGGGCTATAAGTGTCAACTTGACGAAACTTACATTTATAGTGATATTTAACGAAACCGAGCCTAACGAAGTTTGTTAATACATCCTTAAGCCTCTACAAACCAACTATAAGGGCCTTGCATGTCAAAAGTCAAGTTAAAAAGGGTTTTAATCGATCAGGGACCAAACCTGCCATTTCAGAAACTTGTTTAACCTATTTCCTGGTTCCAGGCGGGCCGCGTAAGGCCAAGCAAACATCTACGCGGGCCGCGTAGAAGTGCCCAGCATGGAAACAAGCTGACAGGTGCGGGTTTAAGCGGTTGCACCGCCTTAAACTCAATTGTAACGAATCTAGGGGCTGTATGTTGGTTTATTTAACCCACTATGACACCTGGGGTGATCCTAGGGACTCCCATAACAGATGTGGATGATCTAAACTCATGGAACTTAGTATATATAGCCCTTTAGTTCATAAGTTCAAGAACTCACATTTGCAACAAATTCAATTACCTCACTTCTGGAGATTGCAATCAGTAGGAGAAGAATACCAAGTGTAGAAAAGATAGCAAGGACCCTAAGTAAGAGTCTTAATCCCTGCTTAGTCCTTTTAATTAGCTTAATTATCGAAAAGTCAAACATGTCGTAATTTTGCTTTGACTTTCGGTTTAATCACATATGGTCCAACCACTGATCAAAACGAAAGTGGTTATGAAACCATATTAATGTAGGTGATTAACCCTTAAAAGGGCACCTCCTAATTATTTCGTTTGACTAGTTAATTGTTGGGTCAAACTAGTTTGACAAAAAGTCAAACTGGACAGAATATTTAAAAATAATTTAAATTAATAAAACAGAGGTTTTAAATTATATTTTAACATTCTAATGACTTGGTAATTAATATTAGAACATGTTTTATCACTCCTAACCCGACAATTATCAGTCTAAGGTCAGTTTATAACCAAAAGTCGCAAAAGCTTGACTTTTGCTTTGACTTTCAGTTCTGACCCGTTCAAGCTTAATTCTCCCATATTTTAAGCTCCCATTAGGACCACATTACTCAGTAGTATAACCCTCTGGAGTTATAGTGCATGGTTCTTAGTGGTTTGAATTATATACCATTGATCGTCAATATGCTTATAAATGCCATAAACGCCCTTTTGACACACAAATGAGATTTTTAGAAATGTGAGAGGACAAAAACCTTTGTTTCTGATTTATAAACTTGTCCTAAAAATTTTACATCAGTTTGAGGTCTAGATTAGGAGTTATGCTCAATAGCGTAATTAGAAAGCTTTTTATTAATTAAACGGCGTAATTAGCATAAAGCCTATCTAAATCCAAATTTTGAAACCAAACTTTTTACCCACTGATGTAATATGATATTTTGGGATTTTTGAAAATTTTTAATTATTTTTAAACTGATCATATCATAGGGTTCTAGCTTTAATTCGGTAATTGTCGGTTATACCCTTTTCTTGAATAAAATATGTTTTACATAATATTTTGATACCAAACTTTTTATTACTGATTCTATATGATAAATAAAATATTTTGAACTTTATAAACTGATCAAAAACTCATATTTTCTATTATGACCCGAAAATCGTTTAAAACCGACTTTTACGCGTTTTAGGCGCACAGTATGGGTTAAAACTATTTTTAACATATAAGACTTGATACCTACTGATGTTTTTAATAAATTTCTATACTTTAATAGTAAGCAAAAGTTTTAAACTTAAATTTTCAAAATTGACCTTTAAAGCTTATGTGAAATTACGAAAATGCCCATTCGGTGCATAAATTGGTTATAAAGGATAAATTTCACATATAGGCAATACCCTACTGATATAACTTATTAGATTAAATATTTTTACTGATTTCAAAAGACCAGAACTTCAGTTTATTATAAAATCTCTTTTATAAGTATTAAAATTACCAAAATGCCCTTTCGGGACTTAAATTGGTTTAAATTACTTTTTGGGCATATATGTTAACATCCTACTGATGTATTAACATATTTTAAGCATAATAACAATTAATACCTGTATAAAATTCATTTGGTTACCCGTTACGCGTTTACGCGTTCGGATCGGTTTATGTGATTAGTTTACGTATAATAGCCGAAACGGTTTTAACCTTATCATTAAATCCTCAAATTCCAGAATGTGTTTAGTTTACCCATATTATACAAGTATCCAAGCTTGTCGGGTCTAATACACATTCTATTCCGGTCTCCGCTTAATCTAGCGTTTAGAACCGTAAAGTTTCTTTCTAGCTAGCCTGTCTAAGTCCTTGACTTAACTAAAGGCCCGTTAGCACCCTAATAGGTTATTAAACCTTATATACAGATTAAGTAGCATCCAATAGAAGGTATCATTATACAGCTTTAGGATTTACGGCTGAGTTACTTTCACCTTCGAGCTCAAGTAAATACTTTTAACTTATTTTCCCTTATACGGGCTTGGGATATGATATTATAATAATACCACTTGGTCGGGTATGAAATCATTTAATCGGATTGTGATTAATAAATTTACATAACCCGTTTTAATCTGTCTTGTTTGATAACATAAACATTGGGGGTTAATTCGACCGTGTCCTGGATATCCTCGGCTCATTTCATTTGAAAATGGCCACGACCTATGCACGGGGTGTAGGCATACACCTGACAGATGCAAAATGCTAAAATATAAACCCACATGTTGGGGATAACTCCTTTGTGGGTTCTATAAGTGGTGAGTCGGTTAATCACGACCGGCTTCCAACCGGCCCCAATTGTAAGACAAACATGTAAATCTGTATACAAGATTATATTTAAATAATTGTCCCAGGTTATAAAAGATTTGTGCCATGTGCACCTAAATCAATTTTCATAAATGTTTTCAAAAAGAGTCAGTTAATTGTATTTACCAGTGTAAACTGACGTATTTTCTTAAAGGCTGATTTACAGGTACCTCTCGTAATAGGCTGGAGTTATTAGGTGTCATAAGAGGATCTTGCAAATCCATAGATACCTGAAGTCTGTTATTTTGTTTCCTTGTATTTATTTATGATCCGCCTGTGGATCTTATTACATTCCAGTCTGTATATTCTTTAACTCGAACACTCAGACATTATGGTTTGTAATAGTTTATTCACCAAGCCTTCCGCTGTGCTATTATATTGTGTGTATTGACTATGATGATATCAACTACGTCACGATACTCCCCACCGGGCCCACCGATAATATGTTGAAATATCGGGGTGTGACAGGTTGGTATCAGAGCCAACATTGAGTGAATTAAACACTAACCTTTTGTGTTTAATCTCAATGACACAATAAGCACATTCCTTAGACTTCCGAGTCTAGGCTAATGACCTAGGATTTATTCTTAACTTTCCTTTTTATTGTTTATATTATATTTCCTTGTTTTGACAGGTTAACTTCTCGGAAAATGCCGCCAAGAGTGAGAGGCAAAGGAAAAGGACCAATGCGAGGAGGGCCATCAGGCAACACGGGACCCTCCCACCGACGTACCCCATCCGATTCACTCTCTGGCTCCGAATCACGGGACCATTGGAGTCATAGCTTCGAGCCAGCGAGTCATTCTGTCTCACTTGGATCCTCACCATCCGACCCTCCATACTTTGGGTTGCCCATTCCTGTTGAACCCCAATATTCCCATCATTCACAGGGATCATATCACTCGAACCAGTCTCATCACTCCTTTCACTCCCATCCTTTTCATCAATCGGATTCTACCTACTCTCCAGCTCAGTTTTGTGACAACTGGCACCAAACCGGTAATTTCCGTACACTTTAATCATTATTTAATGACTGCAATTATGTGCTTAATTGTCAGCAATGTCTGAACACATGATTAAACAAGTGAATTCATGCACGTTGTATACTACAAAAATATTGCTTTATGCATAAACGAGAGCGTTGCGTCAGAAATAATAGTAAACTCACCGGTAAGACACACTGTGTCAACAGAACTGCAGAAAGCAGTCAGACATTAGAATTGAGGCCTAGGTGTAGGTCCAACGACGAGAATAGATTAAAACCCAAGAGTACATACAAGGGTTTAATATATATGCAATACGAAAGCAAAAATAAGCACTAAAAAGCACCCGAAAAGCACTTTAAGTGCAGAATTTATATAATTCAGCAATAATTCAGCATTTGAACATATGAATATTATGCAGAAATTTCGTTTTATCATCCAGAATATTTCCCTTAGTGTTGGGAATTGAATGGGTACAAGAAGGGTACTTAAAAGACACTAAAAAGTGTAATTTAGCACTTTAACGAATCGGTATCTAACCGAACAACCGGACAATACCCGGAACACCAAAATAATGCTAGAAGCATTGTTTTTATTTTTCTAAGCTAGTTAGGGTCCCCGAACACCCTAACACACTATACATTAAATAACACACACTAGTATCCTAACTAACACCTTTGAGTCCTAACTAAACCAAGTAACTAACCATTACAAGTTACACTTTACCCCCCCCCCATTGGTGGCCGGTTAGGGGACATAAATCCCACTCCTTGATTTCTTTGATTATTTTAATCCTTATGCTTGATATCTAGTGGACACAATATATGTTGGTTAATGGCAAGACATGGATTATAAATTAATCCACTAATACTTTAACTCCCATTTCACAACACACACCACACTTTCACCTTCTCTCTTCCTCCCTCTAACACCCTCGGCTGAGAACCACCAAGGCACCACCACCACCTTCGATCCAAGCTCATCCATTCCAAGTCCACTAGGAGATGTAAGAAGGTCGCTAACGAGGCTCGGTGCTCACGGAACTTGAAGGACCTTCACCATTTGCTTTTATCCACCTCTTTTGTCCTCTTGAACTTCCCTAGCCTTGTGCTAATAGTAAGTGCTTAAACACTTCATCTTGTTCTTGTTTTTAGTGGTTAATAGATGATTGAATGGTAAAATATGAAGAAACTTTAAAGAATATGAACAAGTCTTGAACATAATGGATAAAGAATGGATAAAGGGAAAATGTGTGTGTAAATCTTGTAGATCTTGTATGATTATGAATATTTGATGATGTTGGTTAGTAAAAATCGGATGGATCATCATCTACGCATACTAGATCATGTTCATGAACATGAACTAGTAGTATGTTAAGTGTTAGAAATATAAAAGATGATGAAATCATCCACCATGAACATGAACTTGTGTAAACATAATTTTCCTTGTAAAATAAGACTCTAAACATGTAGATCTAAAGATCTAAAAGTGATTTTTCGGAAGAACCAAGCAAAAATATTAGTCTTGTTTAAAACCCGGATCTTACATGAACTAAATATATTTTTAGTAAGTAAACAAGTGTGTAAACACTTGTGTAACAAGGAAGTTCAACAAAGAAATATTTTTGTGAATCTTGACTAGAAGTTGCGAAACTTCATATTCTTTAATAATAATTTTTTTAAGAAATTAAACTTATTTTTAAAGATAACAAGACTTACTAAATGTGCTAGTAAGTTACTACACATTTTTGTAAATATTCAAGTTCATGAAATGGAGAAATTAGTGATTATTATTGATGAGTATTGTTGATAATTGTTGTTGATGATTGTTGACGATTTAAAAGAAAATGAACACATGTTTTGAAAACATGGGAAACCTCCATTTTTAGGGGAAACTCTGTCAAAATATTTATAAATTTTGACACTTAGAAAAAAATATAAGTTTTGAGAAACTTATTCCCTAAAAATGTGTTTAAAAGTATTACCAAGGTTTCCCTAATTTTTGGTGATAAGAAATGAGGATTTCTTCAAGAATAAAAATGGATATAAGTATGTATATTTTTTAGAGAAAAATATATATTATTTTATCACCAACTTTTGTGCTAAGTGTGTATAGTATGTGTTATACGTGCTAGTGTATTAAGACTTAAAATACACTAAATACTCATGAGGAGTATAAACATAAAAATACACATACAAAATACAAGATACATAATTCGGGTGCGAAGTGCAAAACACAAAAGACTTATATTTATTTTAGAGGAAATAATATAAGTAAGATACGTAGTTAAAAATATGAAATATTTTTAACACAACAATACAAATACAAAAGAGAGTGACTGTACTTGTGCGATACAAGTTTAGTGACTAACGTTAAGAAAACGCGTATAGGTTACGACGTTAAGTAAGCAAATCCGGTGAAGTTTACGACGCACAGGAACGCAAAGTTGTGAGTTCATGCTCCCCCTTTTCTTTTAACTGTTTTCAGTTTTTATAACTTCGGGGGTGAAATACATGTACAAAAGTACAATATTTATAAATGGTATGATATAAATACAAGAAGTACACTTGGTGAGAACGAGAACCAAGTGTGACAAAATATAAGATAATAAGAAACGCGCTTGGTGAGGACGAGAACCAAGTTGGATGCGTTATGAGAAATGATAAAAAGAAACGCGCTTGGTGAGGACGAGAACCAAGAAGGATGCGTTATGAGAAATAGTGTCACGAATAGGGTACAGAAGCACCATTAATCGTGTACATACTTAGACCGCAGAACAAAAGGTTAGATCTAACGGGTGCCTGGCAGCCACACTCTCGGTGAGGGCGAGAATCGAGCAGTGCTTTTGTGTCTCAGAATATACCAATTAAATGCCTTAGGTTTGGTGACTTCCTATGTCGTGTCACATGTTAATGGCTTTGCAACCCATTAACAATCCTGATTTTTACAGAAATACTGTATTTATATAAAATTCATACCATACTAGAGTTGATATATAACTTGAAGTACGTGGGGTACTCAAGAAAATTGATATATAACTTGATGTACGTGGGGTACTCAAGAAGATTGATATATAACTTGAAGTACGTGGAGTACTCAAGAAAAACTTGATTTATTCACAACTATGTTTTTATACAAAGTATACAAACGTGAAATACAAAACTGCATGAATTCACACCAACTTTGTGTTGACGTTTTTCCAAAAACTCACATGTATTTCAGGTAACTAGGATGGATGTGCGCGCGGTCTTACTTATGCTCGTGGATGTCGCTTGTGTTTAACTTTAAATAAAGTTGTAAACTTTTAAGACAATGTTTTAAGCTGTCTAGCGATGTAAACGCTAAACTTATGTTTTCAAATCATGGTATTTGATGTTATTTTACGAGCATGTAGCATGTTTACTCTTCGTATGCAATGAGAACCTTTCATGATCACACCTCGTGCTTCCGCCGCAGAAAGGGGTGTGACAGATTGGTATCGGAGCTGCGATTGTAGTGAACCAGGATTCCTTCTTGAGTCTAGTATACAATCTCTAGGATCCTTTCACGAAAACAATTTTCAAAGAGTTTTCATTGCATAAAACGTTCCGCGACATCCACTGCCTGAAACTGTCTACATGAGTCTAGAAAAGACACTACGAGACTTAGGGTGCACTTGAGTAGCACTTGTCGTTGACTAGAAATTACTTGCAATTATGTGTGATAATTAGCTTGTACTAGAAGAAGAATGTCACAAGTATACGTGACTTTACCTGAAAGCGATGGCCTATCTGGAGGAAGAAATACGAGGATGAAACGAACTGTGCGGACTGTGCAAGGAGTTACGTAATTATGGATGCATACATAATTATGGAATTCAGTGCACAGAAACCACAGCAAGTCTTGTCACATATAGATTCCCTCAGTGTAAGCCTACTAAGTGCTCTGCTAGAGTAATAATTGTTTGATGTCACTTATGTGGTATATATACATGTGAATATATATGATACTACTGTCTAGTGTGACGATATCAAACAAATGCCTAAACCTATTGGGTTGTGTTCTTCAGAACATGGCACTCAGAAGAGCTGTGAACGCTCGTGACCAACCTCCTCCTCCCCCGCTGCCAAGAAAGGCTGAAGAGCTGAACGCTCTACTGGAAGAAAGGATCCCCGCTGCTATCGCCCAGTACGAGGCGAACCGAACTCAAGACAGTGGAGGACCAAGCAATGCTAGACGTAACGGGCATGGAGATTCGTCTGGAGGAAACGCAGTTCAAGGCTGCACTTTCAAGCAGTTCCTCGAGTGCAAGCCGATGAACTATGATGGCACAGGAGGTGCAGTAGCATTTGTGCGCTGGACGGAGAAGACTGAAGCTACTATCCGCATGAGCAAGTGTACCGCGGGTCAGCAAGTCACCCTTGCTACTGGGTTATTCGTCGATGAAGCTCTGACTTGGTGGAACCTGCAAGTCCAAATCTTGGGCGATGATGCCGCTTATGGCTTAACTTGGGAAGAACTGAAGGAAAGAATGAGAGAGAAGTACTGCTCTCGTGCCGAACTCCAAAGGCTGGAAACGGAATTCTGGCACTTGACTATGGAAGGTGCTAACATTAATGGTTACACTCGAAGGTTCCACGATCTGTCCAGAGTGCTTCCCTACATGGTGACTCCCGAATTCAAGCGTGTTGAACGTTACATTTGGGGACTGGCCTCAGAGTTTCGTGGCATGGTGACGTCGGCCAAACCACAAACAATCACCGAGGCTGTAACTCTGGCTGTCAGCCTTACTGAAGATTGTGTTCGTATGAAGAAGTTATCACTGAACCCAACAGAGAATACCGAGACACATGCTGAGTCGTCCGGTGACAAAAAGAGAAAGCATTCGAATCGGAACCAAGCAACTCGTAACAACAAAGGTTCCAACAAGAAGCGTGACCCTAACTCGCCTCAAGGGGCGAAACCTCTTGCAGCCATGAATGACGCACCAGCAAGGGGATACCTGGGCACCTTGCCCAAATGCCATCGGTGTAAACGACACCACGATGGAGCTTATCGCATCTCAAAGTGTGACAAGTGTGGAAAGTTGGGTCACCGCACTGAAGGCTGCTGGAGTAAGAGGAACAGGAATGGAAATCGTAATGGGGCTGATGATAGGAACAATGGTGGAAATGGAAATGGTGCTGGTAACGGGAATGGGCGAAACCAAGGATGCTTTAGATGTGGAAGCAAGGATCATTTCATGAAGGACTGCCCAGAGAGAAACAATGCTCAGGCCCGAGCATTTGTGATTGGAGCAAGGGACGCACGCGAGGACCCTAATGTGATCAACAGTACGTTCCTCATTAACAATCACTTTGCATCCATATTATTCGACACTGGCGCCGATTATAGTTTCATGTCTGTGGAATTTAAACGCATACTTGGAATAGAATCTAGTAGATTAGAAATTCCTTATTCCATAGAACTAGCCAATGGTAAACTTGTTGAATCAAGCGAAGTTGTTAGAGGTTGCACGCTAGAACTTGGTGAACGAAGATTTAGCATCGACATCCTACCTATTCAATTGGGTAGCTTCGATGTAGTAGTCGGGATGGACTGGTTGTCCAAGAACAAAGCTGAAGTTATTTGTCATGAGAAAATCATTCGCATCCCTTTAGCGAATGGTGAAACTCTCATCGTTCATGGAGAAAGACGAAACGCGCCTTTACGAATCATCAGTTGTATGAAGGCACAGAAGTGCTTGAGGAAAGGATGTGTCGCTTTCCTAGCACACGTTATAGACAAGAAGGCTGTGGAGCCAAAACTCGAAGACATTCCTGTGGTGAAGGAATTTCCTGATGTGTTCCCTGAAGATCTGCCAGGACTACCACCGCAACGACAGGTCGAATTCCGTATAGACTTGGTTCCAGGAGCTGCTCCTGTAGCCAAGGCACCATATCGACTTGCGCCATTCGAAATGCAAGAATTATCTACACAGCTTCAGGAGTTGTTGGATAAAGGATTCATAAGGCCAAGCTTCTCACCCTGGGGAGCGAGCTCCAGTATTATTCGTGAAGAAGAAGGATGGATCACTGCGGATGTGTATCGATTACAGGGAACTGAACAAGCTCACGATCAAGAATCGGTATCCGCTACCGAGGATTGATGACTTGTTTGATCAACTGCAAGGATCAAGCTACTATTCCAAGATCGACCTTCGATCTAGATACCATCAGTTGAGAATCCAAGATGAAAGCGTGCCAAAGACTGCATTCAGAACACGCTATGGGCACTACGAATTTCTTGTGATGCCATTCGGTCTGACGAATACACCAGCGGTCTTTATGGATCTGATGAACCGCGTATGTAAACCATATCTCGATAAATTCGTGATTGTATTTATCAATGATATCCTGATTTACTCGCGAACGAAAGAAGAACATGAGCAACATCTCAGAACTATTCTGGAACTACTGAAGAAAGAGAAACTTTATGCAAAGTTCTCGAAATGCGAATTCTGGATTCGCGAAGTACAATTTCTTGGTCACGTGGTGAATGAGAAGGGCATTCATGTAGACCCGTCCAAGATTGAAGCAATAAAGAATTGGGAAGCTCCCAAGACCCCAACTGAAGTTCGACAATTTTTGGGCTTAGCGGGCTATTATCGACAATTCATCAAGAATTTCTCAAAGATAGCTCAACCGCTAACGACCCTTACACAGAAGGACAGGAAATACGACTGGGGTCACAAACAAGAAGAAGCCTTTCAGCTACTTAAGAACAAGCTCTGCGATGCACCGATACTATCGTTACCCGAAGGCACTGAAGACTTCATGGTATACTGCGACGCCTCACGACAAGGCTTGGGTTGCGTGCTCATGCAACGCCAAAAAGTCATCGCTTATGCTTCGAGACAACTGAAGGTTCACGAGAGAAATTACACCACACACGACTTGGAACTAGGTGCAGTGGTATTCGCCTTGAAGATTTGGCGACATTATTTATATGGTACTCGATGTACAATTTTCACAGATCACAGAAGCTGGCAACACATATTTGATCAGAAGGAATTGAATATGCGCCAGCGACGTTGGGTCGAGCTGCTGAACGATTATGACTGTGAGATTAAGTACCATCCTGGAAAGGCAAACGTTATAGCGGACGCGTTGAACCGAAAAGAAAGGGTTAAGACCCAAAGAGTTCGAGCATTGGAAATGACGATTCGAACGAACCTCACTGCATGCATTCGGGATGCACAACAAGAAGCTCTTAAAGAAGAGAACCGTAAAGCTGAATACCTACGGGGTATGCTGAAATACATGGTGCCAAACGAAGAGGGAGCCTTATACTTCAAGAAGCGTATTTGGGTTCCACTCTATGGTGGCATACGAGAAGTCATCCTTAATGAAGCCCACAAATCGAGATATTCGATCCATCCAGGATCGGACAAAATGTATCAAGACTTGAAAGAATACTATTGGTGGCCGAGACTCAAGAGCGACGTTGCTGTCTATGTTGGAAAATGCCTAACCTGTGCTAAGGTTAAGGCAGAATATCAGAAACCGTCCAGCCTACTACAACAACCAGAGATTCCCGTGTGGAAGTGGGAACAAATCTCGATGGACTTCATAACGAAATTACCCAGGACCCCGAGAGGGCACGATATGATATGGGTAATAGTTGATCGATTGAAAAAGTCTGCGCATTTCCTACCAATCCGAGAAAAAGACAGCACTGGAAAGCTTGCTGAAATATACTTAAGAGAAATTGTGGCACGTCATGGAGTGCCAATCTCAATCATTTCAGACAGAGATGGACGCTTTGTCTCAAGAATCTAGCAATCATTTCAAGAAGCCTTTGGATCTCAGTTAGATCTAAGCACGGCATTCCATCCGCAAACAGACGGCCAGAGCGAACGGACTATACAAACGTTAGAAGATATGCTTCGCGCATGTGTCATGGATCTAGGCGGCAGCTGGGATACTCATCTACCTTTAGTTGAGTATTCCTACAATAACAGTTATCATACGAGCATAAAGGCCGCGCCGTTCGAAGCTCTGTATGGCCGCAAATGCCGATCGCCCTTATGTTGGGCAGATGCCGGAGATAAGCGTATGGTTGGTCCTGAACTTGTACAAGGGACAACCGACAAGATTGCGCAGATCCGAGAGCGCATTAAGGCGGCTCGAGATCGACAAAAGAGCTACGCCGATCCGAAAAGGAAATCAGTAGAATTCAAGGTGGGAGACAAAGTGTTGCTAAAAGTCTCACCTTGGAAGGGCGTAGTCAGATTTGGAAAGCGTGGAAAGCTGAATCCACGATATATCGGACCATTCAGAATATTGAAGAGAATTGGTACCGTGGCATACAAGTTGGAGTTACCGGAAGAACTTAATGGAGTACATGATACGTTTCATGTATCCAACCTGAAGAAGAGTCCAACACAAGAAAATGTGATCATCCCGATGGATGAAGTGCATATTGATAAAGCCCTCCGATTTACAGAACAACCCGTTGAGGTTACCGACTGGAAAGTCAACAAGACCAGGAGGAGCAGCGTAAAACTTGTCAAAGTACGTTGGAGCTCTAAGCATGGACCCGAGTACACATGGGAACGTGAAGACCAGTTCAAGGAAAAGCATCCCAACCTATTCAAGAAGACTCCTGCGAGAGTTAGTTTAGCCTGAATTTCGGGACGCAATTCTTTTAACGGGGGGAGAATGTGACAACTGGCACCAAACCGGTAATTTCCGTACACTTTAATCATTATTTAATGACTGCAATTATGTGCTTAATTGTCAGCAATGTCTGAACACATGATTAAACAAGTGAATTCATGCACGTTGTATACTACAAAAATATTGCTTTATGCATAAACGAGAGCGTTGCGTCAGAAATAATAGTAAACTCACCGGTAAGACACACTGTGTCAACAGAACTGCAGAAAGCAGTCAGACATTAGAATTGAGGCCTAGGTGTAGGTCCAACGACGAGAATAGATTAAAACCCAAGAGTACATACAAGGGTTTAATATATATGCAATACGAAAGCAAAAATAAGCACTAAAAAGCACCCGAAACGCACTTTAAGTGCAGAATTTATATAATTCAGCAATAATTCAGCATTTGAACATATGAATATTATGCAGAAATTTCGTTTTATCATCCAGAATATTTCCCTTAGTGTTGGGAATTGAATGGGTACAAGAAGGGTACTTAAAAGACACTAAAAAGTGTAATTTAGCACTTTAACGAATCGGTATCTAACCGAACAACCGGACAATACCCGGAACACCAAAATAATGCTAGAAGCATTGTTTTTATTTTTCTAAGCTAGTTAGGGTCCCCGAACACCCTAACACACTATACATTAAATAACACACACTAGTATCCTAACTAACACTACTAGAAAATTGTCCAGTTTGTAACAACCAAATTTGTAGCAAATTTGTCTGAAATTGGCCTTACCCACAAATTTCCTACAAAAACATTCGTAGGATATAAAATTGTGGGTAAACGGATTAGCTACAAAAATACGACAAAATCTGCTACAAAATTCCTACAAAATCTCTGGTCGCAAAATTTGCTACAAAATACTGACAAAACGCTCTTCTTGCAAAATTCCGACAATTCTTCCACGTTTTTGCCTTTTTTGTATATTATTTTATGATATTTTATTTTTAAAATTAATAACATTATTAAAAAAAATATTCATAATTTTTTATTTTGCCGACAAAATTCCTACAAATTATAAAACGTTTTTGCGACAAAATTCCTACAAATTATAAAACTTTTCTGCGACAAAATTCCTACGGATTATAAAAAATTCTTGCCACAAAATTCCTACAGATTATAAAACGTTCTTGCCACAAAATTCCTACAAATTATAAAACTTTTCTGTGACAAAATTCCTACAAATTATAAAATGTTCTTGCAACAAAATTCCTACAAATTTTAAAACTTTTCTGCGACAAAATTCCTACAAATTATAAAACTTTCTTGCTACAAAAATTCTTACAAATCATAAAACTTTCCACAAGTTTCCTACAAATTTATAAAATTTCTCTAAACAATTTGCCTACGCCCCGCTTGCGGTATGCTCATATAATGTATATATGCGTGGGCGCTCGGGGGGCAAAAGTGAAAGTGCATTAATTTTAACGTTATTTTACTAATTTCGTGAAAATAACGTTAAAAGAGGGGGACGGTTAATCATGCATCATGTGGTGGCGTTGATAGCCAAAAGACAAGGTAGTGCATGCACTAATCGGCGTTTCATCGGCGTTTGTCTCAATTGCTGAGTGTTATGTGCCTTATGTCCAAGGCTTGATGCAAAACCACAATCGAGCCGGGGGTCTCATTGGAAGCAGCCTCTCTATTCCTACGGGGTAGAGGTAAGGCTGTCTACATCTCACCCTCCTCAGACCCTACCTTAGCTTTGCTATTAGTGGGATATACTGAGTATGATGATGATCTCTAAACAATTTGCGACAAATTATCTACAAAATTAACGGTTTCCAACAAATTTCCTACAAAATTATTAAACTTTCTCTAAACAATTGCGACAAATTTCCTACAAATAAAAAATATAGTTTTTAATGTAGCTACAAATTTCCGACAACTTAGAAATTAAACATGTAAAAATATTAAAAAATTTCCTCCACATGTTCCACAAAATGCCTTAATGAGACAATGCAGTAGCAATGAAACATCTAATTCAACGATTCAAGCAGAAATTTAACCAACCTTCTGTTGGTCAAAACCTATACTCATATGCATTTCCAAAACCTCAAATTTATGCTAAAAAAGCTCACTATTAACCAAAATATAAATTGCAGATATCATGAAATCAAATCTAACTTTTCATTTCATTAACTATCATACATATCAAAACAATAACCAAACACTCCAGATCCAACTTCCCTCACACTAACCACCGAAACCGTACAGAGTGCGTCCCTGACGCTTCAACGCATAAACCACATCCATAGCAGTAACAGTTTTCCGGCGAGCATGCTCTGTGTAGGTAACGGCATCACGAATAACATTTTCTAGAAAGATCTTGAGAACACCACGCGTCTCCTCATATATCAGACCGCTTATACGCTTCACTCCCCCACGTCTCGCCAACCGTCGAATCGCCGGTTTGGTGATGCCCTGAATGTTGTCCCGGAGAACTTTACGGTGTCGTTTTGCTCCTCCTTTTCCCAACCCCTTACCTCCTTTCCCTCTTCCTGACATGATTGCTGATTGTAGATTGTTAAGTTTTTTGTTTTGATGATTTTGGAAAATGGTGGGTTTGTGTTTATATATTGGTGTGGGTTTTGCGTATGGAGTGTTTTTGTTCGTTGGATTGGTGGGATGGTGAGGGGTTGATGACCGTAGGATGGGGATCCGAGTGGGATGTGAAGAAGTGGTTTGATTGGTTCGTTTATGAAGTGGCGGATTCGTAAGTTTAAGGACATGTGATAAGCACGTGTATAAACTTGAAAACATAAATGATCAAGTCTTTCAATAAAAAAATTAAAAGTGTAAAATTGTGATTTGAATTAAATAAGATTTATTTAAATAAAAGTCTTTCAATACTGTTCCGTTGTTATGTTTTCTTTTTCATAAATGATCAAGTTTTTAAAATTAAGTGACCTATTATATGAAACTTAGTAATTATTAATGATTTTTTATAATGTTAAAAGTATGTGCTTGTGAAAAAAAAAATCATGAAATAATAATCAAGATCTGTAATTTTTTTCATTAAAGTCAACTTGAAAACATAATAACTAAATATTAAGCAAAGAGTGAATTTTAAGTTTTGTACTTTATCTTTATACCTAATTTTAATTGGTGTCCTTTGTCTTTAATTGATGGGATTTTTACTTTATGTTTACAAATCTTACAAGTTACGTTCTGTAACCCATGTGGCGAAGCTTGACTCGAATGACAGGGGGGTCGAAAACATATATACCAAAAAATTTCTATAGAACTGGGGGTTCGAAAACGTATATACCCAAAAATTTCTATACGAAAACTACATATATAACACTATTGAGCGAAAAGTTCGGGGGGTCGGGCGCCCCTAGGGGTGTTCACAAAACTCGTGGCTCGCAGCTCGCTCGAAGAAAGCTCGGCTCGAAACTGGCTCGGTTGTAAATGAGCCAGCTCGGCTCGGTTTGTAAACGAGCCGAGCTCGAGCTTGGCCTGGCTCGGCTCGTGAACTGGCTCGATAAGGTTTAGATCCTTCATTTTTTTTGTCCCACATCGCTTAGAGAACAAAAACTAAGAGAGTAACTCCCCTATAAAAGAAGGTAAAGACAATGTACAAAATAAATTAGCTATTTACACTTGTAGCTTGGGCCGATTCTTTGGGTTCTTTAAAGAACCATTTTTTTTAATTAAAAACTGAATTTAATTTAATATATATATTAAAACTAATAAGTATATAAATGAATTAAAATCCTAATATTCATCAGCTCTGTACAGAGGATAAACTGGTTAAGTCGTTCGTGTTACAACCGAGAGGTCTCAAGTTCGAATCTCACATTTGACCGATCCAAAGGGGTTTTCCCCTTTTTATTCGAATTTTTCCATATTTACACTTTAGTCCCTGAGGTTCCATTATATATACAAATGGTCCCTGTAACAGTTAGTTAAGTAACTAACTAGGTTAGTTTTCTAAATTGTAATTCCTTATGTAATATTAACCCGGTTAGACTTTTTAGTTAGATAAGTTTCAAAAATGACTGTTTTGGCCCCTGAAGTTCAAGTGTAGCAACTTTAGTCAGATTGCTACAATTTTCCGACAAATCTAACATTTTATTTTTTAAAATTGTAGGAAATCTGTAGCAACTGATATTCATTTGCTACAAATTTTTGACAAACTTAACATTCTTAGTTTTTTTTCTATAAACAACTGTTTTGTAGAAAATTTGTAGCAATTTGTGACAAATTTCTGACAAACTTATCATTTAAAATTACCATTGTTTCTAAAATTGATAAATAACAAATAACTTTTATTTTGTAGCAAATGTGTAGCAACTATTGTCAATTTGCTACAAATTTCTGACAAATTTAGTATTTTTTTTTTATAATTATGTTAATTTGTTGAATAATAGTCTTTTTTGTAGGAAATTTGTAGCAACTGCCGTCAATTTCCTACAAAGTGCCGACAAAATTATTATTTTATTTTTTAAAATTATAATATAACTTTTTTTTGTAGCAAATGTGTAGCAACTGTTGTCAATTTGCTACAAATTTCTGACAAATCTAGTATTTTGTTTTTTGTAATTGTGTTTTCTTCTTAATTTGTTGAATAATAACCTTTTTGTAGGAAATTTGTAGCAACTGCTGTTAATTTGCTACAAATTTTCGACAAACTTATCATTTTATTTTTAAAACTTATCTATTTTTCTAAAATTGATAAATAACAAATAAAATTACTTTTGTTTGTAGGAAATTTGTAGCAACTGGTGTCAGATTGCTACAATTTTCCAACAAATCTAACATTTTATTTTTTAAAATTGTAGGAAATTCTGTAGCAACTAATATTCATTTGATACAAATTTTTGACAAACTTAACATTCTTAGTTTTTTTTCTATAAACAACTGTTTTGTAGAAAATTTGTAGCAATTTGTGACAAATTTCTGACAATTTTTTTTTAAATTATCTTTGTTTCTAAAATTGATAAATAACAAATAACATAACTTTTATTTTGTAGCAAATGTGTAGCAACTGTTGTCAATTTGCTACAAATTTCTGACAAATTTAGTATTTTGTTTTTTATAATTATGTTAATTTGTTGAATAATAGTTTTTTTTAGGAAATTTGTAGCAACTGCCGTCAATTTCCTACAAAGTGCCGACAAAATTATTATTTTATTTTTTAAAATTATAATATAACTTTTTTTTGGAGCAAATGTGTAGAAACTGTTGTCAATTTGCTACAAATTTCTGACAAATCTAGTATTTTGTTTTTTGTAATTGTGTTTTCTTCTTAATTTGTTGAATAATAACCTTTTTGTAGGAAATTTGTAGCAACTGCTGTTAATTTGCTACAAATTTTCGACAAACTTATCATTTTATTTTTAAAACTTATCTATTTTTCTAAAATTGATAAATAACAAATAAAATTACTTTTGTTTGTAGGAAATTTGTAGCAACTGGTGTCAGATTGCTACAATTTTCCGACAAATCTAACATTTTATTTTTTAAAATTGTAGGAAATCTGTAGCAACTGATATTCATTTGCTACAAATTTTTGACAAACTTAACATTCTTAGTTTTTTTTTCTATAAACAACTGTTTTGTAGAAAATTTGTAGCAATTTGTGTCAATTTGCTACAAATTTCTGACAAATTTTTTTTAAATTATCTTTGTTTCTAAAATTGATAAATAACAAATAACATAACTTTTATTTTGTAGCAAATGTGTAGCAACTGTTGTCAATTTGCTACAAATTTCTGACAAATCTAGTATTTTGTTTTTTGTAATTATGTTTTCTTCTTAATTTGTTGAATAATAGCCTTTTTGTAGGAAATGTGTAGCAACTGCTGTCAATTTCCTACAAAATGCCGACAAAATTATTATTTTATTTTTTAAAATTATAATATAACTTTTTTTGTAGCAAATGTGTAGCAACTGCTGTCAATTTCCTACAAATTTCCAACAAACTTTTCATTTTATTTTTAAAAATTATCTATTTTTCTAAAATTGATAAATAACAAATAAAATTACTTTTGTTTGTAGGAAACTTGTAGCAACTGGTGTCAGTTTGCTACAATTTTCCGACAAATCACACATTTTATTTTTTTAAATTATGTTTTCTTCTTAATATGTTGAATAATAGTTTTTTTGTAGGAAATTTGTAGCAATTGGTGTAAATTTGCTACAAATTTCTGACAAATTTAATATTTTATATTTTTTAAATTATTTATTTTGTTGTAGTTACAAATTATATAATATTTTATAATTTTTGTCGGAATTTTGTCGAAAAGGTTATAATTTTTGTGACGAAATTGCTACAAATGCTTATTGTGTGGCAATTTTGTAGGAAATTTGTGGAAAAGTTTTGGGGTTTTTTTTGTTTTTCTTTTTTGTCAAAAAATTGTAGGAAAATTGTAAAAAAATTGAGTTGTGGGAAATTTGTAGGAAACTTTTGTAGGAAAAAATGTAGTTTTCTAGTAGTGTAACACCTTTGAGTCCTAACTAAACCAAGTAACTAACCATTACAAGTTACACTTTACCCCCCCCCCCATTGGTGGCCGGTTAGGGGACATAAATCCCACTCCTTGATTTCTTTGATTATTTTAATCCTTATGCTTGATATCTAGTGGACACAATATATGTTGGTTAATGGCAAGACATGGATTATAAATTAATCCACTAATACTTTAACTCCCATTTCACAACACACACCACACTTTCACCTTCTCTCTTCCTCCCTCTAACACCCTCGGCTGAGAACCACCAAGGCACCACCACCACCTTCGATCCAAGCTCATCCATTCCAAGTCCACTAGGAGATGTAAGAAGGTCGCTAACGAGGCTCGGTGCTCACGGAACTTGAAGGACCTTCACCATTTGCTTTTATCCACCTCTTTTGTCCTCTTGAACTTCCCTAGCCTTGTGCTAATAGTAAGTGCTTAAACACTTCATCTTGTTCTTGTTTTTAGTGGTTAATAGATGATTGAATGGTAAAATATGAAGAAACTTTAAAGAATATGAACAAGTCTTGAACATAATGGATAAAGAATGGATAAAGGGAAAATGTGTGTGTAAATCTTGTAGATCTTGTATGATTATGAATATTTGATGATGTTGGTTAGTAAAAATCGGATGGATCATCATCTACGCATACTAGATCATGTTCATGAACATGAACTAGTAGTATGTTAAGTGTTAGAAATATAAAAGATGATGAAATCATCCACCATGAACATGAACTTGTGTAAACATAATTTTCCTTGTAAAATAAGACTCTAAACATGTAGATCTAAAGATCTAAAAGTGATTTTTCGGAAGAACCAAGCAAAAATATTAGTCTTGTTTAAAACCCGGATCTTACATGAACTAAATATATTTTTAGTAAGTAAACAAGTGTGTAAACACTTGTGTAACAAGGAAGTTCAACAAAGAAATATTTTTGTGAATCTTGACTAGAAGTTGCGAAACTTCATATTCTTTAATAATAATTTTTTTAAGAAATTAAACTTATTTTTAAAGATAACAAGACTTACTAAATGTGCTAGTAAGTTACTACACATTTTTGTAAATATTCAAGTTCATGAAATGGAGAAATTAGTGATTATTATTGATGAGTATTGTTGATAATTGTTGTTGATGATTGTTGACGATTTAAAAGAAAATGAACACATGTTTTGAAAACATGGGAAACCTCCATTTTTAGGGGAAACTCTGTCAAAATATTTATAAATTTTGACACTTAGAAAAAAATATAAGTTTTGAGAAACTTATTCCCTAAAAATGTGTTTAAAAGTATTACCAAGGTTTCCCTAATTTTTGGTGATAAGAAATGAGGATTTCTTCAAGAATAAAAATGGATATAAGTATGTATATTTTTTAGAGAAAAATATATATTATTTTATCACCAACTTTTGTGCTAAGTGTGTATAGTATGTGTTATACGTGCTAGTGTATTAAGACTTAAAATACACTAAATACTCATGAGGAGTATAAACATAAAAATACACATACAAAATACAAGATACATAATTCGGGTGCGAAGTGCAAAACACAAAAGACTTATATTTATTTTAGAGGAAATAATATAAGTAAGATACGTAGTTAAAAATATGAAATATTTTTAACACAACAATACAAATACAAAAGAGAGTGACTGTACTTGTGCGATACAAGTTTAGTGACTAACGTTAAGAAAACGCGTATAGGTTACGACGTTAAGTAAGCAAATCCGGTGAAGTTTACGACGCACAGGAACGCAAAGTTGTGAGTTCATGCTCCCCCTTTTCTTTTAACTGTTTTCAGTTTTTATAACTTCGGGGGTGAAATACATGTACAAAAGTACAATATTTATAAATGGTATGATATAAATACAAGAAGTACACTTGGTGAGAACGAGAACCAAGTGTGACAAAATATAAGATAATAAGAAACGCGCTTGGTGAGGACGAGAACCAAGTTGGATGCGTTATGAGAAATGATAAAAAGAAACGCGCTTGGTGAGGACGAGAACCAAGAAGGATGCGTTATGAGAAATAGTGTCACGAATAGGGTACAGAAGCACCATTAATCGTGTACATACTTAGACCGCAGAACAAAAGGTTAGATCTAACGGGTGCCTGGCAGCCACACTCTCGGTGAGGGCGAGAATCGAGCAGTGCTTTTGTGTCTCAGAATATACCAATTAAATGCCTTAGGTTTGGTGACTTCCTATGTCGTGTCACATGTTAATGGCTTTGCAACCCATTAACAATCCTGATATTTACAGAAATACTGTATTTATATAAATTCATACCATACTAGAGTTGATATATAACTTGAAGTACGTGGGGTACTCAAGAAAATTGATATATAACTTGATGTACGTGGGGTACTCAAGAAGATTGATATATAACTTGAAGTACGTGGAGTACTCAAGAAAAACTTGATTTATTCACAACTATGTTTTTATACAAAGTATACAAACGTGAAATACAAAACTGCATGAATTCACACCAACTTTATGTTAACGTTTTTCCAAAAACTCACATGTATTTCAGGTAACTAGGATGGATGTGCGCGCGGTCTTGCTTATGCTCGTGGATGTCGCTTGTGTTTAACTTTAAATAAAGTTGTAAACTTTTAAGACAATGTTTTAAGCTGTCTAGCGATGTAAACGCTAAACTTATGTTTTCAAATCATGGTATTTGATGTTATTTTACGAGCATGTAGCATGTTTACTCTTCGTATGCAATGAGAACCTTTCATGATCACACCTCGTGCTTCCGCCGCAGAAAGGGGTGTGACAAGTTTAATCCCAATGACTACGTCAACGACTTTTTGGGTTTCAATCCTCTAGGACCTGAGGATCATTTCTCTCAGGATATGGAAATGGACAACGACCCGGACCCTGAAATGCAAACCGGAACATCGGGCCACCCTATTAGCATATCGAGCGGTTCCCCATATCAAGGATCGCCGTACCGAGGGCCTGATTCGTATGTTGAGAGGATGGCTCAGTAAGATTGGCTCTTTACCCCATCATACCATAACTCTCATGCTCAACCTCCTTTGGTTGAACCACAGCTTCAAGTTGTTACCCCACCACCTTTACCAGTTGATGAACCACCTCAACAGCCTCCCGAGCCGCCAAGGCGAAGGAGAAATGCTCGAATGTCTGTACGTGGGGGACCACGGTTCACATCCCCTGATGGTTCAATTTCTTACCCTCCTATTCCCGAGGACCCCCAAATGGGTGGACCCTCACACACGGTGCCGGAAGTCAACCCTCCGCCAGTTTCTCATGCACCACCGCAGCTGCCATTGGGATTCGACAACCCAATCCCGACATACCCAGGTTCATCTGGGTATAATCCATCTGGATATCTATCGAATTATGGAAACCATGATCCATACCTTACAGCTGCTCAGTACAATGCACTTTATCCTTCTTCTTACCCTCCAGTTTACCCAACTGGATATTCGGTGCAGGGATACCAATACCCACCCTACCAGCAACCTCCTCCTCACCAACAGGAACAAACTCAGGAGATTCTGCAGAGGTTAGACGGGGTTGAATGTGAAGCCAATGAAACTAAGAAGAAGCATAATGGCTTTTTCAAAGTCCTTGCGAACCTTATTAAAGGCAAGAAGAAGTAGGAAGTTGTTATTTTATTTTGTATTGTCTTGCAATCAAGTCCCTGCGAGGACATTTTCTTTATTTTCTATACCAAGTCCCTGCGTGGACTTATTTTCTATTTTTGTAGCCCCTGCGTGGGCAGTGTGTTGTTTCAAGTCCCGTTTAGGGCATCGTTGTACTAGTTTCGTGGTTTAATGAAGTTATTTTCGATTTTAAATATGTAATTTATTACATCATGAAACTTCATTTTAAATTTTATTTGATCTGCCAACAAATTTTTCTTAGAGGTATAACCTAGTCAAATTATTAAATGACTATGATGGTATAACCTTTTTAAGACAATAAATCTCTGTTAACATCTGAAAACATGTTAACATTCCTGGCTGTGCGGTACGAGAAACCATACAAGCTTCCAAATGTACTTGGATCCTTCCAAGTCACTTATATATAGCCTATATGATCAACGTGAATCATGGCTAATAAACATCAATATGATGTGAACACCAAAACGTCCATTTGAGATGTACGCTTATAAGCAAAGGTGTAGTAAAGACAATGAAAGTTTATTTTATAAACTTCTTGTCAAAAAGGTGATGAACTTTGTTCGACCCTTAAGGATATCACTAATCCAAGAAATCAATGATTATAATTGTCCTTGTGACAAGGCTTTTGTGCCATCTAAATGTCCTTCGAGACAAGCCTTGTGCTATATGAAAATGTCTTCCGTGACATTGACAATTGTGATTCATATCCCCTGTCTAATAAATGTCAAGGATTATATCCTATTAATTGCTTATTATGGTTCCGTTGTAACCTAGGCAAATCATGATTAATTAATTTTTATTTTAAATGGTCTATATGGCTTAATAATACCATGACCATCTAATCGTCAATGCGATGATTCATTATATAATTTAAATATATTATTATTGTTTGATATAGTATACGAAAAATGGTTGGCTCGGATGAAGCAAACAATCATCCCGCAGAAGGAAACAAGACCAGGATCAATATCACTGCTGCTGAATTGCAAGCAATGATAACCACAGCAGTAGCTCAGGCTGTGGATGATAAGTTTAAGGATCCGAGTAATGTTCGGTCCAAAACTCATTCAAAGTCCCATTCTCATTCGCATACACAGAAAAAGAGTGAGTCACAACACTCGTCTAATCAGAGAAGTGAACCACAGAGGCAAGTTGTCCTCGAACCGACTCCCCACACCAAGGGCTGTACCTATAAGTACTTTGTCTCCTGTAAACCGAGGGATTTTACAGGAGAAAAGGGAGCGATAGACTACATGAAGTGGTTAGATGAAATGGAGACAGTGATAGACATCAGTGGATGTGCTAAGGAAGACATAGTGAAGTTTGTGTCTCAATCTTTCAAGGGCGATGCCCTCACTTGGTGGAAAGCATTAGTGCAAGCCACTGGAAAGGTTCATTTGTATAACCTTTCATGGAACAAGTTTGTTGACTTGGTGAAGGACACTTATTGTCCTCAACATGAGGTTGAAAAGATAGAGACTGATTTCCTTACCCTTGTAATGAAGGACCTGGATTGTAGATCCTATCTAACTAGCTTCAACTCGATGTCGAGGCTTGTACCATATTTAGTCACCCCTGAACCCAAACGCATTGCGCGTTTCATCGGTGGTTTGGCCCCTGAAGTGAAAAGGAATGTTAAGGCTTCTAAGCCAGCCACATACAGATCTGCTGTGGATCTATCTTTGTCCCTCACTCTTGATGTCATGAGGAGTAGGGCAAAGAAAGCTACCAATGGTGGGAAGAGGAAGAGGGAGGAAGACAAGTCTCCTCAGTCAAACAAGAAGAGTAAAGGGAACTTTAATTTCAAGAAGGGGCAGTCAAGTGATAAGCCCAGATGCAAAACCTGCAATAAGAGGCAATTTGGCAGGTGCAACCAGGACCCACAAGCCAAACCATGTGGGATCTGCAAAAAGAAAGGGCACAAATCTGTAGAGTGCCTGAACATTTAGGATGCAACCTGTTACGGTTGCAATGAAAAGGGGCACATCAAGACCAATTGCCCCAAGAATGCTAAGAAGCCCGAGGAGGCAAAGAAACGAATGCGAGAGTTTTTCAGATGAATGCTAGGGAAGCGGTGAACGACGAGAATGTCATAACAGGTACCTTCCTCATAAATAATAATTATGCTAGAGTCTTATTTGATTCAGGTGCTGATAAGTCTTTTGTAGACCGTAAGTTTTGTAAGTCACTGAATTTGCCCATTAAGACTCTAGACATAAAATATGAGGTAGAACTTGCCGACGGTACCTTAGAAACAGCTTCAACTCTTCTTGATGGATGCTTTATATCCATTAAGAATAATTCTATCCCGCTATTCTATTGCCAATGAAATTGGCTGGGTTTGATATAGTTTTGGGCATGGATTGGTTGTCGCATAACCAAGCCCAAATTGCCTGTGATAAAAAGCTAGTTATTATCAAAACCCATTCTGGTGAATCCGTCACTATTCAAGGAGATACACAATACGGGTTGCCCAACAGTGTGTCTATTCTCAAGGTATCCCAATGCTTAAAGAGTGGATGTGTCATCTACATGGCACAAGTGACTGTGAATGATCCGAATCCTAAGATTGAAGACATCTCAATCATCTGTGAGTGTCCTGATGTCTTTCCTGACGAGTTACCTGGACTACCTCCTGAGAGGCAAGTATAGTTCAGGATAGACATTTTACCAGGAGCTGCACCAATTGCACGAGCTCCTTATCGCCTAGCACCTACTTAAATGAAAGAGCTCAGGACTCAGTTAGATGACTTACTGGAAAAGGGTTTTATACAACCCAGCTCTTCGCCTTGGGGAGCTCCAATATTATTCGTGAAAAAGAAAGATGGATCAATGCGTTTATATATTGATTACCGTGAACTAAATAAGGTAACGATCAAGATTCGTTATCCCTTACCCAGGATTGATGACTTATTTGATCAGCTCCAAGGGGCGAGCTTCTTCTCTAAGATTGATTTGAGATTCGGATATCATCAACTTAAGGTCCGAACTGAAGATGTGCCTAATACGCCATTTAGTACGAGGTATGGACATTTCGAGTTTCTAGTGATGCCTTTTGGGCTCACTAATGCACCCGCAGCATTCATGGACCTTATGAATAGAGTCTGCAAACCATACTTAGATAAATTTGTCATCGTTTTCATTGATGACATACTTATCTACTCTCGTAATCAAGTTGATCATGGGAAGCATCTTAGATGTATCTTAGAATTGCTTCGACAGGAGAAGCTGTATGCTAAATTCTCCAAGTGCGAGTTCTGGCTTCGCGAAGTCCAATTCCTTGGACATGTTGTTAGTGAGCGTGGTATCCAAGTTGATCCCGCTAAGGTAGAAGCCGTAATGAATTGGGAAGCACCAAAGACTCCAACCGAAATTCGTAGTTTTCTGGGTCTAGCTGGTTATTATAGAAGATTCATTGAGAACTTCTCAAGAATAGCTGCACCATTGACTTCTTTGACCCGTAAGAATGAAAATTTTGATTGGGGTCCAAAACAACAAGAATCCTTTGAGATTCTCAAGCAAAAGTTGAGTAATGCTCCAGTACTAACACTACCTGATGGAATCGAAGAGTTTGTCGTTTATTGTGATGCATCACAAACCGGTATGGGATGTGTACTTATGCAAAAAGGCAAGGTAATTGCCTATGCATCACGACAACTAAAAGTGCATGAGAAGAATTACACCACCCATGATTTGGAATTGGGTGCCATTGTATTCGCACTAAAGTTGTGGAGACATTATTTGTATGGAACTAAATGCGTGATCTATTCGGATCACAAGAGTCTCTAACACTTGTTCAATCAAAAAGAGCTCAATATGAGACAGCGCCGCTGGATGGAAACCTTAAATGACTATGATTGTGAAATTTGCTACCATCCTGGTAAAGCGAATGTGGTCGCAGATGCTCTTAGCCGAAAGGAAAGAGTCAAACCTATCAGGATTAATGCTAAGAACATTGAATTGAAGAATAACCTGAATGAAAGGTTGTTAGCTACACAGAAAGATGTTGTTTTGGAAGCTAACCTTCCAGACGAAAAGTTAGGTGTAACTGCGGAATAGTTAACACCTGGCAAGGATGGAATTCTAAGACTCAATGGAAGAATCTGGGTTCCCATTCATGGAGGACTTCGAGATGTAATCCTCCAAGAAGCTCACAACACTAAATACTCAGTTCACCCTAGAGGTGATAAGATGTATCAAGATTTGAAAGCTAATTATTGGTGGATAGGGTTGAATAAATCTATTGCCACCCATGTAGCTAAGTGCTTGACCTGTGCTCAGATAAAAGCAGAACATCAAAAACCATCGGGTCTGCTTCAGCAGCCAGAACTTCCCACATGGAAATGGGAAATGGTAACTATGGACTTTATAACCAAGTTACCTAAAACAAGACATGGAAATGATACCATATGGGTCATAGTTGATAGACTGACTAAGTCAGCACACTTCTTACCCATTAAAGAGACTCATAGCTCTGACAAGCTAGCTCAGCTTTATGTGGATAAGATTGTATCTCTTCACGGAGTGCCGGTGTCTATTATCTCTGATAGAGATACTAGATACACCTCTCACTTTTGGAAAAGTTTCCAACAATCTTTGGGCACTCGTTTGAACTTTAGTACTGCTTACCATCCTCAAACAGATGGACAGAGTGAGCGTACAGTTCAAACTTTGGAAGATATGCTTCGTGCATGTGTTATTGATTTAGGTGGTAGTTGGGATGACCACATGCCCTTGATCAAGTTCTCCTATAATAATAGCTACCATACAAGCATTCAGGTTGCGCCTTTTGAGGCATTATATGGTAGGAAATGCAGAACGTCTGTTTGTTGGGCAGAAGTAGGAGAAGCTCAGTTATCAGGACCTGATATAGTCCTTGAAACAACGGACAAGATTGTCCAGATTCGTTATCGCCTGAAAGCTGCCATGGATAGGCAGAAAAGTTATGCTGACAAGAGGCGAAAACCTCTAAAGTTTGAGATTGGCGATAAAGTCTTACTAAAAGTATCACCCTGGAAGGGTGTGATGCATTTTGGTAAGAAGGGCAAGCTAAGCCCGAGATATATTGGGCCATTCGAAATTATAGAATGTGTCGGCAGTGTAGCTTATAAGCTAAACTTGCCAGAGGAGCTGAGTGGAATCCATAATGTGTTCCACATCTGTAATCTCAATAAATGCCTAGCTGATGAATCGCAGGCAATGTCTCATAAAGATGTACAAATTGATGAAAGCCTAAGATTTGTTGAAAGAACTATGTCGATCGAGGATCATCAGGTTAAAAAGCTTCGAAGGAAGCATGTGCCTATAGTAAAGGTCAAATGGGATGCCCGTAGAGGTCCCGAATATACGTGGGAAGCTGAGTCCACTATGCGACAGAAGTACCCTCACTTATTCCAGTAAAATCTCAGGGTCGAGATTTCTTTTACGGGGGTGAGGATGTAACACCACGTAAAAATGTGTCCAATTACGTATCAACACGTGTCCTAAACTCTAAATATGTGAAAGATTGAGTTTGAAGGACTAAAGTTGTCAAACAGTGAAACTATCTGTCCAGAAGGACTAAAAGTGTCAATTGATCGACACATTTTAGACATACTCTAGTTTCTTTTAATGATAATAAAAATGCATCGATATCGTTACAAAATGTACTACCTTAGTTGGTTTTACATTTGTTATGTTTAAGGTAGAAACGAGCTAAAAGAGTTTTATTAATCTAATTAGGAGATAATATAAATTATTACCATAATAAAATAAGTAAATAAAATGAAAGCAACACAAATTAAGTTCTGTTAACTTGGCTTGAAATTAATTGGTTCAGTAATGTTCTTAATGAATATTATCATATGAATCAAATTCAATGGCCATTTAAACGTACATGGAGAGAAAAGAAATAAATATAAGGATATGAACTTAATTAATTGTTTATATGGTTATATTGTAGCCATGGGAAGGCCAACGAGAATTTCTATGGAATTAAAAGATATATTGGGCTGAGGATTGGTTTTGTAAATGGGCCACTAGAAGGAAAGTCAATTGTGGAAGGAATAAAAGGGACGCACGGAGGCAGCCGTCAGATTACGAAGGAGAGAGGACGAATTTCAGCATTACTTCACACCTTTCAAGTCTGTTCGATGATATCTAACCTATTCGGGATGACAACCGAAGCGGAAAAGACTATCATGCGCGGCTAAGCCTCTCGTGACTTCTACCCGGATGAACTTTTGCTTGTTTTTGCATTGAACTTTGTTTACGGATTCGTATAAACTGGTACAGCTTGACCACTTGTGTTGGATTATTGGTAAACGTTTCTTGTGTTTGAATTACTTGTCGTTTATTAAGCGTATTGGCAACTTCCTTGCGTTGTTAGCGGGTTGGTAAATTGGTGGGTAATTGATACAATCAAACGGGTTATTAGGTTGCATAGTGAATCTTAAAAACTATCCCTATTAACTAATCAAATTCATTAATTCCGAGGCCATGTCTATGTGGTGTTTTGAATCGGTAAACAAGTTTTTATGTTAAACGGGTAATTGGGATTCCGGGTGGAGGTTATTCTTTCTCGTATTGATTACAACATTATTAATTAGCTTTCTAGTTTTTATAATCAAACTCACAAAACCACCAATCTAGTTAATTTAGTTCTTAGTTAAAACGCAACACTGACCACAAATTCCCCGTGGATACGATACCCTACTTACGCTATCTACTTAGTTTAATTAGGTTTTTGCATGACCCTTACGACAGTCATCATCAACATGCCAAACTTGTGCCTCTGAATGACCATACGTGATGAATATATTCTTAAACGAGTGATTGATTGAATATAAGAAGCCGTTTGTGAAAATAATCAGAAGATTATTAAATTACAAGGGTTAAACATGTCAACATGTTGATTCTCACCTCTGAGTGACCTTTTAACGAACCCGAGGCTTCGATATATTCAAATATACTCTCAAGAATAAGTGGTATAAATTTCACGTGGTTTCGAGATCGTTAAGCATGTTTTCAAGACTTTGGGCTATAAGTGTCAACTTGACGAAACTTACATTTATAGTGATATTTAATGAAACCGAGCCTAACGAAGTTTGTTTATACATCCTTGAGCCTCTACAAACCAACTATAAGGGCCTTGCATGTCAAAAGTCAAGTTAAAAAGGCTTTTAATCGATCCGGGACCAAAACTGCCATTTCAGAAACCTGTTTAACCTGTTTCCTGGTTCCAGGCGCGCCGCGTAAGGCCAAGCAAACATCTACGTGGGCCGCGTAGAAGTGCCTAGCATAGAAACAAGCTGACAGGTGCGGGTTTAAGCTGTTGCACCGCCTAACCTCAACTGTAACGAATCTAGGGGCTGTATGTCGGTTTATTTAACCCACTAGGACACCTGGGGTGATCCTAGGGACTCCCATAACATATGTGGATGATCTAAACTCATGGAACTTAGTATATATAGCCCTTTAGTTCATAAGTTCAAGAACTCACATTTGCAACAAATTCAATTACCTCACTTCTGGAGCTTGCAATCAGTAGGAGAAGAATACCAAGTGTAGAAAAGATAGCAAGGACCCTAAGTAAGAGTCTTAATCCCTGCTTAGTCCTTTTAATTAGCTTAATTATCGAAAAGTCAAACATGTCGTAATTTAGCTTTGACTTTCGGTTTAATCACATATGGTCCAACCACTGATCAAAACGAAAGTGGTTATGAAACCATATTAATGTAGGTGATTAACCCTTAAAAGGGCACCTCCTAATTATTTCGTTTGACTAGTTAATTGTTGGGTCAAACTAGTTTGACAAAAAGTCAAACTGGACAGAATATTTAAAAATAATTTAAATTAATAAAACAGAGGTTTTAAATTATATTTTAACATTCTAATGACTTGGTAATTAATATTAGAATATGTTTTATCACTCCTAACCCGACAATTATCAGTCTAAGGTCAGTTTATAACCAAAAGTCGCAAAAGCTTGACTTTTGCTTTGACTTTCAGTTCTGACCCATTCAAGCTTAATTCTCCCATATTTTAAGCTCCCATTAGGACCACATTACTCAGTAGTATAACCCTCTGGAGTTATAGTGCATGGTTCTTAGTGGTTTGAATTATATACTATTCAATATGCTTATAAATGCCATAAACGCCCTTTTGACACACAAATGGGATTTTTAGAAATGTGAGAGGACAAAAACCTTTGTTACTTATTTATAAACTTGTCCTAAAAATTTGACATCAGTTTGAGGTGTAGATTAGGAGTTATGCTCCATAGCGTAATTAGAAAGCTTTTTATTAATTAAACGGCGTAATTAGCATAAAGCCTATCTAAACCCAAATTTTGACCCCAAAATTTTTACCCATTGATGTAATATGATATTTTGGGATTTTTGAAGATTTTTAATTATTTTTAAAGTGATCATATCATAGGGTTCTAGCTTTAATTCGGTAATTCTCGGGTATACCATTTTCTTGAATAAAATGTATTTTACATAATATTTTGATACCAAACTTTTTACTACTAATTCTATATGATAAATAAAATATTTTGAAGTTTATAAATTGATCAAAAACTCAGATTTCCTATTATGACCCGAAAATCGTTTAAAACCGACTTTTACGCGTTTTAAGCGCACAGTATGGGTTAAAACTATTTTTAACATATAAGACTTGATACCTACTGATGTTTTTAATAAATTTCGATACTTTAATAGTAAGCAAAATTTTTAAACTCAGATTTCCAAAATTGACCTTTAAAGCTTATGTGAAATTACCAAAATGCCCCTTCGGTGCATAAATTGGTTATAAAGGATAAATTTCACATATAGGCAATACCCTACTGATATAACTTATTAGATGAAATATTTTTACTGATTTCAAAAGACCAGAACTTCAGTTTATTATAAAATCTCTTTTGTAAGTATTAAAATTACCAAAATGCCCTTTCGGGACTAAAATTGGTTTAAATTACTTTTTAGGCATATATGTTAACATCCTACTGATGTATTAATATATTTTAAGCATAATAATAATTAAGACCTTAAAGGGGTATGGTCCCAAAAGGCCGCGCAGACCATACTCCTTATACGTTAATCAAACTAATCTACAGACCACGCGCGGGCTGCTTGGACAAGACAAAAGCTGAGCGCGAGGTTCAAACAGGATTGAAGATCAGATTCAGCACTTAGCATCCTGAATGAAGGCCCTCAATCCCTAAGCCTTGCGCCAGCACCAAAGATCTTCTAGAAGACACAAACGGTTGGCACCAAAGGGACAGAGCGGACATTCTTTGTCGTCGTCTTCAGGCCCAAGGCCCATCAGCCCATCTCCTTCTAAACTACTCCGACTAAAGATAGGGTCCTTCATACACAGGAAGGACCGTAGCTAAGCTCAGGAAGGATTAAGAAGATTTAACCCTTATAGTCGAAACATAAAGCCAACTAATAAACCTAAAACTAGTTACGTACGCGCAGCCTTGACAAGCTCATGGCAATGCGCCGATAGCAACTACCCGCAATCAAACAGCGTGCACCAGGTTTGCCCAATCAATTTCCACGATGAACAACCACGGGATATTCATTATCCCATTTATCTTTACTCACAGTGAAAGACAGACGCAACAAGCATGGACAACAACTTTCCCGCATCTGGGCGACTGGTAAGCCTAAAACTATATCTTTACCTTCGAGCACTCCTAACAAGTCTAGTACTCCTACCACGCTTGCACGCGGAGCAGCACTAGACTGGGGGACTTGATGGGGTACGGTATTAAACCCGACCCGAGCAGCCAGACGTCCCGTTACGTATTGCTTTTATATTAATTATTTATTATTGTTGCTACTAACCCAACCGCGAGGCCCAACGCGATGTAGTTTACACTACTTTGGGTCGGGGCTTGTAGAGATAACCCCTAACTGGGCCTGGCCCATTGAGGTTAGGGGAGGCCCATATCCCCCTATATAAAGAGGTCTTCACCTCTTGAATAGGGCAGAGGAGATGGAGCCACACACTTTGGTAGCTGGAAACAGGAGAGTCATCTCCTACCGGCAATCTCTACAGCTCCACTTTCTTCTCTTTTCCATTGCAGATCTAGGTTCAAGAGGAAGAACAAGATGCGATTCTTCACCCTCATGTAGAACGCGGTCCAGTCATCACGGGGTGATTCCGTGTTTCTTCATTGGCGCCCACCGAATATTTTATACATTTGTTGATCACATCTGGTTCTCTCCTCGGCTCTTCAGATCTGTATGCTTGAAATCGCACTCTCGATCTTCAAATCGAAAAACCCCACAGGTGTGTTCATTTAAACTTTAAAATATTTGCTAACAGTAGAGCCATTGTAATTTTATATACAATATTCTATCAAAAAACTAATGATTTGGATTTCCTCTCGAGATCTGGGTTTTTTTTTCTTTTCGGTTGAACCCCTTTCCCTGTACTGGAAATCTAGAAGTTACTTTTTCATCTACCTGCCTATTTCAATTATCTGACGAAGTTGAACAACATAGGCATCATTCTCAAAGTTTTTTTTTTAATACAAAAGAAAAACTTGAGAAGCATTCCATATGGATGAGCATTCAATCCATTTTTATTAAAAAAAAAAAAGAAAGAGAAAAAGAAAGGGGTTTTGACAGTTGTTATCTCCAAACAAAATGTACATCAGCTTTTTAGAAAGGTAGTGTGCAGTAGTGGGAAACACACCCTGACATGAGCAGAAAAAGTGTACTATGTGTTCCTCACATCTCCACCATTTGTCGTCATGCGAAATTTGTGATGTGCTCCAAACATCCTCCATTAATGGTGGATAATAACCATCCTTCAACTTCTGGCCTACAATCACCGGTATGGGACGTCGCGCATCAACAACCACCATGCGCACAAGGACGTACCTCTGCACCACGCGCAGTCAGACATCTCATGCTGACAACCGTGCATCAACCTGCCATCTCCGGCATGCATCAACCACGCCGCGCGCATCAAACCAACTGTCATAGTGTCATCTACGGTAACAACCAGGTCGCGCGCAACAACCCACCTGCCATCTCCGGCATCAACCACGTCGCGCGCTCCGGCACCACCTCTAGCCCACCAGCCTTCACATCATCTAATGATACTTATACATGGCGTGAGTAGTCTTCAAACAAGGTACAAACTTTGCCTTCACCTCTTTTATGTCTTAAACAATTGCAACCCCTGTCACGCGCAATCAAAACATGTGTATAGAGTTTTCATGCGTGGAAACGGTTACGCCGCATAACCAGGTCTTTCATGCACGAGCAAGTTTTCATGCGCGGAAGCGGTTACGCCGCGTAGCCAAGCCTCCACATACGAGCACGGTTACGCCGCGTGACCAATCCTTGAACAAGCTTTCATGCGCGGAAGCGGTTACGCCACGTAGCCAAGCCTCCACATACGAGCACGGTTACACCGCGTGACCAATCCTTGAGCAAGCTTTCATGCGCGGAAGCGGTTACGCCACGTAGCCAAGCCTCCACATACGAGCACGGTTGCACCGCTGCCCCGCGCGCTGGAAACATCCGCATGTCGAAACCCCGCGCGCTTCAAAAGTTTTACAACTTAAAATTTCATGGACCCGCGCATGAACTACAAGCAGGGATCTGGAGACATGTGGCGTGCTGGGTGCTTTTCTTGTAAGATCTACGCTCTAGATTATTAACGTTCGCCACTGAAATCTTAGTACGTATTGATACAATGCAGAAAATGCTTATGAGCTTTCTTATCGACTTCTTTATGTTGCCAAACATAGTAATTATGCTTTCAGCCTCAAGTTCTTCTAAAATCACGTATTCAACATCTTTACTTTAGCTTTTGCTTATGGAATGTGCCATTGTCTTCCTTCATTGCCTTTCGACGTTCTAAAATCACGTATTCAACATCTTTACTTTAGTTATTAGGTGGCCTATAAAGTAGTTTCAACTTTCAATACATAGGTGGCCTTAATGAAAATAGTCAAATATTATATTGAGTAAAGTACACAGATGGTCCCTGTGGTTAACTAAAATTTTGGATTTGGTCCATAACTTTTCAAAAGTACAGGAATGGTCCCTGTGGTCTGTACTTTGTAACGCATTTAGGCCACCTACACCGCTGCCCCGCGCGCGGAGAATCCGCATGTTGGAACCACCCCGCGTTGGAAAACATCCGCATGCCGGAACCCCGCGCACACCTGTAGGCACATTTCGTGCGCAGGAGTTTTTGCCGCATTTTTTAAAACACCATGACAAATTAGTCGGCTAATCTGTTATAGAATTTTGGGTCAACGAGGCCATTCAACAGTATCGAAGTGGGGTTTTTAAAAGTTCAAACCTTTCATCTGTTGCATGTAACAGTAAAAAAAAAAGTCAAGTTTGCATGCCAACTAAAATAGGGGGAAAGATCCACTAAAAAGTGGATTTTGCCTAAGTAGCCTAAGAAGGATTGTGATGATGACATGTGGCACTCCTAATAAGTAGGAATGAAGGGCATTTTGGTCCTTATAAATAGGAGTGAAAATGACATGTGACACCTTTTTGTTTTTTAAAAATACAAAAAAGAAAATCTAGTACAAAAAAATCTAGCACAAAAAATCTAGTACAAAAAAATATAGCATAAAAAATCTAATACAAAAAATCTAGCACAAAAAATGTAGTACAAAAAAATACAGCACAAAAAATCTAGTACAAAAAATATAGCACAAAAAAATTTAGCAAAAAAATGTAGTACAAAAAAATCTAGCACAAAAAATTGAGAAAAAAAAAATTAAGACAAAAAAAATCAGCACAAATTTTTTAGTACAAAAATATAGTACAAAAATTCAGCACAAAAAATGTTATACAACATAGAAATATAACACATTTTAGTGGGTTTTTTGAGTCTTCATATTTTATATAGCAATATGGTACTCAAATTAAAGATAAAAAGACGCTCGATTTTATGGTGAAATTTTTATGAAAAAATAATGTCGTATAAAAAAGTTATGAACGTTTAAAAAATGGGGGTGAAATATGCATGTGCCTTGCATGTGGAGAGAGAAATTCCATAAATAGGATTTTCCCAAGATACCCTTGCACTTCTCCTTTCTCATACCCTTTCATCTTAACCATTGATTTAAAAAATGAATGGTTAAGATTCCTTCTTAGGCTACTTAGGCAAAATCCACTTTTTAGTGGATCCTTCCCCACTAAAATAGATACTTTTGGATTTTAGTGACTTGACTATTATGGTGTCATTTGCCACATTCTTGGGGGACACGTATTAAAAGAGCAATTTAATAATTATTTTGAAAGAAATTTGCAATCATATGTTTTGTCTCAAAGACAATTTAGCAACTACGTTAAATAAAAACCAATGGCAAACATGTTTTAATATCTCTTTTCGAGAACCATGCCATATATACGTTACTTGCGGTACGTTTATATAATGTACATTCGCTGCTTATCCATATTGTTACAAAGCTGCTAACATCTATTTAGCCGCAACGGAATGACTAGCATGGTACAAAACCGTTTGGAGGGTCAAAATTGCTTTTGCATATTACGGAATAGGGATACATAGAACAAGCTCCTTATAAGGACAACGTTTTGGTACAATCCTTTCCATATATCAAACACGTTGTTACAATTAATCTTGTCAACTTACTCTAAGTTCAAGAAATACTAACATAAGGCGGGGCGCCTCATAATACACCCCCGTTCGATAATAACATTTGCAGGTTTGGCAATACAATTAATTGGGAAAAAGCGGCGAGCGATCCTCACGCATACCGAAGAAAGCCTAAAAAGTTGTTTTTCATACGAGCACGTAAGTCGCCGGCTGGCGCATGCTCCTTTACTTATGAGCACGTAAGTCGCCGGCTGGCGCATGCTCTTTTACATACGAGCACGTAAGTCGCCAAGCGCGCATGCTCCTTTACTTATGAGCACGTAAGTCGCCGGCTGGCGCATGCTCTTTTACATACGAGCACGTAAGTTGCCAAGCGCGCATGCTCCTTTACTTATGAGCACGTAAGTCGCCGGCTGGCGCATGCTCTTTTACATACGAGCACGTAAGTCGCCGGCTGGCGCATGCTCTTCTACATACGAGCACCTCAGCTTCCGTGCGATCCTGATGCTCCACATATGAGCACGTAGGTCACAACTCGACATATGCGCATGCTCCTTTAGATATGAGCACACCAGCCTCCAGGCGAGCTTGCTGCTACACATACAAGCACGCTAATCTCCATGCGGCCCTTCTGCTTTACATACGAACGTGTGTGTCGCCCGCGCGCGCCTGCTTAGCCATATATGAAAACGCTCACAAAACGTAAACTGTGCTACAAATGCACGCACCACTTTGGGTATACGCAAAATCGCATTGGCTAAAATAAAGTTTCGCTTACACCTATAATCTTCAAGACAAGCCACATCTCCTTGCTTCACGCCACATTATTGCTGTGGCACACCGGAGGATTAGCGCAGGCTCGGGTTTCCACTTCATCATCCTGACGCAACTTTATGCCAATTCTCATTCGCGATAACCTGTTCAAAGTGGATTAACACGTGCAACTATTGTAGACAGCAGTTTACAAAGAATTAAACACTATAAATACATACGCTTCACGGCTTAAGACACGCGCGCCCCTTGCGCTAACCAACAGAAGTCACACCACAGGGTGAATATTTTACAATAGCCACACGACTGTGTGCGCACCGCTAAAGCTGGGCCACATTCACCTGACAAAGGCGAAACGTCAGTGACAACATAATGATCGCCGTGTCAGCAACCAACCCAAGGGTCACCAACAATGACATTTGCACCCTGTCAGAATTTAAATTTCGAGAAATTTTTCGCCTAAAATTACAACGAAACTGCAAGTTGAAGTTAGCAAGGGTTGCGCCGCATGCTTCATCAACCAATGATCATGCGCGCCAGCTCTCAAAAGCAACAGGTATCAATTAACAAGCCTGGTAGCCGCGCCGTAGTAATTGACAAACACTTACACGCGCGCCAGCTACCAAGACCTAGCAAATTCTTTAAATACCAGCTCGTCTTTCCTTTCTCTCTTTCCTGAGTCCAGAGCTCCAACCATTCACTTCGCGCATGGAAGCAGCACTGGACTGGGGGGACTTAAAGGGGTATGGTCCCAAAAGGCCGCGCAGACCATACTCCTTATACGTTAATCAAACTAATCTACAGACCACGCGCGGGCTGCTTGGACAAGACAAAAGCTGAGCGCGAGGTTCAAACAGGATTGAAGATCAGATTCAGCACTTAGCATCCTGAATGAAGGCCCTCAATCCCTAAGCCTTGCGCCAGCACCAAAGATCTTCTAGAAGACACAAACGGTTGGCACCAAAGGGACAGAGCGGACATTCTTTGTCGTCGTCTTCAGGCCCAAGGCCCATCAGCCCATCTCCTTCTAAACTACTCCGACTAAAGATAGGGTCCTTCATACACAGGAAGGACCGTAGCTAAGCTCAGGAAGGATTAAGAAGATTTAACCCTTATAGTCGAAACATAAAGCCAACTAATAAACCTAAAACTAGTTACGTACGCGCAGCCTTGACAAGCTCATGGCAATGCGCCGATAGCAACTACCCGCAATCAAACAGCGTGCACCAGGTTTGCCCAATCAATTTCCACGATGAACAACCACGGGATATTCATTATCCCATTTATCTTTACTCACAGTGAAAGACAGACGCAACAAGCATGGACAACAACTTTCCCGCATCTGGGCGACTGGTAAGCCTAAAACTATATCTTTACCTTCGAGCACTCCTAACAAGTCTAGTACTCCTACCACGCTTGCACGCGGAGCAGCACTAGACTGGGGGACTTGATGGGGTACGGTATTAAACCCGACCCGAGCAGCCAGACGTCCCGTTACGTATTGCTTTTATATTAATTATTTATTATTGTTGCTACTAACCCAACCGCGAGGCCCAACGCGATGTAGTTTACACTACTTTGGGTCGGGGCTTGTAGAGATAACCCCTAACTGGGCCTGGCCCATTGAGGTTAGGGGAGGCCCATATCCCCCTATATAAAGAGGTCTTCACCTCTTGAATAGGGCAGAGGAGATGGAGCCACACACTTTGGTAGCTGGAAACAGGAGAGTCATCTCCTACCGGCAATCTCTACAGCTCCACTTTCTTCTCTTTTCCATTGCAGATCTAGGTTCAAGAGGAAGAACAAGATGCGATTCTTCACCCTCATGTAGAACGCGGTCCAGTCATCACGGGGTGATTCCGTGTTTCTTCAGACCTGTATATAATTCATTTGGTTACCCGTTACGCGTTTACACGTTCAGATCGGTTTATGTAACTAGTTTACGTATAATAGCCGAAACGGGTTTAACCTTATCATTAAATCCTCAAATTCCAGAATGTGATTAGTTTACCCATATTATACAAGTATCTAAGCTTTTCGGGTCTAAAACACATTCTATTCCGGTCTCCGCTTAATCTAGCGTTTAGAACCGTAAAGTTTATTTCTAGCTAGCCGGTCTAAGTACTTGACTTAACTAAAGGGCCGTTAGTACCCTAATAGGTTATTAAACCTTATATACATATTAAGTAGCATCCAGTAGAAGGTATCATTATACAGCTTTAGGATTTACGGCTGAGTTACTTTCACCTTCGAGCTTAGGTAAATACTTTTAACTTATTTTCCCTTATACGGGCTTGGGATATGGTATTAAAATAATACCACTTTGTCGGGTATGAAAGCATTTAATCGGATTGTGATTAATAAATTTACATAACCCATTTTAATCTGTCTTGTTTGATAACATAAACATTGGGGGTTAATTCGACCGTGTCCTGGATATCCTCGGCTCATTTCATTTGAAAATGGCCACGACCTATGCATGGGGTGTAGGCATACACCTGACAGATGCAAAATGCTAAAATATAAACCCACATGTTGGGGATAACTCTTTTGTGGGTTCTATAAGTGGTGAGTCGGTTAATCACGACCGGCTTCCAACCGGCCCCAATTGTAAGACAAACATGTAAATCTGTATACAAGATTATATTTAAATAATTGTCCCAGGTTATAAAAGATTTGTGCCATGTGCACCTAAATCAATTTTCATAAATGTTTTCAAAAAGAGTCAGTTAATTGTATTTACCAGTGTAAACTGACGTATTTTCTTAAAGGCTGATTGACAGGTACCTCTCGTAATAGGCTGGAGCTATTAGGTGTCATAAGAGGATCTTGCAAATCCATAGATACCTGAAGTCTGTTATTTTGTTTCCTTGTATTTATTTATTATCCGCCTGTGGATCTTATTACATTCCAGTCTGTATATTCTTTCACTCGAACACTCAGACATTATGGTTTGTAATAGTTTATTCACCAAGCCTTCCGTTGTGCTATTATATTGTGTGTATTGACTATGATGATATCAACTACGTCACGATACTCCTCGCCGGGCCCACCGGTAATATGTGGAAATATCGGGGTGTGACATAAGTATTGGGTTGATGCGTTTTTGTCTATGTTTACGTTATAAACAGGTTGCCTACTCCATTACTTGATGGCACCTCACCTTTTTTACTTTTATATCACAAAATACCTACTTATGCTTCATTCGGTGCATTCGGTTGTTTGGTGTACTGGCTTTTACGTGAATACTCGCCAAACAATCTATCATCAAGGAGTATTCCATGAATATTTATTGGATATAGTCCAAAATTGTAACACCCCAAAACCCGAATGTTTATATTTGTCGTATGTTCCTATATGACTTAGCATGAAATAAATAACTAGGCTATTTAACCTAGTTAAGTGTGTGGTTAAAAGTATTAAATGACGAAAGTAGTGCAAATTATGTTAAGTGACAAACACGAGGTACTAAATGGAATAAGATGGAAGTTGGGTTATTAAAATGAAATATCACCACACACAAACACACACTTCGTGTGTGTTCTTGAACGTTCAGGAGCTCCAAAGAGCCAAAACCCTAACTCAACTATAACCATCAAATTGAAGGGTGAATCGAGGCTTAAATTCACAACCGAACATGGATTAATGATCACCTTTACAAGGGGATCATAAGGTATGTCTTAAAATTTAGATTGGTGATTGAGCATGAAGTGGGTTATGTTAGAAATAGCGAAATTGTATGAAATTGAGTATGAGTATGTGTTAGAATCATCATATAGGACATGGATTATGCGTGGTTTGGGGTAATTTGATGTATGGAGGTGAAACCCACTTCTAGTGGTGAAGATGGCGACATAGGTGTGTCACCCATGTCTAATCCTTGTTCTTGTATGTAATGCGTTCTTGTTAGGTAGATTGAATGTGATATGAATTTGTTGATGTTTTTGTGTTAATTGATGAATGAAAGCATGAAGTAGGAAGTAAAGCATGAAACACTTGTACATTATGCATAAATTGTGGCATGCACACCAAGTGTTTGATGAAATGCCTAGGTGAGATTAATAGATGAAATGGTATGCAAGTAATGGATGAAATCGTATAATATGGGGATATGATGTATTTGATGATAAATAAACATAAGAAATCTATTTTTAGATGGAATTCATGTAGGATTTGGTTGGCCATGTTATTTGGTAAAAGTATGCATTAGAATATTGTACTCTATGTTGGAGTGGTATGATGTTTACTACATATTTGAATAATTGCTTAATCAAAATTGATAAGTAAATGTACTCTAAATGTGAAGCATATGAGATCATTAGAACAGGATGAAGTTAGAATGATGTTGGGTTGTTAAGCATAGGTCATGGTGTTAGTTGTAGAATTATGTTACTAGAATGAACTGAATTGAATATGTTTGGTGTGTGTATATAACTAGATGAGCATGTGGTTGTATGCTTATTGCATCGTGAGTATGAACTGTATATAGTGTCATTAGTATAGTCTACTATAATGACATAGATGTATGAGGTTAAGTCGAAAGTTCACATGATAAATCGTTGACTTTCTGAAAGTCAACTGTGCATAAGTAGCAATGTTAGACCTTTTGTCACAGTTGTAATATTATAGAAAGTCATATGATGCGTGTTATATCCATATGTGTTATATGTGATGACGGATGAATTATATGAGTTTGAAAAGATTGACTTGTGGAAATATGCCTTATGCTTGTTGGAATTGACTAATGAAAGTCAAATAAGAAACATGAATTTGATATGATCGTTAATATGTACAATCATGTATGCTAACAAGAATGTGAATGCGATGACATGAAAGTATAGGGATCATGTCAAGATGGATGGAAGCATGGAAAGCTAACGGGTTAAAAAGAGGCGAGGAAACGGATGCGAATACGGACACTTAAGGTAAGTGATTTCCAGAATCACTTCTTATTTATAAATGAAGTTTGGTATGTTGTATATAGGGAACCATGTAAGAATTTACATGTAAGGGTAAGTACCAAGGTAAGTTCATATGAACTTCGTCTATCCTTAATGTAATTTAAGATGATAGTCTCATTGTGTTAATGGAATGTTCATTATGTTGCTGAATGTTCATCGTGTTAATGGAATGTTCATTATGTTGCTGAATGTTCATCGTGTTAATGGAATGCTCATTATGTTGCTGAATGTTCATCGTGTTAATGGAATGTTCATTATGTTGCTGAATGTTCATTGTGTTAATGGAATGTTCCTTATGTTGCTGAATGTTCATCGTGTTAGTGGAATGTTCCTTATGTTGCTGAATGTTCATCGTGTTAATGGAATGTTCATTATGTTGCTGAATGTTCATCGTGTTAATGGAATGTTCATTATGTTGCTGAATGTCATCGTGTTAATGGAATGTTCATTATGTTGCTGAATGTCATCGTGTTAATGGAATGTTCATTATGTTGCTGAATGTTCATCGTGTTAATGGAATGTTCATCATGTTTGTTGGAAGTTAGTCGGTCATGTTTGTTTGTAATTGCATTGATTTGTGTTGACATGATTGTAGATAAGACTCAACTTACAAACAAGTGAATGTGACTTGTATGTATGTATGTAGATAGGGATCTGTAGCGTGTGTGAGTAGTGTGAACTTATATGTACGTACATATGAATATGATACGTATGAATGTACTTAGATATATGAAAATGTATACACGTGTTGTAATCTAATGATTGTAGATCACTGGTATACGTATATGTGAAGATGTGAGTTTTCAATATGTTTGAGATTACGTACTCCTAACCATGTTACTTTTGAGAATGAAATAAATGGAGTGCAGGTATGGGAGTCGGACTCTCGAGGAATTGATGTCAGACTCGAATAAATAAAATTGAGAGGATGTTTCAATGGAATACCTTACGTAGTTAGAATGTGATATAGCCTTTTAAGTATATGTATTAAATAATATATGATGTTACCATGTACTAACGTGTTGGTTATATATGGTGACCGAAGGTTAATCAGATATTCATGATGGACATGTGAACGAGGATCAAGTTGAAGATCATGGATTGTACGGGAAAGCGGTCATGTTGTTTGTAATAATTTGTTAACATAGTTACATTAAATAAATGATGAATGATGTATTTATGTTAGAAGGGTTAACCTAAACGGTATTTAAGTATGTTAGAGTAGTTAAAAGAAAGAAATTTTACGGTTCATTTTCCGCTGCGTCGTTTTGGGTCAAATCGTGAATAGGGTCTTACAAAAATATAAGGGTTGTTGGTGCCTTGACACCTTTGCCTCTCGGGTATACGCCACTCGACATTCTCGATTTGATAAAGTGATTTTTTCCCTACAGAGACTCATCCAACTCCATCCCACTTTCATCTTAACACATCCTATGACATCACACCTTTTACCTAGGGATGAGCACGGTACCTGTTCGGTACGAACTGGTACTAGAAAACTGGAAAAGTGGGTACCGGTACCAAGTATACCTGTTCGGTACCGGTATTTACCGGTGTTTTACCCGTAAATACCGGTATCAAAAAACGGGGAAAGTGGGTACCAGTACTGAATATACCCAATACGGTTCAGCACCGGTACCCGGTACCAAATGCTCATCCCTACTTCTACCCACACCCCATCAGCCAACCCTTCGTCACCCACTCCTTGTCCATCCCACCCCATCAACTATGTCACCTTTGCATGGAAGACTCATGCAGTCCTAACCACTCACCTTCCAATTCAACTAACCTACCCTAACATCGCCATCCATACCCACTAAATCGTCTGCCCTTACTACAGCCTCATCACCCTTTACCGACACCTCCCCACCGACGCCATAAACTGTCCAAAACTCACATCCAACACCACTCATTCCCTCCTCTAGTCCCGTCACACCACTGCCTCCACCGTCCCTTCCAATAGCCCCTCACCACCCATGGTAACCTGAGCCAAGGTCGGTATCTATAAACCACGTCACCAAGTTGAACTTTCTCACACCATTCACCTACCCCTCCATGACGCTTTTTTTCCACCATTGGCCCTAAAATCTTCAAAACCGCATCTAAAAAAACTAAATGGGTTATTTCTATGCAACAGTAACTCGAAGCTTTACACAAAAACAATACACGAACTAATTCCTCATTCTGTTAACCATAGGTTGTTGGTTCCAAGTGTATTTATCAACCAAGTTCCATTCTGATGGGTCTATCGAGCGTCACAAGGGTCTTGTGGCTCAAGGCTTTATTCAAGTTATGGGTATGGATTTTTTCCACACATCCAGTCCGTTGTAAAGGCCTCTAAAGTTTGGGTTGTTCTATCACTTGTCGTGATTAATCAGTGGAAACTTTATCAGTTGTATATCAACAATGCCTTCTTGCATCGACACCTCTCTGAATGTGTTTATATGGAACAACTGCCCGACTTTTTCAATCCTACATTCCCCAACTATGTTTGCAAATAAAACAAGGCTTCATATGGACTCTTGCAAGCACCTCCTGCTTGGTTTCACCATCTAGTAATTTTCTCATAAACAATGGTTTTTTGTGTTGTCGGACTGAGCCATCTCTCTTTGTCTTCAAATGTAACGCCTCAAAACTCGAATGTTTACATGAGTATGTTTCCTTGTTTTATGGTATGAAGTGGTTTAACTAGTTTTAAATGACTTAGTTAAAGTATGGGTTAAATAGTGGGGAATGAAGTTTGTGACAAATAGGAAATAATGGAAAACTTAAGGGACTAAATTTGGTGGAATGGATTTAAGTTTCATAAAAACAAAAAGTCTAGTATGTGTGTCGTGAATGGGGAGAAAGATAGAAGAGAATAGGTAAAACTTCTCAAGAACAAGTGGAGAACTCACAAATTGAAGGATATTGGCTTGATGATCAAGAAGCATGTGTCAAGAACTAGCATCATCTAACTCTAAAAAACATGTGGTAAGTTAGAGTATTTGATTTAATGATTTTGATAGAAATAGGTGTGTAATCAATCTTTGATCTTGTATGAAAATGAGCATGAACGTGTGAAGGAATCATTAAATAGAACTTGGATCATGAAAGATATAAGTAAATTGATGTTTGAAGGTGAAACCCACTAGAAGTGGTGAAGATGGTGACATGGGTGATGGGTGTGTCACCCATGTCCAATTCTTATGCAAAATTTTGATGTATTATGTTGTATGTGATGAATGCTTGTTAGATAGATTGTATGGTATGGAAAATAATTTGATGTTTAGTTGTGTTGATGAATGAAAACAAGAAATAGGAAGAAAAACATGAAATACTTGTACATTATGCTTGGATAGTAGTATGCACACCAAGTGTTTGGTGAAATGCCTAGTATAGGTTAGTATGTGAAATGGTATGCTAGCAATGGATGAACATGTATAGAATGTGATAATGACATGATTAATAGTAAACTAACATGAGGAATGTGCCTTAGGTGGAAATATAGTTGATTGTATGATTAGGTAAAAAGTATGCATTAGTAGCTTGTGTTCTATGCTTGAATGCTATGATGCACACTATGTGTTTGATTGATTCTTAGTTGATACTAAGAAGCGGGTTAAAATTAAGTGTGAAGAATGAAAAATACACTAGGAGGGGATAATGTTGGAATGAAGTTGGGTTAGTTAAGCATGAGTTATGGTGCTAATTGTAGAACTATGAAGATACTAGTGTGGATGGAATTGACTCCATGTATATGTGTATGTAAATAGGTGAGTTGTATGTGTCTTAAAACATGGGTATTGGATATATATATATATATATCGTGTCATTAGTATGGTCTACTATGTCAATATGGACATATGTTTCTAAGTTGGAAGTTTGTATACTTGATCGTTGACTTTCTAAAAAGTCAACGAATATGTAAGTAGCATGGTTAGACTTATGAATATGATTGTAAGATTAAGAGAAATCATATGATACAAGTTAGATCATTCATGTGTTATACATGATGATGAATGGAATTTCATGGATTTAAAATTATATGATTGTTATTGTAATTCTTATGAATGTTAGTAATTGACTAATGAAAGTCTAAGCAACCTATAGGTTGGAAATGAATGTTAGTGTAAATGAACATGGACACTAACAATGTTATGGATATGCTGGCATGAAAGGATAGGAAATTACTTTAGTATGGACTCAAACACAGAAGGCTAACAGGTCAAGATGAGGCAAGGAAGCAAGCATGAACATGGATACTCAAGGTAAGTGATTCTCGAATGCAAGGAGAATGAGAATCATGGAAGAATGGGTAAGTAACGGTAGTATCAAATTAAGTAAGGTTGTGTTGAGTTATATGTAGCTTAGTCATGATTGAAAACACTTGGTATGATCAAACGGGTCAAGATTTAGAAAGTAATGTGACGGGATGTGGATTTTGGATGTTGGGGTATGGGGTTAGTGTTAGGATGATTTGGGGGCTTAGAAAAAATTTATGTTACGATTTGGGACCTTCGGGATGCACGTACGGGGGCAGAAACACGGAAAAGAACAAAATCTGGACATTGAACCCGTAGTCGGCGATGCCCCTGCCTGGCGTTGTCAACGCCGATGGGCTGGCCGACACCTTAAGAGGCTGCTGATGCCAGTTTCTCGTCGGCGACGCATTTTTTGGCCGTCTACGACGCCGAGGGCCCTGTTTTGCCCCGTTTCTTCATTTTTTCCATCCTGAACCCAGTAGCCCCATTCCCAATCCTTGATAAGCTTTCGAAATGTATCTCAAACTTACGAAAGGGTGTTTACAATGCGTGGGTAAGAATGGGGCGTGTATGCAAGTATGTATGAGGATGAAATAAGTATGTATACATGTATGCATCGTTTTTAATTGGGAGTTAGTAGATGGAATTTGTAGGTGAGCAGGAGTAGGAATAAGTATGTACGTAGGTTAGTATATACGAGTTTTGTATGTATGAATGATTGTGGCTAGAATTTGTATCTAGGAATGTGCTAGAATATAAGATGTATGTAAGAGTTTGGCTAGATAGATATGTGTGCACATATTGGAATTATGTATATGCGAATGAATGGGATTGTATGTATGTATGTATACGTGGTTTTAATACATACGAGTATTAATGGTGCTAATCATGTTGCTTTGAGAATGGAATGAAAGTGCAGGTAAGATATTATTGGCTTTTCAAAGGTTCGACGTCGGGTTGCAATGATTGAATTCAAAAGAATAAATGAACGTACTATCACACATTGGAAGAATGTGATATGTCATTTAAATTATACATATGTTTTAAATTATGTATGATGTCACCGATTACTAATGATGCAGACATGTATGGTAACTGCAGGTTACACTAGTCATCCTCATGGAATGCAAACTAATGAAGATCGAGTCAAAGCATGTATTGTACGGGAGTGAGGTCTTATAAATTTATAAAGGTATGTTATATTTTATCTATTAAATGAGAATGAAGGACGTAGTTCTTGTTAAAGAGTCGTTGTAAATGTTTTCTAAGTATGTTAGAACAATTATACAGAAAGAATTTTATAGTTCGCATTTTCCGCTGCGTGCTTTTGGTTAAAATCGTTTAGGGTCCTACATCAAATGCGAAGAGCACATCATGTACTTATTGGTTTATGTGGATGATCTTGTTATAATGGGTAATCAACCAAAAATCTTATATTCATTCATTCCGCCTATATAACGAATTTGCCATCAAGGATTTGGGGGAGCTCAACTAATATCTTGGGCTTGAACGTACATACATCTCTAATGGTGAGTCAATTTTTGCAAGCCCCAAGGATTGATTATTATAAAGAAGTCAAACGGATTCTAAGGTATCTTAAGGGTACTTTAGAATTTGGTCTACACTTTAGCAGACTCGCTCATACTTCCTTTTTGGGATACTCTAATGCTTACTTAGATTGATACCTTGAAACTCGATGCTCTATGTATGGCTCTTCTATTTTCTTGGTGGATCTTATCTCATGGAGTGCGAAGAAACAACCTACCATTTCACGATAAAATGGTGTTGACAAAATAACTACTGGAAATATTATCTCATGGACCGATACAACAATCCATGCCATATAATTTATTGTATCCTTGTGCAACCGACACATCTTAAGGTGATCGATTTTTCCATGAAAGGACACTTTAGAAGTGAATCGAAAGACGACCACATTTGAATGCAATGCCATCATCTCATCAAATGGCATAATGCCAGCCACGATGAGCAGGAAAGGATTCTCCTGCACTTTTAGGAATAGTAATTGAGACATCACTAAGAACATAAATATTGTAGGTAGGTGATAAATGATCATAGTTCGAATAATCATATATGAGTTTAAGATTGTAATGCAAAATTTATACACAAATTATCATTCAATAGTTATATAAACTGTTCTTTTTAATAATAAGTTCTTATAATGGTTTTAGGTGAAGGTTGAGTTAAATACACATAACCAAACTTGAATCACTAAACTGGTTTTGATTTCATTTCACTTGCATACCTTGTTGGATTATGGAATAATTTCTAACCCAAGCTTATGGGGCGGATCGGTTTAACCTGATGTTTATTAAATCGAAATGTTTATTAATTAGAGATAAATTAAAAGAGTTATATTTTTTTTTTTGAACGGCAAATTTGGATCGACGGACCACTGGAGTATCATCGTGCCACCAGCAGAACCACCCGATCATATCCATCTCCACTAGGCAATAATGCCTATACACCAATTCAGGAGGAAACCCAATAAATCTGGGAAAACCCCCTTTGTGGGAATTGAACCCATGACCTAAAAAGAGTTATATTTGATTTATGTTTTCCTACTTAGATATTTATAGATGTTAGTTTTTTTTTTTTTTTTTTTTTTTTGCAAGTGTGACGTTAGGTGGTATTTTTGTGTTAGTTATTAATTAGGTAATGGAATCTTACTCTGATTATAATCATGTCTTTATATAACCAGTTTTATATAACCAGTTAAATTATTATTTTTGTGTTTATGATAGACTAGTTCAGTTTTGAGTTATTTTCTAAATTAATTGAAGAGCAAATTACTAAATTGTGTCTTCGTTTTTTATTATTGATCGGCACTTGATACTTGCATATTTGATTTTTATGTCATCCATATGAAAATGTTTAGTCACCACATTCAATGTTCATATCAATATCGACATTAAGACATGGAAGAACCAAGGGGGTCACATGGATTCGTTGGATATTTATAATAAAATCTAAGTGTCTTTTTAAAAAAAATACAAGTTTAACTCATTACTTGTAATAGATTTTTCTGAAATGTGAACTTCATTACCAAAATAACCACTACAAACAACAAACTAACACTTATATAGAGGGAAATTACACCAATCTCTCTATTGAAGAGATCTATATTTGGATCTATGTTCGAGCCACGAAAAACCTACGGACTTGATTTCTCCTATAATATCTTCAATGCTGACGTTTTTGTTGGAAAAAAACCATTTTCATTCCTCGCTTTCAAAATGCTTCAACGCGTAATAAAGACCAACCTGTGGACAATAACCCTTTCATTCTTTCCTAGACTATAGTTCTTATGATGCTCCTTAAGATCTCTAAATGAAAAAGCAAACATAGGTGGTAAGTTGCACCTGACACAGATGTGTTGTCAAATCACCGAAGCGATCATACAAGCCGAGAATAGATGGTCCACGGTCTCCGGATAATCCTCACTAGAAACACATTTATTCGAGGGACAGGGTGGACCCAAGCGAAGGGGTCGGGCAGTAGGCCTACTTAAAAAAAATTAGTGTATTTTATAGGCAAAAATCTCAATCGCACCCTTTGAAAGTTTAGTTGAACCTCTCGTTCACACCCCCAAAACATTAATTCTGGGACCGTCACTGCCGAGGGAACCGATATATTCCTCCTAAGTTACACCGTGCGAGTAGGAAGCTGGTTCAATTCCCCTGTCCATGAAAAGACGTTGCACTTAGCCAGTAACCATTTACACTATTCCAAAATAAGATTTTGGCTATAATCCATGTTTCTACCCATAAGCTTCTTGACCGAGCCCATCGAAAAATGATCTGAATCCTTTCCTAACCAGTGTTTTTAGACCGGACCGGACCGATCGGTCGAACCGGAGGTTGAGCTAGTCCGGGTCATGGTATTGAACCGGAAATACGTTGAATCGGAGGTTGAATCGGCAACCCGGCTGTTGGACTAGATTTTAGAAGGGTTGGACCGGTTTTTTATATTATTATTTTTTTCAAATTTAACGCTATTAAAATTTAAAATATTTATGGCATCTTCCGGTTCTTACGTCCGATCCGACCGGTCGAACCATTGAACCGGTAAGGAGATCATTTCGACGTCCTGTCCAGTTCCGTTCTGAAAACAGTGCTCCTAACCAAACCCAAGAATCCTTGATGCAAGACAAAGAGACCGTGGCTATCATGTTCACACAAGCTTGTAATTCCTCCAATTCAATAGCCTTACTAGGAGTCCTTTTCCACTTCCCTTTACTCGTAATAGATGAGAACTTATCATAACCAGAAAGTTATGATTCTCTCACTACACTTTTAAATAACAAAAACTAGTATCACAATTTTATTATAATAAATCTTTTTGCATAGAATATTATAATATAATTTGTCAGTAGCCATAACTAAGGTAATAATTTTCCATATATATTTGACACTTTTAATTTTTTACTACTTAGACTTCTTTGTTTACAAATAAATTAAGCGTCATTTTACTTGATCCTTGATACAAAAAAGTGCACTTAATCTAAAGTGGGCTGACCCAGTTAAACCAATACTGGGCCAAAGTATATGGGCTTTAATAACTTACATCATATCTATTTAGTACAAAAAAAAAAATCTAGTACAAAAAAATATAGCACAAAAAATGTAGTACAAAAAATATAGCACAAAAAATCTAGTACAAAAAAATATAGCTAAAAAAAATCTAGTACAAAAAAATATAGCAAAAAAAAAATTCAACAAAAAATGTAGTACAAAAAAATTCAGCACAAAAAATTTAGCACAAAAATATAGTACAAAAATCCAGCACAAAAAAATGTTATACAACATAGAAATACAACACATTTTAGTGGGTTTTTTTACTCTTCATATTTTATATAGCAATATGGTACTCAAATTAAAGATAAAAAGACGGTCGATTTTACGGTGAAATTTTTATGAAAAAATAATGTCGTATAAAAAAGTTATGAACGTTTAAAAAACGGAGGTGAAATATGCATGTGACTCGGATGTGGAGAGAGAAAGTTCATAAATAGGATTTTCCCAAGATACCCTTACACTCCTCTCTTATCCTACACTTTCATCTTAACCATTGATTTAAAAATGAATGGTTAAGATTCCTTCTCATCCTATTTAGGCAAAATAAACTTTTTATTTGATCTTACCTCTACTTTTCCTACCATTCGTAAATCGAAGACTTTTTTACATTTAGCTACCCGTATCCACAGTCATATATTGCTTTTATACTACTTTATTCACAACTTTTTTAATATACTTTTCTTCTCTATTAATAATAAAAATACAAAATAACATGTTTAGTTTAAATTTTAATAAACAATATACTTAATAAACTTTTGATTATTATTATTAGTGAAACCCTGATTTTAATTGGACCTGTTTTCACTGTTCATTTTTAAAGTGCTTGCTAATTTTAAAGTGTATCCAACTTAATTTTCGAGATTTCTAAACACGTGTTATATTCGGATGTCATAAAATATGGATGTCACCTCATTACTTTGGTCCCTGTAGTTTATCTAGATTAAGTATACGATTACAGGTCTGGTGCAATTCGCGGGTCCTCAGCACTATGATTATTATTAGAGTAAATTACAAGTTTTGTCCTTTATGTTTGTATCAAATTGCAGGCGGTGTCCTTTACCTTTAAATTTGACAAGTTTTGTCCTTAATGTTTCAAAATCTTAAACGTTATGTCCTTTAGCACTAACCTAGTTATAATTTTCTATTAAGTTATGTCACATGCTTAGCACACGAGGGTAGAACAGTCATTTTCCCTTCCCACTTGTGTTTCCCCCTTTTAAAACCCTAGGACCCCTTTTAGAACAGTCACCCCAATTCATCACAGATTCATCCTTTGCTTTCACCACAGTACTGACCGACTACGGCGGTTACAGCGAGAACCATAACCTCGGCAATGGCCTCAACTTCTGAAAAATCGCCACCACTTCTCCGCCGTGAAGCCACTTCCTTCTCCTCCGCCACCGCCGATGTTGTCCAGGATTGGACCACCGATCCGTCCGTCAGCGATCAGACTCGCCACCGCGGTACTGTTGCTTCCACTGCTGCTAAAGGTGGTTGTTAGGTTATTAAGTTACCGTATAGTTATTAGGTTTTGATTTGTGATGAAGTGTGTTAATCTGATGCTTATAGATTCGTATGTTGTTGTTGATGTTAAAATTTAGTATTCTAGATACAGATTGACGATTTGTGGTTATGTAATCGACGTCAGAGATTTGTTTGACCTTGACCACATGATACAGTAAATTTGACTATTGTTTTCATTACTCATTTTTATCACAATTTGACATTTTGACTTGATTAGTTTTAGCTTGTTAAATATTAGTCGTGATCTATGATTTGTTCGTGAGAATTTGGTTATTAAGTGACCAGGATGTGGGGTTAGCAAGTGCAGGTGGTTGTGGATCTAGATGATAGCAGATGGTGAACAGGAGGTGGTGGTTGGTGGGAGCGGGTGGGGGTGGGGTTGGTGGTAGTGGTTGATGGTGGGGGTGATGGTTGATGGTGGCGGTGGAGGACTGATGTGGGAGAGACTGGTGGACTGATGAGAGGGGGAGGGGGGGTCGGTGGGTGGAGCGAGAGAAACGTGGAAAGAGAGATTAACTTTTAATATTTAATTTTGATATATTTTATTTAACTATTTTTAAATAATTAGGTAAAAGGACTAAAATACCCTTATGTTATCTGATTTAACCAAAAAATCTAACTAGGTTAGTACTAAAGGACATAACGTGCAAGATTTTGAAACATTAAGGATAAAACTCGTCAAACTTAAAGGTAAAGGACACCGCCTGCAATTTGGTACAAACATAAAGGACAAAAGTTGTAATTTACTCTTATTATTATTGGAGTAAACGTCTGGTAGTTTTTAACGATGCTGCTTTACGTTTTGGTCTAAATATTGCGAGTTAACACACTACAACACGCGTTTTTGGTTCAACATTTTACGTCTCTTTTTGTGGTTAAACACCCATGATTCATGTTTTTTCTAGTAACTAAATTCTTATTAAGACCACACGGAGTGGGTGTGATATTCTAGGTAGTGGCCTCTTCATGCCGTGCACAATGGCCCACGAATGGCGTGGAGGGCGGCGTGGGGTTGGAGGCGGGGTAATTTCCACCGGCATGGAGGCGTTTGACGTGGTGATGTGGTTGGGTGTGGGTTATAGCCGTTGCCTCCAACGGTTAAATTTAAACAAATAATATTTACTTAAAAAAAACTTATCCTATATAATCAAACCAATTCTACCATTTTTACCTTACAAAAACTCTCATCTTATCTCATTTTATCTTAACTAGTTACTTTCCATCCGCGCGTTGCGGCGGGACCCAATGACTACAAAAGGCGTGTCAGCAACGGCAAACAGATACCGAATATCAAATCATAAATAAAGTGATGTGGTAAGGATAGTCACTCCGTCATAAAAAACGATTTTAAATAACCTAATATATAATAATAGGACCCACACGTCCTACACGTTGGAAATTCGGTTGTTTTCAGTTCAGTTATTACGGTGCTAACACGTTAAAATATGGGTGAGCTCGGTACCGGTAACGGCAGCGAAAGTACCGATCCGGAAAATCATCGAAATTAGGTACCGGCACTAAAAATGCTCGGTACAATACGGTATGGTATTTGAAGGTAAAGATCAATAAATACAGGTATGGTGCTAGACCGGTGTCGAACCGAAAGTAACGATTCTGAAAACGCCAAAAGGTGGGTACCAAATTGGTACCGAAAATGATTTGGTATAGTAAATTTGGTACCGATACGATACCGGTTTGTTTACAGGATGTGATACTATTTGCTCATCAATATTCTAAATATCCAAGTTAATTTTATATGCTACAATTCATTATTACAGAAAAAGACAAAAAAGAAAGCAAAATAAGTTGTTGTGTATATAAAACATCATTCAAACGAAATACAGTTTACTTACTGTGTGTATGAAAAGTAATCTAAACGATGCAATTACTTGCATTGTTGCGTTGCTACATGATTTGATGAGCTCGGTACCAACCGGTACCGAAAATACCGTTACCGAAATCCCCAAAATTGGGTACCGGTACCGAATATACCTAGCATGGTACGGTTCGGTACCGGTCGGTACTGGTACGACACCGGTATTTGAGGGTAAAAACCGGTGAATACCTGTGCAGAACCGGTACCGAAAATACACCGGTTTGGTAAATTTGAGACCGGTACCTATACTCGATACCATTTGATCATCTCTTAATGATGTTACTATTAATTCCATTCTAATTTTAATTTAAAAATAAATAATAAATTACTGTTCATTGAGTTTGTTTTTTATCATATATTAATTTTCATCTTATTTTCTCTTAAAAAATTTAGATAAAATGGGAGCGATTCCATGGGCCTAAGAAGAGGGCATCGCGTTGTGTGAATCTTGGGTTGAAGCGCTTACCCACTATATGCTCCGTGATCGCTCGAATCCGTTTGGGGACATATTTTCCAACAATTTTGTATTCATAGGGGTGACACCACCTGGACCGTGGATGCACTTTCTTCACATTTTAGGTCAATTCGTTTGGATAGTTTAACATTTGAGATGGTGCACAATGTTGTGCAAAATGACGGTGGTGACCTTTCGGAGGAAGACGACGTCATACAAGTCGCCTCGTCGACTACAAGCACCAATATAACTGTTACTTCAAACACGTTTCGGCGTGACAGATAATTGAATTTTATGTTTAATTATGTTTAGGTTTAACGTTTAATTTTAATTAAAGAAGTTCGTCGCGTTGCGGCGAATTTCTTTTGTTATATAGTATGTGTTTACATGTGTTTTGAAATCATTACAAGCGTGTTGCGAACGGAACTGCTGACAAGAATAAAAAGAAAATGTAGAAAAAAACACTAAAAGATAACCGAAATAAAATCAACCAAAAAAGTTGTATGGTAACGATGTTGTTCGTATGAAACCCGTGGTCAGATATGAGCAAATTGTTCTGGGTGCCGGTACCAAATTTGCCGAACCGAAAGATCTTAAGTACCAATTCGGTACCGACTTTTGGCGTTCCTGGTACCGGTTCACTACCATTTTTTACCTTCATATACCGGTATCGTAACCGGTATTTTCGGTATCAGTATTGATTCTGTATTGGTTGGCACCGACCTCATCCCTACCTCTGAAACTAAAAAAGAAAAAAAAATAAAAGTTGAAGAAAATCAACAAAAAAGTTGTACGATACCGTTGTTCGTACGGTAACCGTGATGAGGGATGAGCAAATGGTACCGGGTAGCCGCACTGAATTTCCCGAACCAAAAGATTTCGAATATCAATTCGGCACCAACTTTTGGCGTTTTCTGTATTAGTGCTGGTTTTTACCTTCATGTACTAATACCGAACAGGACCGTACTGGTATTTTCGATATCAGTACTGGTTCGATACCGATTGACATCAAGCTTATCCAAACCCCTGATATTAAAAAAGGATTAAAGCTAAAAAGTAAAAAAAATAACTATTATTATAATATTAAAATAATAAAAGTATTAAAAAACTATATGTTATTATAATATTAAAATCACTATTAATTTCAATTCGTTTATTAATATATAGTAATAGTAATAATTATGTAATGTTTTTTTGTTTATTTCGTGTGTTTTTTTAGTTTCATTTTTTTGGTAACTTATGTAATGTTTTTAATTTTTAAATTATGTAATTTTTTTATTAATGTTATTTCTTTAATTAGTATTAATGTTTTTTTAGTTTAATAGATTTTATATAATTTTTAAATATAAAATAATAATAATAAAAATTGTGTGCCACATATCGAATAACGTCACTCTTTCACTCCCCGTTCTACTTCTCCCTTTTTTGCACCATGTCATTTTTCTGACATGTGATAATATAGTTGGCACATATTGCATAACGCCCCTTTTTAAACTTTTCCACTCCGTATATTCTAACCTATAAACAAGATGGATGACCATGGTTTTATAGCCTAGTGGTATCTTACGGGTGGGATAAGCCTTTGTGACCAATAAGTCATGGGTCCGATTCCTACAATGGGGTTTTCTCATATTTATTAGGCTTCCTCCTAAATATGTGTATAGGCATTATGCCTAATGCAAATGAATATGATATGTTAGTTTCACTGGTGATACGATAATAACTCAGTAGTCCGTGAGTGATCAAAATTTAACGTTAAAAAAATAAAAAATAAACAAGATGCATGTTGTAAGGATTCTTTTTGTTTGTATATTCTTTTTCTGAAACCCATGTCATGAAATGCAAAGATGCAGGTTGTTCAGTCCTGACTAAATGTCCATTGGTTCACCAAAAGTGTGACAGAAGCACCATTAAGCCATTCAACCAAAGATTGTTTATTTATGTGTCATGATATGAAGTTTAAGTTCCAAAATGAAATTTTGGCATAGTTATAACTTTTAGACAGGAGTAGGGAAAATTTGAAGTTTAAGTTTTTTACATTAGTAATAGGGTGGTGTTACAACAAAAACAAAGGCTTTTAAACACTTTGAGGATAAGAAGGTTTTGGGTTCAAGTCTCATAAACAAAAATAGTGTTTTCAGACTTGGACCGGACCGGCCGGTCGGACCGTTCGGGAAGGGAACCGGAGGTTGAGCCGGTCTGGGTCATGGTATTGGGCCGGAAATGCATTGAATCGGAGTTTAACCGGTGATCCGGCGGTTGGACCGAGGAACCGGCCGGTCCGACCGGTTTTTGGAAGGGTTGGACCAGTTTTTTACATATTTTTTCAGATTTAAACCTATTAATTTTTATAATATTTACGATACCTTCCGGTTCTTACGTCCGGTCAGACCATTGAACAGGTAAGAAGACCGGTTCAACGTCCGGTCCGGTTCTGAAAACATTGAACAAAAAGGAATAAAAGAAATTCGTCGTTAAAAACATATTGAAAATGAAAATTTAGCACGGTTATAACTTTTAGACAAGAGTAGGGAAAAATAAGTTAAATTTTGATAGTTTGATTAGTATTTTCATTCGTTTATTATTATATGTTTAAATATTTGAAATAATTGTTATCATCATTTATAATTTTTTTTGAACTTTCCTTATGAATTAGTACGTTCCTTGTTTGTATATTTAGTCTAACACTTGATTGAATTTAATAATTGCAAAATTGCAACGAGTTTGAATTGGCAAACGTCATTAATAGACATTTATTATAACTAAGGGGGTAAGGGATGCATGCCCATTAAGATTAGTCAAACTTTCTTCCCACCCTATCATGTTGTGTCATGTAATTTCCCTCTCAATCTTGTCTATTGCCTAAAAAACATAAGAGGTGTATGCCTAAAATGAGATTAGGCAAACTAATTTACTTTAAAAAAACATGTTATTGGTTGAGAAGTAGTGGACCCCATCTTTATCCCCTCTCCCACACTTCACCGCATGCGGCATAGTTCCCCGAAAAACCCACCCCAATCGGCAAACTTGATGATGACGGTGGATATGTCGTGCGGCATGTTGGGTTGCCGAAGGCACCCCGCACACCCTAACCAACCAATATTTCACAATAATTAAAATAGTTAACAATTTGTAATTGAAACTGCTCCATTACAAAAATATAAAATACAAAAACAATAATGGATTTTAATAATCTAAACTATTAGTCGTTGGCTTGCAACGGTCCCAACTTTAAAAATAACCAGTGGTGGTCCCACATTTTCACATATTGTAAACTAATGCACCTTTACTAATAGAACCTTAATTTCTTTTTGTCCACTTATCTCTTTCGGTTTAGTAAAGCTCCATTAGTTTACAATATATGAAAATGTGAAACCATCACTGGTTATTTTTTAAGTTGTGACCGTTGCCGACCAACAACTAATAATTAGGGTTATTAAAATTCATTATCCCAATGCAAAATATCATATTTGAGTTCAGCTATAAGCCATAACCAAACCAAACCAAACTAACAAATGCTTACTTGTATTTTTTTTTATGTTAAACCCATCTTATTCGATGTATTTGGTACACCATATTGTTACCATGCCACATCTTATATTTGTAAAGGGCATTCTTTCTAAAGGAATGTGTTTGTAAATTATACCTTCTAATAATGGAAAATATCGATTTTGTGAAAAAATAGAGAAGATTGATTTGTCATGTGATTGATTAGATGATTTGATAAAGAGGAATAAGGAATAGAGAAAAGAGGAATAAGCTATGAAATTTGCCGCTCAAAACCTAAGCGTGAGAAATATCACATTGACATGTAGCAATAAGGCTAATGGGTATGGTTGATGGATCATCCTTGAGGATGATCCGCCACGTATGCGCCACGTCATCATCCTCCCAAAATTGGTCCATCCTCCAAAACTAGAGGGCATGGTTAAGTTGGTCCTAGTCATCATCCTCCACCACTTTTTTTTTTTTTTTTTTAATCTTCCACTTTTTTTAACATTTAACAAATAAAGTAACAAAATATTTTCATTAATATTAAAACCACATTACATAAACATAAAAAAAACATAAAGTTAATAAAAAAAAACATAAAGTTAATAAAAAAAAAACCAAAGACTTAAAAAAAACATAGACTTAAATAATATTATGCTTCTTCATGATGTCGTTTTGAAGTTTTTTCAACATCGAACGTTTCGGCTCGGGTTCGTCCTCGACATTCATCATCATTATCTCCCATTCCTTGAGCCGAATTTTTTCATCGGAAATTCGGATTTTCTCATTCGACAACCGCACCTTCTCGCGTAACTTTTCTTCCTCTACACGAGCTTTTTCTTCCGCGAACCGGTCCTTCGCCTTCGTCTTTTGGGCCGTGACGTCATTGTACACTTTTAAGTGTTCCATAAACTCAACCATGTTCGGGTCCACCGTTTCCTTTTGTTTCCCCTTGGCCCGCTCCTTCTTTGATTTGTCTCGGCCCGGTGGACGCTCCGGCTCATGTACGGCGTACTCCTCTTCGTCAAAGGCGACGTCATCATTTAAGTTTAAGTTACTCCTCTTCCTTTTGTTTCCCCTTGGCCCGCTCCTTCTCCAACGCTTCTCTAAATACATCGTCGTCGCTCATGCCGCTACGACGGTCACTTGTATATAACTTATTATATTCCTCGCAAAACCTATTGATGAGCGAGTTCATTTTCCGCCACTTTGCTGAGACCGAATCGACATCTCGATACTCGCCTTGACCCATATACTCGAGAAACTTCGCCAAAACCTTTGCCCAAAACCCTTCACCCGGTTGGTTATTACCTATAAAAACAAAATATATAGAGTGTTAAGTAAATAAATAAACCTTAAAAAAAAACAAACTTTAAAAGACTTAAAAAAACCCACTGTTAAAGTAAATAAAAAAAACAAATTCTATAAAAAACAAACAAAAAACCCACTGTTAAAGTAAGTAATAAACAAAAAAACAAACAAATTCTATAAATAACAAAAAAAACAATTTCTAAAAGAATTAAAAAAAACGAAATGTGAAGTAAAAAAAAAAAAAACAAAATAAATTAAACTTATAAAAAAATACGAACCTTTAACCGGGTTGTCAGACGTGCCAATGTAGGCCTTCGCTAAGGCTTCTTCTTCGATTGGCGTCCACCTTTGCCCCTTTGCTTTGGACGGTTCATCACCCACCACTTTCTTGCCTTTGTTTCGTTTTCCTTTTCCTTTAGGCGGTTGGGTTTCGGGAACAACCTCCACATCGTCGTCGGGTTCGGATTGTTGAAAGGATTGTTGAACGGGTGGTGTCGGGTTCGGTTGGAAATTATAAGCACCCCGCATCATCATTTGTTGTAGGGCTTGATTTTGAGAAAATTGAGCGAATTGGTTTGGCGAGTGTTGGAATGATGCAAACGCATTTGATGAGTATTGCGAGAATTGGTTCGGTTCTAACGTCGGATAATATCCCGGACCCGAGAAAACATTAGGTTGGGTCGGGTTGATGGGAGTCGTCGGGTTATACGGATTGTTCGGGTTGTTCGGGTTGGTCGGGTTGTTGAAAGGATCCATGCTAAAGTATAAGGTTTATAAAAGTGGAAGAAGATTTATAAAAATTATGTGAGAGAGAGATGAGTTGTTGTGGTTAGTTTGGTGAATGAAAGTGAAAATGGAATTGAAATTTATAAATATTAATAATATTACCATTACTTTTTGAAAAAAAAAATTGATTTTTTTTTTTTTTTTGATTTAACGGTCACTTTTGGCATGGGCCCCACCATTAATGGTTCGTCGCAAACGTCTAGCTGCGGACGATCAGGACGGGACGCGGGGGGGGGGCGGCACGGTGTTTGGACCGTCGCCGTCCCAAGATGATCCGGGGACGTACCCCATGCCGACCAGCCTAATAGACTTAAGTTAATATCACCTGGCAAAAGTTGATTTTGTTTTATTATAGTTAATAGAATAGATATAATCATAGATTTAAATATATATATTCAAAAGGTGAATTTGAATTAGAGTTGAAACCATTTACTTTTTCAAAAATTTTAAATGCAATCTTATTGATAATTAAGGAAAATATTAGTTAATATATTTTCTTTTAATGTTAATGAGACTATTATGTTTTTAACATCAAATTTTAGTTCACAATTAAGGAAAGATTTAAATATATATATTCAAGACTTAATGGGCAAACTTAAAACCATACGTTGTGATCCAACCTTTGTGTTTTTCCTTCTAAACACAATAACAATAGATTAAGATATTCACATGTGGCAATAAGTGGTTTAAAAGATTGCCAAATGGCTATGGATTGTTTTGTTTTATTATAATGTATAGATTAACAGATAATCCTCTAGTGATTTTTATCTCTGTTGTCAAGACTCACCCAGGCGCACGCCTAGACCCACTTTTCAGGCCCAGCCAACCTTATCGCTTTGCTTCAAAAGCCCCATTTTCAAGCCCTCAGACGCATTTTCATGCCAAAATCTAACGAAATTCCGGTCAAAAATCGTTTGAACATGTTTAACATGTTTGAAACAATTATAAGAACCCTAAACAGGCCTGGAAACAACCTAAACTAGCTCTAAGGAAGCCTAAAATATCTCTAAAATCCTTAAAACTGTATTTTTATACTTAACAACTCGCCTAAAAAAGTCCTCTCTTTTTAAACGCCTTGCATTGAGGTACAAGGCTCACCTTTTGCGCCTTGAATGTTCCTTGCGCCTTTGACAACTGTGATTTTTATTAGCAAAACTAATTAACTTGTTTCCGATATCGGATCTAGGAGTTTTCGCTAGTGGGATAAAATATGAGCCGTCTTAAAATGAGTCGAGTAAAAGAAAACAAAAAAAATATGATAAAACTTATCTCTTTTATACATCACAAATTACTAATACGTTTATATCGCAAAAAGTTAAATTTTCATTACTTCTATCATAGTATAGTATTAGAAGTTCAACATTTCATCTACTTTTCTTCCGTATTTAGTTTTAATTTAATCTACTTTTCTTCCGTATTTAGTTTTCAAAATAGGTAGTTGAAGTGTTCATTCAAACTTAACTAAATTGAGTGGTATAGAAATAAACTCCAAATGTATATGATAATTATACCTAAAGTTAAAGTCAAATTAAAACTTGTTTAAAATAAAAAAGTTAGGAAAATACAAATGTGAAAAAAGTTAACATTGTGGATGTCATCATGGAAATATGTCTTGAACTTTTGTCGTAGTCCCACACGCAAACATGGCTAATTTTGTAACTATAAAAAAGGGGAAAATATCCCAAAACCAGACAATCATGTCTCAACTCGGTCTTAAACTATCAAAAATTATATTTTTATGAAAGTCAGACTAAAAATATGAGGTGTCTTGAGGGTTAGCTAAACCTTTTTTTTGTTAAGCCAAAACGGAATTTAAATCAGGAATCTTTCATAAAAAACAACATTTTTTACTTAAGATTCTAATACATAGAAAGAAATACGATGACATGCATGTTTTGTATACGATTTACAAAAGACATATAATCACACATATTAGGGTTGGAATGAGTTTTAGTAAAAACCATTCAAATTATTCTAGTTCTTTGCTCATGTTATTAGAACTGAAAAAATAAATGACGCTAAACCCTAAAGATACTATACTATAATATATTTTAAATTGTAAGTTTGCTTTGTGAGAGCAAGTTACTATAGTTATTTATTAAAGGTTGCCAAGCACTGAATACAACCATCGTATGCTTATGTTCAAATCACATGTAGGTTTCATAATGTCAAGTGGCTACCTCAGGCAACCTATTCAGGTCTCCATCTTCATCGCTTTCTCTCTCTAAATTTTTGGCGTTTAATCGCCCATCTATGTCATGTGGCAACGGTTTCAATCCCTTTTTGTCATTTTCCGACACAATTCATCAGTTGTTGTGATCAGGAAAAGGTTGTGTTGTGTAATTTCACCGAGAATTGATTTTATTCATATGTTGTGACTTTATTGACGCGTGTTTGAATTCGGATGACTACTAATAACTTGAATTTTAGGTTCATAGTGGAAGTGTTACAAAAGTTGTGTGGTTCCTCCGGAGTATGGTAATGCGTTCTGATGGAAGTTTGTCAAGAGATATCAGAAGCTATGGATATGTTGAAAGTTTTTTATGGCGGATTTTGATATAATAAATCCGGAATACATTATTGTTTCTGATTGTTTTACAGACCATGTTGGTGGTCATGTTGTATCCAATGGCTCTTTATACTGTTATATCCACTAGAATGGTTCACTAATTGGCTTTGTATATGTATACATGAATTGTTAATGGCTTTATATTTTAGTTTTTAACAACCTACGGTTGATGTGTGTTTATACCGAATGAAACCAACATCAGATTGGATATTTCAAATTACAACAATCTATCAAACAATAGGGTGACAGATATGTAGAAAACCCCTAAAATATACACAACAATTCATGAAGTAAAAACATAATATAACCTAAGTCTAACATAAGTCTAACATAATGATGGATTGACATAAGAAAAATCCGAATGAAGAATCCTTCCACACACCACACCACAACACAGCACATAATCGCCGATAAGAGATAGAGAAAATTCAGTCTCAAAACTTGAGTGTTAGGGATTGTGATAAGAATTGTGATATGAATAAATGTTGTAATGGAAAAGGCCGTCTTATTTATGGAAAGAGATGAACCAGGCCCGAGCTTATCACTTTTATAAATACAATTAAGTGTTTCATATTTCACGAAGAAAGAATGTGGTTGTGGTATGTTGTGTAAGTTTTGATCCAGGTGTAGGTCACGGGTTCGACTCCCGCCTCCACCCAACCCCGTTTCTTTTAATTTATAATTAGTTTCAATTATTTGCACTCTAACCCCTGCACTTTAATGACTATGTTAACCTGATTTATAATTAATAGACTAACCTAGTTAGTTATTTCTTAGAATATTTGATATCTTAAATAACATTAATTAGTCCTAACACTAATACATGATGTTAAAACGTCCTTGTTCGTCTTTAAACTTCCTAATTTTATAGATTTGTATATCACCATTAAACTTGTAAAGATATCAAAATTCCTTTATAACAAATCCGTACACTATAACGACCCTCGCAGCCTCCAAATGATTTCTCCACCTCCAATACGCAAACCCTAGCCTCCAACTCATGCAAACAACCTCTACAACTCGCGAATTTAAGCAAGAACGATTCTAGGGCTTGTAACTTCAAGTTCTCATATATCCTTTAATTCTCAGTCAATAGAGGTAATTCTTAAGCCTATTTCGCATAATTTTTCAAGATCTACAAAACTCCTCTATCAATTTATGTGATACAGGTCATCCAAGATCCGTTCATAATTTTAGTATTCTTAGTTTAATCAGATTTGGGGCTTTTGGTATAGATGTTTACTGTTCATAATCATAATAGAATAACACATGTATTTTTTGAGAAATTTTGGTCATGTAATTAAGTTTTTAATATTTTAATCATATTATAATCATATAAAACTATTTTAAAATATGTTAATTATTAATAATAAACTTTATAAATATTGCTTGTATTTTACTAGAAAATATAAATTACAAATTTAGCTTATTAAAATTCTAAATATATTCAATTAATGTTTTCACAATAAAAAATAACCGATTTTGTTATTATCTATACTATTATAAAAAGGAGAAGTGATGGACGAGAATGTAATTTTACTTTGTGTACAACTTTTCAAGCAATATGTACAAAGAAATTTAAGGTATTTCAGAGGGGTAGAATAGTAAATAACTTAAATTTTAAGACACCTGAGGGGTTAAATTAGTAAATTTATCCGATTCCTTCAGTTAAAAAGCTAAATTTGACTTCCAGCTTTGCCCTGAGACCCTTCCTCTACCCTCAACGCTCTCAACCTACCGGCGCTTGATTTCTTTCTTTAATTGTTGATTCCTTCGGTTACTAGAATAAAATACTTCGGTTATGGGTTTTCTTTTTCTTGATTGAAATCCCCTGCATTAATACAGATTCGTATTTCATGGGATCCTTTCAGTTTATAAATTGTTAACCCCAAATCGGCCTTTCGCAATTGAACCGTCGGAGAAAGAGGAGTAAATAGGGAAGAACAAATCCACAACACTGATGGTGACAGATCCGCCGGTAACAAACGTGACAACAAAGTACAGTCGTCAGAAAAGGCGTCGCCGGTGAACGGAAAGTGAAAAGATGTCCGTCGATGGCGAGCTCCTGTCGGAGGATCTTATGGCGATGTGAGTAATTTCTTTATATTATAATAGTTGTAATACTATTGTTATAAGTTGTAACTTTGTTTGATTTTTGTTTGAATTCACCATCTCAGATTCATGATTACAAGTAGTGGTAGTTCTATTAACCACTCCTTTTTTCTACTTATTTAACTAATGAGATCGTTGATTAGGGTTTTTGTTGGTGATGAACAACTTATTGGCTTGCTGTCGTGACGTTCGAGCGACCTTTCAAATTCAGGTCATTCTAAATAATCAGGTAACCCTTTTGATTTTGTGGTTTATGATGTTAGCATCTAAGATACAAGAGGACTGGGGCGAACAAGGTAACTTTTTGACACAGATCTTTAGAATGGTTTATGTTTTTGTGACAAGCAGTGACATCTAAATGCGATTCCGGTGACCGTAGGTGGATTCAGCATATTAGATTAGTGGTGGTGATAGTGGTGTGTAAATGATATTGTCAGAAACTGATGATGTTGCAAATGATTGGATTAGCGGCGGATTGGTAGGTAATTTTTCCATTCAAACTATTGATTGGAACTACATGTGTTTCACATTAATGAATGACATATTCAATTAGGGTTTGTGGTGCTATTAAGTATTAAAGTAGGGGTTTTTTGTGTTGGATTGGTTATTAAGGACATTGGTGATTTGTAAGAAATTTGTTATTGAGATCTGAATTTTGAAATATGTTAAGGCTTTTTCTTATTTTTTTTGTTGCAATCAGAGGTTCTAGAGAAGGCGAAGACGTAGAATGATGTCCTGAAGGAGCTTTTTCAGTCAACTCGGGGAATATTATTGGTAAATTTGTTATTGAGATCTGAACTTTGAAATATGTTAAGGCTTATTCTTATATTTTTGTTGCAATTAGAGGTTTTAGAGAAGGCGAAGACGTAGATTGATGTACTGATAGAGCTTTTTCAGTCAACTCGGAGAATATTACAGGTAACTAGGTAACTGAAACAGTTTTGAGATGTATTTCACTTATTAATTTGCATTGCTTTTTTTTTTCAGGAATATTTACTCTGTTTACTGATAGGTATCATGGTGACAGGAAGACTGAGGCACAACAGGTGGAAAGAACAAGACAGAGGATGGTAAGCCCGAAAAGGTTACATTAATAACCGAGATGTGGCTTGAAGGCTCGAGAGTTTTGTATCAGACAAAGGTCAAAGAACGAAACAGAGCAGTGCTGGCTGGATTCGCGGACCTCAATCAGCTAAGATCTTCATCTCTCTGAGTTTTTGTGAAGCCGGGTAAGAAGTTTAATAGATGCTTAAAAATCTTGTGAATGTATTATTATATTGAACATATGTTATCTATAATCATGTTGCATTCAGTTGATTTGGGTCATATGTTTCCTAAACGGGTCAAATTATAAAGAGGGACGAGTTAAACAAACAGGTCATCTGGTAAACAAGTTGGAAGTAAAAGGTCTTTGTATATAACCTTCTAAAATAAATTATTACATATTCAAGTAATTTAATTGTTATTGTTGCAATATTTTTTTGTAATGATAATTAGATCCGCTTAACGAGCGAGCCAAGCTAGCTTCAGCTCGGGCTTGAAGTTAAATGAGTCAGCTCGGCTCGGCTTGTTTATCTTATATGAGCTGAAATTATATGCTTGAGCCAACTCATTTATCTTTTTTCAATTTTAAAGTAGGCAAGAAGGTGTTTTGAGTCGATTGGCTCATCTTGACCCGATCTAACTGGTTTAAACCCGAACATGTCTTCACTTCGAACCCCATCTTACCTAGAGGAGGTGTATGAACCGGGTTTTCTTTCCAAATCGGCTCCAGTTTGCGTCAACGAAAGTGAAAATTGGTTTTTGCTCAAATTGGTTTCCAAGTGGAGAAGGATCGGTTCTAAACCAGTTCCATTTTATACTTGTTCGGTTTTAATCGCTTCCAAGCTGGTTTCAACGGGGTTCCCAAATCGGTTACAAACCGGTTGTTCGGTTCAGTTCCTAACCGGTTCTTGGTTCTTGTCAAGCCGGTTCAGGTTCTTTTATACCTCTAATCATACAACCTATGAACCTTGAAGCATCTAAGAATGCGTAATTTCATCTGTTGAGGCTAAAACAGGTTGGGTAAAAACAGTTTTATCAAATACAGTAAAACTGAATTTTTAAGCTCTACTAATCAGGACCCAAAACTTATATGGGTTTTATTATTGGCAGAGAAAGATGTTAAAAGATGGCATCGGACGGTAATCTACAAGTTCTTAATGCACTCGACGATGCAAAAAACCAATGGTGTCACTTCACCGCAATCGTGATTGCTGGAATGGGTTTTTTCACCGATGCTTATGACCTTTTTTCATATCTTTGTTTACCAAGATGCTTGGCCGGATTGACTAACACCAGCCAATCTCCGAAGCCGGGAAGTCTACGTCTGAACGTGTCTGCAGCTGTAAATGGTGTCGCTCTTGTTGGAACCAAAGCCTCAACCAAAACTTTCTATAATTTCCAGTTTTGTTTTATCTGCAGTGGGAGTTTAGGTTCTCTTAACCAGGTAATTCTTAAAGTTTTTTTTTTTATTTATCTAATTAGTTAAAAGTTTTTGGCTTTTTAATCGTTTACATTCTTATTTATAGGAATCTTACTTTTTTTATTTATTTATTTATTTTTTAACTGGTGGGATTATGCTTTCCTACTTTCTAGGACTTTTTGTTCATTAGAGAGCACTTGCAATTTCAGGTAAACCTTAACATTATAGAAGCTACATCTTGGTTTTAAAAAGCGAGAGGCACACATAAGTCTTTGAGGGATATTTTTAGAGATGGAGATGAGGAAGAGGATGAGGTTGGTGAATGAAAGGCGGGTTTTGTTCAAATGACTGTTTTGGAGATATATAATGAGGAGATCTATGATTTGTTGTCAACTAATAGTGGTAATGGTGGATTCAGTATTGGTTGGTCTAAAGCCAATGCTTCCAAGGTATAAAAATTTTCTTCTTTTTTTACTACTAAAAATGAATTGGATGTTTCAACCAGTAGATCTGTTGATGCGTACATGTATCCATATTTGTGTAGGTTGCTTTGATTTTATTGTTTTTTTTTTAATTCAGCTTGTTGTTATTGGAATTTTATGAGGTGGTAGACAGAAAACGTCCCCTGCAAAACATTTTTGTTCAAGTCTGAGCTTAGATTCTTTCGCATACTCTTGGAATACAATATAGAAAATTGATTTTTAGAATTCAACCTCACCCATTTTTCCTTTTGACATAGAATAGTTAGTTCTCTTAGTTACTCTTTATCAATTACCTTATTTTTACTGTGGTATCTATGGTCGCTTGTTGCTGGGCCGACTTTATTCACACATCGGATGGATTAGGATAAAGATTCAAACAAGTTGGTTATAAGTCTTTGATGTTTGAATTTTGAATAGTTATTTCTCGTGAGTCATAGTAGGAATAATAATTAGAGTGGTCCTATAAATAACCAAGTTACGGGTTGGTCATTGTATGTGGTTTTCTTTTAAGTTTGTTATTTTGTGATTCTGGTTTACCAATACTTTACCTTTGTAAATTGTAGGTTAAGCCGGAAGTTACGGGGAAGAAGGCTAAGAATGCCACTTTTATCTCAGGAACCGAGGCAGGAAAAATATCAAAAGAGATTCAAAAGGTCGAGAAGCGTAGAATTATCAAGAGCACATCTTGCAATGAAAGAAGCTCCAGGAGTCACTGCATGGTTTCTTTGAATCTCTTGTTGCTTTTAAAGTTTTAATTATGAAAAATGGCTTGAATAAAATTTGTGTGCAGCTAATTCTTGACGTTCCACTTGTCGGATTCGTTCGAAGATGACAAGTCAAAGATTCTTATGATATTATGTGCAAGCCCGGATCCAAAGGAAACGCATAAGACAATATCGACATTGGAATACGGTGCAAAAGCCAAATGCATCGTGCGTGGGCCTCATACGCCAATCAAGGGAGACGATTCGTCTTCGTCAGATGTGATGTTGGGTTCGAGAATCGCGACTACTTAGGTGAGTTCGGTCAGATTTTACGGTAACATTACTGGTTTACGGTAACACAACGGTTTCATAAAATGGATAATGTCGGACTTAATTAAAAAACTGTCTATGGTAACATTACTGGTCCAGTTGAGCGTTCTTGAGCTGCTTACATTAGTGCGAACCAAGTCGGCCACTTAGGTGAGTCTGGTCAGATTTTAAGAACAATTCATTCTTTTGAAAAAGGTAATATTACCATTTTTTCCCTCCACTCCTTTCTAACAGAAGTACATTACCGTTGCATATTGTGGTATATACATATGTTGCCTTATGGATGCCTCCAAGTTGATTTTGTTTATATATTGTGGTTAATTATTATTTTTGTTTGTTGTTAGTTCAGCTGATTGGTCAAGGGTTAATGTCCTTTTTGATAAAAGTTATCATCATTTGCTTTAGACGAAGGAAGAGAAGGTTCAAAATTTGTATCTTATCAAGTTTTATCTAAGTTTCATGGTAGAGATAGAATGGACGTATATCATTGAAGTATATTATTTGAGAACGGGATTGGATCGAAGTATATGGACAAGTACAAATTTATGCTCCCTAATATCATTTATGATGATAACGTTGTAAATAAACCTACTTTCGATGTTTTGATGAAAATTTGTTATGGTTTAATAAATCTAACTCTTTATATTGAGCTTGTAGATTTTCTTTTCATGCTTGTGACCTTATAGGTTCTTCGTCTATTTTTTATTTAATGGAAAAAAATGTTAGAAATCCGGAATAGGTTGTGGTTCGTAATAGACGTCATAAATGAATCTGATATCAGTTGGGACACCCGCCGCAACGCGCGGGCATTCCCACTAGTTTGTAAAAGTAACTCGTCGGGAAAGCTCCAAAACCTCCAAGTGATGTTGATCATTAACCTAATATATTCAATTAATGTTTTCACAATAAAAAATAACCAATTTTATTATTATTTGTAAAAGTATCTCATCGCCTTCCAAGTGATGTTGATCATTAAACTCATCTGGGTTATCCAAGATCTAGGAAACCATAGTAACACAAAACATGTACCATACAAATAAAACTAATCGGTTAAATTAATTATTTTATTAATTTATAAAAAATCCCCAAATTTTAGATTTAGTTTTGGTTATATTTTTATTTGTGTTTTATTACTTTGTATTTTATATTTTATATTTTATATTTTAGGGTAGTTTAAGTTTTTCACTTCCACTTGTGCGCTTGTTTCAAGGAATCACAAAACGCAACGCGTTAGTAGATTATCCTGGTTCCCTTTTTTTATAATTTAAATGCTTTGGGGTGTATTATGTGTTATTTATCGTATTGATTCATTTACTTCAAGTATTTTATTTATCAATACATGCAAAGTTCAATGTGTAATTATGTGGTAGTTGTAATTAGTTTATTGTTTGTATCACTAACCATGATCACTAATCAGTAACACTAATTATTAATCACATGGATCCATAGGCTGACTAGGTTCCCCACAACCATGGGTTGTAGTCTAATATCGCCACAAAATTTAGATTCACACGTCGATGGGCTTGAGTCTCATATTAACCACATTATCATATTTATCGCATTTACCGTAGTTTCACATCATCATCATCATGCTTGTTGTTTGGTTGTGATTTATTTAATTATTTATTTTTATCATTTAATTACCGTTGAATCACATGCTAACACTTTTAAACAAGTAAACAAAGATAATTTTATTTAGGGATATTAGCATCTAATAATCTCTACTAGACGTCATTGGCCATTGGCAGTCCCACCTTTTTTTTATTCCCCCTGACAGTCCCACATTTCTACTATTTTTCGTCCACCGGTCCTCAGTTAAAAAACCTTAACGGAGTTAAGTTTTTTTTTCCCGAATTACAAACTAACGTTTTATGGCTTTTGATCAGAACGAGTATACGAGTCGGTTTATGTAAAACTTACCTTGAAATTGTGCTTCAAATGACGAAAATGATGCTTCAATTAGGGTGTTTAAACTTCCGATTAACAAAAATCAAGTCGTTTGGAGCACCGTTTCGAGGTAAGTTTTCTGTCATTCGAATCGTATCCTCGTTCTGATCAAAATCCCTAAAATGCTGGTTTGTAATTCAGAAAAAACTTAACTCAGTTAAGTTTTTTTAATTGAGGACCGGTGGAGGAAAAATAGTTGAAATATGGGACTGTCAGAGGGAATAAAAAAAAGGTGGGACTGCTAACGGCCAATGACGTATTGTAGGGATTATTAGAGGCCAATATCCCTTTTATTTAAACAATATATTTACTCACCAACTTATGTTGACCCAAAATATTTTTACACATGGTACAGGTGAAAATGTTTGAAGTTTGAGGACGAGGACATATAGGGACGTGCCTTAGATAATAAACCGGATTTTGATTATGATATGTTTTGTTTCATTTAGATTAATTGGATATTTATTTGGTTTAATTTGATTATGAATAATATTAAATCTTTAATTAGTTGTCATTAACCCAAAGATATTGGAAGAAACTAAGTGTCCATCTTCATCAAATAAACTATCGAAAGTTGGTAAACGGAACATAAAATTGCTTTTCCAAAAGGCATTAAGCTAAAGATTATTTGATGAAACTAAGTGTGCATCTTCATCGAATAAGTTATCAAAGTTGGTAAATGGAACAGAGGTCAAGCTCTATATATAAATCCGGAAGCACCATCCAAAAAATTTAATCACCAACAAAGCATTAATCCAATAAATTGTACCATAACTATAAGATTTCGCACAAAAAAGAAACACTTAATCGTTTAGATCTCGGATTAAGCTTTCCTTTCATCTTCATCGAATAAGATGTCGTAAATTGCTATAGAGAACTGAAACTATAGTTAGTTCAAAGAGGTACAAACAACACACCCCCCCCCCCCCCCCCCCACATAAAACGTCTCCAGCAAAAATAAAACACAACAAACGGAAAATAGCCAAAGAACAAATCGCCCCAAAAAGGAACCAGGTCATGCTTTTTTAACATTAAATGTTACAAATTTGACATGCAATCACATAACCAGGTTCAAAACGGTTCGAATACACAACAAAAACAATATCCAAAACCTAATCGTTCTGTTTTAAAAAAAAACTAAGCATTATATTACTTGTTGAAGGTAAGAGAGTATCGGAAATTACAAGTAAAGTAGAGTTAGGCAATGGACGGCGACTGGAACCACCACAGACGGCAATGGAATCACGCGGTCGGATGGTGAGGCGGTGGGGTCAAACTTATTCCGAGTTAACACACCACAACGCGCTTGTGTGGTTAAACATTTTACGTCTACTTTTTATTTGGTTAATTGTCTCGCCGCAAAGCGCGGGTCACAGATACTACTTTTTGAATACTTTGTAAGTGTAAGTTTTCAAGTTTATTGTAGAACCATGATTCATGTTTTTTTTCTATTGGCCTATTCATGCCGTACACACCGGCCCACGAATGGCGTGGAGGGCGGCGTGGGGTTGGAGGCAGGGTAATTTCCACCAGCGTGGAGGCGTTTGATGTGGTGATGTGGTATGGTGTGGGTTATAGTTGTTGCCCCCAACGGTTAAATTTAAACAAATAATATTTACTTAAAAAAAACATATCCTATATAATCAAACCAATTCTACCATTTTACCATACAAAAACTCTCATGTTATCTCATTTTCTCAACTTTCATCTTATTTTCTATTCAAAAATTTAGATAAAATGGGAGCGATTCCATGGGCCGAAGAAGAGGGCATCGTGTTTGTGAATCTTGGGTTGAAGCGCTTACCCACTATATGCTCTGTGATCGCTAGGGTGCGTTTTGGGAACGTATTTTTCAACAATTATGTATTCATAGGGGTGACACCACCTGGACCGTGGATGCACTTTCTTCGCGTTTCAGGTCTATTCGTTTGGATAGTTTAAGATTTGAGACGGTGCATAATGCTGTGCAAAATGACGGTGGTGATCTTTCGGAAGACGACGTCATACAAGTCGCCCCGTCGACTACAGGCACCAATATAACCATGACTTCAAACACGTTTCGCCGTGACAGATAATTGAATTTTTTATGTTATTATGTTTAGGTTTAACGTTTAATTATAATTATGTAATGTTTTTTTTGTTTATTTCGTGTGTTTTTTTAGTTTCATTTTTTATAACTTATGTAATGTTTTTATTTTTTAAAGGGATATTGGCCTCTAATAATCTCAACTAAACGTTATTGGTCATTTGCAGTCCCCTATTTTTTATTCCCCCTGGTAGTCCCACCTTTCAATTATTTTCGTCCACCGGTCCTCAGTTAAAAAACTTAACGGAGTTAAGTTTTTTTCTGAATTACAAACTGGCGTTTTAGGGTTTTTGATCAGAAAGAGGATACGGGTCTATTGATATAAAACTTACCTCGAAACGGTGCTCCAAACGACTTGAGTTTTGTGAATTGGAAGTTTAAACACCCGAATTGAAGCATCGTTTTCGTCGTTTGGAGCACAATTTCAAGGTAAGTTTTACATCATTCGACTCATATCCTGTTCAAATCAAAAGCTCTAAAATGTCAGTTTATAATTCGGAAAAAACTTAACTCCGTTAAGTTTTTTAACTGAGGACCGGTGGAGGAAATATATTTTGAAAGGTCGGACTGTCAGGGGGAATAAAAAAAAGGTGGGACTGCCAATGGTGTCTAGTAAAGATTATTAGAGGCCAATATCCATTTTTTAAATTATCTATTTTTTATTAATGTTATTTCTTTACTTAGTATTAATGTTTTTTTTTCATTTAATAGATTTTATATAATTTATAAATATAAAATAATAATAATAAAAAGTGTGTCACGTGTCAAGGTCACCCTTTCACGCCCCGTCCTACTTCTCCCTTTTTGCACCATGCGATTTTTCTGACATGTGATGATGTAGTTGCCACATATTGCCCCTTTTTAAACCTTTCCACTCCGTATATTCTAACTTATAAACAAGATGCATGACCTATGGCTTTATCTCCTAGTGGCATCTTACGGTTGCGATAAGCCTTTAGGGCTAATAGGTCCTTAGTTCGATTCCCATAATGGAGTTATTCATATTTATTGGGTTTCCTCCTAAATATGTGTATAGGTATTGTGCCTAGTGGAGATGAATATGATAGGGTGGTTCCGCTGGTAGCACGATTATACCACAGTAATCCGTAAGTGATCCAAATTTACTGTTAAAAAAATAAAAAAATAAACAAGATGCATGTTGTGAGGATTCTTTTTGTTTGTATATTCTTTTTTTGAAACCAATGTCATGAAATGCAAAGATGCAGGTTGATCAGTGCTGACTAAATGTCAATTGGTTCACAAAAAAGTGACAGAAGGACCATTAAGCCATTCAACCAAAGATTGTTTATTCATGTGTAGCATCATTTGAAGTTTAAGTTCCAAAATGAAAATTTAGCATAGTTATAACTTTTTTGAAAAAAAAATACACGCTAGAAAACGCCCATGGGGGTGGGGATGGGGCATGATTGGACGTGTTTAGGGTTTTTTTTTTGAAAAAATCACGCCCACTACACATGGTCTTAGACAAGAGTAGGTAAAAAATAAGTTAAATTTTGATAGTTTGATTAATATTTTCATTCGTTTCTGATTATATATTGTTTAAGTATTGGAAATAATTGTCACAATCATTTATAATTTTTTTAAACTTTTTTATGAATTAGTACGTTCCTTGTTTGTATATTTAGGCCAACACTTGATTGAATTTACTAATTGCAAATTTGCAACGAGTTTGAATTGGCAAAAGTCATTAATAGACGGTTATTATAACTAGCCAACCAATATTTCACAATAATTAGAATTCTATATCTTACATTTACAAAGAGGGTTAACAGTAACTATTTTTTATTATTAATTTGAAAAGGTTGAGCTATATCTTACATTTACAAAGAGGGTTAACAGTAACTATTTTTTATTATTAATTTGAAAAGGTTGAGCCAATAAAGGGCTGCCACATGTATTGCACTAACAATTTTTTTATTTTCTTTTTGCTTTTTTCACACCATAACATGTTTTTTTTTTTTGAACGACATCAATCTATATGTATATATAGAAGCCAGTAAGAAACTGGAAAGACATACAACGGAATCGGAAATAAAAACAATTACAACATCATACTGATATCGAAATCAATCCAATTATTCCAACCCAAAGAGATTTTTTTCGCTCTATTTTTCATCCAAGTAAATGAGTCCTCCTTTATCAACTCGACGATTTTATGAACCGGAATCATGATGTCGTTGAACTCTTTGTCATTGCGAGCTAACCATATCCTCCACATTGCAGCAAAGGCTATTAGTTGCACCGTTTTTTTCCATGTCTTCGACCCAACCTGAGATGTAACATGCTGGAGCATATGATGGACCGAGTCCCCTTGACAGTCGACCGGAATCTTTATCCATCTTAAAACGTTCCACCACACCGCCTTGGCCCATAAACAAGACACGAAAACATGATCGCTCGACTCTTCTTGAAGCCCGCACCTGCTGCAAAGTTTATTATTGATTTGGATCCCGCGTTTGACGAGGCTAACCTTGTCCGCAACCCTTCCTAACTCAGCCCGCCAAACAAGATAATTCACCTTCAGCGGCGACCAAGAGTTCCATTTGAAAATCCCGGTATCGCTCGGAACCGAAGCCCTTGTCAAAATCTCTTGTCTGATGCTTTTTGTAGAAAAATACTCCCCACTTTCATTCTCCCATTTCCACACATCTTTCCCACCATTTATGCTAACTTGCTGAAGAAGGCGCATCAGCTCCCCAATCTCCCTCCACTCGATCGCAGAACTCGGGTTCCTGGCCCAGGTCCACTTCCACTGTAAAACACTGCCCAATTTTTCGTAGCATGAGGAAATAAGATCCTCTTTTTTGGTTGCCAGTCTGAAAATGTTAGGGAATAAATGTTTCAAGGGGCCTTGACCCGTCCAGTTCTCATGCCAAAAAAGAGTACCTCTGCCGTCGCCAACCTGAACTTTTAACTTTTCCTTGACCGTGATACCCTTTTTGCCCAGACTCCCGTCCGTCTCTGCTATGTTTTTCCACCACCCCGGGATCGATCTTTTAACCGGAACAAGTTTATTGCCATTAAACGGCCCATGGACAGCCAAAATAACCCGAGCCCATAGTTGTGTCGGGTTATCACGAATTCTCCACCACCATTTAGAAAGCATAGCAAGGTTAAAATCATCCAACCCGCCTATTCCGAGACCTCCCTGATTTTTTGCCCTTATCAGCTTCCCCCAACGAATCCACGCCATTTTTTTCCTATTCCCAACTTGCCCCCACACGAACGACCTTCTCAGCCCTTCTAAGATTTTTATCACCGCTTGAGGGGCCCGAAATACCCCCAAAAAATAGGACGGGAGGCTGCCCAAGACTGTCTTTGCAAGCGTAATCCGACCCGCAAGAGAAAGGGTTTTCGCTTTCCAAGCGTTTAGTTTATTACGGAACTTTTTAATCACTGGTTGCCATGAGTTTATACGCGTCATATTTGCTCCTATAGGGAGGCCAAGATAAACAAAAGGAAAGGAGCCGACCCCGCACTTCAGAATCTCAGCTGCCTCAATGATTTGACCCTCTTCTACCCCTACCCCCATGATTTTACTTTTCTGGCGGTTCACGTTCAGCCCCGAAATCAGGCTGAAGCACCTCATAAATCTGCTTAAATTCAGCAAGTTTTGCTTCGACCACTCACAAACGAAAATTACATCGTCCGCGTAGCTGAGATGTGTTAGCACTGGCCCATTGTTGGGCAGTTTAGCGCCTGAGATCAGCCCCGTTTCCACAGCCCGTTTCATAAGCATGTCGAGGACTTCCATTGCCGAAATAAATAAAGATGGGGAAAGCGGGTCCCCTTGCCTTAAACCCCTTTTGAAATTGAACTCGTTCGTAGGAGAGCCATTTACTAACACCGAGCCCCTCCCAGATTTTAGACACCCAGCTATCCAGTTAACCCAAATACTCGGGAACCCCATACAATCCAGCACTTTTAGGAGGAACCTCCAGTTTAGAGTGTCGTATGCCTTAGCAAAGTCAACTTTAAAAATCAAAAGACGCTTCTTCACCTTTTTTCGCCCAACTCACTACCTCACTTACCACCAACGGTCCATCTAGGATGTTTCTATCACCAACGAAGGCTGATTGAGTCGGGGATATTAAGTCACCAAGTACTGGCTTCAAGCGGGATGCTAAGACTTTAGCTATGATCTTGTAAAGGGACCCAATTAATGATATTGGCCTGAAGTCCATCAGCCCTTGTGGGTCTCCTACTTTTGGTATGAGGGCAATAAACGAGGCGTTACATCCCACTTGGAGATTTCCACCGCTATGGAAATCTGCCAGAAGCGACATAATGTTAGGTTTTAGTTTTTCCCAGAAGCGTTTAAAGAATTTGATGGTAAAACCATCTGGCCCAGGAGCTTTGCTCCCATCGCAACTCCAAATGGCAGCACGTACTTCGATTTCAGAAAACGGAGCGATAAGACCTGCAGCTTTGTTCGTTGATAGTTTCCTAAGACCCGAGTTAATAAAAGAAGGTCGCCTCCTTATCGGTTCAGCAAATTGTTTCTTGAATGCCCTCTTAAGTGCGTCTTTCAACTGATTAGGCTCAGATATCCATTCACCTTCAAATTGCAACCCGTTTACACGGTTTCTCCCTTTGTTACAGTTTATTACCGCGTGGAAATAGGATGAATTTTCGTCTCCGTCACGAATCCACTTCACCCGTGCCTTTTGCTGCAAATCTTTGGCTTTTCTAAGATGGAAAGACTTCAATTGCACCCTTAGAGCTGCCCTACGGTCTCTTTCATGAACCCTCAACGAGCGAGTTTCGGCCACCTTCTCTAACTCTTCGATGCCAAGTTCACAAGTTTTCAATTGACACATCTCTTTTTCCATCTCCTTCGCACGCCACTCTTTTATGGATATTTTAAGCCTTTTTAAAAGAGCCGCGAAACCTTTTATGCCCCCAACTGGATCCGAAACCCCCAGCGCCTCGTCTACACATCCTTCTATTCCTTCAACCCCCAGCCAAGAATTATAAAATTTAAACGGAGGTGCCCCAAAATCCAAACTATCGCACCTTAACAGGACCGGGCAGTGATCAGAAAGCCCACGAGGCAAGGCCAATAGCGACGCACACGGCCACTTTGTCATAAAATCAATGTTCACAAAAATTCGATCCAGTTTACTTAATTTTTTTCCGTTTTCGGACATGTAGGTGAACTTTTTTCCCTGCATATGATACTCTAAAAAACCCGCTTCCCCGATGAAATTGTTAAACTGAGCCGCCCTACTACTGTCAAAAAAGGAGTTCATTCTTTCGTCTTCGTGTCGGACATCGTTATAGTCGCCCATGGCGACCCATAATCCAGGGAAGTCATGAATCAGACCCAAAACAACACTCCACACCTCCCTTCTCATTACAACATTATTTGGGGCATATATGTTGAGGACATTTAGCAGCTCCCCAGATTTCACCAAATGCCCAGTAAGAAGAATAAAAAACTGACCTTTAACTACCGAGCTTTTGACGAAAGTATTCGGGTCCCAGAGAGACAACAACCCACCGGATCTACCATTTGAGTCCACAATCTCCATCTCCACTGGGGTTTGACCCCAAAAGTTAGAGCAAAATTGCCTAGATAACCCGCTCATCTGAGTTTCTTGAAGGGCGAGAAAATCCACCTTTTTATCGCGTTTGATCTCCCTAACCCATGTCGGCTTATCCAGCCCGCCGGCCCCCTTCAAATTTAAGGTCATAAAATTCATGGGGAAACGATTGTCGCCCTTTCACCCCTAACCATGTTGAGCACATGGTTACCAAAACCCTCCAAGTCAACTCCCACAGCCTCTCCAAATCGAACTGTTTCCACTGCTTCCTCTATCACACAGGGTCCCCGAAGTTCATACGTCTCTCGCTGGGCAGGATCCTGGACACCTCCCATGTTTTCCTCATACCTGTTCACCGAATCTTGTTCCGTGTGAGCTGCGTTCCCGTCAACAGACATAGCAGGAGCTCCTGATTCACCATGAATAATCTCTTTATCGCTTCTGTTTATACTCCCCTGTTTCTTCTTCTTTTTTCTCCGAGTGGTCACTTTAGAAGTATCTCGTATGATGTCTTCAAGCCCAAAAGGGTCTTCTGGATCCTTGTTCAGGTCCAAAGATCCCTCTACAGGCCTCCTTTCCAAAATTGGGCTTAAAAAAGGCCCATTATTTGTTATTATCGGCCCATCTCCCAAACCCTTTTCAGAAGCAACATGTGGGTCCTTCTGCCTACCAGCATCATTCTTGAGACCTGCACCATTATCCTCCTGCCCTTCATTGACAGTCACCTTTTTCCCCCCAGCCGCCTGCGAATCATGATGAAGGCCATGCATGTTCCCAGACAACAACTGTTCCTGCCCTTCATTGACAGTCACCTTTTCCCCCCCAGCCGCCTGCGAATCATGATGAATGCCATGCATGTTCCCAGACAACAACTGTTGGTTTTCCAAGGCTTCAACCTCTTCAACTACCTCGCCGGTTCCTTTAGCCACCACCGGCTCCGGCACCGGTTCTGGCGGAGTTATCTCTCTAAAAAGAGGTGGGATCCAATCTTCATCACATTCCTCTATCCACACTTTTACCCTGGTACCTTTCCATTCAAGATTCATTGTCCTTGACACCTTGCTGCCGGAATCCACAATTACGGCCAGTTTCTGAGACGCAAGAACCCCATCACTGATGCTTGCATCTGACCCCTTCACAACCCTCCCAATCCTACTGCCAATGCGGTCGAAAACCTGTTTATCCCACAGACAGAGCGGAACCCCCACCACTTTAATCCATGCCAGGCGATCGAAGACGACCGTACCTCCTTCCCAAATATACAGCCTGTGGAAAATGGCTGCCCAGAGTTCCGTCTCATTTCGAAGGAAGTGATTTGCTATCTCTCTGGTTGGAAAGGTTAACAACACCTTTAAGCCTCCCAGAAATCTAACCGCTGCCCCGTTGAATTTCACATTACTCAGCAGACCTTCTAGATTTTCCAAAGTGTTTAAGTCCACAACTTCCCCTACCAGTGAACGGAGTTGCCACTTCCTTTTCACTTCAAAGTCTGTCAATGGAATACTAACGGTAATTGGCCAGTCCTTTTTTACCACAACTTCCTTCTCCACCACCACATTCTTACCCGTCTCCCTTTCCTTACCACTGTCGATGTTGTTATTGTTACCATCAACAACCTGTTGAACATTGGTGGCCTTCTTAGTGGTAAGGAAGTGTCTTAAGTCTTGCTTCGCGGGTTGCCTTCCGTAAAATGAGAACTTTGCCACATTGACACTAAGCTTAGCTCCGTCAATGGCCGTTTCAGATAACTTTTCCTCCCATTCCCCAGCATCTACCACCCCTGAGAACCTTACAAAGCCAAAAGCGTTCCCTCCCCCGTCCCGTTTTAACGGGACGAAGGCATCTCTAATATATCCATGGTGTTGAAAAACTTTCCACAGCCGGGTGCTGGTGCAGTCCACCGGAAGATTCGAGACATAAAACGTAACTGCATCCCTGAGACGAGCTTCTCTTCTGGCCTGTATATCCTCCCTTCTGCACGTGTTCCTACTGACCATATTATGCCAACCGTCTCTATCTCTGTAAACCCTCCGGCTGATCCTGGCTTGCTCTTCATATTTCCTGTCCTTCAAAGCGTAGTATTGCTCCCTTCCTCCAGCTTGTTGCCTGTTAGTCTCCTTGCCCATGTTACTTTCTTTGAGTATTGCTCTGCCCTTTATTTCTTGTATAGGAGACATTGTGGTTCACACCATAACATGTATGTATAAAGGAATAAACATAAATCATTAACAAAATCTAAGGTTGAAAATGCCAGAGTTCTATCCCAACACCTAGCAATAATGTGTGTTTTGTTTTAATGGTTTGGCCACTTCTATCTATATATAAATTGTTTTTTTAAAATACTATATTGTATTATAATTATAATATTAAATTTATATTAATTGCCTATTTCTATACTTTTCACCACTAATATTTAGTAAAGTTTAAATTTATTTATATTTTAACTATTATTATTATTATTAAAATTACTTTATTTCCCTTTTAATTTTTAAACCCTTTAAACTATAAATAATATAAGTTTTTAACTCATTTAATTCATTTAATTCCGATAGCTTGAGTTTATGAACTTTAAAAAATAAATAAATGTGTGGTTGTGCTTAGTTCGGTATAAATTTTGTTGACAATAGAGTTGTATTAGATATAGAATATTTTTATCGAGTGCCGGTATCATACCAATACCTTGAGAAACTGTATCTATTCCGACCAAACAACATCGGTATTATCAGAACCAATCTTGGTTTTTAAGATTTTCGGTTGATATAAAGCATGTGTTGATATTCGTTTGGGCATATTACGACTTTGTGATTTTAGGTTTCCTCTTTCGCTTACTATAGCAAGTGCATTACCGTAACCCTCTGAAACGATAATGACCGAATTCTCCGCTGCGGAGCGCGGGTATTCCCACTAGTTATGAACAATTTGTAATTGAAACTGCTCAATTACAATTACAAAAATATAAAATGCAAAAGAAATAATGGATTTTAATGATCCAAACTATTAACGGTTCCAACTTAAAAAATAACCAGTGGTGGTTTCATCTTTTCACATATTGTAAACTAATGGACCTTTACTAATAGAACCTTTATTTTTTTGGTTTAGTAAAGGTCCATTAGTTTACAATATATGAAAACGTAGAACCACCCCCGGTTATTTTTGAAGTTAGGACCGTTGTCGGCCAACAACTAATAGTTAGGATTATTAAAATCCATTATCTCAATGCAAAATATTATATTTGAGTTCAGCTATAAGCCATAACCAAACCAAACTAACAAATGCTCACTTGTATTTTTTTTTTTTTAATGTGAAACCCATCTTATTCGAAGTATTTGGTACACCATGTCACATCTTATATATGTAAAGGGCTTTCTAAAGGAATGTGTTTGTAAATTATATTTGTAGACTAGTTCACGTGTGTTACACGGGTGGCTTTACAGTAAAATATATTATTTAACACTATTGACATAAACTTTTTACTCGTGCGTTACACCGAGTACATACCAAATGAAAAAAAATCACCCAGTCCAATTTTTGGTCACATTGTAGGCTTTTATAAAGCATCCGGTTTGTACCAATCACAATAGAACTCATTGCAAGTGTCTATTTACATTTAGAATGGGCTAAAATATAAAAATAAATCAATAGTAAAAAAATAAATAAAATACTAAAAAATAAAACAATAAAAAGTATAAAGATATAAAAAATAAAATACAAATAAAACAATAAAAAATGAAAGGTAAATAACAAATAATAATAATAATAATAATAATAATAATAATAATAATAGTAATAGTAATAGTAAGAAAAAACTATTATAATAAATAAGGTTTTTCAAATTAATTTTGTTAACCTCAACACAAACTTATATTGCAATCTTCATTGATGACGATCACATGAGTTATCTTTCTGTTAATGATTCTACTCGTTGAACGTATATGTGAAGCACATCTCAATCTGATATGTATGTATTTTTTATGAAAGGCAAATGACATAGAACTGAAACAAATTTTACAAATTACATCATGTGTATTTGAAAAATAATATAACCTGGAAGCTAAGATTAAGTCTTCTAAGTAAACTGCAATTTTACCCCCTGAGGTTAGGGGGCATTGGCACTCTTACCCCCCTAAGGAAATAAATGCAAATTTACCCCCTACTGTTAACTCTTATGTCGCAATTCTACCCCCGGATTCATTTTTCTTGACCGGTCAACCTAAACAAGGGAGGGTCAAAGGGTATAAATGTAATTTCACCAAAAATTGTACTTTATATATTAAAATAACCCCTCAAACTCAACATAACATCACAACCTTACCCCCTAAGTTTTCCCCCACTCTTCTTCATCTCTTCCGGTGAAGTCCTATCCTCCGGCTTCTTCACCGGCGACCTCCACTCGATTCCCCTTCCCTCCGGCGACATCCACTCCATCTTCTTCACCACTCCTTCACCACACTAGCACAGGATGACTGAACAGAATGGCATTATGCATCGAGCTCCACCGGCTGAGCCAGGGCCGGCGACCACACCACCGGCCACCATCGATCCAGATGTGGTCCAGAGATCCTCCCTTTTCTCGCAATTTTCAGGTAAAATCAAACAACAATTTTGATTGTGGGGTACAATCAAACAACTAGTAATGGATGTTTGTGTATTTGCAGTGGACATGAGGATTCATGTTTCACTACGATCGATTGTGGTCTCATTGGTGCTCAAGATGCGAGGCTGCCCGTTCCTGCATTTCCAGTTTCCGCCTCAGCAGGAAATGGTTGTGTAGGATACTTAAACTCTAATCTTCTAGGTTCTTTTGGGTTAATATGTAGTGTAGGATACTTAAACTCTAATCTTCTAGGATCTTTTCGGTTAATGTGTAGGATCTTTTGCTTGATCATAGAACAGGTTATGTTTGATCATAGAACACATTAACTGTTAAGTTGGTTATATTTGACTGTTAAGTGGGTTAATGTTTGATCACGACATAACGTGGGTTAATGTTGGTTATATTTGACTGTTAAGTTGCTGTTGTTTGGTTTGATCATAGAACATAACAGAACAGAACAAAACACATTGACTGATGCAGAGGTGCTGATGCATTTGCATTTGCAATACTTCTGATGCAGAGGTGCTGTCATGGCACTTGGTGCAATCACCATCACTTTCAGTCCCATGCATAAGTGAAAGAGGTTGTATGTGACTTATGGGTCAATAATATAGGTCAATGCAATAGGTGTATGTGCAGGCTTCTACAATAATCACCATCACTTGTGACTTATGGGTCAATAATCACCATCACTTTTAGGCAATAATATGGATATTATGCAGGCTTCTACAAATGCAATAGGTGTATGTGCAATTTGACTTATGAAAGTCAAACATGCTTGTACAAATGCTTATGACTTATGGGTCAATAATATAGGCCAAGATTTGTCATTACAAACTTGTTTGAATTCTGTTTGACTTGACAGTGAACCTGTCAAATGCTGAAGGTTCTTCATGGTTTTTGAATTGACAGTGCTGCAAGGTTCTTCAATACTATAGGTCAATGTATATGTGTTGTTTTTAGGCAATAATATGGATATTATGCAGACTTCTACAAATGCAACAGGCTTGTACAATGCATATGGTTTTTGAATTGACAGTGAACCTGTTTGACTTCTTCATGGTTTTTGAATTCTGTTACAACACTTCTTCATGCTTTTTGAATTCTGTTAAAACACTTGATGCCAAACACACAATGGTTATGATTTTTGCTGACAATGAACCTAGTTGGACATGTGAACCTGGTTCTGGATGTGTATGGGCTTCAGCCTGGTTCATGGAGATGGGACAGTAGCGAAGGGTGGTCAACGGTGGCTGAGTGGCTTGAATTCTGTTACAAGCATGTTTATATGGTGGTGGAATCGAATATGGATGGTGGCGGGAAAGGTTTTGGTTTTTGCAGGGGGTAATTGTGCTTCTAAACATAAATTATAGGGGGTTATAAGAAAGGGTATTTTAGTAATTTACCCCAAGTCAACAGATCAGCAACATATTTGATTCCAGGGGGTAAACATGCGAAATAATAGCAAACGTTGGGGGGTAAAACAAAAGGGTAAAATAGTCTTTTCACACCCAAGTCAACAGGCTGGTCAAGAAAAATGAATCCCGGGGGTAGAATTGCGACATAAGAGTTAACAGTAGGGGGTAAATTTGCATTTATTTCCTTAGGGGGGTAAGAGTGCCAATGCCCCCTAACCTCAGGGGGTAAAATTGTAGTTTACTCAATAATAAATATATCAACTTATCATTCAATGCATTTGTACATTTGAAATTGAAACACAAGGGTGAACTCACTAATTTATCATCATTACGGTTACAATGATGTTGTATTTGGTTTTGTAAATAGTGACACAATAAAAGATATCCAAAAATGTTTCTCAAATGGCCACCATATATTATGGGTATTCAATTGATTCAAATAATATAATGTAATTAATGTGTGTTTATACTGAAGGAAACCAACATCAGATTGGATATTTCGAATTACAACAATCTATCAAACATTAGAGTAAAGGATTTGTAGAAAACCTCAAAAACATACACGATGATTCATGAAATAAAAAACATAAATAACCTAAGTCTAACATAACGATGGATTGACATAAAGAAAATCCAAATGGAGAATCGTTCCACACACCACAACACGGCACAAAATCGTCGATAAGAGATAGAGGAAATTCAATCTCAAAACTTGAGTGTTACGGATTGTGATAAGAATTGTGATATGAATAAATCTTGTAATGGAATGCCTATCTTATGTATGGAAAGATCGATTTTGTGAAAGAATAGGTAAGATTGATTTGCCATGTGATTGATTAGATGATTTGATAAAGAGGAATAAGGAACAGAGAAAAGAGGAATAGGCTATGAAGTTTGCCGCTCAAAACCTAAATGTGGAAGAAATTGGTTTTGCTTTATTATAGTTAATAGATATAATCATAGATTATGAATAAAGGGAGATGTTTTTTTCCTTTCAAAACAACAAACCAATAGCCTAATCACATGACACGTATCCCAAATCCATATCATTTATTGTATTAAGTTAAAGTACCCGTGTGTTACACGGATGGTCTCACAATAAATCATATTATTTAACAGTGTTAACATAAACTTTTAAGTGAAAGAAACGTCCCATTACTAATTATGTTTTTAATGTTAATTATATGATTATGCTTACTAAATCAAAATTAGCTTAAACTTATTATTAGTTAAATCAAGTTTGATTTAAACTTATTATTAGTTACTGAATTTAAATTTAAATTAAACTCGGAAATGTTCATACTATATACAATTTGATAAAAATAATTAAAACTATTTGATAAGTTAGGAAAGATAATATTATATTTTTTTTCAAATTTTAATGATACAGTTACGTATTTTAATTCAAAAATTGTGATAAGAAAATGATTAATTACGTAATTTGAATTTGAATTAGAGTTGAAACCATTTACTATTTCAAAATTTTTAAATTCAATCTAATTGATAATTAAGGAAAATATTAGTTAGTATATTTTCTTTTAATGTTAATTATACTATTATATTTTTAACATCAAATTTTAGTTCACAATTAAGGAAGCGTAAATTGCACAAAACGTCCTTTATGTTTCACCAATCTTACTAGTTTCAGCCTTAATCTTTAAAAGTTGCCAAAACCAACCTTTAAGATTAAATTTGTTGCAGGTTTCATCCTTTATCACTAACCCAGTTACTAATCCATGTTAAATGGCCTCACATGCATAGCATGTGAGGGTAAAAACGTCTTTTCATGCTTGTGATGTTATTAAAACCCTAATAAAATCCTAGACCCACTTTATCAGTTCAAACATCTTTCAATACTCATAAAACCCTCATCGTTGATTAGAATTCCGATCAAGCACTATTCTAGTCAACACTCACCATTCTCTTCAAACCCAAATCATTCAAAACCCTAAATGGCTAACAGAGGAGGTGGATTTCATATACGAGAACAATAAGATGATTATTTAAAAGTACATCAGAGAAGAAGAAGATGACTATTTAAAAGTACAATCCATCATAACGATTAATCCTACAATTCAATTCAATTCCATAAAACGCCCAATAGTTACGGGGTAAAATATACGAAAGCCATGTAGAAGATTTGTCAATACCGGCTCTTCATCAATATCATCTTCTTCGTCTAGCAGTTGTGGAAGATTAAAAAAATTGAAAAAACTTTCATATACACATAGTAGTTCAGATTCTGTTCGAAATAAGGATAAATCTGAATCATTACCTACGAGGTGGCAGCTGCGATACCTGATGGTGACGGAGTCGGGGTTGCACCGATGAGATGGCAGTTATGGTTGTGGCGAAACAGAGGCGGTGGTGATGCTGGTTGCACAGATGCTCATAAGAATTGTTAGAGTGGGTGTGTGTTGTAGCTTGCTGGAGCCATCATTTTGTAGCTCATAAGAATGATGAGGTCAGGCACCTGCTGAGACATCGACCCTAACATTGTTTTACTCCCAATCCAAATATATGATTCCATCAACACAATCTGATTAAGATTTGTGGTTGCAAAATTAAAAGATGGGATTATCGATTGAAGACCAAATTCAGATGAGGTTGTTGACGTTCTGGGATTTTATTAGTGCTTGATCGGAATTCTAATCGACGATGAGGGTTTTATGAGTATTGAAAGATGTTTGAACTGATGAAGTGGGTCTAGGATTTTATTAGGGTTTTAATAACATCACAAGCATGAAAAGACGGTTTTACCCTCACATGCTATGCATGTGAGGCCATTTAACATGAATTAGTAACTGGGTTAGTGATAAAGGATGAAACATGCAACAAAATAAATCTTAAAGGCTGGTTTTAGCAACTTTTAAAGATTAAGGCTGAAACAACAAGATTGGTGAAACTTAAAGGATGTTTTGTGCAATTTACTCATTAAGGAAAGATTTATATATATATATATATATATATTCAAGATTTAATAAGAAAACTTAAAACCATATGTTGGGATCCAACCTTTGTGTTTCCCTCATAAACACAATAACAATAGATTAAGATATTGCAATGTGGCAATAAGTGGTGTAAAAGATTGCCAAGTGGCTATAGATTGTTTTGTTTTATTATAATGTTTAGAAGATATAGATAGATTAACACAGAATCCTCTAGTGATTTTTATCTTTGTTGTCAAGGCTCACCTAGGCGCACACCTAGACCACGTTTCAGGCCCAGCCAACCTTCTCGCTTTGCTTCAAAAGCCCCATTTTCAAGCCCTCGGACACATTTTCATGCCAAAATCTAACAAAATTCTGGTCAAAAATCGTTTGAACAGGTTTAACATGTTTGAAACAATTATAAGAACCCTAAACAAGCCTGGAAACAACCTAAACCAACTTAAACTAGCCCTAAAGAAGCCTAAAACATGTCTAAAATCCTTAAAACTGTATTTTTATACTTAACGACTCGCCTAAAAAAGTCCTCAGTTTTTAAACGCCTTGCATTGAGGCACAAGGCTCACCTTTTGATCCTTGAGTGTACCTTACGCTTGACAACTATGATTTTGATTAGCTAAACTAATTAACTTGTTTCCAATATCGGATCTGGGAGTTTTCGCTAGTGGGATAAAATATAAGCTGTCTCAAAATGAGTTGAGTAAAAGAAAACAAAAAAAAATGATGATAAAACTTATCTCTTTTATACATCACAAATTACTAAGACGTTTATATCGGCGGCGGTCGAAAGCGTGACCTACACCCGGATCAGAACTTACACAACATACCACAACCACTGCACCACGTTCTTTCTTTGGGAAATATGAAAGACTTAATTATATTTATAAAAGTGATAACCTCGGGCCTGGTCCATCTCTTTCGTGGAACCAGCCCAACTCAGCGAAAACTTATCTCCAAGCTTGAATCTTTAATGTTTATCAAATATTTGATATCCTGGATAACATTAATTAGTCCTAATACTAATACACGATGTTAAAACGTTCTTATACGTCTTTAAACTTCCTAATTTTATAGATTTGTATATCGCCATTAAACTTATAAAGATATCAAAATTCCTTTATAACAAATTTGTATACTATAACGACCCTAGCAGCCTCCAAATGTTTTCTCCACCTCCAATACGCAAACCCTAGCCTCCAACTTGTGCAAACAACCTCTACAACTCTCGAATTTAAGCAAGAACGATTCTAGGGCCTGTAACTTCAAGTTCTCATATATCCTTTAATTCTCAGTCAATCGAGGTAATTCTTGAGCTTATTTCGCATAATTTTTCGAGATCTACAAAATCCCTCTATCAATTTATGTGATATAGGGCGTCCATGATCCGTTCATAATTTTAGTATTCTTAGTTTAATCATATTTGGGGCTTTTGGTACAGATGTTGTTTACTGTTCATAATCATAATAGAATAACACATGTATTTTTTGAGAAATTTTGGTCATGTAATTAAGTTATATAATATTTTAATCATATTATAATTATATAAAATTATTTTAAAATATGTTAATTATTAATAATAAACTTTATGAATATTACTTGTATTTTACTAGAAAATATAAATTACAAATTTAGTTTATTAAAATTCTAAATATATTCAATTAATGTTTTCACAATAAAAAATAATCGATTTTATTATTATTTGTAAAAGTAACTCGTCTGGAAAGCTCCTAACCTTCCAAGTAATGTTGATCATTAATCTCATCCGGGTCATCCAAGATCTAGGAAACCATGGGGACACAAGACACGCACTATACAAATAAAACGATTCGGTTAAATTAATTATTAAACTAATTTATAAAAAGTCTCCAAATGTTAGATTTAGTTTTGGTTATATTTTTATTTGTGTTTTACTACATCACATTTTATATTTTAGGGTTGTTTCGTCGATTGAAGTTTTTCACTTCCATTCGTGCGCTTGTTTCAAGGAATCACAAAACACCACACGTGAGTAGATCATCCTAATTCCCTTTTTTATAATTTTAATGTTTTGGGGTGTATTGTGTGTAATTTATCGGATTGATTCATTTACTTCAAGTATTTCATTTATCAATACATACAAAGTTCAATGTGTAATTATGTCGTAGTTGTAATTAGTTTTTTGTTTGTATCGCTAACCAAGATCACTAATTAGTAACACTAATTATTAATCACATGAATTCATAGGCTGACTAGGTTTCCCACGGCTATGGTTTGTAGCCTAGTATCGCCACAACATTTAGATTCGCTCGTCAGTGGGCTTGAGTCTCATATTTACCGCATTATCATATTTATCGCATTTACCGTAGTTTCACATCATCATGTTGGTTGTTTGGTTGTGATTTATTTAATTATTTATTTTTATCATTTAATTACCTTTGAATCACATGTTAACATTTTTAAACAAATAAACAAAGAGAATTTTATTTAAACAATATATTTACTCACCAACTTATGTTGACCCAAATTATTTTTACACATGATACAGGTGAACATGTTTGAAGTTTGAGGACAAGGACATATAGAGATGTGCCATAGATAATAAACCGGATTTTGATTATGATATGTTTTGTTCCGTTTAGATTAATTGAATATTTATTTGGTTTTTGTGACATTGGTTTAATTTGATTATGAATAATAATAAATCTTTAATTAGTTATCATTAACCCAAAGATCATTGGATGAAACTAAATGTCCATCTTCATCGAATAAGCTATCAGAAGTTGGTAAATGGAATATAAAACTGTTTTTCTAAAAGACGTTAACCTAAAGATTATTTGATTAAACTAAGTGTCCATCTTCATCGAATAAGTTATCAAAGTTGGTAAATGGAACAGAGGTCAAGCTCTGTCTACAAATCCAGAAGCACCAACCAAAAAAATTCATCACCAACAAAGCAGTAATCCAATAAATCGTACTGAAACTATATGATTTCGCACAAAAAAGAAACACTCAATAATCTTAATCCATAGATCTCGGATTAAACTTTCCTTTCATCTTCATCGAACAAGATGTCGGTAATTGGTATACGGAACGGAAACTATAGTATGTTCAAAGAGGTACGAACAGCAACCCCCTACACACACATACACAAAAAAAACATCTCCAACAAAAAATAAAACACAACAAACGGAAAATAGCCAAAGAACAAATCGCCCCCAATAGGAACCAGGTCATGCTTAATTTGACATAAAATCACATACCCAAGTTCACAACGGTTCGAATACACAACAAAAACAAAATCGAAAACCTAATCGTTCAATTTTAAAACCAAACTAAGCATCATATTACTTGTTGAAGGTAAGAGGGTGTCGGAAATTACAAGTAAAGTAGAGTTAGGCAATGAACGGCGGCTGGTACCACCAAAGACGTTAGTGGAATCACGTGGTCGAAGGGTGAGGCAGTGGGGTTAAGTGGTGTGGTGAGAGAATGTGGCCTGACCAAATGAGTCCCTATAAAACCAAAATTCACATAAAAGTGGGGTACAACCATCAAAGCTAAAAGAACAACCAAACAAAAGCCAGTAAAAAAATAATGCAAAGAGGACCACACTCTTATGCAAAGTGTCGTTGATAATTAGTAGTTATATAAATATAAATTATAGATTCTCATAGTTGTAAACTTGGATATTTATATATTGCAATTCTCGTGTTTTTTTTTTTTCTTAAATTTGTTTATATGTTGAACACTGTCAGAGTTGCATGGTTCGGTCGGTTCAGTTATTATCCTTAACTGTAGCCTTAACCAAAGTCATAGATTAGTCTAATTCATTATGCAATCGATTTTTTGTTAATCATTTCGGTTTATTCGATCAGGCGGTTTTTGGTACTCTTCGTTTAATTTCAGTTAATAGCCAAAACCAAACTTTGGCTAAAAGGTTTACTTCGAAATACATGAATTCAAGGTATAAATAAATTAAACGGAAAAATAAATACATGGTCAAAGGAGAGTACAAAAAACAACGATAACCGGTTTTTGTTAATTCGGGTTTGGTTGATTTTGGTTTGGTTTCGGTTAATGATTCAATTATTGCTCACCCTTAGATAATATTAATCACGTACCATATTAATATTTTTTTCATTAAAAAACTTTAACAATAGTATACTCAAATTAAATGTTTGATTTTATGGTGTAATTGATTTTAAATAATATTAATGTACGAAAAAGTTATTGTCATTTAAATATCGTGGAGGTAGTTAGTTTTTTATAAGGGGATAAAATGTACCTACTAATTATTTAACGAGAATTTAGTAAAAGATGAGAGAATTAAAGTGTAATTAAGATGGGGGGATTAATGTGTATTTTTTGTTTAAAGTGAATTGCAAGTTTTGTTCTTTATATATATACCTAATTTCAGGCGATGTCCTTTGTCTTTAAAACTGACGAGTTTTATACTTATTGTTGCAAAATCTTGCACGATATGTCCTTTGGCCTTAACCCATTTAATCTTTTAAAGTGAACAAGTTATGTCACGTAAGTTGTTGAGCCTTGCACTTGGAGTGTTGTGTCGTTGCGGATTGCTTAGTACGTAACGGGTTATAGTCTGGTTTTTCTCAAAAAAGACCTTTCTTTTTTAAAATCGAGTTCACTCTAACCAATGGCTCTGATACCAATCTGTCACACCCTCAATTTCCACATGCTGAGTATTAGCGTGAGGCGTGTAACTGACCAGGATCATGCCACCAAATCATATTGAACATTTAAATAAAATAAAGTAAATCCATCTTTTTTAACACGATTAGTGACTAAAGTTCGAAGTCCAAAAGCAATGTTCAAGTTCGTAGCGAAAGCATACAATTTTAGAAAAAATCCATACAATAGTTTTCAAAGTTCATAAATATTATTAAGGACCCAACATTGGTTCTACGCAACCACTACACTCCTCCGCTACAAGCTCCAGAGCTGTACCTAGCGACCTGCAAAGCATGTAGTAGGGTGTCAACATAAAGTTGGCGAGTTAACGGTTTTCGAGTTTTATTTCCAAAACATAGATTATTAAATTACTCATTTATTAACATGTCATGGGGAGCTACCCCATCTTTAAGCTACTAAACTGCGTGATACCGAATATTGTGATTGTTGAGTTGTTTGTGCCTGAAGTCAATGTCTATCATCATTGACTAGTTGCCCAAGCATAATAGTTCACGCCCGTCCTCCCAGGCACGGTGTGAGGTTCGTCAAACCTAATAGCGCTATTAACTAATATCTCGTTCCCCCTGGCGATTAATCGTTATAATGTGTGGGGACATTATGATAGAGTTTCGTTTAGTCCACTAAAGACATGGAATATAAATAACATTTAACAGTATTCCTTCCAGTAATACTAGGCAATCCCAAACCAGGGAAAGTGAGGTTTCGTTCCCAACCACCAGGAATACATGCTTTTAGTAAAAAGGGTGAACTCACCTTTGCTTAGCTCGTCAGATTAAATTACTTGTGTTAAGTCGGTCAACCACGTCCTATTATGGTTACCAATATTTATTAGGTTTGGACACAAGCATTTCACGTATTTTCTACACGTAGTTAACAAGTAGCATACAAGTTAAAGATGTCACGTATCACATAAATATGTGGGTCATACATGGATCCATAATAGATCCCAACGAGTGAACAGTACATGTGAGGCCCAATATGTATAAGTGTGCGGCGCACATATGGGTGTGCGACCTCCCTTTAGTGTGCGGTCATTCATGGCTAGCTTGTACTTTGCACAACGGGTGATTGTACAATAAGAGTCTGTGACCTCAAAAGTGTACGGTCTCAATATAATGTGCGGTGGTGCTTATGATGAACGTACAATGTGCACTTAAGGGTGTACGATATAGAGTGTGCAAAGAATCAAAAGTGCGAGGTGAGGGTGTACGGCCCAAATAAATCAAACAAAAATTTTCACCTGTTCTCTCGATCAAATCAAACAAAAACATAGATTTTACATAAACTCTCAGGGACCCTAATATCACATTCATCATGCACAAACAGGTCCATTCATCAATCATCAGACAATCATTTGAACCAACTATGAACTTCAATCATCACATTTATCAAAACAATCAGATCTATCATTTCATCATCATCAATCAATCTATTCATACAGAAAACATCAGGCTTTTGTCAACATACAATCCTAGTTCATCAATCGCACGGATCTATCATCACATCAAATTTATGAACACTATGTCATGCGAATCTTCAAGCAACATATCGTAAAACACACATTCTTTTCATTTCATTGATAATAATTGTAACAATCCTAAATAAACCGACACCCTCGAATAATTTTCGATACCCTAATATATTTTAAAAATGTCCCAATATGTCCTAAAATACACCCCATACGTGAAAACGGGCCCCGTATACCCTAAATATTAATAAAAATAATTAAAAATCTGATTTTTGAGTTGAGGCGGGCCGCGTAAACCCCACCCCAACTCTTACGCGGGCCGTGTAAACTTAAAAACCTGGAAAAACCCGGTGCGGCCACGTGGCCCAACACCCGGCGAACCTACTCGATGACCCAGCCCAGCTGCGAGTTGACCTGGTTTGACGCGGGCCGCGTAAGCCTTAGCTTACATCTACGCGGGTCGCGACAAAGTGAGAAATCAACACTATATAAGCAGGCCATCGGGTTTCATTCAGAAATCGTTCAAAATCGAAATCTCTTTCTCAATTCTGAATATTAGGCAATATAAGCGGGTATTATACCCCCCTAAATAGTGAAGTTCTGCTCCGTTGTAAGTATTATAACCCCAGGATATGTATTAGATACGCTGCCCGATTGATCTAGGGTTCCATAACGACTGTCGTGGTTCTTATCATGGCCCCAGCCCCGGTTTGACCCGGTCAGGAGCCGCGTGACAGGAACCCGTGGTATTTATTAATTGATGCGACAGCGGAAGATTTAACAGGATCTTTTAAAACTTGAAATACCCGATTATTTTATTCCATAAATCGGGATAAACCCCGTGATTTTCAATAGAGGAATTTTACGAGGAAATTCCCTGGGTTACAAAACATGTTTATTCATTTTATCGAGCCATCTTTTCAAGCTGGTTAGTGCTCCGTAGCACGTTTTCCTTGATTCACAGCAGGTCACTTGAAACATGTTTTAAAAATATTTTATCAGCGGGGAAATACTGGCGAGTCACTCAATTTAAACAAAATGACACATTAGTTATGAGTTACAACATAAGAGCGATTACAATTGTTTTGGTCAAAAATTACCGAAGCAATTTAGTGATCAAATTAGTTAAGTGAGGTAGTGTGCTAAAATTATGTGTGAAAAATATGTTAACCAAGTTAGTTATAAAAACAGTTTCAGGATACGGCTCAAGATATAGAGTTGTATCTATGATCAAACAATGAGCAGAAAAGTAAAGGTTGACGAGTGATGTACGAGGAAAGCCCTTGATCAATCTAGATCGCCGGCACAAAACCTCGGGAGCTGACAATCGCAGCTGTGATTGTTCTTCTATTGCTTCAAATATCAGGATACAGTGCAGGATGTAGAGCGAATCAACTAGGTGTTACAATGTGATTTGAATACAAGTGTTTGTGTGTAGTGTTTACAGAGAGCTAGAGAGAAAGTGTTAGAAAATGTGTAAGTTGCGTGCCTTAATCTGATCCGCCCCCATCTATTTATAGTAAAATAAATATAACAAACTATCCTAAATAACCGGGATCCAGCGAATATTCCTCACTCGAACGTTGTAGACCTAGTCTTTCGGGTTCAACGTCTCTCCCATAACAAACATGCCCGAGTCTTGAGGAGATGAAGTCCATCTGACCGTTAGCAAACCCCAGCCTTTAACATGCACGTGGTTAATTCAATCAACCTTAGGATATCGCCCAGGATGTTAGCAATATCCCCGTCCAGTATCCTGGTCACAAATAAACAATTAGAAGCAGGATATTGATCAAGATATGTACGCTCAGAAAATGACCCATAACAATTGTTCCCAATTATATCGGTTGGTATACCAATCCAACGGATATATTTTAAAATTTTTATCTCATAACTTAAGGCAATCAATACGACGAGACCCTTGAAATGACAGTGGTGCAACTTCCAAAGCGTTATTTACTCTTTACCCCCTACATTCAGCCTATATCAATCGAGGGACTTCACGTTATGATTATCTTTATCTTTAACCGAATATCAGGTACTTTTTTCTCTCTCTTTTCTATTTTCCTTGTTTACATCTCCTTTTCTCCGATTGTGATCCTTCATGGCGACCCGCACCAGATCGCAAATGGCGGACTCTGTTTCCCCTTCCATAAACAAAATTTGCTTAAGAAACCTTCAAAAGAGGTGTGTTCTTTCGATAATTCCGACATCGCGGCCCTACGAGCTTCCGGTGCCTTTCCCGCCGGGACAATCTTCCGTCCATTCGACCGAGAGGTCCGATCGGATTTTTGTTCCGACGAATGGGTCTGCTTTTTTTCCTATCCTTTCTCCATAGGACTCCAATACCCGTTTTCACCTTTTATTTCTCGTTTTTTCGAACTTACCGGCCTTAGCTTTGCCCAAATCATGCCCATGGTTTGGTGCGTATTAGTCACCCTGGAAGGAATTAAGGCTCGTCACATGCCCGACCTGTGCATCGAGGATTTGCCGATGGCTTATCGTTTAAGATCTCATGGTTCCAGCCGATTCCTTCTATTCTCTATTTCCAAAGACCCTCTCATCCTCAAGGCTACCATGAATGAGGATAAGTGGACAAGAAAATTCTTTTTTGTGAAAAGAGACTCCATTGATAAGGGTTTTGACCTTCCTAAAAGATGGTTGACTTCCGGTTGGATTTAGGGTTTTAGGAATATCCCCAATCATATCCCGAACCTCCATCCTGAACCAACATCCTGATGTGTTTATTTCTTTTCTTGCAGCAAACTTTAAAGAACTAGCTCCCCCTAGTGCTGAATCGGAAGGAAGAATAAAAGAGATCTACAAGCTTCCAGAGGGTGAAAGAACCTTTAACCCGCTACTCACAAGCTCAAGTCAAAGATCAAGTTCCAACATGTCTGGTAAGCATATTTTCAGGAATTATTTTTTTTTATTTTATTGTATAGAGATATAACAAGCCTAAAACATCTTCCCTTGTGCAGTGCCAGTTATTAACCTCGAAGGCTTCCAACTCGACGAGTTGGATAGCTACTCTAGCCTCGCGCCTACCAAGGAAGAATCCAATCCAAAGTCATCCGTCACACCGAAGCCTACCAGCTCGAAGACCACCACCGCTCCCAAAGCTCCTCCGGCATCCCGGACCTGGGCCTCTAGTTCCCGAAAGAGAAAAGAAGTTGAACCTCCCGCTACACCTCACGTGTTCCCATTCGAGAACCACGAGTTTATGGAATCCAGCAAATTCATGACCGGCTTCCTTAACCAGGTTAGTATCCTGACTCGTATCCTGCACCATATGCTAAGTAGAAATGTACATTTAGAACAACACCTGTTTCTTTACCTTGCAGGGCCTTGAACGCCTGGTATTCCTTTATGAGGACACATGTGGCCTAAATGTCATGCTAGAAAGCAAACTAAAGAAGGCTGAAGCTACCATCACGGATCAAGCAGCAATCGCCACCGCCAAGTCTGAACACTACGAAGCTAAGTATAAAGCCATGGCTCAAAATCACCAGGCTGCCATCCAAAAGATCACCCAAGAGGCTTAAGCTAAGTCTGACGCGGCCTAGGTTCAGCATGAACAAGATATGGCTTCATACCGGGAGAGCCTTAAGAATTCAGTCATCATCTCCCTCCTCTAGGCCAGACTGAAAATGGCTTACGAGGCTAGGGCTCTGGGCGTCGAATGCCCCTCATGGAACATCAAAGCCTGGGAGATGAAATTGAAAGATCTTGGAGGCAATCCTGTGGAGCCCCCTTCAAAACCTGTCGCAGAGGAGCCCACCAAGGTAACTGAGAAGGTGGATGATGCTGGGGCTTCAAAGGATGCTGGTGGTGACTCTGGAGCAAATGCTGATGGAGAGGATGCTGCTGATGATGCTGAGAAGAATGCTGGAAAGGATACTGGTGGAGATGTCACGATGAAGGAGGGAGCTGACCCTTAAATGCAGCGATGTGGGCGATGGTGGATATATGTGCTGAGGCCGGAGCCCACTTTTTAAAATTTCATGGTTATGGTCTGTAAAACAATTTACATTTCCTGTCTTTGAACAATTTATATTTCCTGCATTAGAACAATATGATGACCAAAGGTGGATGGGTCCTGGGTTTCAGGATGAAGCCCTTGGTCATCGGTTAATATAATCTGTTTTGAACGTCGTAACGGTTGAAGGTAGATAGGTTTCGCTTTGAGATAAAACCTTCAACCGTTAAGTTGGTGTGATAAAAACTAATCGTGCTTTTGGCGGATGGGCCTCGGTTTGAGGTGAAACCAAAAGCACCACTTTTGACATGTTAATAACATAACTATCTCTTGACTTATTTGTTATCGCTTTTTAAGTTTTTGCCATGCGTTACTTAATGTAATTCTTAGCTTTGTAAAAATTTTGTACTGTTATCTTTTGAAAATATCCTGATCAATATACTCAGTGATATATTACCAAAACTTTTATTAAACAGAATTTCTAAAAATTCAATCACCTTTAGAGAAAGTTAAAAGATAGTCCATTTTAAAACCTATTATGACGATACTTGCTTAATTAAAGTTTCAAACTAGTACCAGATTCATATATCTTAATCAAATATCCTGACAAGTATCTTGAAAATATATTTTGAGAATATACCCCGAGAATTTATCCTAATCAGGATGTTTAACCTTTTACCAAACATAGTATTGTCAAAAACTTAAACGATGTTTACAAAGGAAAGATCATACCAGGAATAGGGTATAACCCTATTATCAAACCTCAATCCCTTTGCAACTCTTCCAATGAAGATGTCCCCTATCTGAGACACTTAGTGCATTAGTTCCGAGCCTTATCCTTTGAGCTTTACACCATTGCCTTAGTAGGAATGTCCCCTGTGTACAATGTCTTCAAATACTTAGAAATCTTCTGGATATCAGTTCCCATTGTATAGACAATTTTTCATGTTACAGGGGTAAAACCGAAGAATGTACTGGAGATAAATCCCTTGAATTCTGGGGGAAATCCCAAATTTTCGTGCGCTACAGGCGGGAGTGTATAAACTCCAAGACTTAGAAATGTGGAAACCTTTAAACCTTAGAGAGTATGAAAATACCCTTTCGTGAGAGAGGGTGATCAATCCTCATATACCTTTAGGATTCAGGATATAGCCAACAGTAACAAAATTGTCAGCCACTTTTACATGGACTGGTCCCGCCACCTTGAACTATTCCCGAATAACTTGCGCTCCAGGCGGGGTGTTTAAACCCAATTCGGAAGAAAGGTGAATACCTTTAAACCTGTGAAGGGATCAGGATCCCTTATACGTGAGAGAGGGGGCCAATCCTCTAATCCTTCGAAGTATCATGAGCGTGTATCCTGGAGCTATATCCCGAAGCATATTCTGCAAAACACCTTTAAACTAAAGTGGGTGTTAGCCCTCCGATGCTTAAGTTAGTATTGTGTTTCAAAGAACAAATCAAATCAAACATATTAAAAAAGATAGAATTCATACCATCCTGAATTAGGAATTAAATCCCAAACTCACTTGAAATAAAGCTTGAGGTGTATAGCATTCCACGATCTCGGTAGCATATCCCCCTCCATATTCTTGAGTCGGTATGCACCTTTTCCTGATTCTGATTCAACCTCATATGGTCCTTCCCATTTTGGAGCTAACTTTCTGTCAGCAGGATTAGTAGTATTCTGAAAATCCTTTCTTAACACCCAATCTCCAACCTTAAATCTTCTGGTCCTAATATTCTTGTTATATGCTCTGGATATTCTTTGTTGATATGCTGCCATCCTCAGCCTTGCTGCATCTCTTGTTTCATCAATAGTATCCAATTCCTGGCATAGGACTTCAGGATTCTGCTCAGGATTCCCGAGGTTGGATCTTGCTGTAGGTATCACCATTTCTATCGGGATCACTGCCTCTGCTCCGAATACTAAGGAAAATGGGGTTTGTCCAGTTGCATTTTTTATCGTGGTTCTATCAGGCCACAAAACAAAGGGTAATTCTTCTGCCCATCTTCCTTTCTTGGCCCCTAATCTTTTCTTCAAGTTGTTGACAATTATCTTGTTTGAGGATTCAGCTTGTCCATTTGCTTGAGGATGTACCGGAGTAGACGTAATCATTTTGATTCCCCAACTCTTGCAAAAGTCAGTAGTCCTCTTACTTATAAACTGAGAACCATTGTCACAGATTATCTCGGCTGGTACTCTGAATCTAGTCAGGATATTCCTTTTTATGAAGGATACCACTTCCTGATCTCTAACTTGAACAAATGCCTCTGCTTCAACCCACTTGGAGAAATAATCCGTCATTGCCAACATAAAAGCCTTTCCTCCTGGAGCCTTTGGAAGCTTTCCCACTATATCCATACCCCACTTCATAAATGGCCAAGGGGAAACAATAGGATATAACGGCTCAGCAGGCTGATGTAGTATGTTACTATGTCTTTGACAGGCGTCACATCTTCGAACATATTCTGTGGCATCTCTCCTCATTGTCGGCCAATAATATCCTGTCCTTAATACTTTTGAGAATAAAGACCTGCCCCCAGTATGGTTGCCACAATCCCCTTCATGTATATCCTGAAGTACTTCTTTGGTTTCGGGATCCTCCAAGCACCTCAGATATGGTCCTGCTAGAGATCTCTTATACAAAACATCATTTATAATAGTGAATCGTGATACCTTCATTCTAAAGGCTTTAGGACTCTCATTCTTTGGGATGTGTCCTTCCTTGAGATATCTCATGATTGGAGCCGTCCAGGACTTAGGATCCTCCTCAGGATTCTGAATACCTATTACTTCCTTATCCTGAGGATTCATCACAGGATATAGGATATGTAATATTGGTATTCGGGTCCCTTCTGGTATCCTGACCGATGATCCCAAATTTGCTAAGGCATCAGCTTCAGCATTATCCTCTCTTGGTACCTGTTCAAGTGTAAAAATATCGAAATATCCTGCTAATTTTTTGAGAATTTCGGGATACTCGATTAACTTCTCTCCTTTAATTGCATAGGTTCCATTAAAATGATCAGTGATTAACAAGGAGTCAACATACACTTGCAAATTCTTGATATTCATATTTTTAGCCAACTCTAATCCTGCAATTAAAGCCTCATATTCTGCCTCATTATTAGTAGCAGGAAATTCACACCTAATAGCCTGGGGTAATATGTCCCCCTGTGGCGATTTTAGTAGTATACCTAAACCTACACCTCTTACGTTAGATGCACCATCAGTATATAATGTCCAGCATTCTAAGTTTTCTCCTAGCTGTTGTACTTCTAAATCTACTTCATTTTGAATGTCACTACTGAAATCAGCCACAAAGTCAGCTAAAGCCTAAGACTTTATGGCATTTCTAGGTTCGTATACTAAGTCATAAGCACTCAATTTCACTAACCACTTGGCCATCCTACCTGACATCTCTGGTTTCCTAAGCACATTTTTGACAGGATAATTTGTTTTAACATGAATTCTATGTGTCTCAAAGTAATGTCTAAGCTTCGTTGATGCCATAACTAATGCTAGTGTCAATTTTTCTAAATGAGAATATCTAGTTTCAGCATCTAACAAACTTTTACTAACATAATAGACAAGATATTGCTGACCTTCATGGTTTTTTATAAGAACGACACTTACAGCATTCCCTGATACAGCGAGGTATAGGGATAGTGGTTCACCATTCTCAGGCTTCATCAATAGAGGTGCAGTTGAGAGATATCGCTTCAAATCCTGCAAGGCTGCTTCATGCTTTGCTCCCCATTCGAACTTCTTGTTCTTTTTGAGGATATCATAAAATTCCTTGCACTTTTCCGAGGATCTTGAAATAAATCTGTTCAACCCTGCTACTCGGCCTGTTAGTCGTTGAACATCGTTCATATTTGAAGGTGATTTGATATCCAGGATGGCTTTAATCTGCTCCGGGCTTGCCTCTATTCCTCTTTTAGTCACCATATATCCTAAAAACTTTCCTGCCCCCACTCCGAAATGGCACTTAGCAGGATTTAGCTTCATGTTGTATTGATCCAGGATATCAAATGCTCCCTTGATATCCTGGAGGTGATCCTCAGCCTTTCTAGATTTTACTACCATATTGTCAATATATACCTCCATGGTGTCCCCCAGCTTATCTTTGAACATCATATTCACCAATCTCTGGTATGTTGCACCTGCATTTTTCAAACCGAAAGGCATAGCAGTATAGCAATAAATACCTGTTGGTGTCATGAAAGCAGTATCCTCCTGGTCCGAAGGCTCCATTTGAATCTGCTGAAATCCTGAGGATGCATCCATGAACGTTAACATCTCATGCCCAGCAGTAGCATCCACCATTGCATCGATATGAGGAAGGGGGAACGAATCTTTAGGACAAGCCTTATTCAAGTCTGTGTAATCTACACAGACTCTCCATTTCCCATTTTTCTTTTGTACTACGACCACATTTGCCAACCATCTTGGAAACTTGACTTCTCTGACCATTTTGGACTTTAACAATCTTTTAACTTCCTCTTGGATGATTATATTTCGCTCAGGAGCAAACTTCCTTCTTTTTTGCTGAACAGGCTTGAATGGCCTGTCAATTCCAAGCTTGTGAGTAATAATGTCTTTGGATATACCTGTCATATCCTCATGCTTCCATGCAAACGTTGACATCCTGCATTTCAAAAAGTTAGTTAATTGTTCTTCAATATCCTGAGGGATATTGGTTCCTACGAGCACCGAGATATCAGGATTATCCTGATCCAGGATAACTTTCTTCATATCCTGCTCTGAAGCCTCCACAATATCCCGGGCCCGCATCTTTAATTGCTATGCTGGATTAGGCTTGGTTGAGGATTTCATTGAGGATGAGTAGCATTCCTTCGCCTCCTGCTGATCACTATCAACTTTGACGACCCCCCAAGGGGTTGGAATCTTGATGCATTGGTGATAAGTCGAAGGCACAGCCTTCATGTCATGGATCCACGACCTGCCCAGTATGATGTTATAGCAGGATAAGGAGTCCATTACACAAAAGCGTTGTATCGAGTTGACCCCTTCAACATATACCGGTAACTTTATCTCCCCTACGGTATTCCTAGCTTCTCCACTGAAACCAACGAGCACAGTGGACTTCGAAGTAATGTCCATCGGAGATACATTCATCCTTTTCAATGTTTCCAGCTGAATTATATTGACAGAACTACCGTTGTCCACCAATATCATGCGTACAAAATGGTTAGCCACATATAATGTTATTACCAAAGCATCATGGTGGGGATCCTGAACAGTATCCCTGTCATCACTATCGAAAGTGATCACTTTATCAGTTGTGAGGGTAGTCATCCTGACTGGTTTGTCTCCCCTTTCACTCTTAGCTTCCTTTGCATGTCTCTTAGCCGCCGAATACGAAGTCCCACAAATGTCGGATCCTCCTGAAATAAAGTTAATTATCTTGGCATCTGCTGGGGGTGATGCTGCTCGTTCAGGATCCTTCTCAGGATCCTGCCCTTTATTCTTCTTTCTTCCCAGCAAGTCCTTCAGATACCCTTTGCTTAACAGGTAACTTATTTCTTTCCTTAAAGCAATGCAATCCTCGGTCATATGTCCGAAGTCTTCATGGAAGGCACACCATTTGGATTTATCCTTCCAATCAGTTTTCTGCTGGTTCTTTCGAGGCCACCTAGCTTTGTCCCCTAAACCCTGCATAGCATACATTAACTCAGGTATATTAACAGAAAAGCACTATTTAGATAAGTCAGGATATTCTTCAGGATCCTCGTCTTCAACAACATTCACTTTCTTGTTATCATTTCTGCCATATGGCTTAGAGCGATATGGCTTATACGAGGATTCTGATTTCCTGTTGGTTGATTCGTAGGTTGAGGTAGAATTCATCCTCTCTTGCATCTTCTTGTCATCTTCCAAACGGATATATCTCAAAGCCCTGTTACGAGCTTCGTCGAGATTCCTGCAGGGATTCATTACGAGATCCTGATAAAATTGAGAATCCTTTTGTAACCCCATCTTAAAAGCCTGCACAGCTGTTGCAACATCAAGATGTGGGATATCCAAGGATTCCCGACTAAACTTGTTCACATAATCCCTCAAGGATTCCTGAGGCCCTTGAGTTATCCTGTAAAGATCACTGGTTAGTTTCTCAAAACTCCGGCTGCAAGAAAACAGACTATTAAATAAATTAACCAAATGAGCAAACGAAGTAATTGAGTGAGGAGGAACATTTAATAGCCATTTTAAGGCTGATCCTGTCAGGGTAGATCCAAAACCCTTGCACAAGCATGCTTCCTTGAGCTCCGGAGGGATAGGGTTAATCTCCATTCTTTCCCTATACTGGGCAATATGCTCTTCAGGATCCGTAGTTCCGTCATACAGTTTCATGTTGGGAGTCTGAAATCTTTTTGGGATTTCAGCATCACAGATGGGATACGCAAAGCGGGATATCCTGTGGCTGTCTTGGGATACTTCCGGAATTGGCTGGACCACTCAAGGTACACTGGATATCATGTCCTTCAATTTCTGGAGCTCCCTGGTAAATGTTGACGTCATACCTGCATCCTGCAAAGACCCATTATTGTTAGTAGCAAGAATATTATTATTTGACATATTACCGGTCTGAGGATTTTGGCCATATCCTGAGGCATTGACGGGTGGTCCATAGGACAACCCTTAATGATGTTAAAAGACGAGTTTATCCTACACTTAGTCGGGTAATTGTCTAGAATTAGATAACTACGGTTGCTTGTGTTTCAGGCACAACTGGAGCTTAAAACGGAAGGAATACAGAGAACAAATGAGAAAAATCAATTATTGCAATTGAAGAATTAAGATTATGACATGATAGGGGATGAAATTACGAGAACGTGGGCGAAAACGGCGAAGAAAACGGAGTTGAAACGAGAAAGTTATGCTAAAAACAAAATTCCATGCTGAAGCCCACCGTAACCTACGGCAGGAGAGCCGTAGGTTACGGCGTACATCAAATTTCCAAGTATTTCACCGTAAAACAGAAGATAGGTGCCGTAAGACTCATTACTGCCGTAACCTACGGCAGGAGGGCCGTAGGTTACGGCGCTCAGGTTGACCGAGGCAATTTTTGACTGCCGTAACCTACGGCAGTGAGCCGTAGGTTACGGCCCTATCTGCAGATTTTTGGCGTTTTATTATTAATTGCAGCTGGGGAATCTCTTATAGGGGTCTATCTTTGGAGTCTTGTTGCAGCTACATGCAAGGGCCGAACTTGGAAGTAATTATCAAGGCTTGGGGGCTTGTGAACATCTATTTAAACCCATGTCATTGAGTTGTAAAAAAATCAATCTTGACTTTCTCTTTCTCTGAACAATATTTCTTTCAAGAACAAGCATGGTAGTGCAGGAGATGAGTAGCTAAACTCTTGGTGATTATCTTAGATGTAAGGTTTGTCTTGAAACATTATGTTATGCTTGAATTTCTAGAATAATAACTTTAATGTTTGTTTGAGTTATTATGGTGTTTGAATGTTTGTTTGTCAAGTGTTGATTCTTGTTTAATGTTAATCTAAACCATACGTTCTGGGTTCCGTTGGTAATCAAGATATTGTGGGCGGATTAAGGGTTAGATAATTGTCAATTGATCATCGAGTAACAACCTCGCGTTTTATCACCCGAGTACTTAGTTCTCTTTCATCACAAACAATGGATAATTGTCAATTGATCATCGAGTAACAACCTCGCGTTTTGCAACCCGAGTACTTAGTTCTCTTTTATCACAACAAATACTCAAACACGAACCATGTCTATGTGGTTCTTTCTAGTTAAGCATAAATGTTAATGTGGATGACAACCTGAAATCTAAGATGGTCACTTCTTCTCAATCTGTTTACAACACCAATCTTTAATTTGCAATTTAATTAAGTTAATGTTAAAATCAAAACAATCAACTCTTGGAATTTCAATTTCTGCAATCTTTAGTTTCTTTTTAGTTAAATACAAAGCTACATAATCGACACACGTTCCACATACTCTCTGGATTCGATACCTGACTTACCCTGTCTATAGGTAATTTTAGGTTTTTGCATAGACCCGACGACAGTCTATCAAAATGGCGCCGTTGCCGGGGAGTAGTGCGCAACGTGTGTAGTTTATTAGTTTTGTTTTGTTATTTTCGGGTTTACGTGGGTTGTGTTTAGTGTGCAGGTATTACAAGTGCATGCATACTAGAGGCTCTCACAAGTCATCACCACTATCGTTTGATCCGGAGATTGAAAGAACCTTAAAGCAAAACCGTGTTTTATTACGAGAAAACAGAATTATTGCTTCACCCACATTACCCATCACAACACGAAATACCATGCAAGACTCACAAATACCACCCACAACGGGTCAACCGACCTCACTATTCATGCCTACTTCCACACGACCATCACCAAACACCACAATTCCAAGCACCAATACAAGCCCAACTACACCAACCAATATCACACAACCGGCTACTACTCAAGTTGAACCCAATCATACTTTTAGCCCGGTTACCACCATTCCACCATTATCACATTTCTTTCCCCCAACTACGGGTCAATCATCCTCTCATTACTCGATACCACCAAATTCAACCATTGTCCATACTACTTCTACATTTAGACCATCGAACCAATTGGGTTTCCAATATCCATCCATCACAATTGGGCAATCTTCGGGTATGCATGTGGAGGGATACGATGACGGTTATGAAGAGGAGTTTAGGGGGTATGAGGAAGAAGGTTTTTACTCTGGCAGTGATGGAGAATACTTGGGACTTCAAGGGAGAGCGGGTCAACAAAGTCTACCAATTCAGCAATTTCAAAACAATAATAGAGTACCGGTTGGGGTGCAACATATTAGACCGCACGGGCCACAATTGCAACGCCCTACACCGTTACAACAAGTGCGCCCACTAAATACACAACCGCAATACCAAAGACCAATTCAACAACCGCAAATGCCACCATACCAACTTCCACCATCCTTTGCACCTCAAGGGCCAATACAAGGGCAAATGGGTCAACCAAGAGCACCATTGGGTGTTCCTCAAAGACATCATCGGGAAGTGGTACGTGGGATTGAAGCTCACTTCCGGCCGATTATCACTAACAATCCTTCGCCGGTAGTGATTCCTCATCATGCGGATGGAAGAACTTTTGAAGTTAGAACAACCGCCCTCCAAAGTCTACCAAAGTTCAAAGGGTTAGCAACGGAAGAACCTTACTTTCATTTGGAGACATACGACTCCATTTGCAACACCATTGGAGGCCAAGGGTTTTCATCGGATGATGTCAAATTGGTTCTCTTCCAATTTTCTTTGGAAGACAAGGAAAAAAGATGGTTTCATACTCTACCCTCTGCATCAATCTTTACATGGGCAGACATGCAACAAATGTTCTTAGATGAATATTACACCTCTCAAAAGACAAATGATGCAAGAAGAGGTTTGAGAAGCTTCCAACAACAACCGGGAGAGATGTTTCATGAAGCCTTCGAAAGGTTTAATATGATGTTACGGAATTGCCCTCATCATGGGATTCAATTATGGGAATTGTTGAATGCATTTCATGAAGGGTTGAGTTCGGAGGATGCACGTGATTTGATGTCGATCACTAATGGTACATTCGGTACTAATTATGAACATGTTGATTGGGCATATTTAGAGCAAATGGCTGTGAATTCTAAGAGGAAAGCTCAAGCCTCAAGAAGAGCCCGACCGACCACTAACCGACCGCAAGTGCACGCCATAGATGATGGTAATGTTCAAACCACTAACCAAATTTATGATGTTTATGCTTTGTGTAATGAGATAGGTCATGCGGCTGAAAATTGCCAAGGGATGTTGGACGGGCAATACGAGGAAGTCCATGCGGTTCAAGGTCAAGGTCAAGGAGGAGGTGGTAGGAACTACTACAACATGAATTCTAATACCTACCACCCCATATTGAGGAACCATCCGAACTTTAGATATGGGAACCCTTCAAATCAAGCTAACCCGAATTTCCAAGGAAACCAAGGATTTCAAAGGCAATATCAAACGGGTCAAAGCTCTTCGGGTGGAAATGAGATGATGGAGATGTTGAAGGCGATGCAAAGTGAAATGCAACGAACGAACCAACGTGATGAGGTTCGGATGCAAAAGGACGAGGTTCGTGACAAAAGCATCCAATCGTTGACCACTCAAATGGGTCAACTTGCAAGTGACGTGGCGATGTTAAAGAAAGCAAAAGGCCAGCTACCTAGTGATACGGTGCCAAATCCCAAGAACATAAAAAGCATTAACATCAATGTGGTAAGCACCGTTCCAAATACCGAATTTAATGAAACATTGCTAACTTCTTTGTGTCAAGTGAATGCAGGTTTGGAAAAAGATGCCGAAGTCGAGAATGATAGAGAGTGTGAAGCGCCAATCGTGCCTATCCGTGTGGGAAAATTAAAAATTCCTCACGCATTGTTGGACTACGGGGCAAGCGTGAGTGTGCTACCAAGCGATTTATACGATATGTACGACTTTGGTCCACTTGAAGGTATAGACACCATGGTGAGCTTGGCGGATGGAAGTTGGAGGCGTCCACGGGGAATGGTTAGGAATGTTAAGATTCAGTTGGGAGAATTTGAATACCCGGTGGATTTTCTAGTTTTGGACTATGCTTCTACCAACATGGCATCACAACAAAGGGTGATTTTAGGTCGACCATTTCTCTATACGGCAAATGCTCAAATTGATTGTAGAGAAGGAATTATTACCATGACCGAAAGGAACCGTAAGTTGTCATTTGATGTTCAGACTAAGATGATTAGTTATGATTTTGTTGTGGCGAAGGATAGCGGGTTTAGTGAAAAGGTGTTACCACGAATGAGGAAAAAACATCCACCGGACCGTGAAGAGACACCTATGGTTTCAAGCAGGAGCATATTTGATTACCCACCGAGTCAAAATGAGACGGATGCATTTTTCCCAATGACAAGCTACAGTGGGGGAGGTTATAGGAACCGATTCTTTGAGCCACCATAAATGGGGGTGGCACGGTCTGGCTGAAGACTTGAAACTTAGCGCTGCTCGGGAGGCAACCCGAGGTTTTTCACTGATATTGTTATTTCTTTAGTTTTCTTTGTTTCAGGGCTATGGCAACACTCAAGTGTGGGGAAGATGTGCGGATATTTGTGTGAAGGTGGTGAAAGGAGATTGGATCATTTACAATATCTGTTGTACCAAACTTTACCAGGTCAATGTACTTTTTCCTTAGACTTGTCATGTTCTTTAGCTTTGAAATATTATTAGTTTATTAGTTTGCTTTTGTTTATTAAAAAAAAAAATATAAAAAAAAATAATATAACAAAAATACCAAAAAGAAATTTGGGGTTTGAGATTTAAAGCTTTTGTTGATGAATTTTAGTGATCAAAGCCCTCAAAGCCATACATTGGGGACAATGTATCCCAAGTGTGGGGATGGGGGAAATTTTTGAGAGTTCTAAAAAAAAAATTTTTTTTTGTAAATCCAAGCGAAAATTGTTAAAATTTGAAAACTTGATATTGTGCCACTTGACACACCGACACCCATTCCTAGTCTTTTCTTGGTGAGGATTTGAGCCACACATGATTGTTATTGATATTTCATTGCTTGAGTGGCGGTGTGTGTTGTGTGTTAATAGAACTTGTGTGTGAATACTTGTTAAATCCTAGAATTAGCATGCTTTTGAAAATGATAGGGGGACTTTTAGGAAGCCTCATCTAGATGTGAGAGAGTGCGGGATTGGTGGGTTGGACCTCATACGTTACATATATGAGCTTGGTATTGTGAGGGGTGGGGGTTGGTCCTTAGAAAGCCATGTTGAGCCTTAGACCATTCGATTGTGACCCGAGCCTACTTCCTACAAATTTTACCTATTGAGATGACCCGGTGTAGGAATTCAGTTCGTAGTATTGATGCTCTTGTACATATTGTCAAGCTTTATGTTATGTATATATATAAAAAAAAAAAAAAAAATGAGAAAATGAAAAAATGAGAAAAATACAAGAAGAAATGTTTAGTAGTAGAAACGTTCGTTGAATTTGTGTAGATAGTAATGTTTGCTTTGTTTAGTAGTAGAAATCAAAACCGGGTCGAATCAATGAGCTACTTTCACAATCCCACCATTTTCTCACCTTTACACCTAGCCCCATTACAACCCATAAGTCCCTTTGATTCTAAAAGCATGTTAGATGTTGTGGGAGGAAACTTGATTTGTATTCAAGCTTATTGTCGCACGCATATACACACACGTATTGAGTGGGTTAGCAATTAACATCATGCTAATAAGTCTTGTTACCGAGAGATTTTTGTGAGGGGTGTGTCTTGTGGTATGATTAAAGTTAGTAAAAGGACAACACATTTAGCTTGGTTTGCATGTTTGATCACTTGTGTTTTGAAATGGTTTTTGAATGGGTTGCTTGGGACAAGCAACGGGTAAGTGTGGGGATGTGACGGGTGGTCCATAGGACAACCCTTAATGATGTTAAAAGACGAGTTTATCCTACACTTAGTCGGGTAATTGTCTAGAATTAGATAACTACGGTTGCTTGTGTTTCAGGCACAACTGGAGCTTAAAACGGAAGGAATACAGAGAACAAATGAGAAAAATCAATTATTGCAATTGAAGAATTAAGATGATGACATGATAGGGGATGAAATTACGAGAACGTGGGCGAAAACGGCGAAGAAAACGGAGTTGAAACGAGAAAGTTATGCTAAAAACAAAATTCCATGCTGAAGCCCACCGTAACCTACGGCAGGAGAGCCGTAGGTTACGGCGTACATCAAATTTCCAAGTATTTCACCGTAAAACAGAAGATAGGTGCCGTAAGACTCATTACTGCCGTAACCTACGGCAGGAGGGCCGTAGGTTACGGCGCTCAGGTTGACCGAGGCAATTTTTGACTGCCGTAACCTACGGCAGTGAGCCGTAGGTTACGGCCCTATCTGCAGATTTTTGGCGTTTTATTATTAATTGCAGCTGGGGAATCTCTTATAGGGGTCTATCTTTGGAGTCTTGTTGCAGCTACATGCAAGGGCCGAACTTGGAAGTAATTATCAAGGCTTGGGGGCTTGTGAACATCTATTTAAACCCATGTCATTGAGTTGTAAAAAAATCAATCTTGACTTTCTCTTTCTCTGAACAATATTTCTTTCAAGAACAAGCATGGTAGTGCAGGAGATGAGTAGCTAAACTCTTGGTGATTATCTTAGATGTAAGGTTTGTCTTGAAACATTATGTTATGCTTGAATTTCTAGAATAATAACTTTAATGTTTGTTTGAGTTATTATGGTGTTTGAATGTTTGTTTGTCAAGTGTTGATTCTTGTTTAATGTTAATCTAAGCCATACGTTCTGGGTTCCGTTGGTAATCAAGATATTGTGGGCGGATTAAGGGTTAGATAATTGTCAATTGATCATCGAGTAACAACCTCGCGTTTTATCACCCGAGTACTTAGTTCTCTTTCATCACAAACAATGGATAATTGTCAATTGATCATCGAGTAACAACCTCGCGTTTTGCAACCCGAGTACTTAGTTCTCTTTTATCACAACAAATACTCAAACACGAACCATGTCTATGTGGTTCTTTCTAGTTAAGCATAAATGTTAATGTGGATGACAACCTGAAATCTAAGATGGTCACTTCTTCTCAATCTGTTTACAACACCAATCTTTAATTTGCAATTTAATTAAGTTAATGTTAAAATCAAAACAATCAACTCTTGGAATTTCAATTTCTGCAATCTTTAGTTTCTTTTTAGTTAAATACAAAGCTACATAATCGACACACGTTCCACATACTCTCTGGATTCGATACCTGACTTACCCTGTCTATAGGTAATTTTAGGTTTTTGCATAGACCCGACGACAGTCTATCAGGCATATCCTGAACTCCTCACAGTCGACATCCTGACCGAGGAGGGTATCTCAGGGGTATGATTCTGAGAATGGCTTGGGATGATATTCCCCCTGTTATCCTCAGTGTAAACTGCGGAACTGAAGTTCAAAGCCCTGGGCTGTATAGGAGTGACAGTTTCTTCAGCAGGTCTACTCGAGCTAGCTTTTAAGAGTTGTATTTCTCTTAACAGCATTTGGTTAGTTTCCTGTTGCTGCCTCATTTGTTCCTACACACTTCCAAATAAAGTTAGAATTTCATCATTAGAGGCTAAAACGGGAGCAGATCCCTGAACACTCCGAGTAGGGATAACATCTTGAGGTTTGACGGGTGGTCCATTGGACAACCCTTAATCATGTTAAAAGACGAAATAATCCTTAATTTAATCGTGTAATTATCTTGAATTAGATAACTACTGTTGCTTACGTTTCAGGTGCGGTTCGGGAGCTAAAAAGTGGATTAAACGCAGCTTTGGAGGGTTTGGAGTTGAACGGGTCGAGCGTGGAGCAAAAGATGGAACAAAGCACAAAAATCAGGATGGCACCGTAAATTACGGTCCCACCGTAATTTACGGTGGACCTGATTCTTGCCTGGCGCTCATCGTAAATCAGTCTTCATATACCGTAACAACATCAAGTCCACCGTAAATTACGGTAGGACCGTAATTTACGGTGGTGGCTGCGAGAAAAAGTGTAACTGCCTCATTAAGTCGGTTTTGATTGTGTCTTTTCAAGTATTCTCATCATTGGTCGGGTTTGGAGCATCCTAGGGGCGATTTTGGCTGTTGGTACTTGGTTGAAAACAATTTCTAACATTCGGTTTATGTTTTCGATTCATATGAACATTAGACTTGTTGTTATGATGATTCACCAAGCTATGTCCGGCTAAATTTATGGTGATCATCCTGAATTGAAGGTTTGTCTATGACTTTTGTGTTTGGAATCGTATTTCTAGAATAATAGACTTGCAATGCATTTGTTTATTATGGTGTGTGAATGTTTGTTTGTAAATTGTTGATTGATATTATAATCATATCCTAAATCGTACGTTCTTGGTGTTGTTAACAATCGAGATATCACGGGAGGGATTAGGGTTGGATATTAATCAATTGGTTATCGGGTAACAACCTCGCATTTTCATAATCCGAGTACTTAGTTCCCTTTTATCACAACAAACAATCATACATGAATCATGTCTATGTGATTCTTTCTAGTGAATTTAACACAATTGTCAAAAGCAAACCGGAAGTTTAGGATGATCGCTTTCTCTTAATCTGCTTAACAACCAATTTTGATTCGCAATTAGTTATTAATTTAGTTTTCTAAAACAACAATTCAAATCATTGATCTTTATTTTTCTGCAAATTAGGTTAAAGGTAGTTAATTGCAAAGCTATAAAATCAACGCACTTTCCACATACTCCCTGAGTTCGATACCCTATTACCGCTATCTATGGTTGTTATTGGGATTAAATTTGCGTGACCCACGACAATCATGTCAAATTTTGGCGCCGTTGCCGGGGAGTAGTGCGCAACGTGTGTCAGTTTGTTAGTTTTGCTTTGTTATTTTCGGGTTTACACTGGTGTGTTTAGTGTGCAGGTTCTACAGGTGCATGCATACTAGAGGCTCTCACAAAGCGTCACCATTGTCATTTGATCCGGAAATCGAAAGAACGCTAAGGCAAAACAGAGTTTTATTACGAGAAAACAGAATCATCGGTTCACCCACTTCACCCATTACACCAAGAAATATCATGGACGAAACACAAGTACCACCCACAACGGGTCAAACGACCTCAACATTTATACCTACTTCCACACAACCATCACCAAACACAACCATACCAAATTCCACTACAATTCCTACTCCATCTCATGACACTACACCATCTAACACCACACAACCGATTACTACTCAAGTTGAACCCAGTCTTACTTTTAGCCCATCTGCCACCATTCCACCATTATCACACTTCTTTCCTCCAACTACGGGTCAATCATCTTCTACTCACTCACTACCACAAAGTTCAACCGTTATCCATACTACCTCTACATATCGACCATCGAACCAACCGGGTATGCAATATTCGTCTTATCCTTATTTGCAATCTTCGGGTATAGGAGGAGATGGGTATTTTGAAGGTTATGAAGAAGAGTTTGAGGGATACGAGGAAGAAGGATATGTGTATGGGGGTGATGGAGATCAAGGAGAGTTCGGTTTTGTGCAAGGTCAATCTCAAGGGATGGCAAGTGTACGTGGAATGCAACAACAACAACTCCTACCACAACATATTCGGCCAAGACCACAAGGGCTACAAGTGCAACGCCCTATTCCATTGCAACAAGTTCGGCCACAAAATGTACAACCACAATTTCAAAGGCCGGTTCAACAACCACCGATGCCACAACAACAATTCCAACCACCGTTCGTACCACAAGGGCATATACCAAGACCTATGGGTCCTATTCGTCCAAGGGGTCGATTGGGTGTTCCAAGAAGGCATCTTAGGGAACAAGCACGGGGAATAGAAGCACATGTCAGGCCGATCATTACTCAAAACCCTTCACCGGTGGTTATCCCTCACAACAACCAAGGGAGAACCTTTGAAGTAAGAACGAATTCTTTGCAAAGTTTGCCGAAATACAAAGGGCTAGCAACGGAGGAGTCGTATTTCCATTTAGAGGCCTATGACTCAATTTGCAATACTTTTGGGAGTCAAGGCTTTTCGGCCGATGATGTCAAGTTGGTCCTATTTCAGTTTTCTTTGGAGGACAAGGCAAAGAAGTGGTTCTACACTTTGCCTTCAGCATCTATTTATACTTGGGCGGAGATGCAACAAATTTTTCTAGACGAATTCTATACCGCCCAAAAGACCAACGATGCTAGAAAGGGGTTGAGGAGCTTCCAACAACAACATGGTGAGATGTTCCATGAGGCATTTGAACGATTTAATATGATGATAAAGAATTTCCCTCACCATGGGATTGAACTTTGGGAGTTGATGAATGCCTTCCACGAGGGGTTGAGTGCCGAGGATGCTCGAGATTTAATGTCCATTACCGGTGGGACTTTTGGCACAAACTATGAGAATGACGATTGGGAGTTCTTAGAGAACATGGCGATTACCTTGAAAAGAAAGGCTCAAGCATCGAGGAGAGCGCGACCGGCCATTGCCCGACCTCAAGTGCACGCCATAGATGATGGTAATGTTCAAACTACTAACCAAATTTATGATGTTTATGCTTTGTGTAATGAAATAGGTCATGCGGCTGAAAATTGCCAAGGGATGGTGGAAGGGCAATATGAAGAGGTGCATGCTATTCAAGGTCAAGGAGGGGGTGGTAGAAACTACAACAACATGAACTCTAATACCTACCACCCCGGGTTGAGGAACCACCCAAATTTTCGCTATGGGAACCCCTCCAATCAAGCTAACCCGAATTTTCAAGGTAGCCAAGGTAACTTTGGTTCACGCCAACCTTACAACAACCAAAGTGGATATCGAGGCGGGAACAACCAAGGCTATCAAAAGCAATATCAAACGGGTCAAGAACAAGGGGGGTCTTCGGGTGGAAACGAGATGATGGAGATGCTAAAGAGCATGCAAACGGAGATGCAAAAACGGAACCAACTCGATGAAGTCCGAATGCAAAAAGACGAGGTTCGTGACAAAAGCATCCAATCACTAACAACCCAAATGGGTCAATTGGCAACCGATGTGGCGGAATTGAAGAAAAACAAGGGTCAACTTCCTAGTGACACCAAGGTAAATCCATCACACGGTTCGTCCAGAGGTAATGTTAATGTTCATCAGGTTAGTGTTTTGAGAAGTGGAAAAGAGTTTAAAGCTAATTTGTCACCCGAATTAGTTGAGGGGGTAGTTGAGGACATCACGGGTAATGATAGTGATGATGATGTTTCACCGGTTAAACCAAAAGAATTAAATGTTAATAAACCGGGTTTGGGTGAAAATGAAAAGAGTGAAAAAGTTGAGGGTGAACCGAGTCAAGTCCCGTTTCCATCGGCTTTACTTGACCCGGGTAAGAAAAATTTTATTGCATCAAGAGGTCCCCAAAAAGAAGAATTGTGGGACATGTTCAAGCAAGTTAAAATTAACCTTCCACTTCTTGATGCAATAAAACAAGTACCCGCCTATGCAAAATTCCTAAAAGAATTGTGTACACAAAAGAGGCAAAACAAAAAGAAAATGCCTAAGCGGGTCGATTTAACCGGGCAAGTGAGTGCGGTTTTGAACGGGGAGCTTCCTCCTAAGCTCCAAGATCCGGGAGCGCCATTGATTAATATACAAGTTGGTAATTTTCAAATGGCTAAGGCGTTGCTAGATCTTGGAGCCGGAGTTAGCATTTTACCGGGGGGCTTATATGACCAATATGATTTTGGTCCGTTAGCAAGGGTGGAGACAACGGTTGTTTTAGCCGACTTGTCTCATAAGTTACCCCGGGGTATGGTTCAAAATGTCATTGTTAAAATTGATGAATTTTATTATCCTGTTGACTTTTTAGTCTTGGACTACTCGTCGGCGGACCCAAAACAACAACAAAACGTAATTTTGGGTCAGCCATTTTTGAGCACCGCACATGCAGTCATCGATTGTAGATTTGGTACAGTCGATATAACTTTTGGAAATCGAAAAATGCGTTTGAATGTTTTTACTAACAATTCTAATGCTAATGGTGTTGATGAGTGTTTCATGGCAGATATAGTTGACGGATGCAACTCGCATGAGTATGAGGAGGATGGTTTGGATGTTTGCCTGTGTGATTTTTCTGAACAGGTACATGCTTATGCACTCCGGGTTGAAGAGGAAAAGCAAGATGCGATGGCATTGAAGGAAGGTCGGCCACCATGGACCCACCAGTTTGAAGGCTTACCGGCGGAAATAGATTCGGGTACTAAACCATCGCTAGAGGAACCGCCAAAGTTGGAGCTCAAAGACTTGCCGAGCCATTTGAAGTATGTGTTTTTAGGGGATAATGACACTTTACCGGTCATTATTGCCTCTAATTTGGAATTGGCCCAAGAGCAAGCATTGTTGGAAGTCTTGAAGGAAAACAAGGGAGCTATCGGATGGACAATTGCCGATCTCAAAGGAATTAGTCCATCAATTGTCATGCACAAAATCATTACAACCGAAGATGCCAAATCGACACCAGAAGCTCAAAGGCGGTTGAATCCGAACCTACGGGAGGTAGTTAAAAAGGAGGTAATTAAATGGTTGGATGCAGGAATCATCTATCCCATTTCGGATAGTGCTTGGGTGAGTCCCACCCAAGTTGTGCCTAAGAAGGCCGGCATTCAAGTAGTCAAGGATGAAAGTGGTGAACAAATTGCCACCCGACCGGTTACCGGGTGGCGTGTATGTATTGACTACCGAAAATTGAATGCCGCCACTTCTAAGGACCATTTCCCGCTACCTTTCATTGACCAAATTATTGAAAAATTATCGGGTCAAAAATATTACTGCTTTTTAGATGGGTACTCGGGTTACAATCAAATAGCAATACACCCGGATGACCAACACAAGACCACCTTCACTTGTCCATATGGTACCTTTGCCTTTCGGCGAATGCCATTTGGCTTGTGCAATGCTCCGGCAACTTTCCAACGATGTATGATGAGTATCTTCTCGGACATGGTTGGAGAGTCGCTCGAAGTATTTATGGATGACTTCTCCATTTTTGGCACTAGTTTTGATGCTTGTCTCAACGAATTACAAAAGGTTTTAAAAAGGTGCGTTGAGAAAAATCTAGTGTTAAGTTGGGAGAAAAGTCATTTCATGGTGCAAGAGGGCATTGTGTTGGGTCATGTAATTTCTGAAAGGGGGATGGAGGTGGATAAGGCGAAAATAAGGGTAATAGCATCTTTGCCACCTCCGAAAAATGTTAAGGGTGTAAGGTCATTCTTGGGACACGCGGGGTTTTATAGACGTTTCATAAAGGGTTTTAGTGTTATCACCAAACCTTTATGTAACTTGTTATTAAAAGATGTCCCATTTGATTTTACTAACGAGTGTATGCAAGCTTTTACTGTTTTGAAGGAACACTTGGTCAAAGCTCCTATCTTGCAACCACCGGATTGGTCAAAGCCGTTCGAGATAAGTTGTGATGCAAGCGACACCATTATTGGTGCAGTTCTGGGTCAACGGGTTGATAGGAAGCCGGTGGTGATCTACTATGCAAGCAAAACTTTATCCGAAGCGCAACTCAATTACACCACAACTGAAAATGAGTTATTAGCAGTGGTGTATGCTTTGGATAAGTTTCGTGCTTATATTTGGGGGAGCAAAGTGGTGGTTTATTCGGATCATAGTGTGGTCCGATACTTGATGGAGAAGAAAGACGCGAAGCCTCAGTTGATTCGGTGGGTATTATTGTTACAAGAATTTGATTTAGAAATCCGAGACAAAAAGGGAAGTGAGAACGTAGTAGCGGATCACTTGTCTCGGATTCCGGTGGAAGGAATCGATGATGTTAGTGAAATCAATGAGAGTTTTCCCGACGAACAATTACTAGCCGTTTCCACCTTTGTTGCACCGTGGTATGCTCACTATGTCAACTACTTAGCCACGGGTGCCATCCCAAGTCATTGGACCAAAAAGCGCCAACAACAATTTATGGTCCAAGTGAAGCAGTACATTTGGGATGAACCGGATTTTTTCAAGATTGAACCGGATCAAGTTATACGAAGGTGTGTGCCCGAGACAGAAGTGTTGGAAATTTTGACCCATGCTCATTCGTCCGCTTGTGGGGGTCATTTTAGTGGGCACAAAACAGGCTATCGGGTGCTCTCATGTGGGTTCTATTGGCCCACAATTTTCAAGGATGCTTGTAAATTCGCTAGAAATTGCATAAATTGTCAAAAGATGGGAAGCATATCGAAGAGGGATGAGATGCCATTACAACCAATCTTGGTTGTAGAGATATTTGATGTATGGGGTATAGACTTTATGGGTCCTTTCCCGAATTCGAATGGCTTCCTATACATTTTGGTAGCGGTTGATTACGTCTCGAAGTGGATTGAAGCTATTGCAACATGCACAAACGACCATTCGGTTGTTTGTAAATTTGTTCAATCCAACATCTTCTCTCTCTTTGGCATCCCGCGGGTTATTATAAGCGATGGTGGTTCGCATTTCAAGAACTTCAACTTCGGGAAATTATTGAAGAGGTATAGCGTGAATCACCGGATTGCCACACCTTACCATCCGCAAACGAGTGGACAAGTCGAAGTGTCCAACCGTCAAATCAAGGAAATTCTCATGAAGACGGTAAGAACGGATAGGAAGGATTGGTCGAGTAAATTGGACGATGCATTGTGGGCATACCGAACGGCCTACAAAACTCCTATTGGCACAACGCCTTACCGGATGGTGTATGGAAAGGGTTGTCATTTGCCAATGGAGTTAGTGCATCGGGCACATTGGGCAATTAAGACGGTAAACGCAGATTATGATGAGGCGGGAAAGATGAGAAAGTTGCAGTTAAGCGAGATAGAAGAAATTCGAGATGAGGCGTATGAATGTGCATCGACTTATAAAGACAAGCTCAAGAAAGTACACGATGCGAAATTGAGAAAGAAAACGTTCGAAGTGGGTCAAAAAGTGTGGTTGTACAACTCAAGACTCAAGATGTTTGCGGGAAAGCTCAAAAGCAAATGGATGGGCCCGTATGTTGTCCGGAGAGTTGGGAGATTCGGTGACGTAGACATCCAAGACGAGCAAACATTGAAACAACAAACGGTGAACGGTCACAGGTTAAATCCATACTTGGATGGGAACGACATAAACACTTTGGAGCTTGACAAAGCGGGCTACATCTTACGCCCGGTCGATGAGGAACAACCATGAAAGGCCCAGGTTTGGTAGTGTATATAGTAGTGGTTTGTTTTGTTTTGTTTTGTATAGTTTGCACAATTATCGTATTTCCTTGAAACCCGTGTTTGAAACAAGTGTAGGGATATTCGGGTCACGAATTACTCTAACATTGTGTTGAGGACAACACGGGACTTTCGAGGGGGTAGGGTGATTTTTACACGGTTTTTTTTTAAAACATAAAAAAATCAAAAAAAATGAGAAAAATATAAAAATTAGGCATAAAGATCACATTTTTTCAGCAATTCAAACATGCCCAGTGACCACCGTAATTTACGGCTTCACCGTAATTTACGGTGGATGTGAAAAATGTTGGGGTTTTTACGGTATAGGTCTCCTGCTTTACGGTGAAAATTTATGTTCAGAGTGTACCGTAATTTAAGGTCAGACCGTAATTTACGGTCAGACCGTAATTTACGGTGAGTGATAAAAATTTTTGAGCTTTATGGTGATAAGTTCCTGATTTACGGTAGGAATTGTTGTCCAGGTTTCACCGTAAATTACGGTTTGACCGTAATTTACGGTACGCAGTTTAAGTTAATCTGTCCTCTGGGGTTCCGTATGTTTATAAAAAAAAATAATATTAAAACACATGACTTTGTGAATAACCCCAGCCACACATATCCTTTTCACTTTACATTCTATCTATCACCATCCATCTCTTTCACAAGAAACCACAAGACTCCATAGCTTCCTTCACCTTCAATCCCCCATATCTCAATCAATTTTTGCTCAAATCAAGTGAAATCGGAGTCTTTATTGACTAATTTTTAACGTAGTTTCTGATTTTGCTAAGAAACTTACGAGAAAAAACAGTTTTAGGGTCCGAATTCTAAACCCTAGTTCGAAAAATTTGGGGGTTTTGGGAGTTTTTGTTTCACAAGCACTCTTGCATCTTCAAGCAAAGGTATGAAAGCTTATTTGTTGTATTTTGATGCTACATTGTGAAAAGTAAGGATATTTAGGTTACTTGCCCATACCCACTTGCTTGCTCTTAGATATGATTATGAAATTGGTTATTTGAACATGATTATGGTTGTAGATGTAGGATTTGTGGTTAAAGTAGTGAACTTTTGGGATGCTCTACATTGTAGAGACACCATGCCCGATTTTTGAAAAATTCTTGATATACTTTTGGTTCACTAGCATCTACAACCATGATAACAAGCAAGTGTGGGGATATTTTGGAAAAGAGGGTTTAATTTTGTTTCGTTGGTTGTGTTGTTTGCTCTAATGTGTGTAGGAATGACACGAACGAAAGAAAAGACGGGAGCTAGTTCATCTTCATCTTCAAAGGGAAAGGGTAAACAGCCGGAACAACAACCAAAGAAGAGACAATACATGGGTCGAGTGGATGAAAGCGAAAGTGAAAGCGAAGAAGAGATGGAGTTGGATATGACGGAGAAACCGAAATGGGATTCGGGACCGTTAGCTGATCAACCATTGGAATGGCAGCCAACGTTATATAATGACTGTATGAATAGGTTGAAGAATAAGGCAGGGGCCTTTATATGTGAAAGGGATGTTCGAGAAGCTGAGTTTGGTCAGTTTGGGGTGTTTGACAAGTTCCGGGCTCTAGGTTGGGAGTCGGCACTTAGTTGTTTTGACAAAGATAAAAGCAACTTGTTTATCACTGAAATCCAAGAGTGGATGGCAACTCTTAAGGTTAATCAATATGACAGGCCATCGAATATGAAGCTGACGGGTATTGTGAATGGAGTTCCAGTGGAAATGTCTTTTGATACTTTGAAGAAGCTTGGAAAATATGATAGTCTGCCAGCCCGTGATTATATGATACCGACTCTTGATGATCTTCTGGTGAAGCCGGAAAAACATACGCGATGGAATGATATGTTGGCAGCACTGTTTTTACCCGGTAGATACAGTGGTATTCTATACCGGAAGAATTTAAAAATTGAACCGAAGCTGTTACATACAATCTGTGTTCTCAATGTTATTCCAAGAAGGGGAGATAAGGAGCAGGTTAGGTTTCCCGAAGTACCTGTTCTTTATTCGTTAATGCATGGGGCTCCGCGTTTTCCTATACGCTATCTTATCATGAACCATTTATGGATCTGCCGGAATAAGTATGGAAGAGACATCGTCCCGTATTGTCGAATAATTACGGGGTTGATGAAACAACAGAAGGCAATAACATCTGAAGATCGAGGAGCAACAAAAGGCATCAGCCTTTTACGCTAGATAAGTTAGGGAATGTTTGGACGTATACTCAGTCGGAGCGTTATCACAAGTTAAAGTCGGAAGGGCAAAGGGTAGAGCACTAAAGTTGGGTGCACGAGATTTGTTACCGGGTGAGCCGAACGAGCCAGAAAGCGATGAAGAAGTGGTTCCTAGTGGAGATGAGGATTATGCGGACGAGCCGCATGGTGTTGAAAATGTTGGTCAAGGTGGTTATGGTAGTGGTCATGGTGGGATGTTTTATGATTTTACGCAGCAATCTTATGTGCCGGGATGGGCCTATGAAGGCACAATGCAAGAAGTGATTGCGAATCAACGCCCTCCGGCATCCGTGTTTGATACGTGGTCGGGGTCGGAGAGGACGTTGTATGATCAAAACACGAGGAATAGTGCAAGTATAGAGCGGTCCTTGAAACAAACTTTTGATCGTCAAGAAGAATGGAATCGCACACATGCGTATTCCCGTGAAGTTGAAATAAACAATCGATATCATGATGATCAAGAAAGGAGATTGCACGCGGATTGGCATGCCGGGCGGCCGGTGGTTGTGGATCCACAACATGTGGATTATGCGTCTCTACCACCGTATGATGGTAGTGTTTCGTATCCAACCCCGCCGATCCACCACTCGCAATGGATTGACCCGAGGCAACAAGAGGGAACGCAACAACAAGAAGGAGGAAGTAGTAGCGGCTCATTTGCGTTCGGTGAATGGAACAAAATGATGTCTTCCATGTTTGGACCTCCGGGACCGCGCTATTATTAGTCAGGTTGTGTTCTTCCTATGTATATTTTTGTGTATATTTGTTAGTTTGTTTGCTTAAGGTTGGGCGGTTGGGTGGTGTTATGATTGTGTTGTTTTGTTGGGTTGGTGCTTGATGGTGGTGTCATGTTTTAAAAAGAAAAACAAATATATAAAAAAAATATAAAATGAAAAATCCAAAAAGAAATTTGGGGTTTGAGTGAAGAAGCGTTTTTGTTGATGTTGAAAAAGAATTTTAGTGGTCAAAGCCTCCTAAAACCATACATTGGGGTCAATATATCCCAAGTGTTGGGATAGGGGGAATTTTTTGAAGTTTTTGAAAAAATTTGAGCCAAGCGAAACGATGTGAAAATTTGAACACCCTAGATTAACCCCAAATTGGTGCACCGGCAACCCTTAATACCTTTTTCATTCTTGGTGAGAATTGTAGCCACACTTGTATATAAATAATGCTTATCTTTAATGAGAGTGGTTACGGGTGGGGGTGTATTAGAACTTGTGCTTGAATGCGATTTGAGTCCTTAGTTAGACATGAATGCAAAAAGGATAAGGGCATTTAGGTAGCCTCGTCGTTGGTGTGAGCGAGTGTGGGATTTGGGGGGGTTGGACCTCATAAGTTATATATATGAGCATGGTAGTGAGAGGGGCGAGGGTTTGGACATTTAGTTGCCAAATTTTGTGCCTTAAAAGCTTATCATTTGTTACCCCTAGCTACTTACTTAAAAACTTACCCAAATTTGACCCGGTCTTATAGTGTTAGTGATAGTATTAGTAGTTTTAGTAGTTTGAAGTAGATATGTTTGATGCGTTATTGTATTTTTGTTTGCTTTGTTAAAAGAAAAAAAAATCAGAAAAATTAGAAAAAAAAGAAGAAAAAGCAATGAAAAATGGAAAAAAAAAAAGTGATGTTTAGTTGTCTTGTATATAGTAGTTAAGTTTGATAGTTGTTCATTTGCTTATTTTTGTAATAAAAAGACCGGGTCAAGTTTTCGCTACTTCATATATATTCCACTTCCTACCCATACACCTAGCCGCGTTACAACCTTGAAAGTCCCTTTGATTTGCATTCATGTTTGACACATTTAGGAGAAGGATCGATTTAGGTACAAGCCTATGATTGTGCAACCACCCGTTTGCCTATTGTGTGTCTAGCTTATCTTTGCTAGTATTCACTTGTATCCGAGAGGAGAGATTTAGAGAGGGGTGCATTGGTTGGGTGTTAAAAAGGGGTTAGTAAAAGGATTGCATGTTTTTGCTTGGTTTAATTTGATCACTTGTTTTGAAATTGATTTGATGAGTTGCTTGGGACAAGCAACGGTTAAGTGTGGGGATGTGACGGGTGGTCCATTGGACAACCCTTAATCATGTTAAAAGACGAAATAATCCTTCATTTAATCGTGTAATTATCTTGAATTAGATAACTACTATTGCTTACGTTTCAGGTGCGGTTCGGGAGCTAAAAAGTGGATTAAACGCAGCTTTGGAGGGTTTGGAGTTGAACGGGTCGAGCGTGGAGCAAAAGATGGAACAAAGCACAAAAATCAGGATGGCACCGTAAATTACGGTCCCACCGTAATTTACGGTGGACCTGATTCTTGCCTGGCGCTCACCGTAAATCAGTCTTCATATACCGTAACAACATCAAGTCCACCGTAAATTACGGTAGGACCGTAATTTACGGTGGTAGCTGCGAGAAAAAGTGTAACTGCCTCATTAAGTCGGTTTTGATTGTGTCTTTTCAAGTATTCTCATCATGGGTCGGTTTTGGAGCATCCTAGGGGCGATTTTGGCTGTTGGTACTTGGTTGAAAACAATTTCTAACATTCGGTTTATGTTTTCGATTCATATGAACATTAGACTTGTTGTTATGATGATTCACCAAGCTATGTCCGGCTAAACTTATGGTGATCATCCTGAATTGAAGGTTTGTCTATGACTTTTGTGTTTGGATTGGTATTTCTAGAATAATAGACTTGCAATGCATTTGTTTATTATGGTGTGTGAATGTTTGTTTGTAAATTGTTGATGGATATTATAATCATATCCTAAATCGTACGTTCTTGGTGTTGTTAACAATCGAGATATCACGGGAGGGATTAGGGTTGGATATTAATCAATTGGTTATCGGGTAACAACCTCGCATTTTCATAATCCGAGTACTTAGTTCCCTTTTATCACAACAAACAATCATACATGAATCATGTCTATGTGATTCTTTCTAGTGAATTTAACACAATTGTCAAAAGCAAACCGAAAGTTTAGGATGATCGCTTTCTCTTAATCTGCATAACAACCAATTTTGATTCGCAATTAGTTATTAATTTAGTTTTCTAAAACAACAATTCAAATCATTGATCTTTATTTTTCTGCAAATTAGGTTAAAGGTAGTTAATTGCAAAGCTATAAAATCAACGCACTTTCCACATACTCCCTAAGTTCGATACCCTATTACCGCTATCTATAGTTGTTATTGGGATTAAATTTGCGTGACCCACGACAATCACGTCAAGGTTGTGAAGAAAATGGCATCCTTGGAGGAGGTGGTGGAAGCACCGAACCGGTAGTAGCAGAGGTTGCAGCAGACATAGTGGAGGAGCTCATGTTTGATCTTGAGGCCATTGTAAACAATGTGGAAAAAAGTTTCGAAAACAGAAAACCGATTAATGATATCACAAAGATTTTTAGTAAAGAGAGCACCACTTGCCCCATGGTGGGCGCCAAATTGTTTTGGTCAAAAATTACCGAAGCAATTTAGTGATCAAATTAGTTAAGTGAGGTAGTGTGCTAAAATTATGTGTGAAAAATATGTTAACCAAGTTAGTTATAAAAACAGTTTCAGGATACGGCTCAAGATATAGAGCTGTATCTATGATCAAACAATGATCAGAAAAGTAAAGGTTGACGCGTGATGTACGAGGAAAGCCCTTGATCAATCTAGATCGCCGGCACAAAACCTCGGGAGCTGACAATCGCAGCTGCGATTGTTCTTCTATTGCTTCAAATATCAGGATACAGTGCAGGATGTAGAGCGAATCAACTAGGTGTTACAATGTGATTTGAATACAAGTGTTTGTGTGTAGTGTTTACAGAGAGCTATAGAGAAAGTGTTAGAAAATGTGTAAGTTGCGTGCCTTAATCTGATCCGCCCCCATCTATTTATAGTAAAACAAATATAACAAACTATCCTAAATAACCGGGATCCAGCGAATATTCCTCACTCGAACGTTGTAGACCTAGTCTTTCGGGTTCAACGTCTCTCCCATAACAAACATGCCCGAGTCTTGAGGAGATGAAGTCCATCTGACCGTTAGCAAACCCCAGCCTTTAACCTGCACGTGGTTAATTCAATCAACCTCAGGATATCGCCCAGGATGTTAGCAATATCCCCGTCCAATATCCTGGTCACAAATAAACAATTAGAAGCAGGATATTGATCAAGATATGTACGCTCAGAAAATGACCCATAACAACAATGGCTTCTATCTTATTTTTATCTGGCGCCGTGTCACCTCCTGGTGACGATGGTCATACCACTATTGGGTCCTTTCACCCAAGTAGTGATGATTATCACTGTTAGGATTTATTAGCCTAACCGTGAGAAATTAGTAATGTGCACAATACCCCACTAGCCAGTGATTCAAGATAACAACGACTTAATCCCTGTAATTATAATATTTAAAAATGGAGTATTGTAAAACATTTGATAAAAAGAGAATGACTCACCTTGCAGATTTATACAGGCAGAGTTTAGCCTACTGATTAGCCTTGTAACCTAATTTAAATAACAATGCACACGAACTAGGTCAGTAACTAATACAGCATTTACGATAACTCAAGAGATTAAAACCCTCACAACGAATGACAAAGTGCAACACCTAAACATCCATCGAATTCACGACGAATTACAAGGTATAGCCCTAATGTGGGCAGCATTTAAACATCCATCGGATAGTTTCAATCGATCGGACATTGAATCGTAGCAGCGATCTAGTTAATACCTTGTATCGTAGCAGCGCCTCACTACCTTAAAACTTCAAATTACTTCAGTATACTTCGTTTTTGATAATTGTTTTTGACACAACTGAACTGCTCCTGATCCAAGCTATTTATAGGTGAAAAATGGGTCTTACGCGGCCTGCGTAAGACCCTTCAAGACCTTTACGCGGCCTGCGGGGGACACCTAGTCATAGACTAGGGCTAGCGTGTCATCGGTAGGCATGCCACGTGTGTGACACGTGGACCGGGAACGCTTATTCGGTCAACCCCACTTTGACGCGACATGCGTAAAGATATGCTTAACCTTTACGCGGCTTGCCTGAAGACCAGAAATCTGGTTTTCTTCATTTTTTATATGGATTAGGGTTTCAGGGGTCCGGACTTACGGTCGTTTAGGGACATTTTTGAAGGTCCTTACAGTTCTGCCCGACGTAGTCGTTGGAATGCTGTCTCGGGGAGGGTATTACTAATGTTAAAATGGGTTATTATACTAACGCGTGTGCATTTGTGTAAATTATAGATAATTCTCAGGAAACCCTTACGGAAAATCTAAGACAGCAATGTGAGTTGATCCGCTTTTTGTTAACTGTTTTTACAAAACCTCATATAATTAATTATATGACAAGCAGTTATTGAGTATTTGTAAGAATGCAATTATCATGCGTATGTTGGGGTTTTGTATACAAAATTTGTTACCACCTGGTCAAGGAGTAACATTTCCACAAGTCAGGTTTGACAGTACCATGGATGTTAATTGTTATGTTTTGGAAACAAATGTAATTGGGAGATCGCCCTCAATACTGTACACTGGGTTTTTATTAAAATTGATTAAACTGGGATTCACTGACCAGTATTTCCACTGACAAATGTTTTTAAAACGCGTTTCAGGTAACAAATTGTGAAAGCCAAATAGAAGCCAGCTGGACAGCACTGAAGGCTTGGAAAAGTGGCAATAAAGTTACCTAAACTAAAATAGATGTTTTTATTAAATAAAATAGGATTTATTCCTATGAAAATGTGTGTACTATGAACTTGGGTTTATCCCATATGTTTAATATTATGAAAATGTGGTATTTTACTCTGATCAATATTTCCTAACTACGGTCCTGATGAAAATTTCCGCTGCCAAATTAGACAATACACGATACCACCGAAACTGGCTCGCGGCCGCCCGTTCCTGGGGATTTGGGATCGGGGGTTACGACAGAAGGTGGTATCAGAGCTAAGCCACTGATTCAGCCACAGAAGTGTTCTGCTGACATCAAAGTTTAATCTGTTAGGAAATAAATTACGGGAATACGTGCGTAATTGTATTTTATTGTTATGTGTTATTTGACTATTTGTTAGTTTACAGTATGAGCGACCAAGGACCATCTGACGTGTACCGTCAATTGTCTGGTTCGCCTAAAAGCGAAGGCACCTCCTCTTCTCAGCCTGCCCTCTCAGGGTACTCTGCTGATACGGAAGAAGGAATCTTTGTGTTTAAGGCTCAATCCGAGGAGCCATTTCCTCAGAAAAAGAGGGGATGGTTCAGTCGTGGGGCATATGAACGTAGAAAGCGTATGAAAAAGTTACAAGACCAGAGAGTACTAACCGCAGCCAAGAGAGAGACAGATGCCTATGCCCAGGATATGATAAATAGGGGTATAGCCAACATCCACATCTTAGCAACCACTGCAGCTGACCCTAATCTGGAGCAAATAATAGCACCCCAACCACAGCCACCAATCCCTGATCAATCCATGGAGATAGAAAATCCTGAAAATCAAGTAGAGATGCATGATTTTAACCCGGAGGAAATACCTAGGGTACCAGAACCAAACCCCCTAGACCCAAATTACGATCTCTGGTGGGTTGACGTTAGGGACTATGTGCAACGTTACCCGATACATGAAGACACACCCATGCAAAACTTAGGAGCCTATCCAGGTATGGACCCTTTAGATCCCTATTACCACGACGAATACATTAGGGAAATTTTAGAAGATCCTTACAGATTTCAGGCACCTACACCTCCATACCTACACCTCCTTACAGGTTTGGGTCATCGTCCGACTGAAAAAACGCTTATTTCTATTACTTATTTGCATTTTTATGATTTTTGGACTATTTTGGGCATTTTCTTTTAGGCCGTGTGTTTGGCCCGTTATCTTTTTTAGGCCCATTTCGAATTTCGGTTTCTATTTATATGCCCCTCTAGTAATATGAATGATCAGAATTGATTTTTGAAATTATTGATTTTTTCACTTCAAATTCCGTGGCCTTTGGGTTGCAATTTGGGGGTTGGGGAAGAACACACGGGTATTCTTAGAATCAACGTGTTTGATCTTCGTTTCCGTATCACGCGCTACATCACTTCTGTTACCCATACAGAATCCCTGGTTAATCTTTTGGGCCACTTCCTTCTTCCGGTTTTCTTCTCTTGTGCATACCAGCCCGTCAGTTAGGGTGTTAGCTAATTCCACTGCATCGTCAATAGTGCGAGGTCTCGCAGCTTTAACGATATCACGTATTTCGCCAATCAATCCCTAAATATAGCGGGAAATAAGTACCGGCTCTGGCGAAGCCAGGGTAGGTACAACTCTAGCATACTCGAAGAATGTCTAGGTATACCATCGACAATCAACGTCTATCATCCGATGATTGAGGAACTTATTTGTCATTTGTTCCTTTTCATATTCGGGACAGAATTTCCTTTCTACTAGCCGCTTAAATTCTTCCCAACTCATGGCATAGGCCACATTTCTTCCTTTGGCTTAATGTACCGTATTCCACCATTCCAGCGCCCTTTCTTTAAAAAGATGCGACGCGTACATGACCTTGTCGTCCTCGGCACATTTACTTATTGTAATTACTGCTTTGGTTTTCTCTAACCAACACAGTGCAGCAGTCGCCCCTTCGTTACCTGCAAACTCAACCGGTTTACAGGCAAGAAATTCCTTGTAAGTGCAACCAGGTGTTGCAGCTTTTATTTTCTTAAGGAGTGGGGCTGGCATCCCATCGTTATCGTTATTAGTATGGTTGTCGCCTCCGTTTACACTATTACTTAAATTGTCACCGTGTGTACGTTTGCTAGGAATAATTTGTTGAGGTTCAACTGGATTTCGAGCAACAGCAAGGATTGCGGGAATAGCATTGGCTATTCCTTGAGCAACGATATTCTCGATATCTTGCCTATTCAAAAATTGATCCTCATTGTTTTGCTCGGATTGATTAACTTCATTAACGGGTTCATTACCAGCGTTTTCCATCTGGTAATTAATATATATAAGTGATTAGTAGAAAACAATTAATAACCAATCATAACAATACAATTGCACTTAATCGCATCAACACGTATACCCAAAATTGTCGATTTCTCGACTTCCATTTTTATATGTATTATAATATGCGTCCGTACACACCCTGTTATCTTATAAAAGTTTTATTTTTAAGTTATTTCACCTAATTATATTTTATGATTATTTTATTATTAAACAAACACACCAAAACACCAAACATGATCCCTGATAGCTGGCACTTTAGAAACGACGTTCTCTTTCGTCGTTGAAGAAACACTAACTAAATGGTCGGAACCGAGATAGTTAGGGGGTTTGAATCCGCATAAAAGGTTAGCTCTCTCTCTGTTGATTCAGTTGTAATGGATCAACTTCTCCGGTAGCTCTGCAAAAAAGAATACCGTTAGCCTCGCCAAGGGGAGAAGAGGGTTCTCTCCTTGACCCGACTCCGGCGTGAGAATAAGTATTGGTATCGGAGAAGATAAGTATTTGAAGAGTGAGAGTAGTCTGAGTTTATACCTGAACAGTTCTCTTATTTATAACCGGGAGTTTTTGGGAGGGAAAACCTGTTATTGAAAAGATAACGGAAAATGCTTAACACCGTAGCGGTTATTTTTCTTCCGTTTGATTTCTTTGATCTGACGTTAATTAACCTCGATCCGAAGTGAATGCACACGGATCGTGGTTTGATCTGTGGCTAGGGGATTGCCACGTGGAAAGAGATGAAGTGGAGATTACTTCCCGATTGCATGCCTTTGTTGTGATTTCAGAATTGCTTCTGGTGACGACACGTGTCCAGACGGTTATAACCGTCTGGGTGATGCACGATTATATCTTTTTCTAGAAGATTACTGCCATAATCCAGTGTGACACCTTACTATGTGGATATAGACAAATAAACCCCAAGTCTGGGTAAAATAATATCCAAGTTTGGGTGTTGTGGCGGAAGTATTGAGCAAAGGCTTTCTAAACCTTTGTTGAATAGGAGACGGCGCAAAGATTTATGTTATCTTTTGGGCGCGCGATTACAAGCTACTGACTTCTTTGTTCCTTTAGCAGGACCAGTGCGCAGCCGCGCAAGGTCAAAAGGCTAGAAAAGTTAATCTGTGGTATGGTCTCAAATCCTTTTTATGAGGTTTTTGGGACCTTACCCCTTCAAGTCCCCCCAGTCTAGTGTTGTACTTATGCAAGTAAGTGGAGCACTGGACTTAGGAGAGGGAAATGTTTTTTGGGCGCGAAAGGAAATCTTTTCTGAAAAGATTTGAATTTACTGAGTTTGTAAAGATTTTTTGTAAAAAATCTTTGATTTGACATTGTATCAGTAAATTGATTTTGACAGCCTGTCATTGCCAGTTGTTTTTTGCCATTCGTGGCTTACACGCGCGCGTGTAAACGCGTGTATGTTCTGACATCTGCTTTTTCTGTTGCTTGGGTAATCGTGATATCCGGAACAGTACTGCGACGGTTACCGATGCTTATTTATTGCGATGGGTATATAATCGTTTGGATAACCCCTTCTGTGTAATCATTGTTTTGTTTGAAAACTTTTCCCCTTTCCTTGTTTTGAAGAAATACTTTCCGTCATTCCCCTGCTTATGTCAACCGGAGAACATCAGGAGGATCTTGTTGAAGAGATCTCGACTGAACTTCCACCATTGAAGTGGCCCAGGGCGTCTTTTGAAGGTTTAATCCAGAATCTTAAATTCCCGGAGAACTGGGGTGCCTTGTATCCTGAAGAAGGGCAAACGGCAGCGAATGCTCCGGCAGGGTATATTACCCTTTTTTGGGATTTTTTCTGCGATGGTAACTTTCGATTGCCTGTTATGAAATTTTTCCTTGAAATTCTTGGATTTTACAATCTGCATATCTCCCAACTTCACCCTATTGGTATGGTTAGGGTTCGTCATTTCGAATTTGTATGTCGAACGATGCATGTGGAGCCAACTGTTCCTCGATTTAGGGTTTTTCATCAGATGCACTGTACCCAAGGATTTTACTCATTTGTTCAGAGGGCTTCCGCAAAGAAAATTCTTCATCAACCCCCAAAATCATTTCATGATTGGAAACAGAAATTTTTCTTCATTAAAGCTGGAGTGATTCCAATGAAGATGAAGCTAAGAGGGAAAGACGATGTTCCGATTGAATCTATTCAGACCCCTGTTGATGAGAACTGGTACCAAGATCTGAAGGATGTTCCCAATATTGCCTTGCCGGAGAAAGCCCTAGTCGGAGCTGGCATGAGTTTGAACTGGAAAATGGAACGAGATGATAAACCTGTGTATACTGAGGATGGCCATAGTAAGTATTGGTGTTTTGTCACTGTTCCTCTTGTTGTTGTTTTCTCTTTTTCTCTTTTTTTTTTTTTTTTTTTGACCTACCTTCCCTTCAATGCAGTTGTTTCTCTATATGTTGTTGCTTTTAAGAGGGAAGGCGGAAGAATGGGGACCATCAAGAAGAAACCAGAGGAGGAGCTCTGGTATCACCGCATTGTGAAGAATTTTGTGCTTCCGCAGGACACGGACTTATCTGTTCCACCGGCAGCTGGTGCTGGTGAGTTTATATATGTGTTTCTTTTCTTTCTTGCTTTGAGTAATTTTCTCTATTTTGCGCTTGTTTGTAGGTGAGTTGTTGAATTTGGGCATAGGCCCTGAGAAGAAAAAACGTGCAACTATGTCCACTTCTGCGCCGAAGAGGAGTGAAACTGTTAAAGCACAACCTTTAAAAGCAAAAAATGCTGGAGAGAAGAAAGGTACGCGCCATTCTTCTGTTTCCAGGTGTGACTATGTGGTGGTTTCTGACTCATTGGAGGGTCTTACTCCTGTAGTGACTATGCGGGAACCGAAACCAGAACCGAGGGATTCTGCCGATATTCCTCCTTCCAATCCAAATGAGCCTATCGATCTGGATTCTAGTCCCGAGCGTTTGGTTCATAGGAAGGGCGGTAAGAGAAAACCAGCTGACGCTGATGCGGAGGGTCAATCTCCCAAGAAGGTGCAGAGAAAGAAAATTACTAGGAAGGGAAACCTAGATGCTTTTATTTCAGAAACCGTTCCTGGTATGTATTGATTTTCTTTGTTTCTTTTGAGCAGATAGGGTTTTTATAGACTTTTGTTTCTCCAGAAATTCCTGTCTCTGTGGACATACCAACTGTGGCTGATAAAGAACTTCCCCCTTCCCCTCCGCGCGCTACTGTTACCCCTCCGTTAGAGCCCTCAGAGGTAACTGGGGAAGGTGTTGCGAAAACTGTTGAGGCTGAGGAGCTTGTTGGTATTGTCATAGAAACTGAACAGATTGTTGAGCCAAGTGTGGTGAATGATGATGATCAACCGATACCGGAAAAGGAGACTGCCGAGGCAATCCAATCTTCTCCTCCCAGACCTTCTGAAACTGTTCCTGAGCCTACTGAAAAGGTTGCTACTGAGGAAGCAGGTTCTTCTGCTGGTGTTGGGAAACAATCTCCAATTCGTCCAGAAGAAACTTTAGGAGAGTATTATTACCGAATGTATGCGGATAAAGATGCTGCTGATCCTCATATTCCTGTTTGGAATGTGAAGAAAGGAGATACTTTCTCGGATTGGCGTGTATGCCAAGATTGGTTGCAGGGGATACTTCCGCCTGGCGAGATTAAATTTCAGGAAAATCAGCCTTATGAACAGACCTATCAGTCTTATCTTGCAGAAACTGCGTCTCATGTTTCTACTACTCATCGCATAGTGCGTGAGTGGTATAGTATGCATAAAGAGCGAGCATCTTTTGTAGCATCACAAAGGAAGTTTGCAAAAGATGAAAAACATGTAGCTCAGTTGAAAGCTAAATTAGAGACTGAGCAAGCTAAATTTGAAGCGGAGCGCAGGACTGAGGAATGGTCAGTTTCCGGTTGGAAAAGAAAAGCTGAAGCTGAAGCTGAAGCTGCGCTTTTGTCTGAGGAGCGCAAAAATTGGAGGAGAATTTGTGAGAAGGATAATGCCGAGAAGGCAAGCCTTCGTAACATCATAAATAACCTCAAGGCGGAGGTTGAAAATCTGAAGAATCAAGATGCGGAGGTGGAAAGATTGAAGAAAGAAAAAGCTGACATGGAAGCTTTGTTGGAGGAAGCGCGCTCTCATAGGGAGCGTAGTGAGCAACGGGAGGTACAAGCTTTAGCCACTCTTGCCGTTAGAGATAAAGAATTAGAGGAACTTACCGCTTTGGTTTCTGACCAGGAAATATTGAAGAAGGATCTGGAGCTTGCGCGTTCCGATAATACTGAAACCTCCCGCCGTTTGACTGAAGTTGAAGAGAAACTGGAGAATTCAGAAATGGCGCGGGTTTCTGCGGAAAGCGAGCTTGAACCCTTGAAGAATGATATGACCTGGTTGAAGGATCGCGGGATTGCATGTGTAAGTTCCTTTCTTCTTTTAGTTCATGTATGCGCTTTTCTTGCTTCGATCTTATCTTTATCTGATGTTATAGGTTGCTGAATCTGTATTAAATTCTGAAGAATTGGATAAAACCGTTGCGAATTTGATGGTTGCTGCGCGACGAGATGGTTATGCGCAAGGGTATGCGGAATGTTCTCAACATGTGAATAGCGCTTTAAAGGTTAACTGGGATGATAGCAAATCTGCTACCTTTGGTGTTAATACTTCCAGTGCGCTTGCTGCTATGAAGGCAGAGTTTAATAATTTGCAACTGCCAGTGATGGAGTTGATAAATGTGGCGCTGCAATCGGATGATCACGTTGCGCAGCTTAAGGAAATCTTTCCGGATGAGGGAGAAGATTTAGAGTAGTGGTGAAATTGTATTTGAACAACTTTTTCTATGTAGGATGTTGATCCTTGTTTTGATGGTGCGCTGTTGCGCATGGGTTTTTAAACACTGCTGTGCCTTAAACCTTTCAGGACGTATTTGTACGCCAAACATAGTATGTTTCTATTTATTTTGTTAATATGTCTTTACAATATGTTGCATGAGTATAATTACTTTTGTTTTGAGTAAGGCGAATAAAGTTGGTATGAAGCTCATGTATGAGTTTATGGTCGTTTGTGACGTGATCACTGACCGCGCATGGAGCTTTGTGTTATACTACCATAATGTTTTTGCGCTTACTAAAAAGGAATTGCATGCATTTTGTAAACACAAAAATAATAGAAACTTTGTAATTTTATTCATGGATAATGCTCAGAGGCGTTACAAAGTTTTTTTTTTTTTGAATAATTAAATGGAACTTAACTTACGCCCTGATAATTCCGCCGCTTTTAATAAGTCGTGTCTTTTTTGCGGAAAACATACGGAAGTCCTTAAGTCTTAGCCCGTTTGCTTGAGCTTTCGTCCCCTCGAGTAATCTGTTTAATCTCCTTGCGCATATTCTGGAGCAAATGCGTAAGTTCTCCATTCTTGAGAGCCTTTTCGATTTCCGTGCGCAGAGATATACAATTGTTCGTGGTGTGCCCGTTATCCTTATGATATTCGCAGTACTGCTTCGGGTCTTGACCACGTTTACTCTTCATCGGAATCGGGGGTTTGAATTGGTGATCCTCTGTACTTAGTACCTCTGCTGGGGTTTTCGTTAGGGGAGTCCACTGTCTCTCCCTATTTTCGTGTCGGTTTTCTTTCTGCGCCGAGAACTTGTTAGTCGTTGCGCGGTTGTCTTCCGCAGATCGACTTCCAGATGCTTCGCGCCATGACTTCTTGTATTTTCCGTTTGCGCTTAAGTCTGCCGGCCTGCTGTGTGGTGGTGGTGGCCGGTTTGTAGTGAGGTTTTTCTCGGTCTGCGCATAAACCTTGGCTGCCGCCATTATCTTTTCCCAACTCGTGGGGAGGCCCTCCGTTCCCGATAACACCTTGACCATGTCGTCACACCTAACCGCGTACTTAAACTGAGCACGGATTAGTTGTTCGCTAACACCCCCAATTTCTAACACTTCTTTATTATATCTGGTAATAAAATCTTCCAGATTCTCATCATCGCGACGCCAGATATTCATAACATCGGATGTATCACGTTTTGACCGCCTTTGTTGGCTGAAGTGTGTTAAAAATTTTCTTCGGAGATCCTTCCACGATTCGATCTGCCCCGTTGGTAGGTTGTCAAACCAGATTCGCGCTGGGCAAGTTAGTGTTTGTACAAATAAGTGACACCACAGCGGAAGGGTCCAACCACCAACCAACCCTGCACTGGTGAATACCCTTAAATGGTCATCAGGGTCGGTTAACCCATTGAATTTCCCAACATTAGATGGTAACTTGGCCCGTTCCAACGGAGCCAAAGCTATCTCTAATATAAACTTCGAGTTTTCTGCCGCTTCATCCGGGCGATAAACTAAATCATAGTTATGCTCGGCCTCAGGGTTGTAAACCGCTCGAGGCCTGCATTTGTTATAGTTTGGCTGTAGTCTGTTGAAGACGCTGGTGTTTTCACTCAAACGGTATGTCCGATCGGATTCATCGGTGTGAGTATCCCGTTGGGAACCCAACCTGTCATGCACCGATTGTCGTTGACGAGGACGAGATTCATCATGATGTTGTCTTCGGTAACTGCTTGTATCATCATAAGTTGATTCTTCTCGCTGAGAGGCATGAGCTCTTGATCCCGGCCTCCGGGATTGGGTTACAGGAGCAGTTTGAGCACATAACTGTGAGTATACCGCGTTTAATGCTCCTTGAGACCGGACATACCATGATATCGGGGTTTCTCCTGGTGGTAAAATTGATTGTGCAAGATTTGCTGGTAATATTCCTGGGGTTACAGGATCATTTGCTCGATTAGATTGGACCTCATTATCGTCCGAGGCTTCCTCAACAATCCCTTCTATCGGTAAATTGTTTCCGACGTTTGGTCGAGGACCAGGTTGCCGGTGAGATGACGAATTTTCTGCCATGTGCAAAGACAGAAAATAGAATGAACTGAATCGAAACGAGGTAGAAACTAGAAAAACTGAGAAAACGGTGGGCGCCAATGAAGAAACACTAACTAAATGGTCGGAACCGAGATAGTTAGGGGGTTTGAATCCGCATAAAAGGTTAGCTCTCTCTCTGTTGATTCAGTTGTAATGGATCAACTTCTCCGGTAGCTCTGCAAAAAAGAATACCGTTAGCCTCGCCAAGGGGAGAAGAGGGTTCTCTCCTTGACCCGACTCCGGCGTGAGAATAAGTATTGGTATCGGAGAAGATAAGTATTTGAAGAGTGAGAGTAGTCTGAGTTTATACCTGAACAGTTCTCTTATTTATAACCGGGAGTTTTTGGGAGGGAAAACCTGTTATTGAAAAGATAACGGAAAATGCTTAACACCGTAGCGGTTATTTTTCTTCCGTTTGATTTCTTTGATCTGACGTTAATTAACCTCGATCCGAAGTGAATGCACACGGATCGTGGTTTGATCTGTGGCTAGGGGATTGCCACGTGGAAAGAGATGAAGTGGAGATTACTTCCCGATTGCATGCCTTTGTTGTGATTTCAGAATTGCTTCTGGTGACGACACGTGTCCAGACGGTTATAACCGTCTGGGTGATGCACGATTATATCTTTTTCTAGAAGATTACTGCCATAATCCAGTGTGACACCTTACTATGTGGATATAGACAAATAAACCCCAAGTCTGGGTAAAATAATATCCAAGTCTGGGTGTTGTGGCGGAAGTATTGAGCAAAGGCTTTCTAAACCTTTGTTGAATAGGAGACGGCGCAAAGATTTATGTTATCTTTTGGGCGCGCGATTACAAGCTACTGACTTCTTTGTTCCTTTAGCAGGACCAGTGCGCAGCCGCGCAAGGTCAAAAGGCTAGAAAAGTTAATCTGTGGTATGGTCTCAAATCCTTTTTATGAGGTTTTTGGGACCTTACCCCTTCAGTCGTACTTCCAGGTGATTCTTTCACCCACATCCCTAATCCTGTTTCCAGCATCTATCAGCTCCTCACCATAATGGAGGAGTTCTGCCAAGTTTTCTGAGCTCATAGGTGGGTGTAGTGGAGGCTCAGTATCGAACTATGGGAAAAAGGTATTAGGGTTGTTTAGGAGATTTTGAAACTACCAGTCAGTGGTCCACCACTCTTCTAGCTCTGCTGATAGAGGTTGGGAGTGGATAATAGGATCTGGGATTATATGTTCCAAATTGATTGGAAGGATGATAGGATCGGGAATAGCAGGTTCCAGATTGACTGGAATTTGTGCTTCCGCTGGGTAATTAAAGAGATTTGCATTGACAGGTCCGATGAGGTCACTAGGTGCTAGTTTCTGGTCCAGCTCCTCCCAAGATGGCATTTCCTGGTTTTGTCTGGAACTTTCTCCAATTTCTATTCCCTTGCATTTATCTTTGGGATCCTCAGTCTTTACAACTTTCCGTGTCGCTGGTTTCTTCCTGCGCACGCGCCGCCAGCCCACTAATCTTCTTATCTTCTTTGGTTTGGGTTTCTCCGGAGGTTGGGCATAAAATTCCATAGGTTCTTCCATGTCGGTCAAATAACCAGTAAAGTCTTTGGAAACTTCCACATTCACAGAATAGAGATTAAGATTCTGAAGAGCTTCAGACAACTCATTCATGCTGTTAGCATTTATAAAGAAACACACAAAATTCTAGGTTAACATTTTGTAAATTAAATTTGCACAGAATCACAGAATGGCAATCAGAAAATTAAGTATTATTCCCAACTTGCGTTTATGTAAAGTTTATTCTGGCTTGTAGGTAACATAGGTGCTGGTATTGGTTTGGCGATTAAAGTATAAGTTAACATTTACTGTTGTAGTGGCTAACATATAGAGATTTGCCCATTGTTCATCTAATTCATTTTCCCATGGTGGGTTATTGCCTACTTCCTGAGTTTCCTTATTAATCATCACTCCTTGTGACTTCTTTATTTTCTCTTGACTTTTTTCTAATAATCCAACTTCTTTTCTTAGTGGTAAGTGGTTTCTCAAACTGTGCCTTACTAACAAATATTCCTTCCTCAGTATCTGCTGAGTATCTTGAGTAACTTGATTGGAATGAAGTTCCCTTATATTTTGGTGAACTATCTAATTTATGATAGATGTCCGAAATTCTTTGCTTACCCATACTGTGATTTAACAGATAGTCAAGATAAAAACACATAATCATAGGATGGCAATCAGGAAAGATTAAGTATTTATAAATACTTAATTGGCTTAAATCAGTGGCTCTGATACCACCTTTTCCTGTCACCGCCCCAGCCCCGGTTTGACCCGGTCAGGAGCCGCGGGACAGGAACCCGTGGTATTTATTAATTGATGCGACAGCGAAAGATTTAACAGGATCTTTTAAAACTTGAAATACCCGATTATTTTATTCCATAAATAGGGATAAACCCCGTGATTTACAATAGAGGAATTTTATGAGGAAATTCCCTGGGTTACAAAACATGTTTATTCATTTTATTGAGCCACCTTTTCAAGCTGGTTAGTGCTCCGTAGCACGTTTTCCTTGATTCACAGCAGGTCGCCTGAAACATGTTTTAAAAAAATTTTATCAGCGAGGAAATACTGGCGAGTCACTCAATTTAAACAAAATGACACATTAGTTATAAATTACAGAATAAGAGCGATTACAATGGCTTCTATCTTATTTTTATCTGGCGCCGTGTCACCTCCTGGTGACGATGGTCATACCACTATTGGGTCCTTTCACCCAAGTAGTGATGATTATCACTGTTAGGATTTATTAGCCTAACCGTGAGAAATTAGTAATGTGCACAATACCCCACTAGCCAGTGATTCAAGATAACCATGACTTAATCCCTGTAATTATAACATTTAAAAATGGAGTATTGTAAAACATTTGATAAAAAGAGAATGACTCACATTGCAGATTTATACGGGTAGAGTTTAGCCTACTGATTAGCCTTGTAACCTAATTTAAATAACAATGCACACGAACTAGATCAGTAACTAATACAGCATTTACGATAACTCATGAGATTAAAACCCTCACAACGAATGACAAAGTGCAACACCTAAACATCCATCGAATTCATGATGAATGACAATGTATAGCCTTAATGTGGGCAGCACTTAAACATCCATCGGATAGTTTCAATCGATCGAACATTGAATCGTAGCAGCGATCAAGTTAATACCCTGTATCGTAGCAGCGCCTCACTACCTTAAAACTTCGAATTACTGCAGTATACTTCGTTTTTGATAATTGTTTTCGACACAACTGAACTGCTCCTGATCCAAGCTATTTATAGGTGAAAAATGGGTCTTACGCGGCCCGCGTAAGACCCTTCAAGACCTTTACGCGGCCCGCAAGGGACACCTAGTCGTAGACTAGGGCTAGCGTGTCATCGGTAGGTATGCCACGTGTGTGACACGTGGACCGGGAACGCTTATCCGGTCAACCCCACTTTGACGCGGCTCGCGTAAAGATATGCTTAACCTTTACGCGGCCCGCCTGAAGACCAAAAATCTGGTTTTCTTGATTTTTGATATGGATTAGGGTTTCAGGGGTCCGGACTTACGGTCGTCTAGGGACATTTTTGAAGGTCCTTACAGTTCTGCCCGACGTAGTCGTTGGAATGCCGTCTCGGGGAGGGTATTACTAATGTTAAAATGGGTTATTATACTGACGCGTGTGCATTTGTGTAAATTATAGATAATTCTCAGGAAACCCTTACGGAAAATCTAAGACAGCAATGTGAGTTGATCCGCTTTTTGTTAACTGTTTTTACAAAACCTCATATAATTAATTATATGACAAGCAGTTATTGAGTATTTGTAAGAATGAAATTATCATGCGTATGTTGGGGTTTTGTATACAAAATTTGTTACCACCTGGTCAAGGAGTAACATTTCCACAAGTCAGGTTTGACAGTACCATGGATGTTAATTGTTATGTTTTGGAAACAAATGTAATTGCGAGATCGCCCTCAATACTGTACACTGGGTTTTTATTAAAATTGATTAAACTGGGATTCACTGACCAGTATTTCCACTGACAAATGTTTTTAAAACGCGTTTCAGGTAACAAATTGTGAAAGCCAAATAGAAGCCAGCTGGACAGCACTGAAGGCTTGGAAAAGTGGCAATAAAGTTACCTAAACTAAAATAGATGTTTTTATTAAATAAAATAGGATTTATTCCTATGAAAATGTGTGTACTATGAACTTGGGTTTATCCCAAATGTTTAATATTATGAAAATGTGGTATTTTACCCTGATCAATATTTCCTAACTACGGTCCTGATGAAAATTTCCGCTACCAAATTAGACAATACACGATACCACCGAAACTGGCTCGCGGCCGCCCGTTCCTGGGGATTTGGGATCGGGGGTTACGACAGAAGGTGGTATCAGAGCTAAGCCACTGATTCAGCCACAGAAGTGTTCTGCTGACATCAAAGTTTAATCTGTTAGGAAATAAATTACGGGAATACGTGCGTAATTGTATTTTATTGTTATGTGTTATTTGACTATTTGTTAGTTTACAGTATGAGCGACCAAGGACCATCTGACGCGTACCATCAATTGTCGGGTTCGCCTAAAAGCGAAGGCACCTCCTCTTCTCAGCCTGCCCTCTCAGGGTACTCTGCTAATACGGAAGAAGGAATCTTTGTGTTTAAGGCTCAATCCGAGGAGCCATTTCCTCAGAAAAAGAGGGGATGGTTCAGTCGTGGGGCATACGAACGTAGAAAGCGTATGAAAAAGTTACAAGACCAGAGATTACTAACCGCAGCCAAGAGAGAGACAGATGCCTATGCCCAGGATATGATAAATAGGGGTATAGCCAACATCCACATCTTAGCAACCACTGCAGCTGACCCTAATCTGGAGCAAATAATAGCACCCCAACCACAGCCACCAATCCCTGATCAACCCATGGAGATAGAAAATCCTGAAAATCAAGTAGAGATGCATGATTTTAACCCGGAGGAAATACCTAGGGTACCAGAACCAAACCCCCTAGACCCAAATTACGATCTCTGGTGGGATGACGTTAGGGACTATGTGCAACGTTACCCGATACATGAAGACACACCCATGCAAAACTTAGGAGCCTATCCAGGTATGGACCCTTTAGATCCCTATTACCACGACGAATACATTAGGGAAATTTTAGAAGATCCTTACAGATTTCAGGCACCTACACCTCCATACCTAGAACCCGCACCCCAGATTCCGAACCCAGTCCTAGAACCTGCACCCCCAATGAGTGCAGAAAATGTACAAGAACTTAGGACATTTGGTGAGGAAATTTTAGAAAGTAGTGAACGGATGAGACAGGTGGGAGAGCGACTCGTATGGAAATACGACGAGCGCAATATGGATTTTTGGATGAATCCATATCCGTGATGCGATGGAGGGGACAGTAGTAGTAATAATAATAAAATAAAATAAAAATAAAATATGTGTGTAAGAATGCCTACTACTATTAGTGTAATTTTATTTCAATTGGTATTGTAATTTTTATTTCAGTACTGGTGTGTAATAGATGCAAAATAGATGAATAGAGTAAAGTCGCAATGATCGACGCTTTTGGCAAAAATTGTGTGTCATGTGATTGACTATATTAAATATTATTTTGTGATATTAATATGGGGTAAATGTTTAAAATTCAGATGGCCGACGAAGGAAATCAAGGAAATCTGAATAACGATAACCAGAGTAACATTAACGTGGTTAATGAGAATCTGAGCATCAATAACAATGGAAACCAAATGGATAATAGTGGCACAAGGAATTATAGATGCAATGCCATTTATTATTCAAACGGTTCAAGAAGTGAATAATAAAAGTAAACATAGCAGTAAGCGACCAATTGAACCAGAAAACAGCGTGAACAATGGACCCGTACTTCAATCGCCCATTCCCAAAAGAAGAAGAACCATGCCTTATGGTTGTTCTTATAAGGAATTCTGGTCTTGCAAACCAATAGAATTCTCGGGCAATGAAGGACCCATTGCAGCCCTACGCTGGATAGAAAAGACTGAGGCTGTTCTAAAAATAAGCAAGTGTGCTGAAGAAGATAAGATAATGTTTGCTTCTAATCTGTTTAAGAACTAAGCCTTAGAATGGTGGAACACTATCCTCCAGTCAAGTGGAAGTGATAATGTAACACCCCAAAAATGGGTTTGGTAATTTAAACCCGGTTAATATAAAGGAACGGGTAAAAATACCGTTAGGGGTAAAAGTGAACCCGTAAGTGAATATTAACTAGGAATGATTAACCTAGTTGAATATTAGTATCGTTGGTATTAAACGAAGGGTTGTAGCCTTATTTAAATAAAACGAAACATGAGGGACCAAAGTGAACAACTTGAAAGTTGTTTTATTAAAAGAAAACAACACATACACATACACACACATCGTGTGTGTGTTCATCAACGAGCAGGGAAGGCTCCCATGGAGCCAAAACCCTAAACTTCATCAAATTCTCCAAATTGAAAGGCTAAACGAAGCCCAAATTCACAATCGAACATGAATTAACGATCACCTTCACAAGGGGATCATAAGGTATATCTTAAAACTTAGATTTGATGATATTGTTTGAAGTGGGTTATGATCAATCCATGAAATTGTATGAAATTAAGCATGTAGAGGTGTTAGAAACACCAAATAGAACTTGTGTTATGAATAATTTCAAGTAATTGGGTGATTTAGAATGAAACCCATTGCATGAGTATGAAGATGATGATCATGATGAACTTGTAGATGTTATAGTGTGATCTTATGATGTATAAGGTGTTATATGATAGACTGAGATAGATAAACTTGATGTGGAATTTATAATTATGAGATTTTGCTTGAATGTGATGGTTCATAAGATGAAATAGGGAAGAACTTGCTTAAAGCACTTGTACATTATGCTTAGAAAGTGATATGCGCACCAAGTGTTTGATGAAATGCTTAGGAGAAAATGATAAGTGAGATTGTATGCTAATAATGAATAAATGTATGTAGAATGTGATGATGGTGTATTAGGTAATAGATTTGTATAAGGAATGTGTTTTGAATGGATTACAAGTGAGAAACTAGTTTGATAAGATGATATGGCAAGAAACCTTCATTAAAAGGTATGTATGCCCATGTATGCTAATCATGTTATGATGAATGTGATGACATGTACGGATAGGAGTCATGTCAACATGGACACAAGCATGGAAGGGCAACGGGCCAAGGATAAACACGGAAGCTATGCTTGAACTCGGACGCACGAGGTAAGTGAACTCCGAACTTACCCTTTTGTTTGGTAATGTATTTATGATATATGGTAATTATTGAATGTAATGTAAGAAGATATGAGTCGATGTTATTACTAAGTTAAGTTTTAGTGGAACTGGGTCGGAAGTGGTTAAGAAAGAGGTTCGATTAAGTTTGGGTAAGAAAGGGAACTTACATAATGAATTATCCATAAAGATGAATTAAGGAGTTATACATGTAGGATGTAAATTGTAAGTACGTGTATGAATAGAAAGTGAATACAAGCTTTAGTGAGTATTTAATTATATGCTTGAATGAATAAGATGGGTTATGTGTATTCGAGTACATGTTCATATGAAGGGAAGCTAATGATACTAACCGTTTTTCTATTGAGAATTAATGTGAAGTATAGGCATGTTAACAATGGAAGTGAAGGTTGACTCCGCAATCTGATGCGAGGGATCGAATGGATGGATGAAGGGGCTTGTATAAGAGAAAGCATGATATGTTGACGCCTTATTATGCATGTGTTAAGATTTTGTATTATGTCATCGGTTGTTAATGATGTGATTGAATGTGGTGACTGCAGGCTTTACAGGTTTATGGATCTTTCATCAAGAAGTGTACGCGGTTAAAGATCGAGTCAAGACATGGATTGTACGTGGGGGTGTATTTGGTCACTTAATTTGATATAAGTATGTTAGTTTTTTATTAAGGGTAAGAATGTGTTAGGGTGTCACAGATAAGATATACAACATGGAATGGGAAGAATTTAAAAATATGGTAGAAAGGAAATTCTGCCCTCCCAATGAAAAGGAACAGATAGCTAATAAGTTTCTGAACTTAAGGGTGACCGGGGTAGATAGTAAGGGTTATACTACCACATTCTTTGAATATGCTAGAATAGTACCAACCCTTGCATCACCTGAACCGGTATTAATCTCCCGTTATATCTGGAGATTAATTGGAGAGATTAGACATGTAGTCAAGGCAGCTAGACCACAAACTATAGAAGAAGCAGTAGAACTAGCAAACACCTTGACAGATGAATTAATCCGTACTAGAGAAGAAGACCAGAGGAGAAACCTAACCCAAAGGCTTACCCAAGAATTCCGTTCTAGGAATTACAACCGTAGGAATATGGGTTCTACCTCTGCACCATTCTGCAAGGTCTGCAAGAAAAAGCATTTGGGAAAATGCTCCACTCTTTGCAATTTCTGCAAGATGCCAGGACACAAGGAAGAAGATTGCAGGAGTAAAACCAGTAATGGACTGTGCTTTAACTATGGAGAGAAAGGTCACATCAAGCCGAATTGTCCGAAATTGGCTCCAGCTGCGAACAACAGAAACACTAAAAATGCTAGAGCATTTGTTCTGACTGCAGATGAAGCCAAGATGATTCCAGATGTCATAGCTGGTACGTTTTTAGTTAATGCTGTTTTTGCTAAAGTATTATTTAACTCTGGTGCGAACCAAAGTTTTATTAATACTTCGTTTTTCTAACTTTTAAATCAGTCATTAACTAAACTACCACAAGAATGCCTAGTAGAGACAGCAAATGGAGAAACCTTAAGATTTCTGAAATCTTGTAGGGAGCAAGAGTATAAATTTTAAATCAAAATTTTATTGCAAACCTGTACCCAATGAATCTGGCAGGATTTGATATCGTTTTAGGAATGGATTGGTTAATAGCGAATAAAGCCAGTATTTTATGTAATCAAAAGTCAATTCAAGTAAATTCACCAAAAGGTAAAAAGATCACAATTAAATGAGATAAACCCTCTAGGTCCACAAAATTCATCTCTGTGATGAAAACTGCAAGTTATATAAGAAAAGGGTCTATAGTGTATTTGATTTCTATAATCACTAACACTAAAGGAAAAGAACTAAAAGACATTCCAGTAGTGTCTCAGTTTTCAGATATATTTCCAGAAGAATTGCCAGAACTAAAAGAATTGCCCGACATAGTCGTTGGAATGCCGTCTCGGGGATGGTATTACTAATGTTAAAATGGGTTATTATACTGACGCGTGTGCATTTGTGTAAATTATAGATAATTCTCAGGAAACCCTTACGGAAAATCTAAGACAGCAATGTGAGTTGATCCGCTTTTTGTTAACTGTTTTTACAAAACCTCATACAATTAATTATATGACAAGCAGTTATTGAGTATTTGTAAGAATGCAATTATCATGCGTATGTTGGGGTTTTGTATACAAAATTTGTTACCACCTGGTCAAGGAGTAACATTTCCACAAGTCAGGTTTGACAGTACCATGGATGTTAATTGTTATGTCTTGGAAACAAATGTAATTGCGAGATCGCCCTCAATAATGTACACTGGGTTTTTATTAAACTTGATTAAACTGGGATTCACTCACCAGTATTTCCACTGACAAATGTTTTTAAAACGCGTTTCAGGTAACAAATTGTGAAAGCCAAATAGAAGCCAGCTGGACAGCACTGAAGGCTTGGAAAAGTGGCAATAAAGTTACCTAAAATAAAATAGATTTTTTTATTAAATAAAATAGGATTTATTCCTATGAAAGCGTGTGTACTATGAACTTGGGTTTATCCCATATGTTTAATATTATGAAAATGTGGTATTTTACTCTGATCAATATTTCCTAACTACGGTCCTGATGAAAATTTCCGCTGCCAAATTAGACAATACACGATACCACCAAAACTGGCTCGCGGTCGCCCGTTCCCGGGGATTTGGGATCGGGGGTAGCGACAATAATTATGATCCATAAACAGATTTAGAGCCATAAAGATTTATCAACATTGTTTTATCGTTGAACAATCTATGAATCATCATGCCATACCAAATCATCAACACACTATCATCAAGCAAATCATCAATTCAATATCATCAGAATCATCTACTCTAGATTTTCGTATATGACAAAATCAGCTCATGTAAATCAGATTTATTATCATGAGTAACCAATACAAATCACCTAATGTCAAATAGATGAGGAAGCATTATTCTAAAATGGTGGAAATCACACTAACCTGGGGATTGTGAAGTAAGAGAATGTGAAGGAGAGAGAGAGAAAGAGCTTCAAAAGAGGAGGGAGCTGCCAAATAAATGCTAGGGTTTTAGGGTAAAAGTTGTTGCCGTCAGGGTCTCCAAGAAAAGAGGAAAGAATGTGCCGTCAGTTTCCAAAAAGGGGAAAAGTGCTCTCGAGTTGGTAGCTGGTGGGTTTAAATACACAAGGAGGGGTCGCACACACATGTGCGGCCATTTGTGCGGCCCTTATTAAATGAGAGTGTGCAGTCACATGTGGGCTTGCTGTGGACTTGGGCCGAGTGCAAACAAGTGGGGTGTGGGAGTGTGCGGTCAAACAGGGGTGTGCGAGATGATTTGGGTGTGCAGCTGCACATTTATAAACTAAGTATTTAAAGTATTAAAATTCACATAGCGATTCAAACACAACCAATCAACTATAATAAATCACGTTTAACAAGTTCGTATAAATACAACGTATAGTGGTACGCGAAATTCGAAGTTATAATCCCGAAGTACGAGTTGTCACAATACCACTAAAATAACACAAGGATACCCATAACCAACCCAAACTTATAGAATAAGGGAGCCCGATTGAGACACTCGCCTAATTGATTAGCCCAATAGTCCTAGACCCAACAAAAACTTAATACGTTGCCGATTATTCACGTATGGGTGGTAACCTGGAAGCCAAGGAAAACTAAACGTCGCTTATTGACAGATTCATGATCTGATCACTGATTTGAATTCGTCCCTTCTTCAGTAAGTACTTCTTTCTAAATCCTGATGAACGATCTTGATCAATCGGAATAAAATCCACAATCTAAAAACAATCGTGAATCATTGTCCCTACTGTTTTGCTGCTACAATCGTGAATCATCGTCCCTGCTGTTTTGCTGCTGAAATCGGAAGAAAATCATTGAAATCAGAATAAATCACTGGTTATGCAGTTTATGCAGAATTTTATAGTTTTACTTTTATATTTTATATGCAGAATTTTATAGTATTATAGTTTATCTAGAATGTTATGCAGTTTATAGTTCATGTAGAATTTTATAGCTTGTGGTTTTGTGCAGAATTTTATAGTTTATACAGAATTATAATCAGGTTGTCCTTTGGTTTATCGGGTAGTGAAGCTAGCTTTGGTTTTATCGGTTGCAACCGCAACCGTTGAAAGATGTTTTTCTAAATTGAAGCTTGTCAAGACGGATTTACGCAATCGAACGGGCCCATAATTTTTGAACAATATCATGGTTTGTGCTGTTGAAAAGAGTTTGTTTCATAAAGTAAAAGACGACGATGTGAAAAGAATAAGATGATAAATCTATTAGGTACTTGTTTTACTTTATTTATTTAATGTCGTTTTTAAAATTGTATGATTGCACGGTAAAAAAAATCGGGATACCACTGATTTAATGGGCTAGTTCCGCCACTGATAGATGTTGTCATATAATCAGAGTAGATTAAAAATCATCTTCTTGTCATGTAATTGACTCTTGTTCCCTGCTAGCGTTTCGTTAGTGTTTATATATACGTCTGTTGTTCTAAAAATGTTGCTAGCGTTTCATTAGTTTTTTTTTATATATGTCTGTTGTTATAAAAAAATGTAAAAATAGATTATATGATTTTCACAAATCAATGTATTATTAAACGAAAACCATATATCTAACTAATTATTTTTTTTTTGTTATTGTTATGAAAATAATTAAAGTGGATGAAATAGAAATTGCATGGGAATATAAATATGTCACCCCTCTTTGGCACGCTAACCATATTTAATTATGCAAAATACCATATGTTCATTATCAATAATTAACATGCAATCATTTGGTTCTCCATCTTTTACTCCCTTATATTTACTCCCTTATATTTTAACGGATTGACTCGGCTACTCTTGGAACATTTACATATTAAAACCTTCTTTTTATACTCATCTTTCTTTTTTATCTTTTTGTTCTTTGATTTATTCTATTATAACTCTTATGTAATTTTGTATTGGTTTTCTTGAAACTTAACATCTATGTATTGTCATCACAATAAACGAACCATAATTTAAATTCGATAGGTATTTTAGTTTTACAATGAATAAGTGAAATAAGTTGTGTAATATGTGCAATCAAATTATGCAAATTATGGTGTTCGGTCTATTTTATGTTTTAGGTCAAACCATTAGTAATGACTTTTTTTAATTACATGTAAACGAGAAAAAAAACTGTTAATGAAATAATTATGAACATACCAAACCTTATCGAGCAAATGGGTCTAAATAGGTAACTTTTGACACGAGTTGGGTTCTATTACTATACGACATTTGCAACGTATTAAATGGCATTTGTTAAACTGCACAAAAAAGAAAAATAAATTTGTAAAAATATAACTTTTTGAACCATGTTATAACATATTATTGATTTTATTATACTATTGTGCACACCGTTCAATTTCGCAACAATTTCCACAAACAAAACAGCTTAGCATTTTTTTTTAAAATCGTCGATTTACGAAGAAAAAAAAAACCACCCCCACACAAAACCAACAAACGATTAGATTGTTCGGCTTTACCGATTTGAATCGGATCACAAACAAGCATCAATCATACTATCACATTAGGTTGTTTGCATCACATCACATACAAGTGCATATGTTTTCACTACTTTTGTCATAAAACACATTGATTTGATTCTATATGCATATTTTGACAACAAGTTTAGTTAAAGCCCTTTTTTGCAAAATTTAGCCAACTCCAAACTACTTTTGTCATCTAACAAAAAACCCTATTTGTCATGTGACATCCAACACAAAAGGCCATTTTAGTAAAACCACACACATTGCTCCTTAAATAAAACCATGTTCCACCCTTCTCAAAACTAAACCCTCCAACCACCACCACAATGGCAAAACACACACCAATTCTCACTCTCATATTCTTCTTCTTCATATGTAGCATTATTCTCCCCATATCTCAACAAGAACTTGTGACAGAATCCTCTATCCATGATCTCCTCAAAAGCAAAGGGTTACCGGTGGGTTTGTTCCCTAAAGAAGTGGAGTCGTTTACTTTGTACGACACAGGGTTGCTAGAAGTGTTTCTACGAGGACCCTGCTTGACGAAATTCGATACGATGGCGTTTTATGAGAGCACGATTAGAGCAAACCTTACGTACGGTAGTCTTACTGGCGTTGAAGGGTTGTCTCAGGAAGAGTTGTTTCTTTGGTTGCCTGTTAAAGATATTATTGTTGATGATCCAAAGTCTGGGTTAATCTTGTTCGATATTGGACTTGCGCATAAGCAGTTGTCGCTTTCGTTGTTTGAAGATCCGCCTGATTGCAAATCTGAAGGTGGATCTGTTGTTGGTTTTAGTCGAGTTTTGTGAGCAATTTGAGTGGATCAAGTTTTGTTTTTTTTTTTTTAATAATGTGGTGCATTCATTTAATGTTATAAAAAGTGGTTAGATTAGCAAACTAGAGTCCATTTCTGTTTGTTTAATTTTTATAACACTAGATCACCAAATTTGCCGTTAAAAAAAAAATAGATCCTGGTACACTGGAATAGGGATGAGCTCAGTACCGGTACCAAAAATCCCTAACAATGGTTACCGGTACTGAATATACCTGGTATGGTTTGGTACCGGTACGGTGCCGGTATTTAAGGGTAAAAACCGGTAAATACCGGTATCGAACTGGTACACTGGAATTAGCCACTTGTATTTGGTTCGCTTAAAATACATATTTTAATTTAACGGGTAAGTTTTGGAAACATACTGACTGATTCAGAGGTTGTCCGTTGATTTTAGTCGAATTTTATGAGCAATTCGAGTGGATCGAGTTTTGTTTTTGTTTTTTTTTTTAATAATGAGGTGCATTCGTTTAATGTTATAAAAAGTGGTTAGATTAGCAAACTACAATCAATTTCTGTTTTTTTAATTTTCAAAATCAAACACTAGATCCTACTGGCACACCGGAATTCGGCGCTTCAGAGGTACTTTGTGTTTGGTTCACTTAAAATACACATTTTATTCGGTAACTTTTAGGAACATGTTAACTGATTCAGAGGCTATAATAAATATTTGAAATGGTATTTTACTTTTTTTTTTTTGGGTGAATCTGATGCAGATATGTTGAATTCGAAGAAGAGATCAAGAAAGGAGATAGGATTTGATGCTCAAATGTAGGAGCAAATTTCGTCACCAAACTTAACAACAATCTTTCACTTTATTTCATCTTTTAATTTTAATTTTCATTTTAATTTTGATGGCCTAGTTTAGATTCAGTTTTCCATAAATGTTTTTAGGTGATGGTACCAATGTAAATTTTGAAATCTTCTTCTCTGATCAGCTATAATCTTGTTGGTTTTAAGTTTATTTTAATCTATTCATGATTGAATAAATTAAAAAAAATATAAAATTATTAATATTGTTAGTGATTCATGATTGAATAAATTAAAAAAAAAATATAAAAATAATTAATAATATTGTTAGTGATTGATGCCACCAAGAATTTGATTGGGACACAGAGCCTTCACGGGTGTCTTTTGAATCATATTGTGGGGACATCTCACATCCAGCTTTTTTCTAGGGTTTATGAACTGGTTTTGTGGCTTTATACACTGGTTCAAAGTTCAAATTGCAATTATTACGCTTGAATTATTATAATATTGTGTGTATTAATAAATTATTAAATTTGTTTTTGTGCTTCGAGTGAAAACAAAACTTGGAACCTCTGGAAAGCAATGTTTAAGCAAACTTTAATGCTACATTGGTTATTCGGTACCTTTCAGTTAGATATCTCCAACTTTTTTTATATATTTATATATTTTTTAACTAAGTACGAAATTTTTGTTCTCCATAAATAACAACGAAATGTTTTTTTATTTAATACTAGGTGAGAACCCCGTGTATTACACGGGCTGAATAATTGTAAATTTATATACTAAATAATAAAACAATGTATATTTAAAAACCTCGTTTATTAGACGGATTAAATAAATGTAATTTTATATATTAAATTATAAAAAAAATTATGTCTTTAAAACCACGTATGTTGTACTGATTGAATAAATATAATTTTATACCTCAAATAATAAAAAAAAATTACTAAATAATAAAAAAATTATATCTTGATAAACCCCGTGTATTGTACGGGTTGAATAAATCTAATTTTATATACCAAATAATAAAAAAATATATCTTTTAAAAACCACGTGAATTATACGGGTTGAATAAATGTAATTTGGTATAGTAAATAATCAAAAAGTTATATCTTCAATAAATGTAATTTTGTATAGTAAATAATAAAAAAACTATATCTTAAAAAAACCCATGTATTACACGGGTTAACTTCTGAGTAATTTTAGATTTTGATTAATATTTAATGGTATATTTTTTAAATAAATTATTTAATAGTATCTACATCTTAAATAATAATATAATCTAGTATGACTCTTTTTATCATCAGTAACATATATGTGTAGATTATAACTCTTTCTATCATCAGTATCGTTTATGTTTCATAATCATATTTATCAACCATTTAAAATTAACAGGATATCTCTTTTATATCTCTCAATTATCTATAATTAGGTAAAAGAGATTAAAGTCTTAAACTAAATAATATTTCATAGGAGATTATCTATAATTAATTAGAAGATATTTAAATTAAATGAATACATGGCCTAATATAATGACAAGTGTCCCAAAGATGGTTTCTTTTATTATATGTATAGATTAAGAAAGTATGAATGTTTGTCAATATATAACTGATGTAATTTATCTGTATTATACGGCAGGGCTTCAATATAATGTATAAAAATATAGGGAAAAGATCAAATAGGAAGTTTATTTTGGCTAGGAAGTGTAGGAAGCAATAAGATTAGGACATGTGGCAACATTTAAAATAAAGAAAAAAGGTATTTTAGTCAATCCAACCCTTTCTTCTTCCTTTTCAAAACCCAGTAACTTCAAAACCCACAATCTTCAACCATTTCTTCACTTTCTATCTCAATAATCACTACATTATAGTGCGATTTTCATCACAAATCAATGATTCAAACACCCGATCAACTTGTTCTTCAGCTTTTTTGAAGAAAACCCAGTTTAATTTCATAAAAAATCTCGTTTTTTCCGGTGATTTTGGAGATAATCACTCGATTCGTTCGATTCGAGCGCTGATAAGTGTTTCAAACATTCAAACTTCCTCAATTGTTGAAGAAATCATTTAGATTCATGTAAGAAATTCTTTAATTTCATTTTTACGATCTGAGTTTTTGATTTAGTCATTGCGTTTTACGATCTTGGCGGGGGTCCGGGGGCAGCGCCCCTGGTAGCGGGGTCCAAGGGGCAGAGCCCCTGGCTGGGGTTGAGCTGCATTCGTAGACAGTGTTTCTGGTTCTATAAACAACAAGTTCTGGTCATTGTATTTTAGTTAGATTCTGGTTCTGTGAACAACAGTTTCTGGTCATTGCGTTTTAGACAGTTTCTGGTTCTATGAACAACAGTTTCTGGTCATTGCGTTTTAGACAGTTTCTGGTTCTGTGAACAACAGTTTCTGGTCATTGCGTTTTAGAAATAAAACATTTTTGAAGTGTTTTTACTCATTGCGTTTTAGGTAAACACATTTTTATGTGTATTCAGTTCATTGCGTTTTAGAGAGAACAGTTTCTTTTGTGTTTTTAGGCCATTGCGTTTTAGAAATAAGACATTTTTATGTGTTTTCTAGGCATTGCGTTTTAGAAATAAGACATTTTTAAGTGTTTTCTGGCCATTGCGTTTTAGAAATAAGACATTTTTAAGTATTTTGGGTGCATTGCGTTTTATAAAGTACACTTTCTTTTGTGTTTTTAGGCTATTGCGTTTTAGAAATAAAACATTTATTTGTGTTTTCTGGTCATTGCGTTTTAGAAATAAGACATTTCTTTGTGTTTTTGGTGCGTTACGTTTTAGAAAAAGTCATTTTTTTACGTTTTTTTTCATTGCGTTTTACGCAACTGAGTTTTCTCCATTGCGTTTTACGCAACTGGGTTTTCAATTTTTTTTTTCGAAAATATAGCAATAATATACTCGTTTTAAAGATAAAAAAACGCTGGTTTTTCTGGTGCAATTTTTATAAAAAAATAATGTCGTGTGAAAAAATTGTTAACGTTTAAAAAATGGGGGGGAATTGGAGGAGAGAGAAACTATTGTGCTGGATTGACTAGAATGCCCCTAACAAACTCACGCGCCTCTTTTTTTTTTTGCTTCAATTTCATTCATTTAATCTTAGCCCTTGATTAATTAAATGGATGGTCAAGATCACTTCCCAGCCTTCCTAGCTAAATAAATTTCGTATTGTATCTACCCTAAAAATATATGTATAATACATAGAATAATGTTTAGAACATTATCAACTTAATAAAAAAAATATTTATATAAAGTTATGAGTTACACTGTGATAAAGTACAGCTTCGATATGGATAAAGAAAAAAATTGGAATATATCGAAATCAACTCGTATTATAACGAAAAAAACAATGGATCAGTGAAATATATGCGGTTTAATTACACAAGCATTAAATTACACTTTACGTCCTTTAAGTTTGAACAAAGTTACAAGCATTGTACTTTAACTACGAAAATTACACCGGATGTCTTTTAAGTTTTAATGTTTCTACATGGGATATCCTTTAGTCATAACCCAGTTAAATGTTTTTGTTAGCTTTAGACATATGCAAAGCATGTAATGTTTTTGTTAGCTTTAGACATATGCAAAGCATGTAAGTGTAACTATGTCATTTTCTCCCAAAAAATAGACCAAAATTAAAACCCACATATACTTGATTTATTTCTCTTTCACAAAATTAAAACCGTCGCTCCTCTGTACACTACCCACCAGAAAAATTTAGTGCAAACCGTCGCTCCACCACCTCACTCCGTCGTCATGACGATAACCGCCAAAATCACCACCAACACAAACCATGACTCTGTCACCTCTTATCCTCGTTACCAAAACATTGATTTATACAAAGAAGACATATCCATACACCTGTCCAATAAGGGCCCCACGATGACGATAACAGTGGCAGCAGATGGTGGTGTTTGACTAAGCTCCGGCTTGATGTCCAAGTACGACATCACCTAGTGTGTTCAATAATCATTTGCGGCGGAGGTGGTCGCTGATCTTGATCAATTGTTCACATATGTCTGTAAACAATATTGGGTGTTTTGCGAGATGGGTTTTCGTAACAAGGGGTGTTCAATAATCATTTCCAAATTGACTAGGAAATTCAGACTGAAACAGTTTACCGCCAACCACTTCCTCCACCATCACCACCGTCACCATTCTGATCTCCAGCACCCCTAGCACCTCCCTTTTGTATGACATGGGTCACAATTATAATAAAAATTATATAAATAAATAAAAAATAGTAAAGATACTCTCTTTACATCTTTGGGAAATTGTAGTAACCGTGCCGTGTACAAATCCTAATGAGAATAAGTTATAGTACAACAAATGTAATTAAATTGATTCAAACTATAGTCTTCAATAAGAGCTTTAACCGCGTCTTCTTGTATGGTCCCTTGTGTAGTCTTTAATGAACTCTTAAATCGCGACTTCTTGTACAATCCGTTGTGTAAGCTTCAACGAGGTCTTGAACCACGTCTTTTTGTATAATAATATCCTACAAAAAGAACAAACAAGTGTTGACAGTTGTGGCTGAGGTACGTGTTCAACACGCTTCCCTGAAAACAGATTCCGCACCTCTACTAAAGATGACGCGTGTTAGGATCTGAGTTTCTTAGATTGTGTTTGTTTAATTAAAATGAAGATGAAACAAAAGTAAATTGCAGCGGAATAATGAAATAAACTTTGGCAACACAATCAATGGAAGAAAAGTTTAAGCACACATGTTTAACATTGAGTCGAATGATTGTATTTGATTACAATAAACAAATCAAATGCATGCATGCACAAGTCTCCCCCTCAGCCTGAGCTCAGTAATTGATCGTACAAAATGACTTAGAAGAAGAGAGCTACTAGAACAGTACATAGTACTGTTCTATTTATAGTACAACCTAACCACTGAGCATCTTCGGCTGACGTCACCATGAAAGTGACATCTAAGTTCCTAACAAACTACAAACACTGATCTATACAACCACTGATTACAAACTACTGATTACATAAACAAAGCATGAATAAAACACTGATTCTTCATTACACTATTGTAGCCTAGGTAGTGCTTTGGTCTTCAACAGTACTTGAGACACATCAGTAGATTGAGCTTCAGTACTTTAAATTTCATCAGTCTTTAGATCAACAGCAGTTGTAATGGGTAGTACTTAGAGTCTATCAGTTGTTAGAGCCACTGTCAAGGGGAAAGACTTGTACAAATACTGCTTATGAAGGATCCACTGTTCTGAACCAGTTTTGGCTTTATCATCTGTTCCTTTGTGGGGTTCAATCCCAACAATCTCCCCTAGAGATCAAGCTTTCAAAGGTGGATGTGTCTAATGATTTTGTTAGCACATCTGCCAGCTGATCTTTAGTTGGAACACGATGCAGAGAAATAAAACCTTTTTCATAGCAATCCCTCACAAAATAATGTCTGATGTCAATATGCTTGGTGGTTGAATGTGAAACTGGATTTTTGATGATATTTTCTGCTGCTTGACTATCCAACATGAGTGGTGTTTTCAAAGCAGTGATACCAAAATCCAGCAGTTGATTTTGAAGCCATAACAGTTGGGCTATGCAACTTGCAGCAGTAATATACTCTGCCTCAGCAGTGGATGTTGAAACAACTGCTTGTTTTTTGCTTTGCCAAGACACCAAGCAATTGCCTAGGAATTGGCACCCTCCTGAAGTGGACTTCCTTATTGTGTTGCATCCAGCAAAGTTACTGTCTGAGAAACCTGAAAGCTTGATATTTTCATCAGCTGGATACCAGATACCAAGTGTGGGAGCACCTTTTAGGTATCTGAATATCCTTTTTACAGCAATAAGATTTGACTTTCTAGGGGCTGATTGGGATTTTGCACAGACACATGTTGTAAACATAATGTCTGGCCTAGATGCAGTTAGGTACAATAAAGACCCAATCATGCTTCTATAAAGAGTTTGATCAACCAAATCATCCTTCTCATCAGACATGACTATCTTGGTGGTTACTATGGGTGTACTACATGGTTTGCAATCATTCATATCAAATTTGTTTAAAAGTTGTTTGGCATATTTGCTTTGATGAATGAAAGTACCATGTTGCAGTTGCTTAACTTGGAGACCAAGAAAGCACTGTAGTTCACCCATTGCACTCATCTCAAACTCAGTTTTCATGAGTTGTCTGAACTCTTCACACATTTTAGGACATGTGCTTCCAAAAATGATGCTATCCACATAAATCTGGACAATCATCAGAACTTTCCCTCTCCATTTTAAAAACAGTGTTTTGTCAATTTTGCCTCTTGTGAAACCAATAGAGAGAAGAAAGGTGGAAAGAGTTTCATACCAGGCTCTAGGTGCTTGTTTCAAGCCATACAAAGCTTTATTTAGCTTGTAGACATGATTTGGATAAAATGGATACTCAAAACCAGGAGGTTGACAAACATATACCTCTTCTTGAATCTTACCATAGAGGAATGCACATTTAATATCCATTTGAAACACCTTTATGTTGTGGTTGACAGCAAAGGCCAGGAATAATCTGATAGCTTCCAATCTTGCTACAGGGGCAAAATTTTCATCATAATCAATGCCCTCTTCCTGTCTAAAGTCTTGAACCACAAGCCTTGCTTTATTCTTGACAACAATGCCCCTTTCATCAGTTTTATTTTTGAAAACCCACTTTGTGCCAATAGGACTCACACCCTCTAGCAGTGGTACAAGTTCCCATACTTGTTGTCTCTTAAACTGTTAGAGCTCTTCTTGCATGGCTTCCACCCAACTGTTGTCTTTTGGTACTTGACAGTTTGATGAAGTGATAGAAAACCAGCAAAAAGACAAATGTTTTGGGATTGACTTCTGGTGAGCACCCCTTCACTGATGTTGCCAATGATTTGGTCTGGTGGATGCGAATTCAAGAAGATTAAATCTCCTTTGTATGGAACAATGGAATTTAAGGGTGAGGGCAGCAGATGTGAATCATCTGAGCTAACCACTGTTGGTGACTTTGATGATCCAACAGTGTCTTGAAATGGAGGTGGAGGGATAGGAGGAATTGGTGTGGAAACATGTTGATTTTTATCCACTGTTTGAAGATTTTTATCAACAGTGTTTGAAGATGTGGAAGCAGGGATTTGAGGACTACTTTGGTCAACAACTGTTGAGGTAGCAGTGGTTGAGCTTTGACAACTGTTTTAAACATCTGCTGCTCTGGTAATGGATGTGAACTTCTGTTGTGGAATGATGACTTCATATCCATTGTCTGATGGAGGAGGTTGAGATGGACCTGCACTGTTAGTCTTGACAGAAACATTTTCAAAGGTAAATTTATCAAGATCAGATAACTCAGCAGGGTTTGCAGGGATTTTCATTGAAGAAATTTCATTAAACTTTACATTCAAAGTCTCTTCCACACACTTAGTCCTAGTGTTAAACACTTTGTAGGCCTTAGCAGTGGTTGAGTATCCCAAATGATAACCACAGTCTACTTTGGCTGAAAATTTTGAAATTGAGTCTTTTAAGTTTAAAATGAAGCAGGGCAGCCAAATACTTTAAAGTATGAGATCAGTGGTTTGATTTTATACAGAATTTCATAGCCAGTCTTTTGATGCCTAGGGTTGATCAAAACTCTGTTATGGACCTAGCAGGCAGTGTTTACAGTCTCTGCCCAGAAAGTTAATGGCAAACCTGATCAGCAAGCTTGGTTCTGGCAGCCTCAATCAGTGTCATGTTCTTTCTTTCAACAACCCCATTTTGTTCTGGTGTCCTTGGAATGCTGTACTGCCTTACAATTCCTTTTGACACACAAAACTCATCCAACTCCCTATTTCTGAATTCTATGCGATTGTCACTCCTAAAGACTTTTACTGGCAAGTCAAACTGCTTTTCAACCGGTTTGACAAAGTCTTGGAGAATGCCTGCAGTCTCATCTTTAGAATGTAAGAAATAAGTCCATGTAAACCTAGAAAAGTCATCTACAATTACCAAACAATATCTTTTTCTTTTAAGACTCGTGACTTTTACTAGGCCAACAAATCCATGTGCAGCATTTGCAAACACTTGGTTGTTTTGGACTCTTCAATGGACTTAAATGAGCTTTTATGCTGTTTTCCTTTTAAACAGGAAACACAATGCTCAGGACAGGTGAACACTTTTTGTGGAAGACCTCTTACAAGGCCTTGTTTTGACAAAGCAGTGATTGTCTTGAGATTTGTGTGCCCCAATCTTCTGTGCCATAGTTATGTCTCTTTGTTAGAGGCAACCGAGAACAGACAGGCATCAGTCATAGGGCTCTCTTGTGATAAATCAACTACATAAACATTGCCACTTCTATGAGCAACAAGTTGAGTTTTTCCAGATTTTATTATTTCTTCAATCTTTTTGACCATTTCTGGTCCAACAATCCTACAACACTCTTTAGTAAAGAATGACCCATAACCTTTGTCACTCATTTGTGAAACACTAAGGAGGTTGAATTTTAGATTGTCAATGAGATTGACATTTTCAAACTTGACTTTTCCAGACTGAACTGTACCAGACCCCAACACCTTTCCCTTACTATTATTACCAAAAGATATATCACCCCCTCCATGAGTTTTGAATTCCTTGAGTAGGGCTCTACATCCAGTCATGTGCCTGGAGCCTCCACTATTTACATACCAAAGACTATCTAAGCATGCAGAAGCTCCCTGCACATCAAGTAAATGGTTAGTTCAGGAGGGTCTCCAAAGCCAATAAGGATTTGGATGGGGTCACAACAGTGTCAAAGTCAAGTCCAAGAACATGGACAGTGGTTAGATTAGGGGTTTGGTCAGCTTTTGTTGCATTTCTTTCTAACCACTGTTGGGAGCCATTTCCTATCAGCTGTTGATATCCAAAGGGATACCTGTTAACTTTTGGTTTAGAAAGCCTTTGTAAGCCTCATAAACATATGGAACCCTTTGGTATGGAGGTTGACCTTTTCCCCTTCGGAATTGGTTAGCGAGGGGTGCATCTGTCACTTGAACCTCTCTCTTAACAGAGTTTTGGTTCAGCTGTTTTGTAACAACTGTTTGGACAGGCACAAAGATGGTTGTTTCTTGACTTTTGAACTTGATGAACTCATGAATGTTTTTGAAGTGTACTCATTCTTTTTTACATCAAAGGTTTTAAGATACACACACTCCTGAGTGAGATGGTTTGTTTTACCACAGATGGTGCAGCTTTTTAAAGGCACAATGATTCTTGTTTTGTTAATGCCATAGGCTTTTAAATGAAAACAATCTTTTGTCAAATGATTTTTCTTTTCACAAAAGTCACAAAATAGGTTTTTAATCTTTTCTCTCTTTTTCTTCTTTTCAGACTCCTTTGCAACAGAGTTTTGAACCACTGTTGGGATGTCCTTAAGAGGAATTACCTTGGCCTTTGGTGCTTTAACACTATCCACTGTGGTGAAGTCCATTGGTTTGAAATTTTCAAGGAGGTCACACTCATCAGACCAAGTGGGTTTGAATTGGTATTTCTCAATCTCCTCAAAAGTTGAGGACCCCACTGATCTTTCTAGAGTAATTTTGTTGCCACTTTTATCAGTTATTTTGATTTTTTGACCATCCTTGTTAGTGGGTATGATTTCAACAGAACCAGATTCATTTACAGCAATGTCTTCAACTTGATCATTTTTTTCTAAAACCTACACCAAATTTTACATTGCTTTTGATCTGTTTCTCAAGCATAACTTCATAACCTTTGCAGGATTCCACCCATTTTTCACATGTGATTTGGGTGGATTCCAACTCCTTTTTACAGGTCTGATATTTTTCTATCATGTCCTGAAGTTGGTCCTTGGTTATGCTATGCTCATGTTTGAGGCTGCAAATTTCACTTTCTTTTTCTAACAATTTGATTTTCAATTCTTTTAAAGATTTTTCAAATTGTATCTCATCATTTAACATTTTATCTCTAAGGCATTCATTCACCTCCTTGACATTTGCAAATGCTATGATGCATTTGTCTGAACAAAGGTTTTTAAGAACCTGGGGTGATACCTTAGTTGTAGCCATCATGGCACAATCACATACATGTTCACTATCTTCTGGCTTTTTCTCTTCACTTTCTTCTTGCTTCTTCTCTTCTTCTTCAATAGACCAGGGGTCAGACAGTGGTTCTATCAAAGGTTCTGAATTTTCTTCCAACAGTTGTTCACCAACAACAACAGTAACCACTGCTTCAGTAATTGTATCCACTGTTTCTTCATTTGACTGCCTATCTTCAGTTTCCAGCCCTTCTGGAATAGACTCCAATGCTACAAAACAGAAATCATCGCTAGAAGCATCATTTTTAGCATATAGAGCAAAATTTTCATCACCTAATTCATCAGGCAAGCTACTCCAATCAACAAAGCCATGGGTAAAGAAGCTTTGCTGATCTGTTTGAGCAGATGCTTGGGTAGCTTGTTGAGGTGCAACTTGTTGCACCTGAACCTGAAGAGCTGGGGCCTGGACATACTGTATCTGAGGAACAGTGGTTTGGACATAGTTTACTGGAACAGGGGTTGCAGGGTATGCATAGTGAGCAGTGTTTACATGAGCAGCAGGGGCATATTGGGAATACTGCACAGTGGTTTGGTTATTTTGTGGTCTAGGGCTAGGGCTAGGATGTGTGATGATTGGTCCATTAGTTTGACTCCTACACTCTCTAGCAAAATGACCTAACCTATTACACTTGTAGCATTTTATCTTTGATTTATCCAACCCTACTTTCAGATTCCCATGTAACCCTCGAGATTTTCTCCCTGTTCTCTTATTGAATTTGCTGGTTCTAACACTCAGCAATGCAAGTTGGTGTAATATGTCCATTTCCTCTAAATCAGTTGGATCAAAATGCTGGAGATCGTTGAGTTCAAAAGAGAAATTATCAGAAATCTGGTTTTCACTACTAGCTGTGAAAGGATAGTTAATTGAGCAAGAATCAGAGTTGTTAAAAGCTCCACCAGCAGTTATGTTAATATAATGATCATAACTCTGATCCTTACTACTACCAGATTCCTCTTGAACCAGAAGTGTTGTGCTACCAAATGTGTAGTCATCTGCAACCTTCCCTGATTCTTGTAACTTCTTTTTCTGGTTTAACTCTCTCTCATAAGTGAGGAGTCTACCATGAAGTTGAGTCAGTGTTAACTCTTTGAACCCAACTGAATTTCTGGTTACAAAAGCAATTGTGTCCCATTTTTCAGGAAGTGACCTTAGAAACCTTCTGTTTATAGTTGATTTGGTAAATTCAGTATTAACAAGTTTCAGTTCACTTATGAGACAGCTAAAACGTTCAAACTGTTGTGTTAATGATTCACCCTTGATGTGACAAAATGTTTCATACTGTTGATTCAAAACCTCCATATTGTTTTCAATTACTTCTTAAGTACCACCAAACTGTTCCTTAAGTGCATCCCATAATTCCTTAGCACTGTTGCAGTGTAACAGTCCAACATAAATTTCATTTGGGAGTGCTGATGCAACTATGCTAAAGGCCTTTGCATCTAGTTCAATTTTTTGAAAATCCTGTTCGGAATAGTTTTCAATTTTCTTAGGTACAAAGGTTTTTGGATCTTCAGCACTCGGAACCATTGGAACATGTGGTCCAAAGACAACCAACTTCCAACATCCTGTATTTTGTTGAGCTAAGATGTGACTCATCCTACACTGCCAGATGTTGTATTCAGATCTGACCAACATAGGTGGTTTAAAGAGTGAGCCAGTGTTATGAATATCCTGTGATTGTGACGTCATTCGGGTTGTTTTACAGGTACTGAATAATCAACTTTTGTACATGATTATACCTTACTCTGTTTTTCAACTAAAAACGAACAATCGAATGTATCAATGAAATTGAGCTGAACTTTTACGTCTAAATGATTGTTAGATAAAATTTGACTATCCTTGCTCTAATACCAATTGTTAGGATCTGAGTTTCTTAGATTGTGTTTGTTTAATTAAAATGAAGATGAAACAAAAGTAAATTGCAGCGGAATAATGAAATAAACTTTGACAACACAAGTAATGGAAGAAAAGTTTAAGCACACATGTTTAACATTGAGTCGAATGATTGTATTTGATTACAATAAACAAATAAAATGCATGCATGCACAAGTCTCCCCCTCAGCCTGAGCTCAGTAATTGATCGTACAGAATGACTTAGAAGAAGAGAGCTACTAGAACAGTACATAGTACTGTTGTATTTATAGTACAACCTAACCACTAAGCATCTTCGGGTGACGTCACCATGAAAGTGACATCTAACTTCCAAATAAACTACAAACACTAATCTATACAACCACTGATTACAAACTACTGATTACATAAACAAATCTTGAATAAAACACTGATTCTTCATTCCATTGTTGTAGCCTAGGCAGTGCTTTGGTCTTCAACAGTACTTGAGATACATCAGTAGATTGAGCTTCAGTTTTTTAAACTTCATCAGTCTTCAGATCAACAACAGTTGTAATCGGCAGTACTTAGCGTCTATCAGTTGTTAGAGCCACTGTAAAGGGGAAAGACTTGTACAAATACTGCTTATGACGGATCCACTGTTCTGAAGCACTTTTGGCTTTATCATCTGTTCCTTTGTAGGGTTCAGTCCCAACAACGCGTCTGTCTCCCATGGTACAACAATCGAAGCAGTCTGTACTACTGGAAATGACCACGCGCCCGAGGTTACACTAGATAAAATTATAGTGTTAGAACTTGTGGGAAAATAAGGATATGAAGGTGATGGATTTGAGTAGAGAAAACTTATCTCTCTAGGTTCCCAACACATGAGCCTTCAAGTATCTCCAAGAACTCTTCTAATTTTTCTTCTAAAGTTTCTCTTGCAATTCTCTACGTTTAATTAGCATCATCAAGTTAGGCACATAACCTACTTTGCGTACAAGAGATATGGGGTGGTGAAGAGTCTTACTTCATTAGAGACATAAACTATAATAAAAACTAATAAAATGACATAAAAACTCTACTTAAGAGTTTATCTCCCATATGATGAGTCTAGTAAAAAAATACAATTTCACTAAATTAATATCCATTCACACTACTTAAATTTCCAACAATATTTAATTTTCTAACACGTTAGAAAATGTGTATCACGTATACAAGTTCATAGACTATTCATTTTGTAATCCATAATGAACGGAAACGCTTTATGCAAACATTTAGTTGCCTATGTGTGCATTAAAAACAATTAGATATTGTTTATTTTATGAACTATATCCTTGGAAAACGTTTTATGTAAACATTAGGTTTTATAATGTGCCCGTTATAACATTTTTTTTCTAACATGCGAAATATGTTTTAAGGGAAACGTGTTGAACACGTGCCACGTTCACAACCGTCAACACTTGTTTGTTCTTTTTGTAGGAAATTATTGTACAAAAAAAAAAAGATGTGGTTCAAGACCTCGTTGAAGCCTACACAACATATTGTACAAGAAGACGCCATTCAAGAGTTCGTCGAATACTACGCAACGGACCATATAAGAAGACGTGGTTAAAGCTCTTGTTGAAGACTATAGTTTGAATCAATTTAATTACATATGTTGTATTATAAGTTATTCTCGTTAGGATTGGTACATGGTACGGTTACTACACTTTAATTAGAACACTTTTAAAATTTGATTACTATTGTGTGACATTTTCCCAAAATTAAATAGGGCAACAATTTACTTACATATACATTTAGGCTGAGGGCAATAGTTATGCCACCCCACTGGCGGAAAAGGGCGGTTGCCCTATTTTTATTTTCATTTTTAATTTTCATTTAATTTAATAATGTTAGTATAATTATAATTATAATTGACCCTTTCAAAAATTATGATTTCACTGTCAGCTCAAAATTACGTTTTTACCCTTGGTTCAAAATAAGTTTATGCTTTTGTCCGCAGCTAAAAATTACGATTTCGCCCTTAGTTCAAAACTGTGATTTTCCCTTAGTTCAAAACAAAATTTTGGTTTTGCCCTAGCTAAAAATTACGAATTTGCCCTCAGTTTAAAATTATGAGTTTGCCATTTTTTAAAACTTATGATTTTGTCCTCAGTTAAAAGTTAAAATCTGGAGTCTTGCCATCGTTTTATTTTTTTTTTCAAAACTATAGTAGTTTTTATTTTACTTGGTTTACTCAATCTAACTTTTTTGCCAAGCAGATGTCTGACACTCGCTCATTGTTTATGCAATTTACTATTTTGCCCCCAGCTCAGGCTTGCCATCATTTTTTTAGCGAAACTATGGCAGTGTTTTGATTTAATTGGTTGAGTCGATATAATTTTTTTGAGATCGTGTTATGAGTAGTATGCACAAGTAACTAAAATACATACGTATATTTTATTAAACTAAGAAATATTCGGCTTAGCGCCCCATAACGCGGGCGGGGCATCCAACTAGTGTACATATAAAATCAACGTGACATGAATAATGTTTTCCTGAGAATGCACCAAATTTGTGATTTGTTCACATTATAATTATAATACAGATCATTTCTTATCTTATATGTTACTTATGAAAATGTTCATATTATAAGGTTATAGGGTGTGGGGGTAATAGTTGGGACATGATTTGTCACCTAGGAACGTGAATGGAAGGCTACATCACCTTCTTGATTGATCCACCATGGTTTGCATGGATTAAACCATGGCAACCATGGTCCTTTCTATTTTTCAACAAATCATTTCCTTTTTCTTTAGACAAAGATAAATTAAAATAAATAAGTGGCTAGTGGTTTGGGTCATGACCACACACTTACGGTAGTGGTTTTGATGGTGGATTAGAGGTGAGTTTCTGATGTGTGTAAAATGCAACACATAAAATACATCAAATAAGGCATAAAACTAACTCTTTTTAGTACAAATGTTGGATAAAGTGTAATTTTGTCTTCCTTTTGTATTTTCAGGATTAAATGAGCGTAAATGAACAAAAGGAATAAAAAAGCAGTCAAATCTAACATAAATACAAGAAAAGAAATAAACGTGGCATACCCGACCCCTCGACAGCATCTTCCCAAGTAAAAACAAGAGAACAGAATGCTGACCACGACCCCGTGCCCAATGGACACGGGGGCGTGGCCAGATGTCTGCAGAAATGACAAAGCTATAGAAGCTTCTATTCCCGACACGAGGGCGTGCCCAGCTCAACACGGTCGTGGTCAACGCTAATATTCACAGAATCCAAGCAAATCTTGATAGTACAGATACGCTTCTGAACACGGGGCCGTGCCTAGCGGACACGGGGGCGTGTGGAGCTAATGCAGACAAATTGCAATTAATGAAGAAAGAGAAAGTGGATGGACACAGGGCCGTGTCCGGGCCTCTGTGAAGGCTATAAATAGAGGTGTTTGGTTCACTTCAAAGGCATCCCTTGGCAAACCACCTCTCTCCCACTTCACCCACACTCCACCACCACTACAACCCACATCCACCACCATCATCCATCATCCATCATAGAGTGTGTGTAGTAGTCTCGGTATCCCAAATTGATAGTAAGAGTTCTTGACAATCAAAGGCCATGTTTGCCTAAGTCTCTTACATCACTTGGTGAAGACAAACATTTAGTGTAATACTTTTGATTTTTAATCTTTTCACACTTTTTATTTGGTTTTGTATTAATGACTTTAATAACTAGTTTCTTATGTTGAAGGTGAAACTTCCTTATCATTTGTCTGTGGTGTCTTGTCATTATTTTACTGTCTATATAAAATAAAAGATTTTCACCATTCATATCTCTACGGTCTATATAGAGATACGTTAGCTACCTGGTCGGGGGTTAAGGGAATGGTTTGGTAAGGTTCTTGCCTTGTTCAGTGTATAGATCCTAGAAGGATCTGGGTCAAGCTTACTAGGACCTCCTTCAATACCCACTGGTATTGGATGGCGGGGGTGCGAATGACTTGATCCCCTCATATGTAAACTACTATTAATACATTAACCCGGCTACTTGGGATTGTATCCCTGCTGACTCAAACCACTTAGCCGAGGGTAACGTCACCTTCAAAAGAGGGGCCTACCACATTACGCATTAATAACTTAATTAATTATCTTTCAATATTCCGACCCTTTAGGATTGTATCCTTGCTGACTCAAACTACTGGGTTGAGCGTAACGTCACCTTCAAAAGAGGGGCCTACTACTATAGCTAAGATAATCTCTTGAAAAGTATAAAAGTGCGGAAATCATCAAAGGTTACACTAAAGACGAGTTGGATCCAAGTAATCCATCTTGTCTATCTGTTGTTATTTTATTTTTATTTTCAGCATTTTTAGTTTTTAATTTTCATGTTTAAACCTTTTTCTAAAATTTTGATTTGATTAGACGTTGAGGATAAACCGGTATTAAAAGCTCTTGTGTCCTTTGACGACCTCGGTATCTTACCAACGCTATACTACGCTCACGATGGGTGCACTTGCCCATATGTGTGTTTAGTGTTAGTAAAATATCATGTTTTATAAATTTAAAACTTGACTAAAGTGTTAAAAAAAGGCTTAAAACATATAACACACAACACGCATTAAGTTTTTTGTGCCGTTGCCGGGGACACAAGGATTTTAAGAAATTTAGGAATCAATGGCCTAATCGTTTTTCTTATTTTTCTGTTTTTTTAGGATTTTTCTTAATTTTTCAGTTTCTGTAGAAGCTCAGCACGGGGCCGTGCCCGCTGAACACGCCCCCGTGCCCAATCTTTGGTACTGGCAATCCTATTTTAAGTCAGACAGTAGCTAAACACGGGGCCGTGCCCACTAAACACGCCCCCGTGTCCAAGTTTCAGGTACTGAAAACAGAACTGTAAGAACCCGACGGTTGGTAATTTCTGACACAAATATGAGTGATACTGATCTTTTTACTTTCGCTCCTCTTATGGTACGTGGTGTCAAATATGTGGTGGAACTCATGAATATTTAAAATGTTATTTTTTAAATTGTACTCCCCACTATATAGACCCATTGTTTTCCTGTAGCCTTAAGATGGGCGAAAGTAAAAATAATCGTTATCTCTCCCTCGAATGCTCTCAATCATCCCTTCTAGATGAAATGATTCTTGAAGAATGATTTCAAATGGAAGAACTAATTTTCCGATGGATAAAAGAACTTGATATGGATATGAATAATTCATTTCAAGACGACAATCAAGGATAATTATTGAGACCGCATTCGGATTATGACAACATCGTTACTTCCGAAATCACCTCTAACTCTTGTGAGGACTTGAGCGATAGTCGTCCCCGTGTCGACTGTGCGCCTCTGCCGTGAAGGACTCCCCATCGGTTTCCGCCGATGCATACATAGACCCGAGCGATTCGACATATACCTTCTTTAACGAGAGCCCGGATAAGGGAAATAAAGGTTGGTTTTGCACACCGGTATTTAGCTTAGGAATCCCCCTTTCCGATAACCTATTGCATTTTTTTCTAAAACTAGGGCAACTTAGGTATCTCAGGCACTTCGGTGTTGTTTCGTCCAGTAAGGAACCACCCGATCCGGATAAATTTCTTAAAAATAGACAAAACTTCATAACAGCTTCTAGCCACGGGGCCGTGTCCAGGTCAGCACGCCCCCGTGTCCACCAAAAGATTCATGTCTGACTTTTGGTCAGAATACGGACAAAAAATGTCAGAATTTTGTCTGCACACGGGGCCATGTCCAGCCGACACGGGGCCGTGTCCAGCGTGCTGTCGTTTTCTATAAATGCAGCAAGATTCCTGCACACTTGGACCCATTCCAAAGACAGAGATCTGGTGGGATCTTCACATATACTATACTAGGTATATTCTAAAGAAGGTTCTCAACAACCATCTTGTCTTTTCTACTTTTGTCATTTGCCGTCTTCTTCATTTCTCCTCAAAACCTCCATTAGAGTTTGAAATCTCCATAGTTTCAAGCTTTATTGTGATATTTGTTAGGTTTTTATTCAAGGAATCTTGTCAAAAATAAGTTTTACAACACCGTTTTAAGTTATTTCTGCTTAGAAATGCTTTAAAATTCAGAAAAATAATTTAAAGCTCCAAGATTCCTTGTTTTAAAAACATGCAGAGAGGTGAACATGGGGCCGTGCTCAGCGAGGACGGGGCCGTGTCCGAGGTACTGTTTCATTAAATTGAACTATTTTCGGTTTGCTTTCTTAGAATGTCGAGCAGATATAGCAGAACATCTTCATCACACTCCAGGAACAACCGACAAGGGAGAAGGTCATCGGTAGAAGACTCTCGTGTAAACTACGTGTATGCCTTGAGGGAGGCCATCGATGAAATGACGGGAGTAGAGGAAGCTTTGGTCGACCGTATAAATCATTTGTCGGTGGGACTAAATGGATGTCTTCGAGAGGTCAACCTTTTGCACCAAAGGTTGAATATTCTCGCTTCCCCTCCTTTGGTACCAATCATTACACAAAGAGGATGGAATGTAGTTCCAGAAGTCATCTTTCCGGCCGAATGGTATGTCATGCACCCGGAACCCGCTCAAGACATATTACACGGGGTCCCGATTGCCAACGCACCTCCTCCACAAGACGTTGTGGAAAATGAGCCCGCCTTCTTCCTCCCAAGGGAGATAGAGGAATGGCTCAACGACATCTAAGTGGCATTCTTCGGTTACAAAGTTCTACAACGCCTTTAAATACCGGGAAGCTATTTCCGGGTTTTTGATATTCCTACAATAAGGGTAGAACTCCTTAGAATGATTTTCTGCATTACTTGACCTATATATCTTAAGAACTTTTAGTTTTTCATTTCTAGCTTTATTTTTATTTTTTTTAGTTTCTAGGATCTTATGTAATTCACTCTTTAATGAAATGATGGTATTTAAGTATTAAATGGTGATTGGATGATGTTGTGATGGAATAAAACACACTCGGGATGGTGGAGGTTACTGAGGGAAACTTGAACCCACACTCCATGCACAAAAACAGAGCCTCCCGACAATTTTTCTTCATTACAGCAAGTTCGGCACGGGGCCGTGCTCAGCCTAACATGCCCCTTGCTCAAGGTTCTGCAGAAAATGCCAGTACAGGCAACTGGACACGGGGCCATGTTCACTGAACACGCCCCCGTGCCCAGCCTTCTTTTAATTATGATACTGGCAATATGAACACAGGGCCATGCCCGGATGAACACGGGCTCATGTCTAGACGCCCAGTAACATAAAATTTTGTTTTTAACACCTTTTTACACATTCAATCAATCTAAAAACTTATTTTTGGGACACATTGAGGAAAATGTGTAATTTAAGTGTGGGGGGATGCTAAAACCTTGAATTTTGCAATTCCTAATAACAAGCCTTACACAAAACTCTATTGGAACCGCTAATCACCCCAATTTTTTTCAAAAACTTTTCATTTTTTACTTGTATTGGTTTCATTTGGGAATAACAAGTTCTAAAAAGGTTATATTTTTACAAGTTTACAACCGATAGCGTCATTATAAAAAGAACCAACATAAGAAAATTATGAAACGGCATGACAAATCTAGTTAAAATTTGATTATATATACTTGATCACATTAAAAACCCATTCCCACAAAAAGTGAGTTTTGAGCCTTTATTGAGCATACAAGCATATATCTTTAAATTAACTGCTCATTTTTCGTTTCTTGTGTGAATAGCCTCTTGGTTTCTTACAACTCTAGAACTTGCCATGACGATACATTCCCGATCCTTACCAACTTAAACCCAAGTAAGTAAATGATGGAGGCATTAGGACTAACCCTTTTTCTTTTCTACACCATTATTTTTTATTTTTTTACCACCTACCCAAAACCCCCCTAGTTAACCCCTTTGAGCCTAAACCTTTTCGTTTCTAAACCCACAAAACAAACACCTTTACCCACCAAAACATTTTTATTTTTAACCCTTTATTTTAGTGAAAAGCTCGGTCTTCAGGTGACATTACTTATATATATATATATATATATATATATATATAAGTATAGCAATAAACAAACAAGTTTCTCAAAAGAAACTTTGTTTGAAAATGCTTCGTTTGAATAAAAGTCACAAAAAAGTTTTATGACGACCAATGCTTTTTACGCTTTTTGCCCTTTTTACTAACTACTAACCCAAAACCACCTACCTTTAACCCAAGCCAAACCCTTCCCCAAGTCCTCTTGATATTTACAAAGATTTATAGTTAAAAAGGGGGAGGATTGATTGCTTCGCAAGCATATGGTAGAAGTAAGTTCCATGCCGGTCTCGAGTGTTTCACAAAAATACATATTCGGCCGGGTGTTGAAGTGATCTCCCGTGAGGTATGTGAACTTGTATATAAATGGAATTTTAAAAAGGCATGTTATGCCCAAATAAGTAATTTCTCTTATGAAACGTTCTAAATAGATCATAACGAATAGGATTGTAAATAGCAAAAAAAAAAATAATAAAGCCTAATAAAGATCTTGGATTCCCGACACTCAAGACAAGCCCAAAAACTTCTCTTCTACCCATTCCATTTGGGTGTGTAAGCCATATTATAAAGAGTTTTGCTGGAGGACAAGCAAAGATTCAAGTGTGGGGGTATTTGATGTGTGTAAAATGCAACATATAAAATACATCAAATAAGACATAAAACTAACCCTTTTTAGTACTAATGTTGGAAAAAGTATGCTTTTGTCTTTCTTTTGTATTTTCAGGATTAAATGAGCGTAAATGAAAAAAGGAACAAAAATGCAGCCAAATCTAACATAAATACAAGAAAAGGAATAAACGCGGCATGCCCGACCCCTCGACAGCATCTTCCCAAGCAAAAACAAGAGAACAGAAGGCTGACCATGTCCCCGTGCCCAGCGGACACGGGGGCATGGCCAGATCTCTGCAGAAAGGACAAAGCTATAGAAGCTTCTATTCCCGACACGGGGGCGTGCCCAACTCAACACGACCGTGGTCAACGCTAAGATTCGCAGAATTCAAGCAAATCTTGATAGTACAGATACTCTTCTGCACACGGGGCCGTGCCCAGCGGACACGGGGGCCTGTGGAGCTAATGCAGACAAATTGCAATTAATGAAGAAAGAGAAAGTGGATGGACACGGGTATGTGCCCAATGGACACGAGGCCATGTCCGGGCTTCTGTGCAGGCTATAAATAGAGGTGTTTTGTTCACTTCAAAGGCATCCCTTGGCAAACCACCTCTCTCCCACTTCACCCACACTCCACCACCACTACAACCCACATCCACCACCATCATCCATCATCCATCATAGAGTGTGTGTAGTAGTCTCGGGATCCAAGATTGATAGTAAGAGTTCTTGACAATCAAATGCCATGGTTACCTAAGTCTCTTACATTACTTGGTGAAGATAAACATTTAGTGTAATACTTTTGATTTTTAATCTTTTCGCACTTTTTATTTGCTTTTGTATTAATGACTTTAATAACTAGTTTCTTATGTTGAAGGTGAAACTTCCTTATCATTTGTCTGTGGTGTCTTGGCATTATTTTACTGTTTATATAAAATAAAAGATTTTCACCATTCATATCTCTACGGTCTATATAGAGATATGTTGGCTACCTGGTCGGGGGTTAAGGGAATGGTTTGGTAAGGTTCTTGCCTTATTTAGTGTATAGATCCTGCAAGGACCTGGGTAAAGCTTACTAGAACCTCATTCAATACCCACTGGTATTGGATGGCGGGGGTGCGAATGGCTTGATCCCCTCATATGTAAACTACTATTAATACATTAACCCGACTACTTGGGATCAGGGGCGGACCCAAGTTATGGGGTGGGTGGGCGGCCGCACCCCTTGAAAAAAAAATTTAGTGGTATTTTTCACGAAAAATCCAGACCGCACCCCTTGGAAATTTTCTTCCGCACCCCTTAGAAAAAAATGTTAGGAATTTATGTTAAAAAAATTGTGAACACGGATTGAAACCCGATCAAATTATGTAAACAAGTTAGCCTACTAACCCCTCTAATAAAACTTAAATTCAATCCATCAAGCCCAATAACTTAATACTCATTCAAGCCCAACCCAACTACTAGTTTTGTTAAACAAACCAGTCCACATAATAAAAAAACCCAAATCGCTGCCACTTGCCAGCGACTCACGCCCTCCCTCTGCCTCACTTCAGCGCCCTGCGACAGCATAATTCCGGCCGGCGACTGCAAAATTTCGGCTGCAAACTGGTTAATTCAGGCCGCCCCTGACAGGTACATGTTTTTTACTAGGGCTTGAAATTCAAAATTTTGGTTGGCAAACATGTTTGTTGATTATATGATTGTTCGTTGGCAAATAATAATTACTAGGGCTTGAAATTCAAAATTTTAAATTGAAAATTAAGGAACATGGGCTATGGTTGAACACTTGAAGATCCTTGTTTATTTTGTATGTGATATGATTAGGAATGAACAATGAGTAGGGAAGTTATGCCGCGATTTCTCAAGAGGAAAAAGGTTGAACCACTTTTTTTTGCCGGATTATTCTAATTAAAGACCAAGGTATGTTATAGATAAGTTTTTTTGTTCTTTTATTGAATGATTAAGAGAAATAAAAGTAGTGATGGTTTGAACTTTGATGTTTTTTTGTTTGTTAATGTGATAGAAAGTTAGGAACTAGGGTTTGATTGTTTGAGAATTGAAATGGACCCGACCCGATCTGATTCGACCCGCTATGAAACTTTGTTTGTTTGTTTTTACTTGTTTTACATGACATGACACGACACGACCTGATCCGACCCGCTATGAACCGATTTTTTTATATAGCTAGGGGTCTAAAATCTTTAAAACGTTTCCGAACCCCCAGGAAAAAAATCCTGGGTCCGCCACTGCTTGGGATTGTATCCCTGCTGACTCAAACCACTTAGCCGAGGGCAACGTCACCTTCAAAAGAGGGGCCTACCACATTACGCATTAATAACTTAATTAATTATCTTTCAATATTCCGACCCTTTAGGATTGTATCCTTACTGACTCAAACTACAGGGTTGAGGGTAACGTCACCTTCAAAGGAGGGGCCTACTACTATAACTAAGATAATCTCTTAAAAAGTGCAAAAGTGCGGAAATCAACAAAGGTTACACTAAAGGCGAGTTGGATCCAAGTGATTCATATTGTCTATCTGTTGTTATTTTATTTTTGTTTTCAGCATTTTTAGTTTTTAATTTTCATGTTTAAACCTTTTTCTAAAATTTTGATTTGATTAGACGTTGAGGATAAACCGATATTAAAAGCTCTTGTGTCCTTGTACGACCTCGGTATCTTACCAACGCTATACTACGCTCACGATGGGTGCACTTGCCCATATGTGTGTTTAGTGTTAGTAAAATATCGTGTTTTATAAATTTAAAACTTCACTAAAGTGTTAAAAAGGCTTAAAATATACATAAAAACATATAACACACAACACGCATCAGTTACATAGCATTTACATGGAGGTTCATGGTGGTCATGAGGGTCATGACCATACCCTATAGCCTAATATAGATCATTTCTTATCTTATATGTTACTTATGAAGCAAATATTGGGGTTTATTGAAGCAAGTAAATCTAGACATGGTAAATGTTACGTTTATAGAAAAAAAAATTGCACAAATCAGCCTTTTTGTTATACCTGAACTACATTTCATGTCTTTCATTATAAAATAGGTCAAACCCAACCTTTATGTTCATATTTTGTTACATTCTATAAGCTTTACAATTAATGTTATCCAAAAAGTCAGTTAAGTTACCTCACTTGCTTTGCATGCGAGGGTCATCATCATCATCATCATCATACTCAGTAAATCCCACCAATAGCAAAGCAAAGGTAGGGTCTGAGGAGGGTAAGATGTAGACAGCCTTACCTCTACCCCGTAGGAATAGAGAGGCTGCTTCCAGTGAGACCCCCGGCTCGATAGTAGTTTTGCATCAAGCCTTGGACATAAGGCACATAACACTCGGCAATCGGGACAAAGACCGATTAGTGCATGTACCCTTTTGTCTTTCAGCTATCAACGCCACCACATGATGCATGATTAACCGTCCTTCACTTTTAACGTTATTTTCACGAAATTAGTAAAATAACGTTAAAATTAGTGCACTTTTACTTTTGCCCCCCAATGGCCCACACATATATACATTATATGCGCATACCGCAAGCGGTACTATGGTCTTTTATAACACACAGGTTGATTTGTACAAACATATTATTATATATATAGTAGAATAATTTTTTTTGTTAAGAATTATATATTTATATATAAAAACATATATAAAATATTACTATTTAATTTAGTTAATAAAAATTCTGATTTTAATATTTTTATAAAGTAAATAATAATGACAAGATAAATTACTTTTTATACAAAGTATAAATAAAACACAAATTCTTTTAAATAAAATTATTACAATATCCATAATATTTTTATAATTATATAATTATAACGAATGTTTTAAACTACTCAAACAAAAAAGTATGTTTTATGTATATGTAAGTACGTATTTACAAAAACAAAATACTTGACAAATTTATATCGATAAAAGAAACTAATAAATTAATTTGACGTTTAAAAAATCGTTAATAAACTTCAGTAAACAAATTCTAAATATATAATATGTAACTAATACAAATGCAATAGAAAATAATAAAATGTATTAAAATTTTATTGGTAATTTAAATATTCTATTTACTAAAATATAATTTGATAAAGATGTTCACAAATTTCTTATGAACAAAAATAGAATATTTAAATTACCAATCAAATTTTAAGACATTCTATTATTTTCTATTGCATTTATATTATTTACATATTATATATTTAGAATTTGTTTATTGAAGTTTATTAACGATTGTTTTAAACATTAAATTAATTTATTAGTTTTTTATCGATATAAATTTGTCTAATATTTTGTTTTTATAAACACATACATACATATACATAAAAATACTTTTTTAGTTTGAGTAGTTTTAAAACATCCGTTATAAGTATATATAATTATAAAAATATTTGTATATTACAATAACTTTATTTTAAAAGAATTTATGTTTTATTTATACTATATAAAAAGTAATTTATCATGTCATTATTATCAACTTTATATAAATATTAAAATCAGAATTTTATAAAATAATTTAAAACTAACTTTTTTAAATATGTTTATATATATAAATATATAATTTTTAACCAAAAACATTCTACTATATATATAATAATATTTTTGCATAAATCAACATTTATGTTATAAATAATATTTTGGCACAAATCAACTTTTATGTTATAAAAGACCATAGTACCCTCACATACAAAGCATTTGAGGTAACTTAACTGAGTTTTTGAACGACGTTAGTTGTAAAGGTTATAGAATGTAACAAACATGAACATAAAGGTTGGGTTTAGCCGATTTCATAGTGAAATGTATAAAGTGCAGTTTCGATATAAGATAATTGTTGACTTGTGCAATTTTTTTTAGAAAAAAAAAGTATAGTTAAAATTGTACTCTATTCATTACCTACCCCAAGTTAACGACTTTCGTGTGTTTTATTTTTAATATTTATAAATATAAATGTGACTCCCTCAAAACCAGGCGTGACTTCTTGTTTGATTTACACAAAAACAAAGTATTTTATATTACGTAGCGGAAATTTACATTTACAGGGTTTTCAAATGATGAGTTCATAAACAGTGATAGTTCATAACATAGGGTGGAGATACAATACGAAGTTTATTTGGCTAAGAAGTCTAGGAAGTGATATTGACCATCCATTTAGTTAATCAAGGGCTAAGATTAAATGATGAAAATTGAAGGGAAGAAAAGAGGCGCGTGAGTTTGTTTAGGGGTATTCTAGTCAATCCAAGGCAATAGTTTCTCTCTCCTCCAATTCCCCCCCATTTTTTAAACGTTAATAACTCTTTCATACGACATTATTTTTTTTATTTATAAAAAGTGCATCAAAAAACGAGCGTTTTTTATCTTTAAAAAGTAATGTTAATATCCCATACTACTAACAGATAAAGCAAAAACAGTCATTACAGATAATAAGTCTCAAAAACAAATCCATCCCGACAACTCAGATTTATTTAGTGGGTTTCTAGACTTCCTAACTCGATTCATCACAGCAAAGCATCCTATCAACCTGTCACATACGTTAAAATAAAGTCAATACATTAAATGTAAAGGTGAGTACACAAGTTTGCATAGATAATAGTATGGAAAGCGTTTACACATAACCAGCATGTAACACGTAGAGATGTGAATCAAGTAAGCTATCGACAATGATACAGGCAATACCAACATGACTGCGAGTTGTAGAATGCGCAACACATGTCCACCACTGTGAACACGTGAAGTAATAACCTTAACAACCCCTAAATAAACAGGTGCTTAGTCCAAACTATAGTACTATTGTTGCTAAGGGTGGCAAGCAGTAATCACTGTGTAAACATAACATACAAGCATTCATCGAATCATGTATAACATGCGAGAGCGGTTAGCATTTGTAGAGCGTTTTATATTGTGTGCATTGTGTATTGATAAAGAACATATGTAACACCTAAAAGTGCATTAAGCGAAAAAGGGTTCGAGTATACTCATAGTGAGTGTTTAACAAGTAAACACAGTCGGTTGGATTGAAGGGAGCGCGTTGGGTTAGCCTCAGCATAGGAATAGAAGCGTAAGTCATTGAACATCGTGTAAATAGAATGTCGGAGAGTTAAGTGTTTGAAAGGCGATCCGAACGGATGTCCATTCGAATGAGTGTGTTTGTCTGTAAATCATTAAAGTTCGAAGTCTCGTTAAAAGGTCTAAGTATTGAAAGTTATAAAGCGATAGGCCATTCGGACGGATGGTCATCCGGACTGATGGTCTGTGTTTCGAAGTTTTAGAAAATTTTCTAAGTAAAAGGTTTTGCGTTAATGGAGACGGCGTGACTACGTGTCAAACAATCGGGAATACACCAAGTTTTGTTCATTCGATCGAATGGAAATCACCCCTTCGGACAGACGACTGTTCTTGGTGAAATCTCATGTTTAACCCGTTAGTCGGTCATCTCTCCAGTGGAAATCCGTTTTCAAGCCGACTCTCAACTAAGAACGAGTAGAGAGTCTGAATGAGCCCAGATTCCATTGGTTTTGAGTAGAAAAAGTGAAGAAAAGTTGAAAATAGATGAAAAGTATGGAACCTTGTTGAGATTAAGTTGAAAGTGTGGAAATCCTTTACATCTAGAATCAATCTCGTTCAAATGGTGTTCCTTAGCCGTTTGTCGGGGCAAAATAGGTGGAAACCACCTTCAAGAGGTTCAAATCAGATATTCCAGAGAAAAAGTAAGTGTTTGTGTGTGATTTTGATGGAGAAGATAATGAAGAAGTGATTAGTGATGGGGATTGTACAAGATTTAAGGAGAAATACTTACGAAATAGCCTTGAATCGTGATCAAAAGTGATTGAGAGCGACTTGAGTGCATGTGGTCGGATGGAGTTGTCAAATCAAAGAATGAGGGGTGTACGGCGATATTTATTGAGTGAGAGGTAGGGTTTAAGTCAGTTACACGATGGCAGTTGTCGGATGGCCATCCGGACGGATGGTCATCCGGGCGGATGTCCATTCGGACGAGAGGCCATTCGAACGGTCGTGTTCGCGCGTGTTAGTTTCCAATTTCGGTAGGTTTTGCTAAGCATTACATTGCGTTTAATCGAGTTGTGAGTGAGCGTTTGAGCGTATAAGCGTTGCGTTTATAACCACATAACATTTAAACAATAATCACACAAATAACACACGTAACACATAACATAAATAATCTGCATTTCGAGTCTGCGTTGAGTGTGCGTTGCGATAGTGTTTAGTCTAACAAGCGATGTAATCATGCGATGAAATTCGTTTAAGTAAACGTTATAAACAGCGTTAAATGCGATAACTGCGTTTTGAATAAGCGTTGTAATAAGCGTTCAGCAATGAAATGCGTTTAAAACATAGTTTAACCCGTTGCAGTAATCGAAATCTCGGGAATACAAGCGGTTGCGAATGAAATAACGGTGACAAGTAACGATCCAAAAAGTCGGGTTGTTACAGTCTCCCCTACTTTAGGAAGTTTTATCCTGAAATTAAGGAGCAGGCGTAACAAAGAGTTGCGGATATTTAGCTTTCATATCACTTTCGAGTTCCCAAGTGAACTCGGCGCCGCGTTTGCCTTCTCAGTGAACCTTAACTATGGGAATGCAAGAGCGTCGAAGTTTCTTGGTATCTCGATCCATGATCTCTACTGGCTTTTCCCCAAAGTCCTGGGTCTCATTTATTTGCAAATCTTCAAAAGGCACATGGAGATTTCCTTCAGCTAGGCACTTTTTGAGGTTCGAGACGTGGAAAGTCGGATGTACGTTGCTGAGTTGCTCCAGTAATTCGAGTCGGTAGGCCACTTTACCAATTCTCTCCAGAATCTTAAAAGGACCCAGGTATCATGGCTCTAGCTTTCCTTTCTTACCAAATCGGATCACCCCCTTCCAAGGTGAAACCTTTAGGAGTACGTGATCACCGACTTCAAACTCAAGGGGCTTGCGACGTTTATCGGCGTAACTCTTCTGACGACTCCGAGCTTTTAAGAGATTGTCGCGTATCTAGAGGATCTTGTCAGTCGTTTCTTGTAATAACTCAGGACCAGTGAGTTGAGCGTCCCTGATCTCGTGCCATGCAATAGGTGATCGACATTTTCTACCATATAATGCCTCAAAGGGTGCCATCTGAATACTAGTATGATAACTGTTATTGTACGAGATTTCTACTAGAGGTAAATGCGAATCCCAATTACCACCAAAATCTATAACGCACGAACGAAGCATGTCTTCAAGGGTGCGGATCATGCGTTCAGTCTGACCGTCAGTCTGGGGATGGAATGCGGTACTAAGGTTAAGAGTTGTACCGAGAGCGGATTGAAAAGTCTCTTAGAGACGCGAGGTAAATCGACCATCATGGTCAGAGATGATGTCACGAGGTGTCCCGTGTCAACAAATGACTTCGTCAGTATAGATTCGTGCTAATCGTTCTACCTTGAAGTCTTCTTGTATCGGTAAGAAGTGAGCGGATTTCGTAAGACAATCAATGATAACCCAAATGCTATCATGACCAGAAGGAGTGCAAGGGAGTTTGGTGATGAAATCCATGGCTATACTCTCCTATTTCCACATCGGGATTTCAGGTTGCTCGAGTAAACCAGAGGGTCTCTAATGTTCAGCCTTAACCTTCGAACATGTTAGGCATTTCGAAACGAATATCGCGATATCCTTCTTCATTTTGAAACGGATCGAAGGTCCTGGTACATCTTGTCGGCATCTGGATGAATAGAGTATCTGGACTTGTGAGCTTCAGTCATCAGAATATCCCTGAGGTTGTTGCAACTAGGAATCCAAATGCGGTCGTGGTAGTGAAAGATACCATTCGGTTTATTCACCAGTTGGTTTTTGGTTCCAAGTATTATTTCTCCCTTCAAGGTGTTCTCGAGAAAACAGGCGTGTTGGGCATCGCGAATGAAGGCTTCATGGTCATGTTGGGCTTGAACATCACGAAAACTAAGTAAATAACTTCGTCGGCTAAGAGCATCAGCAACGACGTTTGCTTTGCCTGGGTGGTAGCGTATCTCACAATCGTAGTCATTGAGAAGTTCAACTCATCTACGTTGGCGCATGTTTAGCTCTTTTTGGCTCAAGATGTGTTGTAGGCTCTTATGGTCGGTGAAGACCGTACACTTGGTACCATAAAGGTAGTGTCGCCATATCTTTAACGCAAAAATAACTGCACCGAGTTCGAGATCGTGGGTTGTGTAGTTCTTCACTTGGACCTTCACTTGGCGAGATGCGTACGCGATAACCTTGTCTCGTTGCATGAGAACATAACCAAGACCAAGGTTAGAGGCATCACAATAAATAACAAAGTCGTCGTTTCCATCGGGTAGCGCCAGTATGGGAGCATTGCAAAGCATACGCTTGATGGTTTGAAAGGCATCCTCTTGTTCGGTTCCCCAAACAAAGGGCTTGTCTTTAAGTGTTAGGGAGGTGAGAGGAATAGCGATTTTAGAGAAATAAGCGATAAAACGACGGTAATAACCTGCCAATCCGAGAAAAGAACGAACTTCGGACGGGGTTTTCGGTGTAATCCAACTCTAAACTGCTTCAATCTTCGCTGGATCAATGTGAATTCCCTGACTATTTACAATGTGAGCGAGAAATTGAACCTCCTCGAGCCAAAATTCACACTTGGAGAACTTGGCGTAGAGGCGATTTCCTTGAAGAAGCTTGAGAACTAAATGAAGATGCTGCGCATGTTCGGTTCTTGACTTCGAGTAGATGAGGATATCGTCGATAAACACAATAATGAAGTGATCAAGGAAGGGTTTACACACACGGTTCATCAAATCCATGAAGACCGCGGGTGCGTTCGCGAGACCAAAAGGCATGACCATGAATTCGTAATGGCCATAACGGGTACGAAAAACGGTTTTCGGGATATCCTGCTCTTGGATACGCAATTGATGATAACCAGAATGTAAATCGATCTTAGAGAAACACGTAGCGCCTTTCAATTGATCAAATAAGTCGTCGATTTGGGGTAGAGGGTAACGATTCTTAATAGTAAGCTTATTGAGTTCCCTATAATCGATACACATTCGGAACGATCAATCCTTCTTTTTCACAAAAAAGACAGGTGCGCCCCATGGCGATGCGCTAGGGCGTGTGAAGCCTTTATCCAGTAATTCCTGGAGTTGATTAGAAAGTTCACGCATTTCGGACGATGCGAGGTGATAAGGAGCTTTAGCAATAGGGTTGGCTCAAGGAATGAGGTCAATTCGAAAATCGATATCACGAGCAGGGGCTAGACCTGGTAACTCGTCGGGAAAAACATTAGGAAATTCAAAGACTACGGGAACGGTTTTCACTGCTTTCTTTTCCTCCTCCGCTACTACAATATGGGCTAAGAACGCCAAGTATTCCTTGCGGAGATACTTGTTTGCCTGGATACAAGACATCAACTTTAATTCTTTCGAGGATACTTCACCATAGACACATAACTGATCACCGTTTGAAAGAGAGAAACGGATCATCTTTTTGAAATAAACAACTTCAGCACGATTTTCACGAAGAAAATCCATGCCTACAATGACATCGAAACTACCAAGTTGCATCAGAATGAGATCGATCGGGAAAACGTGATTGTTGAGTTCAAGGGTACAATCACGGAGAACGGAACTGACGGTGACGGTTCTTCCGGTGGCAACTTCTACGTCGATAGTAGTTGGGAGATTAGCGCGTTTACGTTTCAGGATCTTTTCGAATTCAAATGACACAAAACAGTTATCGGCTACAGTATTAAACAAACACGAAGCATAAATACCGTTAATAAGAAACGTACCATTGACAACATTGTTGTCTATAACAACCCTCCAAAATTATTTCTGTAAGGACCGTGTTTGCGACCTAAACGAGTCGGTTCAGAGGAATTCCATCAAATACAGGTGCGGAAAACAAGTATTTGACCTATAAACAGCTGAATCTTCACTTTAACACTGATTTGTATTAATATGAAAGCAATTACAATCAGTTCTCACACCGGCAGCACCTCGGTATGGAAATCACAAAATGTTACTCTATCTATTTCGCTTGAGCTAACACCCCTATATATAGACATTGAGATTTCGCTTCAGCATAACTCAAGCGAAATCTTAACATATTGATTTCGCTTGAATAGCTTCAAGCGAAATCTCTTCAACATTTAAATGTTCAAGCGAAATCTTGCTAATTCTATCACATTTTCTCGTTTTACGTGCCCTGATCTATTCTAACTAGTCTAAGACTCGATACAAGACGAAGTCGACAGATGTAGTGCACCAACAGACTCCCCCTCAGATGTTGACGAGTCGACTATCGAGTCACACCAATGCTGTGTCTTCACATCTTCATTCTTGATCAGTCTCTGGGCTTTTCTCTCTCTATCTTCTTCTCCAGAATCTCCTGGCTCTATCAGACTCCCCCTCACGATTTGCTGGTATTCATTTGTTCTTCAGCAACATCTGCTTTAGGATCGATGTCTGACTCAAATGTTGTTTACAAGATCATTGCCTGGCTTTTATCTAATTCTCTTGATCAGATCTCTTGATTCCTTAAGTTCATCAGCATCAGCAACTAGCAAACTTTAGATTCATGATCAGAGTCTGACTTTTGTAGACTTTGAATGAATTAACCTGGCTCACCTGTAACAATCTTAACCCAGAAATAAATTTTCAAAATTTAACAATTTAAATGCACCAACAATCTGATATAATCAGATACTTCTCTCTCATATTACAAACCAATGATGAACCAAATGTAGGTTTTAAAATAACAATTGTAAGGATTTTAACAAACCTTTTGACATTTTAAGATTCACTCCCCCTCACAACCAAGTCATCATGTTTAGCACTTGAAATTTTGACAATCAGCTTTCCAATATCAGTTGTCGAAAATCTTTTTGGATTTTTTCAAAATTTACGCTAAAACACACTAAAAATCTTTTTGTAATTTTTGATTGTAAAGGAATGCAATACAGAAATATTTACAAACACTATTTTTATGAGTTTGTGCAAGAGGATCATATCAGTTTATGAAACAGATCACTAACACCGTTAAGCTTCATTACATATTAAGTTCTAAACAATTTACCTAGATTGTCAGTATATTTGTCCACTTAAATTCTCACACAAAGTTCAATTGATCCGAGATATGTTGTTAATGTTTTAAGCAACTTAAACTTATCCGTGTGTCCCACTACTTGAATATACTCCCGTATCCAGATCCCAATATTCAGTCTTACAGGTGAATATACCACAGATGATATCTGTCAGGGGAATAAATTATAGTACGAGGGCCGTGAGAGCTCAGGTCGATACTCCCGTATACGCAGAGAGATGACGGCTTCGACTTTTTGGTGTGTCCCCTTTAGAGGATCTTTTGTTTCAACAACCATGATTAGCATTTTTCAATGTTTCATCATTTTTAGCTGAGGGTGAGCTATATTTCAAGCAAATGTAAAGTATTCTCCGGGGACTAGGCCATTGCTTCCGCAAAATCAGAAGTCCCGGGATAATACCCCAGATATCACTGAGCATAAAGACCTAGTATCTCAGAATAAGGGACCTTTCAAACAAGATTTCAGGGGTTACCTATATATCCAAGTTTGTGTTAACCCACAGAATAAGCAAGTTTGATTTTAAGTTTATATCTCGTCACAATCTACTAAATGTGCAAAAACCTACTGACATATCCACAGTAAGATTGTTTATCACATTTTTACTTTACATTTCTTTAGCATGTTGTGATAGTCCACTGATGTACTATCATTTCCTCTATATGCAACAAAAAACTCAATTTTTGAATTTTATCATGTTTTTGTCTTTTTCAAATTTTCAAATGTTTTTGGATTTTTTAAAATTTTTACTCCCCCTAAAATGCAAACACATTTTAGGAAATTTGAAAATAAACTGTACAATAAAATGACAAACTGTACAATAAACTTGACAAACTGATATCGAATCGCCTCAAATCGCCATTCACTCGGCATAAACAATCAGAACTCCCCCTACCACAAAACTATTTTCTCATTTAGATTTCAAAACACTTAAATTTGTTTTAATCAAAATGATTTTTCCGGAAAATAAATTTTGATGATATAATCATTTGTAGATTCGGAGTGTGGTTCATCACATTGTCTATTCTTAACCACTTGTATCAGATCAAGTACAAATTAATGTCCTTGATTTACCACTTGCAAGTATGCACCATCTATATCAATTATAAAAATTACCACATGTAGAACACAATATCACTTGTAGGAATGTTACGTCTACATCACCATTTTACCAATTAGAATGCCGATTCCTGCTTCGCACTTACCAACCTGGAAGCTCCGGCGTAGTCATACAACCTGTAATCATCCAAACACTATAAAAAACTTTCAATCAAAAACTTCAAATATTAGAAAGATGCCGATTCCTGATCCACTATAACCAACTTGGGATCTCCGGCATAGTCCTTAGACTATCATGGAAAACAAACTTCCACCCAAGTCTTTTTAGACTTGGTGGCTTCCAATTCTTGTGCAGTAGGGTTGTAAGTTGCCTTTTTAGTTGCATAAAAATCTTTAACCCCTTTTACTTTCCCATCAAGCATTTTCTTGAAAATTTTCTTAACATTTCCATTGAATGTTTTTTCAATATCAAAATCTGAGATTTCTATTTTACCAACCATTTGTTTAATCTCTTCCACACTCAGTGATTTAATGTCAGCATCATTCATCAAATCTTTGATATCATCTTGTGACTCCTCTGATTTTGTGGAATCAGATTCATTGCCAGATTGTACATCTGATTTTTTAACAATCCATTTTTGATTGTCTTTTGCACTCTTTTTGTACAATCTTTTAGAATTTTCACCAACTTCATTCTTTGAATTTTCAAAATTTTTGAAGTTTGTAGTTGGTAAATCATTCTTTTCAACCACTTTTTCTTTAAGTTTTTCAGATACTCCCTGTTTTTTGTTGACTTTGTTTGGACAATTGTGAGCGATGTGTCCAACCACTTGGCATTGAAAACAAGTTCTTGTGTCTTTTGGTTGAAAAACTCCAATTTGATGAAAAACTCCAGTTCCTGTTCTTTTTCTTTCAGCAAGGAACTCTTGATTTGATTTTCTCAAGAATGAGCTATTTGACTCCTCTTCATAGCTTTTACCTGCAACATATGTCATTTTTGATTTAAAATCTCTAACATATTTTTCATTTTTACGATTTTCAGGTGGAGTAAAACCAAGACCTTTTTTTTTGTAACTACAATTTTGATTTGTTTTCTTTTGAAAACTAGAATCAGAATTGTAATTCTTTTTTCCTTTTTTCTTGTTTAACCTTTGTTGAACTCTAGAAGTGTATTTTTTAGGTTTTTCAATAGATTTTAGATCCTTAATTTCAGAAAAATTAATTTCCGTCATTTTGAAAACCTTTTTAATCATGTCAAAACGAACACTTCTAATCGGAAACTCTTTGTCAGAGTATAATTTGTCCGAATCATTTAAAGTATATGCAACTTCAAATATTTCATCATCCAAATTTGCCTTTGATAGCAAAAATTCTTTACTGTAAGACCATTTTTCCGATGACTTTGAACTGTTGACTGACGAACTTGAACCCCCAGACTCAAACTTTGACTCAGACACCTCCTCAGTATCCAACACCTGATCGACCACCTTTTTGATTAACTCAGACTCATGATCAGTATCAGACGAGGTAAACGTGATGTCAATGTTATCTGGTAAAATGTCAGTTGTCTCAGATTTTAACTTTATATTGACTGCTTTTTCGACTTGCTCCTCATTTGGTTTTCTAGGAGAATAACCTTCCCAGATAGGAGGCGGACACTTGTTGTATTTAACAGTCGATTTCTTACCAGTCTCATTCTTTGTCTTTTCATCCTGAAATGCTTCAAAACCTGCAACAGTAGGATAAACTCGATCAATGACGTAATCAGAACAAGAATAACTCAGTAATAACCTTCTGATCCTTTCATTCTCGATCTTTTCTTTTTCCAACTCTTGCTTTAGATTAGCATTTTCTTCGATGTAATGATTAATTGCCTTTTGCTTTGCCATTAACGTAGAATTCGTCATCGTTAAAGCTTTTTCTCTTTCAGAGTTTGTTGTTTGAAGACCTGTCACTGTTCTGTTCAACACACTATAGGACTCTTTCACATAGCTGATGTCAGATAGTAGCTTTTCTATCAGTCTTTCTCTATCAAACAGAATCACATCTTTTTCTTCGCAATTTTTGCAAGCTTCCAAACACTTCTTGCAAGGCTTTTCAATTTCAACAATCTTTTCAATCTCGATTGTTTTTACCACTTCAATCACTTTTTCTTCATCAGTTACCTTCTCAGCTTTAGTCACCTTTTCTTCAACAACTACTTTGACTTCCTCATTCTGTTGTTGTTCTTTAGCAGCTTGTTTCTCCTTCAGTTTCTCCATGCGATCTGCAAAATAAAAATGAAAACTTTCAGGAGAAAGATGATGTTTAGCCACATTAATATGTTTCTCTTCCTCATCATCACTGCTAATCTCAATCGGTGTTTTATCAAACTCTACAGATTTGTCAGAATCATCTTCTGATACACCAGAATCAGATGGTGTTTGATCAAATGCAACTTCCTTTTCTGAAGTATCATCATTTTGTACACTCTCATCTGTAGTTAATGACTCAGAATCAGCACTTTCTAAATTTTCTTCAGATGTAATCGATTGATCTTTCACTGTTTCACCAATTGATCTCATCCAGTTTGCAAACAAGTCTGGTTCTCTAACAATCTTTGCAATGAAAGCTTTGAAATCCCCCTTTTCATCAACAAACATATCCCAGCTGAATCCTTCAGGTAGTTGTTCATCATTTTGGTCCACTATACATGCTGTGCTGTTAGAAGAAATGTAGTTGCTCCAGTTGAAATCTACCAAACATCCTTTCTTTGAATCTTCAATCTTTCTACCATGAGCTGTCTGTAATTCTTGTGTCTGACCAACTTGCTGATAAATGGCTTTCCGGTAGTAGTCATCTTTTCCAAATGGATTTTGAGCACCACTAACTTCTCTGTTTTTGCACTCCCGCTTAAAATGACCTTTTTCCCTGCACCTGAAACAAGTAACTTTAGATTTATCAAAACCTAAAGTAGAAACACAAGCATCAAGAAAATCATTTCTCCCGGTAATTGTCTTGAACTTTTCAGCACGTCTAAGAACACTTGCAAGACACCATTTGATATCCATTAGTTCCATCTCTTCTGCATCTATTTGGTCGTAATCCTCTTTGGTAAGCATAGGATTTCCAATTCGACCAGCCACTAAACCTTCATATGAGATAAGCACGGAACCAAGTAATGCCATATGATCTTTCGCAATGTCTTCAGAAAAACTTTGACCTTCTGGAAGATTTAGAGCTATGTTGCATTGAATCACACAACCATTTCCCATCTTTGTGCTTTGAGACTGAAAACTTTCTGATGAAGTTTTTGGATTGACACTTGGATATGATGAGAATCCACTGCTTTTGTTTGAGCTTTGATCAATTTTTTCTGTAGTATCCCCAACACTGTATGCAGTCTGAATTTTCGGACTTCTTTCAGCTTCTGAATTCGGAACACTACCCTTGTAATACATCTTTACATCTTGTTGACCACTTGGATTATTCATCCTAGCAATCTTCTGCTGTTCCAAATCCTGACTTTCAATCTTTTCAATGAACTGAGAAATTGACAACCTATCATAAACTCCAGTATTCTTCAGTATCATCAAATAAGTTCCCCACTCTTTCTGAGGTAACGCATCAGCAAGTTTATCTACCCATTCTTCATTTTCCTTTTTAATGTTCATCATTGACATTGTTCTCACTAAGTGACAATATCGTTCAATGAGTTTCTTCGTATCTTCTCCGGGCAAACTTGTGAACAAATCAAATTCCTTTTTAAGCAATGCCTTCTTGCTTTTAATCATACTCGTACTGCCTTCAACCTTGATTTTTAGAGCATCCCATATTGATTGTGATGTTTTGTCATGTTGAAGTAGTATGAAGATGTCTTCTTTGATGGCCTGTTGAAGTAAACTGATCATCATCTTTTCAGCTCGGTATATTTCCCGTTCTTCCTTACTAAAATCTGAAAGCTGTTTTTCAGTCTGCATTTCAGTTAGTGGTAGAGCATATTTTGTTAAAATACATTCCCATAATCTCAAATGATTTGCCTGCACCCAGTTTTCGAATCTATCTTTCCATCCATAGTATTCTTCAATTCCCATTAGCTTAGGGGGTTTCTGAGTCGTCCCCGTTTCGTTTTCTGAATTCATGTTCTGAGCAATGGAAGATGAACTAGGCGATGTTGCAAATGCGTTGTGAAAATCAGTATCCATGATTAATTTTGCACGTATCTCAAGATCAAAACAATTTCAAGCGAAATCAGTTTTCAAGCGGTACTCTTCAAGCGAAACAATTTAACTGAACAACTCTCAAGCGAAATTCTTGAAGCGAAATACTTTGAAGTGATCCTGAAGAAAGAACCCTGAAGCGAACACCTTGAAGCGAAAATCTTGAAGCGAAAACGAACTCTGTTTGAAGCGAAATGTTAAGTGTCGCTTGAAATTTCAAGCGAAATCGTCCAATAATACTGAACTGTTCAAGCGAACTCCATTCAAATGTCGATTTTGATCACTTTTAGGTCGAATTTTGCTGTGAAACTTTCAAGGGTTTGTTATCTAGTACTTTTAAACAATCCGTGAAAAATTGAATCAATTTTGACCGTGAAATATTTCTGAACTAAGAAAAGAAGGTGTAGAAGTAAGAGATTTTGATCGATTTCGACTGAATTTTGCAGAACTCCTCCTCCTGAGCTCTGATACCAATTGTAAGGACCGTGTTTGCGACCTAAACGAGTCGGTTCAGAGGAATTCCATCAAATACAGGTGCGGAAAACAAGTATTTGACCTATAAACAGCTGAATCTTCACTTTAACACTGATTTGTATTAATATGAAAGCAATTACAATCAGTTCTCACACCGGCAGCACCTCGGTATGGAAATCACAAAATGTTACTCTATCTATTTCGCTTGAGCTAACACCCCTATATATAGACATTGAGATTTCGCTTCAGCATAACTCAAGCGAAATCTTAACATATTGATTTCGCTTGAATAGCTTCAAGCGAAATCTCTTCAACATTTAAATGTTCAAGCGAAATCTTGCTAATTCTATCACATTTTCTCGTTTTACGTGCCCTGATCTATTCTAACTAGTCTAAGACTCGATACAAGACGAAGTCGACAGATGTAGTGCACCAACAATTTCCGACACCCCTAATATATTTAAAACATCCCTATATGTCTTAAAATACACCCGTATAAGAAAACCGAGCCCAAAATATTTATATAATTAAAAAATAAAATAAAATCAAAATTCAGTCATCGCTCGCGGGCCGTGAGGACTTAATCTTCGGGCTACGCGGGGCGCGATAGCTCAAGGTCAAGGCGACACCCTGAGCTGCCACGTGTCGTACACATGTCGAGCCTATAGTGGTGACCAGGCCAAGCTAGGCCCTGCTAACCCTACGTCGCGGGCGCGAAGGCTCTGCCTCCGGCTTAAGCGGGCCGCGAAGAAGCTCAGATCAGCTCCTATAAATTGGGAGCACCGGCTGCTCATTTCAGTCGTTCAAATCTCAAATCTTTCTCTCAATTTTTGCATAGTATAAGCTATACTCGGGCATTATACCCCCCTAAATAACGAAGTTCTGCCACATTGTAAGTATCATAACCCCAGGTTACGTATTAGATACGCTGCCCAATTGATCTAGGGTTCCGTAACTGCTGTCGAGGTTCTGCCCGACGTAGTCGTTGGAATTCTGTCTCGGGGAGGGTGTTACTAATGTAAATATTGGGTTATTATACTAACACGTGTGCAATGTGTAATTAATAGATAATCACCAGGAAAATCACAGGAAAAACCCTAAAGTTGCAATGTGAGTAATCTCCTTTTTGTAAACCTTTTTTGTTAACTGTTTTTACAAAACCTTAAATATTTTAAATTATAATTAGAAGTGATTGATTCTTTGTAATTCTTCAATTACTGCCGGTATGTTGGGGTTTTGTATACAAAATGTGGAAGACGTTACCATTGGACAACGAGATAGCCAATGAGTAATATGACCCACCGGTCAGGATTGACAGTACTGAATGAGTAATTGTGTAGATATAAACATTGTAATCACTCTCAATACTGTGAAATGATAAAACTCTTCTTGATTAAAATGGGATTCACTCACCAGTATTTCCCACTGACAAAATGCTTTTAAACGCGTTTCAGGTAACAAAATGTGAGAGCCAAATAAAAGCCAGCTGAACAGCACTGAAGGCTTGGAAAAGTGGCTATAAAAGTTACCTAAATAAAGAACTTGTTTTATTTTCAATAAAATAGGGTTTCTCCCTACAAATCAGTTTGTAATGAAAACCTGGGTTTTATCCCAATATATTTATTAATATAAAATGTGGTGTTTTACTCTGATAAAATATTTCCTAACTACGGCCCTGATGTAATTTCCGCTGCCAAAAATAATAAACACCGATACCACTAAATCTGATCTCGCGGCCACCCGTTCCCGGGACAGATAGGGGACGGGGGTTGCGACAGAAGGTGGTATCAGAGCTAAGCCACTGATTCAGCCACAGAAGTGTTCTGCTGATACCAAAATATTATTCAATATGTTAGGAAATAATTCACATGGATAAATGCATATCTGTATATTATTATTGTGTGTTATTTTATAATTTGTTAGTTTACAGTATGAGTGACCAAGGACCTTCAGACGCTGACCGTCAGTTGTCCAACTCTCCTAGGAATGAAGGAACCTCTTCACAGCCATCCCCCTCGGGGTATTCGGCTGATACCGAAGACGGGATATTCGTGTTCAAGGCCCAATCTGAAGAGCCATTCCCTCCCAAGAAGAGATGATGGTTCAGCAGAGGAGCGCATGAACGTAGAAAAAGGATGAAAAAGTTACAGCAACTGCGAGCTTTAGCAGCCGCTAATAGAGAAACGAATTCTCACACTCACGATATGCTCAATAGGAGTCTAGCAAATTTGCATATCTTAGCAACCACAACCGCCGACCCAAACCTGGAACAACTCATAGCACCCCAGCCATTACCATTGTTTCCCACACAACCAATGGAAATTCAAGCCAACCCAGAAAACCAAATCCCCATGCCTGATTTTGACCCAGCTGAGATACCTAGAGTACCAGCACCCCTTCCCTCAGACCCAGACTATGACCCCTGGTTTGACGACCATAGGGATTACCAACAACGTTACCCAATACCAGAGGAACCCATGCCAAACCTAGCATCCTACCCAGACTTGGACCCTCTAGACCCCTATTACGATAATGACCAATATATTAGGGAAATTCTAGAGAACCCTTACCCTTACGAAGAACCCATGCCCCAGTTCCCAGACCCGATACCCGCACCACCCATGAGCACTGAAAATGTGCAAGAACTCCGACCCTTTGGCGAGAAAATTTTAGAAGGAAGTGAAAGGATGAGGCAGATAGGGGAGCGACTCGTCTGGAAATATGACGAGCGCAATATGCAATTCTGGATGAACCCCTATCAGGGATAGTAGTAATAATAATAATATACATATAATATGTGTGTATGTTTGAAAATAATAATAATAATAATAATATAAAAGTAGTAATAATAGATAAATAGATACGGATGCATAATAGTATTGTTATTTTATATTTCAGTTCCAATTTGTACTAGACGCATAATATATAAAATAGAGTAAAAGGTCGCAATGTTCGATGATTTTGATCAATATGCTTGTGATGTGATTGTTTGTATTGGATATTGTCTTGTAATATTAATATGTGGTAAATGTTTAAAATTCAGATGGACAACAAAGTAAACTAGGAAAACCAGAATAACGATAATCTGAATAATAATAATAATAATAATAATAATGGGAACCAAGTGGATAACAGTGTCATCCAACACATAGTAGCACAAGGAATTATAGACGCAATGCCATATATTATCAAAACGGTTAAGGAAGCGGATAATAAAAGTAATAATGGCAGTAGACAACCTACTGAGGCTGAACACAGCGTAAACAATGGACCCATACTTCAAGTGCCCATTCCTAAAAGAAGAAGAACCATGTCTTATGGTTGTTCTTATAAAGAATTCTGGTCCTGTAAACCGATAGAATTCTCGGGCAATGAAGGAGCCGTTGCAGCTCTACGCTGGATAGAAAATACTGAAGCAGTCTTGAAAATAAGCAAGTGCGCAGAAGAGAATAAGATAACGTTTGCCTCCAATTTGTTTAAGAACTCAGCATTAGAATAGTGGAACACAATCCTCCAATCTAGGGGAAGTGACAGGGTTTACAATATGGAATGGGATGAATTTAAGGATATGGTAGAAATGAAATTATGTCCTCCCAATGAAAAGGAACAGATAGCAAATAAATTCTTAAACCTTAAAATGACTGGAGTGGATAGTAAGGGCTACACTACGTTATTCTTCGAATATGCTAGAATAGTACCAACCCTTGCATCACCAGAACCGGTATTAATCTCTCGTTACATATGGGGATTAATCAGTGAAATTAGGCATGTAGTCAAGGCAGCTAGACCACAAACCATAGAAGAAGCTGTAGAACTAGCAAACACCTTGACTGATGAGTTAGTGCGTACACAAGAAGAGAACCAGAGGAGGAACCCAACTCAGAAACTTACCCAAGAATTTCGTCCTGTAAATTCCAACTGTGGGAAAAATGTAGGTTCTACTTCTGCCCCATACTGCAAATATTGCAAAAGAAAGCATTCTGGAAGATGCTCTATATATTGCAATTTTTGCAAAATATCTGGACACAAGGAAGAAGACTGCAGGAAGAAACCTAACAATAGGATATGCTACCACTGCGGAGAACAAGGTTATATCAAGCCGAATTGTTCAAAGCTAGCTCCAGCCACAAACAACAAGAATACCAAAAATGCTAGAGCATTTCTTCTGACTGCAGAAGAAGCAAAGATGATCCTGGACATGATCGTAGGTACGTTTTTAGTTAACGATGTTTTTGCTAAAGTATTATTTGACTCTGGTGCGAACCAAAGTTTTATTAATACTTCATTTTGCAAATTTCTCAATCAACCATTAACTAAACTTCAACAAGAATGTCTAGCAGAGACGGCAAATGGAGAAACCATTAAGATCTCTGAAATCTTGCAGGGAGCAAGAATAGAATTTTTAAATCAAAAGTTTATTACAAACCTTTATCCAATGAAACTGGCAGGATTTGATGTTGTATTAGGAATTGATTGGTTAATAGCCAATAAAGCCAGTATTCTATGTGATCAAAAGTCAATTCAAGGAAATTAAATTCACCCAGGGGTGAAAAGATCACAATTAAAGGAGATAAGCCATATAGATCCACAAAATTCATTTCTGTGATGAAAACAACAAGTTATGCAAGAAAAGGATCATTAGTTTATTTGATTTCCATAATCACTAACACTAAAGGAAAAGAATTGAAAGATATTCCTGTAGTATCCCAGTTTTCAGATGTGTTTCCCGAAGAGCTACCAAGACTACCTCCAAACAGGGAAGTTGAATTCAGAATTCATCTACTACCAGGGACAGCACCAATTGCCAAAGCACCCTACCGTTTGGCACCAGCAGAAATGCAAGAGTTAAAGAAACAGTTAGATGAACTGTTAGAAAAAGAATTTATACAGCCAAGTTCATCGTCGTGGGGAGCGCCGATTTTGTTTGTCAAGAAGAAAGACGGGTCAATGCGTATGTGCATTGATTACCGTGAATTGAACATAGTCACGATTAAAAATCGGCATCCATTACCATGAATCGATGATCTGTTCGATCAACTACAAGGAGCTCGATTTTTCTCTAAAATCGATTTACGCTCAGGATATCATCAATTAAAGGTACAGGAAGAAGACATTTCTAGGACCGCATTTAGAACAAGGTATGGCCATTATAAATTTACTGTCATGCCATTTGGTTGAACCTATTCCCCAGCTGCATTTATGGACATGATGAACCGAATATGTAAGCCATATTTGGATAAATTCATAATTGTCTTTATAGATGATATTCTCATTTATTCTAAGAGTAAAGAGGAACATGCAGCGCATCTGCATACACTTCTAAGTTTATTGAGAAAAGAAAAGTTTTATGCTAAATTCTCGTAGTGTGAATTTTGGTTAGAAGAAGTGCAGTTTCTTAGACATTTAGTCAATCATGAAGAAATTCATGTGGATCCCACAAAGATTGAGGCAATTACTAAATGGAAAATCCCTGAATCACCAATAGAGGTTAGAAGTTTTCAAGGATTGGCCGGTTATTATAGAAGGTTCATTCGAGATGTTTCTAGAATAGCCATTCCCTTGATTAAGCTAACCTGTAAATCTGTTAAGTTTGAATGGGGACCAAAACAAGAAGAAGCCTTTAGAATTCTTATGCAAAGATTAACCAACGCACCCATACTCGCGTTACCAGAAGGAACATGAGACTTTGTAGTTTATTGTGACGCTTCTAAGTTAGGTTATGGATGTGTGTTGATGCAACGTCAAAAGATTATAGCCTATGCATCTAGACAACTTAAGAATCATGAAGAAAATTATACAACACATGATTTAGAATTAGGAGCTATAATTTTTGCCCTTAAGATTTAGAGACACTATTTATATGGAAATAAATTTGTTGTCTTCACTGATCATAAGAGTTTAAGGTACATTTTTGGGCAAAAAGAGCTGAATATGAGACAAAGGCGTTGGATGGAGTTTCTTAGAGATTATGATTGTAATATCCAGTATCATGAAGGAAAGGCTAACGTAGTAGCTGATGCTTTAAGTCGAAAATATCACGAAAAGCCAAAAAGAGTACGTTCTCTTAAATTAAATCTACAACTCAATTTAAATGACCAGATTAGAGAAGCACAAGAATCAGTAATCAAGGATGATACTGAGAGATTAAAAGGAATGATTAAGGAATTAGAACAAGGAACATATGGAATTTTGGAGATTCCATAAGAAAAGAATGTGGATAGCTAAATTTGGAAACCTACGTATACGATACATAGGATACATCCTGGAAGTAATAAGATGTATCAAGATTTAAGAAGAAATTTTTGGTGGATAGGAATGAAAACGGATATAGCAGCTTATGTTGCTAAGTGTCTAACATGTTCACAGGTCAAGGCTGAACACCAGAAACCCTCAGGTTTGTTGTAACAATTGGAAATGCATGTATGGAAATGGGAGTTGATAACAATGGACTTTGTTACCAAATTACCCAAGACACGAAAAGGTAATGATACAATCTGGGTGATTGTAGATAGACTAACCAAGTTTGCTCATTTCCTACCAATGAAGGAAACATTCGGTATGGAACAATTAGCCAAATTATATGTAAATGAAATAGTTTCATTACATGGTATTCCTTTATCTATTGTTTCTGATAGAGATAGCCGTTTTACTTCTCATTTTTGGACAAGTTTCCAAAAAGCAATGGGAACCAAGCTAAATCTAAGCACCGCTTATCATCCTCAAACGGATGGACAAAGTGAAAGGACCATTCAGACAATGGAAGATATGCTTAGAGCTTGTGTAATTGATTTCGGAGGAAATTGGGACGATCATCTACCATTAATAGAATTTTCCTACAATAACAGCTATCATACCAGTAACAATGCTGCACCATTCGAAGAACTTTATGGATGTAAGTGCCGAACTCCAGTCTGTTAGGCAGAAATTGCTGAAAAGCAACTATCCGGACCTGAAATAGTACAAGAAACAACAGACAAAATTATTCAAGTAAAGGAACGACTAAGAGCAGCACGCGATCGACAAAGAGTTATGCTGATAACAGACGAAAACCATTGGAATTTCAGGTAGGTGACAAGGTGTTATTGAAAGTCTCTTCTTGGAAAGGAGTAGTAAGATTCATCAATAGGGGAAAGCTAAGCCCCAGGTATGTCGGACCTTTTGAGATTATTAGAAGAATAGGACCTGTAGCCTATCAGCTATAATTACCAGAGGAATGGCAGGATTACATGATGTATTCCATATATGCAATCTCAAAAAATGCTTAGCTGATGAATCATTAGTAGTACCTCTTAAAGATATAGAGGTAAATGAGAAGCTTAAGTTCATAGAGAAGCCACTACAGATTGAAGACAGGAAAGTCAAGAATCTCAAACACAAGAGATTGGTTCTAGTCAAAGTAAAATGGGATTCTAAGAGAGGATCAGAATACACTTGGGAGCTTGAATCAGAAATGCAAAGGAAATATCCACACTTATTCCAGTAGACCTCGAGGACGAGTTCTAAAACAAGGTGGGAAGGATATAACAACCCTCCAAAATTATTTCCGACACCCCTAATATATTTAGAACATCCCTATATGTCTTAAAATACACCCGTATAAGAAAACCGAGCCCAAAATACCTTATATAATTAAAAAATAAAATAAATCAAAATTCAGTCATCGCTCGCGGGCCGCGAAGACTTACTCTTCTGGCTACGCGGGGCGCGACAGCTCAAGGTCAGGGCGACACCCTGAGCTGCCACGTGTCATACACATGTCGAGCCTATAGTGGTAACCAGGCCAAGCTAGACCCTACTAACCCTACGTCGCGGGCCGCGAAGGCTTTGCCTTCGGCTTACGCGGGCCGCGAGGAAGCTCAGATCAGCTCCTATAAATTGGGAGCATCGGCTTTTCATTTCAGTCGTTCAAATCTCAAATCTTTCTCTCAATTTCTTCATAGTATAAGCTATACTCGGGCATTATACCCCCCCTAAATAACGAATTTCTGCCTCGTTGTAAGTATCATAACCCCTGGTTACGTATTAGATACGCTGCCCGATTGATCTAGGGTTTTGTAACGGCTGTCGAGGTTCTGCCCGACGTAGTCGTTGGAATTCTGTCTCGGGGAGGGTATTACTAATGTAAATATTGGGTTATTATACTAACACGTATGAATTGTGTAATTAATAGATAATCACCAGGAAAATCACAGGAAAAACCCTAAAGTTGTAATGTGAGTAATCTCCTTTTTGTAAACCTTTTTGTTAATTGTTTTTACAAAATCTTAAATATTTTAAATTATAATTAGCAGTGATTGAGTCTTTGTAATTCTTCAATTACTGCCGGTATGTAAGGGTTTTGTATACAAAATGTGGAACACGTTACCATTGGACAACGAGATAGCCAATGAGTAATATGACCCACCAGTTAGGATTGACAGTACTGAATGAGTAATTGTGTAGATATAAACATTTTAATTGTTCTCAATACTGTGAAATGATAAAACTCTTCTTGATTAAAATGGGATTCACTCACCAGTATTTCCCACTGACAAAATGCTTTTAAACGCGTTTCAGGTAACAAAATGTCAGAGCCAAATAGAAGCCAGCTGGACAACACTGATGGCTTGGAAAAGTGGCTATAAAAGTTACCTATATAAAGAAATTGTTTTATTTTCAATAAAATAGGGTTTCTCCCTACAAATCAGTTTGTAATGAAAACCTGGGTTATATCCCAATATATTTATTAATATAAAATGTGGTGTTTTACTCTGATAAAATATTTCCTAAGTACGGTCCTGATGTAATTTCCACTGCCAAAAATGATAAACACCGATACCACTGAATCTGATCTCGCGGCCGCCCGTTCCCAGGACAGATAGGGGATGGGGGTTGCGACATTGCCAGTCTGAGCCTGGCGGACGTTGATATTGAAGGTTCTTCCGCGGGCTGCTGGTGGTTGTGGTGGTTGATTCGGCTGCGGCTGTTGCTGCGGTTGCTGTTGCTGCTGTTGAGGTGCTTGTTGTTGTTGTTGCTGCTCTTGTTTCACAACGCGATTCGGGTAGGCATTAGTAAAGTGGTTTGGGTCACCACATGCATAACAAGCACGTGCATTTACAGCTGGTGCGGGGATAGCTTGATTAACTTGAGGAGCACGAGGTTGAGCTGGCGGTGGTACGAGAGCTTGAAGAGCTTGCTAGTGAGGGCCAATGCGACAGTTTGCTGTGAAGTGTCCATAGATATTGCAGTGAACACAGAACCGGCAAGCTATCCCAGCTGGGTGATGATAGGTGCACGTAGGGCACAGAGGGTGAGTACCAGTATAAGCATGCTTGGACGGCGGTGCGTTGGGAGCAATAGCTTGTTGAGGCTGAGAGTTGGATGGTGCGATAACCACGACGTTCTTGCTGTTGTTTCTCCTCTTGCGATCACGACGATTAGACTTAGAAGCTTGAGAGTCTGGTGTGGTAGTTTCTTGATGAAGACTCTTGGTTTCAATTTTGAAAACTCCAGCTTGAACTCGCTTATCATTGATTTCAGCGGCGAGTTGGTAGGTTTCCTCGATGGTAGTAGGTTTAGCTGCCTGAACAAAGTCAGCTACACAATCTGGTAGGGCTCGAATGTATTTCTTGATTGTCATCTCAGGTGTTGCCACCTGACTAGGACAGATAATACTGAGCTGCTTGAAGCGAGCGGTCAGACCAGCGTTGTCACCTCCTTCTTGCTTGATACCCCAAAACTCGTTTTCCAGCTTCTAGAGTTCATGTGGGGGACAAAATTCTTTCATCATGACTTCCTTCAGTTCCTCACATGAGAGACCATAAGCTGCATCATTACCGCGCCTGTTGCGCTCAGCAGTCCACCAATCCAGTGCCCTGGACTGGAAGACTCCAGTAGCATTCACAGTGCGGAGGTCGTCTGGGCATCCGCTTTGACGAAGGGTGACTTCACTTGAATCAAACCACTGGAATATAGCGTTGGGTCCGTCTTCACCAGTGAAGTCTTTAGGACCACAGGCCTTGAATTGCTTAAAGCTGAAAGGCGTTTTTGGAGAGTCACTCTTGGATTCAACAGACGATTTGCTGCTGACCTCGTTGATCTCACTGACGATCTGAGGTATGGCTTTAGCCATTTCCTTGGCTACCAGTGAAGTGATGCGCTTATCAGCATGGTTTCGGCGAGCTGCGCGTTAAGTGTGAGAACCAAATGACGACATTGTCTGTAGCAGACATCGTCATATGATTTAGACGAGATTCGATTATATCGGGTCTTTGCTTGAAAAGTTCAGCGTTTAACAAATATACTTATTATTATTATTATTAGGTAAAGCTCAGGAACACGTAGGCATATAGACACATAGGCACATAATCACGTATGCACTTAATCCACATAAACACGTATACCCATAAGCACGTAAGCTCATAGGAGCACATAATCCACGTAAGCACATAAGCACATATTCACCTATCTTTCAAAGACGCGTTGCGCGCTCGAGAGTTGTGAGCGGTAGCGAGTAGCGTAAGCGAATAGTATATCGTACATCAGCGAGTAGTGTAGCGAGTGGTGTAAGCGAATAGTATATTCGAACGGCCGTGTTCGTGCGTGTTAGTTTCCAACTTCGGTTCGTTTTGCTAAGCGTTGCGTTGCGTTTAATCGAGTTGTAAGTGAGCGTTTGAGCGTATAAGCGTTGTGTTGATAACCACATAACATTTAAACAATAATCGCAGAAATAACACACGTAACACATAACATAAATAATCTGCGTTTCGAGTCTGCGTTGAGTTTGCGTTGCGAAAGTGTTTAGTCTAACAAGCGATGTAATCATGCGATGAAATGCGTTTAAGTAAGCGTTATAAACAACGTTAAATGCGTTTTGAATAAGCGTTGTAATAAGCGTTTAGTAATGAAATGCGTTTAAAACATGGTTTAACCCGTTGCGGTAATCGAAATCTCGGGAATACAAGTGGTTGCGAGTGAAATAACGGTGACAAGTAACTATCTGAAAAGTCGGGTTGTTACAGCATGCGATTCATAACCCCGGATCGAGTACGATTCGTAAATCTTCTATTCTTCTCATCCGTCCTTTGCTTTTCACATGCTGTTCCATTTATACCCTTTTTTCATCCAAGACACCCTCATGTTAGTATTTACCTGCAATTCTCAACAAAACGTTATTTTATATCTATTCTTATCAGATTTGCCACAATTGCCCCTTAGAAACGGGTCTTTTAACATAAGAATATTACGTATCATACGGCTACATCAACCATCGTTGAGGATGAAACACATAATTTTTGTCTTCAGCCATTAGACACCGGTCATGTCACATCTAACACATGTCATGTCTCACGCTATATTGATTTTACATTTTCTTTCTATTTTATTTCAACAATGAATATTTGAAGATCGACCAAGAAATTATCTCACAGTTATACGAATTGGGGGAAATGCCCAACAAACCAATCCATATAGAAGATAGTCACCAGAGGAAAATCCACCTGGTGGATTAGCATACAAAAAAGATTTGGTTGAGTTATGTGATGGTGGATCGCCACCCAAGATAAAGAAACCAAGAAGACATGTCTGATACAAGATGGACAACTCAATCTTGAATGTGAAGAGACAACCTAAGAAACGCTACAAAAATGCCCGCCTCCTTCACTACACAACGCGTATAAACTTTGGTTCAGGTAAGTATTAATCATGGTGGCCCAACTCGTCCCTTCTTTACTTGTAATGTTGATTTCTCATGGGAATCTGAGAATTCAGTGATGATAGTTAAATGAAGTTCAAGATCAAGGTTCTTTCAGTATTTTAATGAACAAGGCATGGGATTTCTTGGTTGATTCGATACTTTTCTTTGTTAAATGCAATGTGACAGTTCATCAGATATATTGGTTCCTTACATATAAACCCTTCTAAATTTGTCACTTTCCCGAATGACTTCCATTTCGAAAATAATACTTTGAGCATTGATGATCGTTTACGTTATATGTATTCCGAACATTTGTTATATGTATTTCATCCCCCCCCCCCCCCCCCCCCCCCCCCCCAGATTCCACTAAACGGCATCTTACATTTATCTCCTAGTGATGAAAAATTTTCATGGGATTCCTTGACGGGTCCATTCATTGCCGTCACGACTTGACATATGCTTTAACGTACTTTTCAGCAAGGGACATATAATATGCAAGCCGTGCGTCTAAGATTTGAATAATCATTGAGCAAACCAATTATAAATTCACTCTAATATTACTATTCTACCCTAACCGTAATTATATAGTTAGTTATTTTTACTTTTGTTATTATGGTAAACATAAAAAATAAAGCTTTATAAAAATTTATTTCTATTTCTGTTTATAAATTTTAATTTGGTCTCTCAAGTATTACTACAAATATTAATAGTTAGACAGTTTTCTTGCTATAGATATTAAGAATATATCTATTATAAATTTGACAAATATTTCATTTTTAAGTTGATGAACTAATAAATAACAGAATACAATTTTGTGAGTATTATAATAATACCTTTATTAAAGTACGTTACTAATAAATATTAAATATCATAGTCTAATAAAACAAGATTACGGCAAATACAAAAGTTAATAAATTATTTTATAACTAGTTGTACACCCGTGTGAATACACGGGCTTGTTTAAATACGATCGGAATCAAATACTAAAAAACATCTTATAAAACAATGTTAAAGACAGTTTGTTTTAGTATACATGTTTGATATAAAAAATAAGGTAAGTAATTGATAATATTTTGTCTAAAATGAAAGCATGACCTAATTATAAGTTGTTTAATAACTTCTTATATATAACCTTAATTTTTTTTTGACACATTGTTAGTATAAAATTCAGTAAACGTCCATTGTTATTGTATAATTCAATAAAAGGCCTATTCAGTTTAGGTTGTAAATATTCAAATTTCAGAATGGGCTTGTGGTTTGAATCTCATTAGAAGCTGTCAATGGGCTTGTGGTTGAAGCCCATTAGAACCTGTTTTTCAAATAAGGCCCTAAACAAACATTCAATCGAACATTTATCATCTTCCGGAACGGCATTGCGAGAACGAACAGACAGGTTTCTTCAAGGTCTTTGCCAAGTGAATCCACAGGTAATCTATATGCATCAATCGAACAGTTTCTTCTTCTAAAATCTTTTCTTCTGGTAATTTATTATACCACGATTGTATGCTTTGATGTTTGATCAGTCATTCCTCTATGTTCGGTTCTGAGGTGGTTGTTCTATGTGTTATACTTCTAATTTTCATATTGATGATCGATTGAAGTTAATAGTTGTAGCCATTGATGATCGATTGAAGTTAACAGTTTTAACCATTGATGAAATGACTGTTTATTAGATTTTATCAAATTATTTTATTTCACCTCAATTAGGGCCATGTTAAAAATGACTGATTATTAGATTTTGTATGAAGATTTTGTAAGATTATGTATGCGATGATATTTACTGAACTGGACCAAGGTACCAACAGTCTAGATTAAAAATAGATCATGGTCGAGTGAGTATATGTATTTCAATAGAATTTTGTTGTGGTTTTCTAAAAAATACTGTAATTCTCAAATGCTTTTTGACTTTAATGCTGAAATGTGTTTTTGTTGATGAGATTAAAGTTGTCAGCTACTTGTGGATTCGAAATCATTCAAAATCGTATGAACTTAGATGGGAATTATAGTGCAGCTTTAATATAGATTGTATGGGTGTATGATGGTATATTTGTAATCTACATATTCTTGCCTGTTAATGACGGGCTAAATTTTTGTTAGTGACCTTTTAAAACAACAAATGTCAGAAACCAAATATGGAGAAATAATCAAACTCTGTAAGATTATGATGTTTAGTATAAAGATTTTGTATATAGATTTTGTATAAAGATTGTGTATCAAATTTTTGTAAGATTATGTTGTTTATTATAGATTCAGTTTGTGTTCTTGACATTGAAAAAGATTAGATATATAATTTTGGATTGGAACAGTAGATTGTATTATTGGTTAGCAACAGGAGATTAGTCAACAATTGAATGGATTGAACAGTAGATTGAGTGTGGATTAGGAACAGTATATTGGTCTCAACAGTAGATTGAGTGTGGTGGCAAAGGTGCTTCAATTGGGTTGATTAGCAACAGGAGTTTTGGTTGATTATTCAATCAATGAGCTAGCTGAACGTTAATACAACTTGTCCATTGTTAACCAATATCGAGTTCATTCATATTCAACCATTATCAGCACTATCGTAGTTTAGATGATACATTTGTGTTTTCAAGTCTTTGTTTGTATTCTTATCATTTTGTAGAATAACCTTTGAATATTTTATTCTTTTATTTATTAATGATATTCATAGTATTTTATTTGATAGTTCAAAGTTATAAAGATGTATGGCTTTACTTGTTACATGGAGGACAACCAAAGAAAATGTTTGGTTAGTACCCTGCTCTCGTTTATGGTAAATTTAGTTTTCTTTATAATATCCTGTTATGCAATTTCTAATTTTAATTTATTTCTACATAGGTTCTGCCACAAAAATATAAACAATGGATAACAGAGTTTAACTATCCATTGGGCTTTGTGAAAGTGCGGACAACGAATGGCCAGGTCTTTGAAGTGAAGGTATATGAGTTAGCAAACTTCTGTTATTTCTACAATGGGTGGTATTCTGTGGTTGAAACTTTGAAACTACAATCTGGATCGTGGCTGGTATTTCAATATGAAGAAGCATTATCAAGTTTCCGAATATTTTATTTCTATGACAATATTGAATTTGCTCCATCTGATTATTTTTACTGCAGACCCTATCAATCGTTTATTTGTACATCACAAGATGGACTTTATTTGTACATCACAAGATGGACAATACGATTCCAAACTATCCGGTTCTTATTAGAGATCCAGGGAAGCTACGCCAATTTGTTCGAATGGAAGTTTTTGACAATCAGCTTTACATAACAACTGGATGGGATCGGATTAAGAAGAAATTGTCAATGACTGATGAGCATATGCTTGTGTTTGAAATGATTGATCTTCATACTTTTGATATGTTCATTTTCAATTGTTCCAAGAATGCTGATTTAGTGTTGCCGCCGGAATTATATGCTGCTGTTAAGGTAGAAGATGAAGAAGACGTTATCAGTATTTCTGATGCTGAAGATGTGGATGAGGTTACTAACGGCACAGAAGCTAATACGCTCCCTTTAACTACGAATGACAAAACTATTCCAGTAGTTTTCCATGTGGACAATCATTTTGTAAGTTTCTGTAACCAAAAAGTAGTAACAGGACTTTAGGATGTATTAACCATATCATAATATTATCTTTCTTGACATAATTTGTTGTTTCTTACAGCGCATTAAAAAAATCTTGCTAAAAAACTTGGCTTGGATAAGAAGAGGTGTTTAAAAATTGTAGATGCTGATGGTAGTGTTTGGGATGTTCGAGTTGGAATCGAGTCTCCGGATGGTCGGTTTTACATACAAAACATGAAGAAATTTGTGAAGGATAAAAAGATGGTTCCTCGTGAAGAATTTACCCTTAAGTTCGTGATGGGTAAAGGTATTTTCTTGTTTGACTGAATGATTGTACAGCTGGTGCAGTTAATGTTATGATGTATGGAAACAATATTTTTTGTTTGTGATTGAGGTCTGGTTTACTTAAAAGTCTTTTGTAATAGTTGAAACCGGAAGTTTTGAAACAATGTATTAAAAACATGAAGTGGTTCCCAATGACTAACAAATTGAAGTATTAGTTCCATTAGTTATTCCTTGTGTTTTATATATATGTTATTCTTATTTGCCTTTCATTGTCTTATAACTGTTAAAACTCTCAAATTTTAAACATGTATACTATTTTTTAAAACAATACACTAAAAAAACATGTATACTATTTTTTAAAACAATACACTAAAATAACATCCAAAATGATAAGAAACATGTTGATAGGACTTTCAAAAGATCAAACCATATTCCTTCATACATGAAAAAGACTTCTATCCAAAATGATATTTCTACGACAACTATAGATTTTGTAGAACTTCTTTGTTGACAACGTTAGTTGTGGTTTTACACACTTGTTTTCCCCTGTCGCATATCAAAATCTTCAAACCACTCCTGCTCTTTACTCGAGATACAGCAACGTATAGTTATCCGTGACTAAATACCGGACGTGGAAGATATAGCCCTACACGTTCAAGTGATTGTCCTTGGCTTTTGTTGATGGTCATTGCAAAGCATAGAGATAGTGGAAACTGTCTTCGTGAAATTTTCACCGGTAATCTTTTTTCACTTGGTGACATTTTCAATCTGGAAATCAAGGTATGATGACCTATATTATTTCCGGTAATAATCTTTGCTTCGATTACAAGTTTTCCAAGTTTTGTTACTTGAAGCCGTGTACCGTTACACAAACCATTTGATTGATCAATGTTTCTAAGTAACATTACCGGAGCTCCAACCTTAAGAACCAATTTATGGTTAGGTAATCCTGATAAATGCATTTTGTTTAGCACATCCAGAGGAAACAATGCCATGTTAAGGTCGGTTTGCTGCTCAGTCTCACATAAAGTATCCGAACTAAGATATATCTTCTCTTCACCAACGATACTATTTAACAGTTCTGTATTTATTGAATCAACCACATCATTTGTGGGAGCAAGAATGGCTCTTTGTTGGAGGTAATTTGAATCCCATAAAAAATTTTGCATATCCGGATATGTGAATGAGATCAATGAAGATATAGGATTGACTTCATCAAGTATAAGTAGATCATCTGGAATTTCAATCTCCACCTCTCCATCATTTGGATCACCAAGTAGACCATCACCAAGGCGTATAATCCATTCAGCAAATTCCTTGATCTCGTGAAGATTACTTGTTTTTTTACCGACTTTTAACCTCATGTTTTCAGTTAGTTTGAGTAACTAACAATCCTGCCATATATAAGAAGAATTCAATGAAGAATTTACAATCATGCTTCTGGTACCTTTCGGAATGACTAGAAGGATTTATCTAAAATCACCGCCAAAAAAACTATCTTTCCACCAAAAGGCTTGGAATGCAAGGACGGATTACTGGAACGGACTATATCTCTGATTGTTCTATCCAAAGCCTCAAAACAATGTTTATGTGTCATTGGCGCTTCATCCCAGATTATCATCTTAGTTTCTTTTATTAAGCCTCCTAACTCACTGTGTGGTTCTATAGAGCATATGGAATCCTTGTTAACGTTTATCGGAATTACAAATCTGGAATGAGCTGTTCTACCGCCATCTAATAGAAGCGATGCAATACCACTGGATGCAACATTCAAAACAACTTCACCTTTGGAACGTAATGCAGCTGCAAATGTTTTCCAAAGAAATGTTTTACCAGTTCCACCATAACCATATAGAAAGAAAACACCTCCACTTCCTTTAGCAACTGCATTCATGACGGTTTGATACACTTTTTGTTGTTCATCAGTTAAGGATTTTAAGAAAGATGCAAGTTCCCTTTTTAAGATAGCTCGATTATATGAAAGTTCTTTCATTATCATTTGATTGTTCACTGCTGAAATGTAGTTTCCAGGAACATTTGGCATGTCAGAAAAGTTGCTTAACGTACTTCCATAACCAAGTAACAGCTTTTCGATATGTGATAAGCAAATATTTTCAATCTCTTGCTCTAGAAGAACCAAATCTAAAAAATAAAACAGATGTTTCGTAATTAGATTTTGTAAATATTTCATTAAATCGGAATGGAATCTAAGAATTTATTTTAAGTTTTAAAATTACCAGGAATACCAGTAACCCTCCGTTGCTGATATAATATGTCTTCACACAATAGAGATTTTGTTTGTGTCCAGAAATGACCGGGCCTAGAAATGGAATTTGACATCAACAGCATTACAAAAAATGTACGCAAGAAATCAGAAGTGGACCATGTGCTTGCTTCCTTCATGGCAATTATATACTCATTATCATCATCCAAAAGACCGCGAGCGAAGCATGCATCTTTAAAGGTATAGTAAATTTTTCCATCAACTGTTTTTATATCATCAAAACTCATTGGTCCTATAACGTGATTCAATAAAATTCTTAGGAAATAACAATCACCAAGTGATGGAGGTACATAATGTATCCTACCAACAGCCCCAAAAGGTTTTTTTCTAGGAATCCACTTTCGTTCTTTGCGTATCCATACAAAGTGTCTTGGAAAGTCTATATACTTCAATGTTCTGGCAAATGCATCATTTTGGTTACATTTCATCCATTCTGTAAACATAGTCATTTTCACAGTTGGGTTACTGACTACGTCACACAAATTTGAATTATCGTCATAAACAATAGCCTGACCATCTTCGCAATGAAAAGGCAATATTTCAACAGACGGAAGTCGAAAGTGTATGTCAAACTTGAAGATTCTCCAGGCAGCTTCACACGCTAAAATATATCTACAATCAAGATATGCTTTAACTTCATCCACTTCTGTTTTGTTTGTCAGGTTTTGATTATTTGTCGTTTCCTCATTTTGCTTGTTCACCCCATCAACTGTGGTACTTTGGTAAACAGAAGTTGTCACTCTATCCGGACCCTTATTAATGTATTTGAACAAATATTTGATGGATCCTGTTTGGTTACACCACTCAACATTTATGTGGCACTGATACTTTTTTAGTAGCATAGAATTGTATGGAACTACAAATCTGTTGTCAAGTTTCACACCATTTTTTTCTACAGTGTTAGATGTTTGACGACGACGGTAGATAGGATATCCTTCAGAATCAACAGAAGTCTCATCTACAAATTTTTTTCGGAAAATTCTTTGAACATTTTAAATTAACCATGCATGGACAATGAGGGTTGTCTATACCACAAGGACCGTGGATCATAAACTGTTTGACAAGTTCATAAAGTTCAACATCGGTCTCTTTGTCAGGTATTTCAGCACTAATAACCAAATCAATTTCTTTAACAGTTGGAAACTTGCTGTTGGCATTTAAGAACAAACATATATGTGCATGAGGTAGCCCACGTTTCTGAAATTCGATTGTATAAATAACTGAAATATTATATGAAAAAAAAACAGTTAGTAAAATTATTATTTGAGAAATTAATTAAAACATTTTACAATCACTTACTTGCTTGTATCTCACCAAAGAATTTATGTTTCTTGAAATCTTGAATTAGATGATTGATTTTAATTTTGAATAACCGTGCGATAATATCCGGTCTATCACACGGGTTCAGCTGTTTGTCTTTTAAACACCTATAAATCTCAGGCCAATTGGGATTACAAGTGACTGTTATGAAGAGATCTGGATATCCTACAGCTTTGCAAATTGCCATAGCATCTAGGTACTTTTGCATCATATATCTCGCTCCGCCGGTAAATGATGAAGGCAACAAAATTCGTTTTCCACAATTTGACGCATCATTCTCTCCGCTTTCAATACTTTGATTTAGATTCTTAAACGATTGACTTCTAAGTTTGGGCTGTTGGGTCTTTATGTAAGCTAACCGTGCAGATTCTATCATTGTATACGCATCGACCAAAAACTGCTGAAACAACTTTTGGGCATTGAGTAACAACGAAAATTGGTTGGCTCTGTCTTGTACTCTGTAACTAAAAAATTCCCTCATTGTGGTGCTGGTTCTAAGTATATCACAATCAACTGAAACACCTCGATGTTTAATACCAAGTCTAAATCCATCTTCTGCATATGGGAAGATTAGTGGATGTTGCAATGCAAGATAAGAGGGATGGAGCTCACTAATTCTCTGAAGACCACCTGATTTTGTTTGAACTATAATATCCCTTTTATCAAATGCTCCATCAAAATCACCAATTATTAATGCAGCAATTTCTTCAGCAGTGGGCAAGTTAAAAATTCGACCATCTTTATCCCTTGTTCCAATGAGCTTGAGTTTTACATTTTGCCAATCATTTTCTTTAAAATAATCTCGTACCATTCTAAATGACTTCACAAGTGGATTGCAAGAATCCAACATTTTCTTAAGACTGGATATGATGCCAAGATCAAGGTCTTGTTTAGTGATTGTTTTCGAACCTTCCTCGACACTGTGTAGAAAATTACATTATTATTTATAAGATATATATATAAAAAAGATAACAGAAACAGTATTTAGTGAATGCTTAATTTACCTTATAGACTTTTGACGGTTCAAATTCTCGTTTTGTGAATCATAAATATAAAGCTGTGAAAATTTGGGCTCTTGACCTTCATTTGGTAGTAGACTACCAATGCGATGGTAATTTTGGCCTTGTAATCCGAAAACATAAGGACCTTTGCTTTTTTGAAAACTTTTAGAAACCTTGCCACCAAGCGATGTGAAAGAAAACATCATGTTGTATGCTCGAATATTACTCATGAAATTGCAGCTTTCAGGAGTAATTCTTTTGTAAAACATTTCGAGTAATAGAGGAGGAACAGGTGAGGGAGGCAATTCAACATCTCTGTTCGAACAACAAATAGAAAAAGAAGATTTCTTAGAATTCGCATTACCCCTAAGCATTTCATCTTTCCAAACCATTGCATGACAGTGTGAACATACAAAAATAGCATCTCCATGATCAACGTATTCTACAAATTTATATAGGCACATAAAAAATCTGCTTAGGAGATTAAAGAGTTATCTGGAAAAATACTTTGATATATTAAAGGACGGTATGTACCTCTTGCAATTTCGTAAATCTTTTTTACGATAGAAGATGGTAAACAATCAGAGGAATTGGAGTCATCAAGATTAGCCCTTTCACCAGGGTAGGAGTTTTCTTTTCCTGCCATTTGATTTTAGAACTGACCATTAACATCGGTTCCAACAGGTAGGAAGATATGCACTACATTACTCAAATATAGTGAATCGGAAACCTATATTTAGTTTTGCGTTAAAAATAACCCCATACCATTAACGTCTACTACGGAACACTTTGACAATCATCGAGAAGTTCTAATATCAATATTCGGAGGAGTTGGAATCTGACTTCGACGCGACGTTACTATAACGCGATCCACTATATTACGAAAATTTACAAATGTTAACAAACTTAGAGCAAACTTCAATGAATGAGAAACATAAATAACAAAACTCTATACAACATACAGTTTGTAATATTCATTAGAGGGCTGCTCTCAATGTTACTATTTGACGATTCAAGAGATGTAACCTTTGAAGATGTCCTCCTTTCATCAAGTACAATAGATAAATCAAATTTACTTATATCCATCGTTTTGAATCTTTGTTTCCTCTTTCTAGAGTCCTGAACACCATAATTAGCATTTTCGGATTGTCCTAAAATTGAAACAAAGTCATAAGGTCAAATCTGATATGATACCTTAAAAAAAACAATTTAAAAACTTACCAAGACTGGATGAAGTCAAAGGAATCGTACTAACACATGTTCGATCTATCTGGGCGGGCGTGTGACATGCTGTACATGACGATATTTGGTTAATTCCAGCTATAAAAACTTACAATTCTAACATTTTTTACAATCGGTATGTAAGATAATTAGAAAAGTAGCAACGAACGTTTACCCATATTTTTAGAAGAGGATTCGAATGACATTCCAGTTTGATTCTGATTTATGATCGATGGCGTGTAATGAACACTTGACATACACTCATCGACACCTTTGGAGGATACTGGTTGTTATAAATTAACGTTTAGTGCTTCCGCAAATATAAAATTACATATATATATATATATATATATATATATCTGTGTGTGTGTGTGTTTTTTTTAAATGACCATCCAAAAGATACCTCCATTATCGTTCGTAGTAATAGTAACATTGACCGGAAGTGTATCAATAATAGGACGTGTCTGTACAAATTGAACCACACCATGGTTTCTACGCTTATTCAGGATAGACTTTCTTATCATCCTTGACTCTTTAGACTGTTGGGTACTGCACTGTGGAAAACCCTTTCTATCTCTTGGTATAAAATTCTTATTACTCTCCATAACTGCACATAAGAATTGAGAAAATATGTTTGATTATTGTAATCAGTGTCCAAAAAATCAATTTTTTTGTGAACCGCTAGTGATAGTTTAACATCCCCTTTTAAAACCTAACTAAATAAAACAATCAACAGCGCCAAATCTTCAGAATAGATTTAAACAAAGGGATTAGAAAAACCTACCATTACTTGTTCATCGATTGCTTGAGTCTGTGAGAAGGTGTTCTATTGTAACTTCAGAGTTTGGCGCTAATTTTTGCTCGTGACTTTGATTCAGACAGAATTTCAGCTATAAAGATAGTGTTGGTAATGAGATAATGATTTAACAAAGCTGATTCTTCTTCTGGGCCCTGGACAGTGTTTTATAGTTCACAACTTATGGGCCACAAATAATTGAAAGGTTTATGACTAAATAATTGCAAAATGCAGCCCAAAAGAATGAACTTGGTTGATTTTATTTTGTAATGATTTTATATGTCGTAAACCAAATACTGGTTTTTGGATAAAACGTATAAGAAACTTAAACGCTTAAGGAATAATTTATATGGATTTAACTTCCTACATATTTTTTAATAATACTTGTATTGATTTTACCAATCTATGGGTTCCTACAATGGAACACCAAGTGATGGAATTAATTATGGGTGGTTTTATCCGGCATGTCGAAGCATGCTTCTCACATATTTTTTAATAATACTTGTACTGATTTTACCAATCTATGGGTTCCTACAATGAAGTTACTATAACGCGACCCACCCAATTTATATTTGGACTTGAAGTTTAATAATACATTCATACATAGTCACATTGTCCCGTAATTTATTTTCATCATACGTATTGTAAGTATTCAGTTTTAGTCACCACCTTCTTGTTACAGTTTCGACATGCCGGATAAAACCACCCATAATTAATTCCATCACTTGGTGTTCCAAATATGGATTTAAATACTACATAAGATCTGTCACTATCCTTGTGTTCGTGTTATCAATCTATTGGTTCCTACATTAGTTTATAAAAAGGTTGGTTAATATGTATGAATTATATCCTTTTCCATACTAATATTTAAAAAGTAGTATTTAAACTACTCCTTACAAATCAAAATACACATTGTAAGCAAAGATTATAGTTAGCATATAAAACATAGTTTATATTACAAAAAAGTAAACCACAGTACGGTTTACTACAAAATCCAAGTTCATAAGTTACCAACATCTAACACATACATAACCATTGTTTCAGCCGTTAACACTTACCAACAACCACCCAACTTCAAACTTGTTCTTACTTAAGTACATACCAAAAACATACATTCACTTAAAATTAAAATATAAAGAGGTTAAAGGAGCTAGGTATTAATCCTAGATGGCTTCTTTCGAGTTTTGTTACTTGAAGATAGTTCCCCAGCATTTTGAACTTCAACCTCCTGCAACGAACGTTTACCAATGGGACTGGTGCCCGAATCCTTCTCGGCTTCGACAGCAGAAGAATCGGCGGTAACAGATACAACATCCTTGAATTAAATCACAAAACAACTACTGAGGTATCAAATAAGGCAATATAATCTACGGACAATCAGAAACGAAACTATACAATACATATTCACCTTTGAAATTGAAGCACCGACCATCTGTGAGGATTCAGATAATTGAACAGCTTTGAATTCTGAACCTTCTTGACTAAACACCTAATATCAAAATATCACCAAAAGAAATTCAGCTAACTTATTTAAACTAATAAAATTAGAAACCTAAAACAAACCATTATAAGATATACCAAAAGACTTACCTCATCAGCAACCTCAAGAGCATTAGCATTACCAGCAACCAATTCAGCAATTATCTCCGGATCATCACATACTTTTTGGACAGTGTAAACGTGGTATTCATGGTTAAGGTTGTAATTAGAAACTTCAATTTTAAAAGCCAACTTCTTTTCAACCAACCGTGATATTTCATGTGGAAAACTTTCAGTATCATCCGACTTCAGTTGGCATTCCCTTATATCAGGTGCAGTTGAACCAATGAGCTTGATTACATCTTTATCAAACATCACAAAAGACACACTACCGGTTTCATCTTGAACTCTCAAATGTACCTTGAACCTGTAATAAATAGTAATTAAATTAAAGTCCAATTGTAGGAAGTAATAACCCTAAAAAGCAACATTAGCTTACTTAGTGGTTATCGATGTGCATTCTTTATCGTATTTCGGGCAAACCAATGAAGTAGGAGACAGATCTATGACCTCATCAGAAATGGTTTTAGCGTATTGTAAGTATTCAGTTTTAGTGAACGCTTTCTTGTTACAGCTTCGACATGCCGGATAAAACCACCCATAGTTTTCTTGAACAATTTTGATCGTTGCAACTACCACACACGACATTACCTATAACATGAAAGATAAAGTTTTTTTAACATAATCGACTGATAAAACATAGAAAACAGTAAAAGGAAATTAAATGCCTATGTATATATATAGAAAATTTCATACGCTTTCAATCTCGATTATTTCATCAACATGCTTCTTAGGAGTGTCAATCAGAAATTCTTGACGGACTGGAAATACACTCTGGGATGAAAGTATGGTTTGAGAAGAAGAAGCACCACCTTCAAATTGTTTCACTAAAAGCCTATAAAATTAAATACCCAATTAGTGTTAATACTCACACTTGTATTAATAAAAACATGAAAAATAACAAATATACTTCAATGATAGTACCTCATACGAAGTTCATTAACCTCATTGATTTCTTCGTTGAAAAACAGTCGAGTTCCAAATTTATCATTCTGAACAGTATATTGTCTTGTACGTAACAATATACATATAAAACAATTCATTACAAGTATCTACAAAAATAAGAAAATGTTCTTCAAAATTGTAAATTACCAAATAACACATTCAAATAAGAAAACAGTAACATTCAAATAACACATTGGAAACACTAAAGTATGTAAACCAGTCAAATGTAAATTACCCTGCCACTTCTTAATCTTCGCATGCTGAAAGACAGCCATGACATTCTCATTCGGATTGTTTTGTAACAAAAAATCATTAAATTGTTGTGCATATCCATTCCACAAAGTACAATGAACTACTTCTCCACTACAAGGAAAAGATAAAAAAAACAGCATTAAAAGTTCCACCAAAATATATACTTTCTATTAAAACAACATCTAATCATTTATATATAAAACAACCTAATCATTGGATATTAACTAATCATTGGATATTAAATGGAATGAAGAATGTTATATATAAAACAACCTAATCATTGGATATTAAATGCAATAAAAATTCATTTGTTTATATTAAATCCGGCTGCTCTGAAAAACCATTTGTTTGTATTAAAACAACACTGCTCTACTTATGTATTAAATAAGAACAATGATTTAATGGATATTAACTACAATCATTTATGTATTAAATTATCACAATCATTTAATGTATATATATAAAACAATGATAACACCTAAATCACAAATCATTTAACGTATAAATGGCAAAGTAGAAATTACTAAACATCTTGAAGATCCCAGTTCATTCTTTTTTTTTTCATTAGGAAAGATTTCTATATCGGAACACCAAACAACAGTTCCAGCAACATCTAAAATGACAAAAATTGAAACAGTAATCAGATTCGAAATGTAGGCAAAATATATATATCAGACTATTAGAAAATTCATACCAACAGTTAGCAGAATCTTTCCTTCTCCTTTAAGAATTTCTGAATGTGCGATGAAGTTAAATCCATAATCAACACCTTCCTAACCATTAGCACGTGTAACAACCGTACAACGATAAAAGTTAATCTTGTAACCATGATTCACAACTTTGTAGGCATCTGTGTTTTCTCCAACACCAAATCTGGATAGAATAACAACTTCATCCTCGTGAAGTTGTGAGATAAACACAGGAATCAACGGAGCCTTCATGTCTGCCTGAATTTTACTACCCTAGACAAATAAATGAAATGAGATACCTTAGAAACAAAAAAACAAATGGTAACTCAACAAAATATAAAACATACTCAATTACTAACATATCATAGCATCAGCTCTACCTAACACTAAATAACACTAATCTCTTTCATACTAAAAACATATAACTTGTTTTAAACAAAAATAAATTACAGCTTGACCAATAAACATTTTCAAAAACCAAACAATCCGAACAAACAGCATATCACAAAGAAAGAAACACACAACAGCAACTCAAAACAAACTTCTATTACACAACTCAAAACAGCACATCATAACAAAAAAGAAACCTAAATTACAAAAAAAAACACAAAACACAAAACACAAACCTCTATTACACAACCACATCTGAGAAACTAAACACAAACCCAAAATCAGCCGGATTAGATAACCAACAAAAACAATATTCATCTAACTGTATCAATGATCAAAAACCAACCAAAACAAACTTCTATCAATGATAAAAAAAACAAACCAAACAATATTCATCTAACTGTATAACAAAAAAAACACAAAACACAAACCACAAACCTCGATTACACAACCACCTCTGTATAAACCATAGAACAGAAAAATAAAACAATAAACACTTCATAAAAACTAATACCTTCTCATCGAGCAATATGAGGTCCATCCGAAATGGCTGAACCCATTTACGGATGATTCGACACTTGATATTCCACATATCTTTCGAGGGATTCAAATCATCTATGAAACTGAGTGACAAAGATGATGATTCACCATCGGTCTTCTTTGCCAAAGACATTCTTCAAGTTGAAGCTTTTTGAATCCAGAAGAAACAGACACCCTAAAAATCGCCAGAAGTTAAAGAGAGAGGAAAAGTTTGAATGAAGTGAGAAGAAAGAGAGAAATGAAACTATTAATTTGAATTGAGAAGAAAGAGAGTTGATTTGATTAGTCTGGATGTGCATTAAATGGCCATACAACTCCCCATGCAATTCAAATTTGCCTCCTAAAAAAATGTAGTTTTTATATATTAAAAAATTAGATTTAAATTTTTATATATAATAAATAAATCGAATTTATGACATCAGCGAGGACTACGTGGCATAGCTAAGAAGTTGACACGTAGGCATTTCTATGTCATCATCTAATCTCCTTTAATAGAGTATATAGATTAGCGGCTGCATATGAAACTAAGTTTAAAAAATTAATAAAAACATATAAAGATATATTATAATTAATTTTAATAATATAATAGAAAATAAAAGTATAGAAGTATATAGAATTTTGTTATTGGCATAGAGACAATTAATATAAAAAAGTTCATCGTAAATATAAACTACACATATTAGATTTATGATGTTTACACATATAAGATTTATGATGTTAGATATTTGAAGAAACACTAGATAAATGGTCGGAACCGAGATATCTAGGGGGTTTGAATCCGCATAAAAAGGTTAGTTCCCTCTCGATTGATTCAGTTGTAACTGACCTTCTTCTCCGAGAACTCTACAAAAAAGAGCACCGTTAGCCTCGCCAAGGGGAGAAGAGGGTTCTCTCCTTGACCCGACTCCGGTGTGAGAATAAGTATGGGTAATGAAGAAGAAGAAGTATTTGAGAAGTGTGTGTAACTTGAATCCATACCTGAGTTTTTCTCATATTTATAGCCGGGAGTCGTTTGGGCGGGAAAACCCGTTAGTGAAAAGTTGACGGAAGATGCTAACCCCGTAAACGGTTACATTTCCTTCCGTTAAGTTCTTTGATCCGACGTGAAAGCACACAGATCGTGGTTTAGATCGAAGGCTGGGGATTGGCCACGTGTAAAGTGATCAAGTGGAGATTACTCTCCAATTACATGCCTTCGTTGTGACTTCAGGGGCTACTGAGATGGTGACACGTGTCCAGATGGTTATAACCGTTTTGGTGGTGCACGATGATATTTCTTCTAGAATATTACTGCTGTAATCTGGTGTGGCACCTTATCGTGTGGAGACCACTGAATAAATAAATCCCAAGTCTGGGTAAAATAATATCCAAGTCTGGATATTTAGGCGGAAGTATTTATCTCAGGATTTTTATCCTTTGCTAATGGGAGAAGGCGCAAGGATTTATGATTTCCTTTGGACGCGCGACTATAGACTGGTGATTACTTTCTTCCTTTTGTAAGACCAGTGCGCAGCCGCGCAAGGTTAGAAGGTTAAAAGGCAAGGTTGTGGTATGGTCCCAAATACTTATTATGAGGTTTTTGGGACCTTACCCCTTCAAGTCCCCCCAGTCTAGTGTTGTACTTATGCAAATAAGTGGAGCACTAGACTTATGAGAGGGAAATGCTTTTGGGCGCGAGAAATAAGAAACTTCTGGACGAAGATTCATTTTGATTTTTGTAAAGATTTTTTGAAAATCTTTGACTTTTAATGAGACTGGTACAGTAAATTGAGTGACAACCTGTCATTGTCAGGTGTTTCTTCTGTCCGTGTCTTACACGCGCGCGTGTAAACGCGTGTATGTTTGATATTTACTTTTTCTGCTGCTTGGGGAACTGTGGTATCCGGAAAAGTCGCTGTGGCGGTTACCGATGCTATTTATTGCGATGAGTATATATAATGTTTGGGTAACCTCGTTTGTGCAATTATTGTTTTGTTGAAAAACTTTCCCCGTTCCTTTCTTCGAAGAAGAAATTCCATCATTCTTCCTCTTATGTCAACCGGAGAACATCAAGAAGATCTCGCTGAAGAAATGTCGACTGATCCTCCACCGTTAAAGTGGCCTAGAGCGTCCTTTGATGGTTTAATTCAGAATCTAAAGTTTCCGGAAAACTGGGGTGCTCTGTATCCTGAAGAGGGGCAAACTGCGGCAGATGCTCCGGCTGGATATATTACCCTTTATTGGGATTTTTTCTGCGAGGGTAACTTTCGCTTGCCTGTTACTAGATTTTTTCTTGAAATCCTTGAGTTTTACAACCTGCATATCTCCCAACTTCACCCTATTGGCATGGTTAGGGTTCGACATTTCGAATTCGTGTGTCGGACAATGCATGTGGAACCAACCGTTCCCCGATTTAGGGTTTTTCATCAGATGCATTGTACCCAAGGGTTTTACTCGTACGTTCAGAGGGCTTCTGCAAAGAAGATTCTACATCAACCCCCAAAATCTTTTCACGATTGGAAACAAAAATTCTTTTTTATCAAGGCCGGAGTAATTCCGGTGAGGATGGTTCTCAGGGGAAAAGAAGATGTTCCGATCGAAACCCTTCACACTCCGGTTGATGAAAACTGGTATCAGGATTTGAAAGATGTGCCCAATATTGTGTTGCCGGAAAAAGCTCTTGTCGGAGCCGGCATGAGTTTGAACTGGAAGATGGAGCGTGATGACAAACCCGTATACACGGAGGATGGTCATAGTAAGTTTGGGGTTCTTTCCCCCCCCCCCCCCACCTTTTTTTGACCTGCTCTCTCTTCGAATGTAGTTGTTTCTCTGTATGTTGTTGCCTTCAAGAGGGAAGGCGGAAGAATGGGTACTATCAAGAAGAAACCTGAAGAGGAGCTTTGGTATCACCGTATCGTAAGAAATTTTGTTCTTCCGCGGGATGCGGATATATCTGCTCAACCAGCTGCTGGTGCTGGTAAGTTATATTTGTTTTTGTTTTCCTTTTTGCGCTTTGTGGGTAAATTTTTGTTTTGCGCCTTTGTAGGTGAGTTGTTGAATTTGGGCATAGCCCTGAAAAGAAAAGGCGCGCAACGACTTCTACTTCTGCGCCGAAGAGAAGTGAGGCTGTTAAAGTTCAACCTTTGAAGGCGAAGAATGTTGGAGAGAAGAGAGGTACGCGCCGTTCCTCTGACTCCAAGTGTGATTATGTGGTGGTTTCTGACTCTTTGGAGGGTCTTACTCATGCAGTAACTGTACGAGAACCGAAGCCTGAACCGAAGGATTCTGCTGATATTCCCCCTTCCAACCCAAATGAGCCTATCGATTTGGATTCTAGTCCCGAACATTTGGTACATAGGAAGGCTGGTAAAAGGAAGCAAACTGATACTGATGCGGAGGGTCAACCTCCTAAGAAAGTGCAGAGGAAGAAAATTACCAGAAAAGGGAATCTTGATGCCTTTGTTTCGGAATCTGTTCCTGGTAAGTGTCGTCTTTCCTTGTTTCCTTTAAGCGGACTAAATCCTTACAGATTTTATTTTTCCAGAAGTTCCTGTTTCCCCTATTCCCACAGAACTGCAATCTGTGGTAAATGAAGAACTTTCCTCCACTCCTCCGCGTGCTACTGTTGCTGACCAGTTAGAGCCTACAGAGGTTGTTGGTGATGGTGTGGAGAAGACTGTTGAGGCTGAGAAGCCTGTTGGTGTTGATACAGAGGCTGAAAAGGTTGTTGATCCGAGTGTGGTGGATGGTGCTGATAATCCACCAACCCCTGAAGCTGTTGCTCAAAATTTGGGGAAGGAACCGACTGTTGAAAATACTTCTACTCCTTCCTCTAAACCTTCTGACGCCATGCCGGAGCGTGTTGAGAAGGTGACAGTTGAAGGATTAGACCCATCTGCTGGTATTAGTAAACATTCCCCAATCCGCCCGGAAGAAACCTTGGGAGATTATTACTACCGGACTTATACGGAAAAATATGCTTCTGGTCCTCATGCCCCTATTTGGAATTTGAAGAAAGGCGACACTTTCTCGGATTGGCGTGTGTGCCAAGATTGGTTGTAGGGAATACTTCCGCCTGGAGAGATCAAGTTTCAGGAAAGTCGTCCTTATGAACAAAACTATCAGTCTTATCTTGCAGAAACCGCCTCTCATGTCTCTACCACTCACCGCATAGTGCGTGAGTGGTACAGTATGCATAAGGAGCAGGAATCTTTTATGGCATCTCAAAAGAAATTTGCCAAAGATGAAAAATGTATAGCTCAGTTGAAGGCCAAATTAGAAGCTGAGCAGGCCAAGTTTGAGGCTGAGCGCAAGACTGAGGAATGGTCTGTTGCTGGTTGGAAGAGAAAAGCGGAAGCTGAAGCTGCTCTCCTGTCTGAGGAACGCAAAAATTGGAGGAGAATTTGCGAGAAAGATAATGCTGAGAAGGCAACCCTTCGTAATATCATTAATAACCTCAAGGCTGAGGTTGAAAAATTGAAGAATCAGGATGCGGAGGTAGAAAGGTTGAAGAAGGAGAAGGCCGATGCAGAAGTTGCACTAGCGGAGGCTCGTTCTCATAGGGAACGTAGCGAGCAACGGGAGGTACAAGCTTTCGCCACTCTTGCCCTTAGAGATAAAGAGTTAGAGGAACTTACTGCTTTGGTTTCTGATCAGGAACAACTTAAGAAGGATCTGGAGCTTGCGCATTCCGAGAATGCTGAAACCTCCCGCCGTTTGACTGAGGTTGAAGAGAAGTTAGAAAATTCAGAAACGGCGCGGGTTACAGCAGAAAGCGAGCTCGAACCTTTAAAGAATGATATGGCCTGGTTGAAAGATCGCGGGATTGCCTGTGTAAGTTGTTTGTTCCTTTTTGTTGTTTTATGCGCTTTCTTGTTTATCCATTTTTACTTGCCTTTATAGGTTGCTGAATCTGTGTTAAATTCTCAAGAGCTGGATAAAACTGTTGCTAATTTAATGGTTGCTGCGCGACGAGATGGGTATGCGCAAGGATATGCGGAATGTTCCCAGCATGTGAATAGCGCGTTGAAGGTTAACTGGGATGATAGTAAGTCCGCAACTTTTGGTGTAAATACTGGCGCCGCGCTTGCCTCCATGAAAACAGAGTTTAACAACTTGCAACTTCCGGTCATGGACCTGATAAACGTAGCGCTGCAATCGGATGATCACGTGGCGCAACTAAAGGAAATCTTTCCGGATGAGGGTGAAGATTTAGAGTAGTTTGAAATTGTATTGAACAACAATTTTTTTTATATGTAATATTTGGGATGTGAATCCCTATTTTTGAAGGTGCGCAGCTGCGCAAGTAACTTAAACACTGCCGTGTTTGAAAGTCTTCAGGGCGTATTTGTACGCTGAGAATTGCATGTTTCTATTTGTTTGTTTACAATATTTTGCATGAGTACGATTACTTTTTGTTGAGTAAGGCGAATGAAGTTGGTATAAAACTCATGCTTGAACTTATGGCCGTTTGTGATGTGATCACTGACCGTTCATGAAGCTCGTTTTAGAACTACCATAATGTTTTTGCGCTTACTAAAAGAAATTGCATGCACTTTGTAAACATAGGAATAATAGAAACTTTGTAATTTTATTAACGGATAGAGCACAGAGGCTTTTACAAAGTTTTGCTAATAATTATGTGAAACTTAACTTACTCTCTATCATCTCCGCTTTGCTTGATGGATCATGTTTTTCCGCGGGAAATCTATAGAGTTGTTCCTTTAAGTTTTTGCCCGCTTGCTTGGGCCCTCCTCACCCCGGGTTATCTGCTAATCTCTTTGCGCACATTTTGGAGTAAATGTGTGAGTTCGCCGCTCTTGAGGGCTTTCTCTATTTCTGTGCGTAGAGAGATGCAGTTGTTAGTGGTATGCCCGTTGTCTTTGTGGTACTCGCAATATTGTGCCGGGTCTTGTCCACGTTTACTTTTCATTGGGATCGGAGGTTTGAATTGATAGTCTTCAGTACTCAGAACCTCCGCCGGGGTCTTTGTTAGGGGAGTCCACTGCCTCTCCCTATTCTCTTATTTGTTCTCCCTCTGCGCGGAGAGTTTGTTGATTGTGGTGCGAGCGTCTTCAGACGATCGACTTCCTGAACCAGACTCACGCCATGACTTCTTAAACCTTCTTTCGCCAGTTGAGCTTAGGTCCGCGGGCCTATTGTGTGGTGGTGGTGGTGGTGGCCTGTTTGTAGTAAGGTTTTTCTCAGTTTGCGCGTAAACCTTGGCGGCCGCCATTATCTTCTCCCAACTTTTTGGAAGGCCCTCTGTTCCAGATAAGACTTTAATCATGTCATCACATCTAACCGCGTACTTGAACTGAGCACGGATTAGTTGTTCGTGAACACCGCCAATCTCCAACACTTCTTTGTTGTATCTGGTGATAAAATCCTCCAGATTTTCATCATCGCGGCGCCAGATGTTCATAACGTCGGATGTGTCCCGAATGGAACGCCGTTGCTGGCTGAAGTGTGTCAAAAACTTTTCACGCAGATCCTTCCATGATTCAATCTGTCCGGTTGGTAGGTTATCAAACCAGATTCGCGCAGGGCCAGTTAATGTTTGCACAAACAGATGACACCATAGCGGGAGAGTCCAACCTCCAACCAAACCCGCGCTGGTGAATACTCTCAGGTGATCATCGGGGTCTGTTAACCCATTAAACTTCCCTATGTTGGATGGTAATTTAGCTTTCTCCAATGGAGCTAGAGCTATTTCTAGTATGAATTTTGAGTTTTCCGCTGCTTCTGCAGGGCGGTAAACTAAGTCATAATTGTGTTCTGCCTCAGGGTTGTAAACCGCTCGAGGCCTGCATTTGTTATAGTTTGGCTGCAGTTGATTGAACACACTGGTGTTTGCACTTAAACGGTATGTCGGATCAGATTCATCGGTGTGGGTATCTCGCTGAGAACCCAACCTATCATGAACCGATTGTCTTCGGTGTGTTCTACCATGATTCTCTCTCTGGTGACTTCCTGTCTGAGTGTATTCCCGTTGTGACGTAGATCTGGCATGAACTTCTGTATCTTCATAAGTTGATTCTTCCCGTTGGGAGGCATGAGCACGAGATCCCGGTCTCCGTGATTGAGTCAGGGGGGCAGTTTGAGCACACAGTTGTGTGTATACTGCGTTTAATGCTCCTTGAGACCGGACATACCAAGATATCGGAGTTTCTCCTTGTGGTAAAATTGATTGAGCAGGGTTTGCTGGTAACATTCCTGGAATGACAGGATCGTTTGCTCGATTGGATTGAACCTCGTTATCGTCCGAGGCATCTTCTAGGATTCCTTCTACTTGCAAATTGTTTCCAACGTTCGGTCGAGGACCGACTTGCCGGTGAGATGATGAGTTTTCTGCCATACTGAAGTTGAAAACGAAAGGAACTGAATCGAAATGAGATGAAAACTAGAAAAACAGAGGAATCGGTGGGCGCCAATGAAGAAACACTAGATAAATGGTCGGAACCGAGATATCTAGGGGTTTGAATCCGCATAAAAAGGTTAGTTCCCTCTCGATTGATTCAGTTGTAACTGACCTTCTTCTCCGAGAACTCTGCAAAAAAGAGCACCGTTAGCCTCGCCAAGGGGAGAAGAGGGTTCTCTCCTTGACCCGACTCCGGTGTGAGAATAAGTATGGGTAATGAAGAAAAAGAAGTATTTGAGAAGTGTGTGTAACTTGAATCCATACCTGAGTTTTTCTCATATTTATAGCCGGGAGTCGTTTGGGCGGGAAAACCCGTTAGTGAAAAGTTGACGGAAGATGCTAACCCCGTAAACGGTTACATTTCCTTCCGTTAAGTTCTTTGATCCGACGTGAAAGCACACGGATCGTGGTTTAGATCGAAGGCTGGGGATTGGCCACGTGTAAAGTGATCAAGTGTAGATTACTCTCCAATTACATGCCTTCGTTGTGACTTCAGGGGCGACTGAGATGGTGACACGTGTCCAGACGGTTATAACCGTTTTGGTGGTGCACGATGATATTTCTTCTAGAATATTACTGCTGTAATCTGGTGTGGCACCTTATCGTGTGGAGACCACTGAATAAATAAATCCCAAGTCTGGGTAAAATAATATCCAAGTCTGGATATTTAGGCGGAAGTATTTATCTCAGGATTTTTATCCTTTGCTAATGGGAGAAGGCGCAAGGATTTATGATTTCCTTTGGGCGCGCGACTATAGACTGCTGATTACTTTCTTCCTTTTGTAAGACCAGTGCGCGGCCGCGCAAGGTTAGAAGGTTAAAAGGCAAGGTTGTGGTATGGTCCCAAATACTTATTATGAGGTTTTTGGGACCTTACCTCTTCAATATTATAGATACTAGATTTATGATGTTTACACTTTACACATATAAGATGTATGATGTTAGATATTATAGATTTTTTTTGAATGAAAATGGTTACATTACTCCTAAACTACACCAATAAATACTAAATTACACCTCATGCCAGGATTTGAACCTTGGTCTTTTCTCCAAGAAGCAAGAGCCTCTACCACCCAGCTATAGCTTAAATGGCTTAGACATTATAGATACATTGATAATTTGTTTTCTCTATCACAACTCCCACATTTATAGTCTTTAATTGAAGTTAACAGTAAGCTATCTATCACCCCACGTTACTCAAAGTAAAAGTTGATTCCATTTCTCTCCCATCTTGTGTGTTAGTTTAATGTTTTATCAGTATTAATCTAGTTTTTAGTTATGTTTAGCCCCTATTTTTATCATCATACGAAAAACTTTATGTTGCTAACCCACTTTTTAGGTGTAACTAAAGTTTTTTAGAGTTAGGGTTTCCCTATAAGGACTCTCCTCAAACCCTTTCAAATATAACTTTGCTATTGAGGAGATTCCATTAAGTATGATTGTTGATTGTTGTTATAAGGAGCGTCGAACATCTTGAACCCGGTTCTGTGTGACTCATCGGCTTGCAACTTCAACTAAAAACTGCAATAAAAATACTTAAATAAAGACTTCTTTATTGATGTATTTTTTTTATATATTTTTCCCGAAAATGATGCAGTTCTATCCTCCTAATTGGCTATATTAGTCATTGATTTTTAGCAATTAAATTCTTTTACAAGAATATAATTTACATGGGAAAAAAATAAGGAATTGGTAAATGCTATCCGCAATTATAGGCTTTTTGGCATTGATGTATGACCTGAAAAAGACTAATGGGCCCACAAAATTTTGAAGAAGTAACATGGGATGGGAGTGTTTAATTGTGTCCTTTCTGGTCCATGGGCTATAACATTTAAATGGCAGGCCATAGCTTCAACAGTCATCAATCTCTTTGTAATTGTAAGGTCTTAACAGACTTCCAAATATTTTTAGTAAAACAAGTAAGGTTTTTTTTAATGTCATTTATATAAGGCTTATCTTATTCTCAGATCCTTAATTCTTATTTCTACATCCTTTTTCACTCTTTTTTTTTTTTTTTTTGAAAAGAAAACTTTATTAAAAAACCAAACAACCGCTCGCAGCCGAGCAACCACCCCAAAGACGTTACATATTTACAAATCTACACCAATCCTGCCAAACTAAACTACTAACTTTCGATCTATTACAAAACCAAACATACCCCAAAGATCTAATGTCGCTAAACACCTTATTAATGACAAAAGACTTTCCTTCAAACACCAACTCATTCCTCCCTTTCCAGATCCTCCACCTGACAAGGATTGTGATACCCTGAAAAGCCACCTTTTTGTTACCTTCCAACCCAACCCAATTGTGCATCTCCAGAACGTCGCGAAACGAGAAAACAAACAGGTTTGATGTTTTGCACCAAGCTTGAATCTTTTGCCAAATTACCGTCGAAACCCCACACGCGGAAAACAAATGATCGACCGATTCAATACCTGAGTTACATAGCGGACAAGTAGGATCATCAACAGCAAGATTTCTCTTCAAAAGAGCCTCCCTGGTCGGAATCCTATCCTGTTCAGCCCTACATGCGAAAAGATTGCACTTTCTAGGTAACCACCTGCACCACTCCCAAACGAACCTGTCACTATAATCCTTGTTGAGATCGAACATGGCTTTAACCGCTCTAACAGAGAACCCCTCCGAGCCGCACCCCACCCCATCCACTTCCATTTTTCAGGCTGATCCGAGAGGAAGATGGGACGCAACAAGCAAACAAGTCTGCTCCACTCAGCGAGCTCCACATTCGCATTCGGTTCGGACTTCCACATCCATCTACCGAACGAATTAGAAACCGGCCTCACAATACGTTCCCTGACTTTGCATTTTTTACATCTCTCCAGCCGAAACAGATTTGGAAACTCCTCTTTCAAAGGACTTGCAACCAACCACGGATCCAACCAAAAACGTAACTCCTGTCCATTCCCCACCTCTCCTCTCAACAGGTGTTTAAAATTGAAGTTTTCACCGAGCCTACCAGAACAAACCTTGACTATATTGCTCCATACCCCTTTGATAGACATCCGCAATGGAAGAAAATCCCAACTCAGCTTATGGTAATGAATAGCATTTACCACCTTAACCCAAAGAGAGTTGGTCTCCGTTTTCAACCTCCACCCCCATTTCACCAGAAGAGCTGAATTGATTTCGGCCAAACTACGAAGACCCAGCCCCCCAGCGTGAACAGGCGAAGCCACCCGCTCCCAAGCAACCCAGTGACACTTATTCCTTTCACTAGATCCACCCCAAAGAAACCTTCTGATCAGCTTTTCGAGGTCTTTAATCACCCGCACCGGAGCCTTATAAAGCGAGAAAAAATAACTCGGGAGACTCTCTAACACTGATTTGATTAGCGTAACCCTTCCAGCCATAGAAAGACCAGACGCCTTCCACAAGGCTAGCCGAGATTCAAAAACATCGACAACCGGTCTCCAATTACATATCCTATTCATGTTTGCGCCAACCGTTATCCCTAGGTATTTGAACAGGAACCCATCTGACTTACAACCGACTGACTCTGCCACTCGATCCACTTCACTACGATCCACGCCAATACCATAAATATTGGATTTCTTAATATTCATCCTCAGACCCGAGCAAATAAAAAAGCACCTCAAAATTCGAATCACCGCCAACACATTATCACTAGACCACTACCCCATAATAATAGCATCATCTGCATAGAACAGATGAGAAACGCACGACCCTTCATTCGGAAGAGAAATCCCTTTGAAAATACCAATCTCCACCGCCTTGTTAAGAATGAACGACAAAGCTTCCATCACAATAAGGAATAGAAACGGGGATAACGGGTCCCCTTGCCGCAACCCTCTAAAGCAAGGAAAATCAAAAGTAGGCGACCCGTTAACGAGAACCGAGGCTCTGGCCGACGAAAGAATACCCCTAACCCAAACACACCACCGGGACGGGAAGCCCATCTTTTCCAAAACATCGATGATGAAATTCCAATTAACACAATCATACGCTTTCTCGAAGTCAATCTTAAGAACGAAGGCAGCCTTACTCCCTTTTTTAAGCCAAGAATGCACCTCGTTAACTATAAGAGGACCGTCGAGGATATACTTTCCTCTCAAAAAAGCAGACTGAGAATCCAATACAACTTTCCCAAGGACAGACTTCAATCTATTAGCCAGGACCTTGGATATAACCTTATTTATCACACCCACCAAACTAATCGGACGGTAATCCCCCAACCCAGAAGGATCCTTGACTTTCGGAATAAGTGCAATAAAAGACCCAGCACATCCCCGAGAAATACAACCCGAATGATAAAATCCTTCCATAAAACTTTCAAAGTCAGACTCAAAAAGATGCCAAAAATTCTTAAAGAACCTGAAATTGAACCCGTCCGGACCAGGGGCCCTGTCCGAACCGCACTCGAAAACCGCTGCTTTAACCTCAGCTCGACTAAAACAATCGGTTAAAAAAGCACCATCAATATCCGAGAGCTTCTTGATCCCAGACAAATCAAACTTAGGTCTCTCCACAACGGACTCTTTGAATTTCCCCCTAAAAAACTCAAAAACATGCTTCTTGATCCAAGTCGGTTTGTCACACCAAACACCGTCGATAACCATACCAAAAATCCCGTTCGTAGCCTTCCTAAAATTAAGCACAGAATGGAAGTATTTGGAATTCTCATCCCCATCATTGATCCACCTATCAAACGAGCGTTGCCTCATATCCATAGTCTTATTTTCTTCGAACTCGAAAATAACCTTCTTAGCTTCGGCCATAACCCATTCTTCCTCCTCATTCAACTCCCTCTCCTCCAAGATCTGCTGTAACTCTACCATCTCAGACCTAGCCGATTCAACTTCACCCTCCTCCTTTTCCTTCAAATCATCTCTCCACTCCGCAATACGACTTTTGATGAACTTTAACTTATTACACAAAAGCAAGTCTGGCGGACCCTCCCCCACGAAATCTGAAGCTGCACGTGAAACCATCTCACCATACCCAGGCCTATCCAACCATGACTTGAAACACCGAAACGACCTCGGGCCAAAATTGGAGCTCACAGTGGATAACAGCAGCGGACAATGATCCGAATACAAATTAGGGAGAGCTCGAAGACGCGCCGTGGGCCACTTGTCAAAAAAAATCAGCATTAACCAAGGCCCTGTCTAACTTACTCATCTCCCTCCCGTTGTCCACCCACCTCGTGAACCTTTTACCATGCATCTGATACTCAACAAGATTCGAATTATAAATGAAAGCATTAAAGTTACTAGCACACCTGGGCTTGAACATGGAATTAAGCCGATCCTCAGGAAATCTAACAGCATTGAAATCCCCAGTTAAAATCACAAACCCCGTCAGACCCAACACTAACCCTTCAAGCTGATCCCACAGCTCCTTTTTGGCACCAATCCCTTGAGGAGCATAGATATTAATAATACTGAACGGCGGCCCACAACCCCTTAAAACACCGTTAACCAGCAGGAAATTTCTATTTTTAACACTATCCACAACCGAAAACACAGTCGGATCCCAAATACATAGCAATCCACCAGAGAGACCCGACGACCCAACCATCTCAGAACTGAAACCTCTGGCCCCCCAAATTTTACCCAACAAAGAATCGTCACCAGCCAAAACCGTTGTCTCTTGAATCGCCATAAAATGAACATTACAACTCGCCCGCAAATTACTCAACCACCTCGCCTTACTGTCCCCCTCCAGACCCCTCACATTTATAGACAGAAAATTCATGATAAAACAACATTAATACCTTCCATCTCGATTGAATCCTGAACCAAATTAACTGCATTCTGAAGATTAACACCCAACATCGCTCCCAATTTAATAGTTGCCGCAACTTCATCAACGAGTCTGACTCCCGAAGTTGCTGCATCATCCATAACCCCATCTGATGACGGAACCGAAGTGCCCTCATAATTCTAATTGCCCAGAGACGAAGACCTCCTACCACTCAAAACCGCCGCCGCCGGAACCTCAAGAACCTCCTCATCAATCCCACCACATAGAGGACCATCCCCAGTCGGTGAATTCTGAAAAGGATAAGGACCATTCTCAACAAGCTTGTCCATCCCAAATAATTCTACGTTTTCCATCTGGGCTATAGCTCTTTTTTTGGGCCTGGATTCCAAAGGGGAGCCCATAGAAACATACCCCACCTTATCCTTTCTCCTCCTGTACGTTTTAGGCCCAGAACCTTTAGGACTCAAGTTCAAGCAAAATGAAGGCCCATCACCTTTCTCCAAAGAATCGACAGAACAATTCCCCATACCAGCCGCTGACAAAGGAGAAGAAGCAACACCCCCTTTTTCCAACGAGCAATTATTACCTTTATCCCCCAACACCTTGGAAACCGGAACGTCGTCAACTTCAACTTCCACCTGGTCCGACTCCCTAACAGACTCCTCCGGCACCGGCGAACCTTCCTCCGATACTGACAATTCCGGCTCTGGCGACGCATTATCCGAATGAGAATTTTCCGACTCAGCAACTCCAATACAGTCCGGAACCCAAACATTTTCTTCCTCCGCAACCCAAACCCGAAATATCTTGTCTTTCCACCTGATACTGACATACTCCTTTATCCTCTGATCATTACCTATAAGAACGCCCACACATTTGATGAAAAGATCTGACTCATCCCCGACATCCTTGGGAACAAAAAGTGTCTTTCCAAACACATTCCCGATCTTCCTCAGCACCACCGGATCCAAAATATGAATCAGAATTCCCTGAACCCTGATCCAAGCTAATCTTTCCACCGCAAGAACTTGATCCGACCACAAATCGAGCTTAGAAAACCAAGGTCCCCACAGGGCCTTATTCCTCAGAAATGCCTCGGCATCACCCGGAGTCTTAAAAGAGACCAGCAGCGATAACCCACCAGGATAATGGATCTTCCCAAAGTTTACCTTCCCTATCCTGAGTAGCCGGTTAAAATAAATGAGAGTATCCAGGTCCACCGTGCGACCCACCACTGCCCTCTGGTGAATGTCAGCAAATGCGACGACATTGTCATCTACCTCCACCATCTCCTCGATGTTGCATGCATCCATCTTCATCCCGGAAGACCCCCCCCCCCCTCGAACAGTACCAGAGCTAACCACATTGCTAAAAGATCTCCCATCCCTGTTCGAAGCAAACTTGACATCCCCATGATGATAAGATCCCCCACCTTGGCCTCCAGACAAACCAGACCCTTCTTGATCCCTAACCAGACCATTATTCTCCACCGCGAAACGAGCAATGTTAACTTTCAACTTAAAACCCCCTATGTTAGCACCGTTTAACGACTTTTCCAGCTCTTTCCGGTCCCTAACCGATTTGAACGACACAAACCCAAACTTACATCCCTGCTTGTCTCTTTTCTTAGCCACGAAAGATCTTGATACCTCCCCAAACTGGTGCATGAAACTCGACAACTCCCACGGGGTGCAGCCTTCCGGGAGATTCAACACGAAAAACTTGGTCACCAGATTCCCTTCCATGACTGTCGGCGGTGAATGGAATTAGGAAACTCCAGTTAGGGAGGGAAGTATTATCAAGACCCCAACAAAACCAGCAGGGTCGACTACACTTACCTCGCTACCCCAAGAAAACCTTCTTCGTCGAGCCACCGGGAGATGAGGAGACGAGCAAAAAGAACCCTAGCAAACTACCAAACGGAACCAAAGTCAACCCCAGAAGGCGAATGGATTTGGGATATAACCGAATAGAGAGACTGGAAACAACTCAAGGCCAAACCGCCGAGATTTCCACACCCGTTATTCCGATGTATCCACCCTCGTCGAGCACTTCCGGCGGTTAGCGAGAGAGAGATAGAGGGGAGGGTGTGAGAATATTAACACCCTTATATAAACATTGTTTGTATACAATTAAGAGTGTTGTATGTAACCAGCTGAGGCGATGGAGCGGAGCTCTAGATCATCTAATCTTAAATTTGACATATTACGTCTAAAACCCTAGTTCGTTTCATGAGTAATCTTATAAGCTTGAACCGGGCGCACGTTAGTTCGTTTATTATTTATTATATACTTATTTTTTTCACATACAAAAATAATTATTCATATATATCGTTAAAATTTTATAAATATAACATAATATATATTATTTTTGTATTTGTAACATGAACGTAATTAAGTTGGGCATATGAAGGTTGGACCCAAACTCGTTTATTAAATAAACTTTAGTCTTAGCTCGAGCTTTTGGTCAGCTGAACTCGAGTAGCTCACGGTTAGCTTGATTAGTTTACACCCAACGTATAGTATATAAAAATATTTATGGAGTAATGTATAATTAATTTGTTTTGTATAAATCAGCAAAGGAGCTTGTGTTGGAAAATCAGGCTCCAAAGTTGAACACGAAACAAACGAGATTGAACACCCCCCCCCCCCATAATTCACCCTAACTATCTCTTTACGCTAAACTCATTCTAATCCTAACCCAACTCAAACTCTATTGAATAAATAAATAAACTCCTAGATAAACCTTATTAGTTCAAATTAACAATTATTCCTAATTTAAATTTAATCGACTCAATAAAGAATTCACCAAGAATTATCTATTTACCCGTCTTGATCTTTATCTCCTTAATTCAAGATTAACATCTTCAACTTGTGTGACACCTCAAAAAATTTTGACAAATAAAATGGCAACACGTGTCCGTTAACTCTCAAATAATCCAGGTAAGTAGGACGAGAGGGACCAAATTCATAAAAATGTGGAAAGATGAAGGTTGAGGGGTCAAATATGAGAAAATGCCAAAGAATTGGCTTATGACGGTCCCTTACGGTCCGTACGGCTATTTAAAACAGTGGGCGTCAATAAGGTCCTTATGGACCGTAAGCCATCACCATTACGGTCCGTAAGGGTGTCACTGGCACAGTAGAAGAAGTTGGCAGCTGCTGTAGCTGTTCCCAGCCATTTTGGTCGATTTGTGCCACCTTCAAGCCTCCCTAGGACAAGTTTCCTGCCACTAATCACTTCCATAACACCTCTGATCACACTTGGCATCATTTGGGAGTTCCAAAGTTAATATAAATAGGTGATCAAAGTCCACATTCAAACTTGCACCTTCACTTCTCACTTCTTTTTGGTGGCGCTTTTCTTCATAGAGGCCTCCTACCTGAAGTCTAATCTTCAGCTTGAACACATGTAAGTGTTCTCCTTTAGTTCTTTTTCAATTATAGGCTAGTTATTAGCCGAAAGTCAAGCAAATTGACTTTTGCTTTGACTTTCGGTTATGACCATTTCGGTCAAGCCAAAGTTCTTATCGAACTTGGCTATGTGATCGTAATAATGAAGGTGTTAATATACTATGAGGGCACCTTCTGAACATCACATTAAGTTAGTGAAATGACAAGTCAAAGTTATATTAAATAAAAGTAAAAAGCGCAAATTTTCGTAAATTACGTTAAATGAACTTCTAAGTATCGAAACCTTAATTTTTGACACTATAACAGTTTATATAACATATTAGGACATGTTAGATCATGTCCAACTCGTCATTTCCTACTTAGAGCTCAGTTCGCAACCGAAAGTCAAATAGTTTGACTTCTACTTTGACTTTCGATTCTGACCCTGTTGAGATAGTTTAGCTACCAGTTAAGGGTTGTAATGTGATTATATTATTATAGGGAATAACCCTTAGGAGTTATACCTTATGATCATATCGTTTGTCGGATTTAATGCAAAGTCCTTATAATATGCCTAAAATGCCTTTTTGACGCAAAGAATAGTTTTAAATTATAATGAACCCATAATCTGAATTTGGAACTGACATGGTAACATAATAAAATATATCTTGGCATATTGGACTTATCATAGACCCATTCGACCTCCCGGTGCCGCATATGCGCGTACGGATGACTTATATAGCATAGTTTATATAAGTTAGCCGAATCGGGTTAAAACCTTTCCACATCAGTTCTAATCAGAATGTATGGTTGTTTGACCCATATTATACGAGTCATTGTACTTGTAAGGGTATAAACCATATTCTATCTGGTCTCCGTTTAATCTAGCGAGCCCTACTTATTTATTAAAGTTAACGTCAAAGGACTTGCATAAGACTCGTTAACATTCTAACGGATCATAGTTCCGTTCATTCCAGACTATGAGCCTCCATTAAATTGCACCTGTGTTTAGGATTGTTTTGATCACGGTTGTACTTAAGCATCTTTGAATTGTAAAGATAAGCGCAGACAAATACTCTTAGCCTATTTTCCTGTACGGGCTTGGGATACGGCTTTAAGCCGCATGGTCGGGTATTAAATCCATGACGAATGAGGTCCAAAATTTAAATAACCCATTTAATTTGTTTTGCTTGATAACTTAAATATTAGGGGTTAATACGACTGTGTTCAATATATCCACAGCTCACTTAATTGCAAGTGGTCACGACCTAAGCGCGGGGTGTAGGCATATACCTGGCAGACGCTAATTCCATTATATATATTTTATTGAAAATGTGGTATGTCGGTTAATCATGTACCGATTTTCATCTTCGGTCCATATATATATTGACAAACATGTAAAACTGGTAACAAGAAACATTACTTTGTCCTAAGTTATTTATAAAATGATATAACAAATGGTATAAAAATGATTTTGAAAAGATTTTCAATATGTGTCGGTTAATTGTATTTACCAGTGAAAACTGACGTATTTTCAAAAGATTAAGCGCATGTTAAGTAAGCAAATACGGAATAGGCTAGAGCTGCTCGGTCTAGGCATTATGGAAGTTGCGACTCCACGAAAGACCTATTAGTCTCAAGTCTTAGTTCATTACATTCGGTCCGCTTGGGGATCTTTTTAATAGCATTCTGTCTGCATATTATTTTTGAACTTTCGGACACTACTTGTACTTTGTAATAATTTAATTTAAAATCTCATCTTCTGATGTGCTATGTGATTACTGATATCATTTGTCACGCATAAACTGTCACACCCCAACCGATGACGGAATCATTGGGGTGCGGCACTGAGCGAAACAGATAGTACAGGAGAATCCATAATAACTATTAATTATAATATATTTAAAGTTCATGTCCCATACCATCAACATATAAAATAAAAATAGTTATTACAGACATTGTTCTCAAAGATAAATAAATTTTTCCGGCAACTCAGATTTTATTCGTGGGTTTCTAGACCACCTAACTTGATTTCCACATAAGATCAGCAAACATAGCATCCTAGACACCTGTCACATACGTTAAAATAAAGTCAATACACACAGTGTAAAGGTGAGCATACAAGTTTAATAGCATAAAGTATAGCGAAAGCGTTTACGCATAACCAACATGTGATACGTAGAAATGTGAAGCAAGTAAGCTATCGACAATGAAGTATGCAACCGACATGACTGCGAGTTATATAATGCGCAACACATTATCACCATTGTGACCATGTGAAGTAAAACCCTTAACAACCCTTGTCCAAGAAAGGTGCTGAGTCCAAACTATAGTACTATCGTTGCTAAGGTGTCAGGCAAACAAACACTATATAAACATAACATACAAGCATTCATCAAGTCACGTTTACATGCGAGAGTGGTTAACGTTAAAAATGTCTGCGTTGTGTGTTCGATGTGATTTGATATAGGTAACGTATGTAACACCCAAAGTGCGTAAAAGAAAATGGGTTCGAGTATACTCACAGTATGTGTTTACTAAATATAAACACTGCCTTGCATTGAAGGGAGCGCTTGGAAGTTAGCCTGAGTACAGAACGATAGTGTGAGCGTTGAACGGTGCGTGAAACAACGTGTAACAGTTGAAGTGTCGAAAGGTGAGTCGGTCGGATGACCATCCGGATGGATGGTCATCCGGACGGATGACCATTCGGACGGTTGGTCGTTTGAGTGATGAGCGTGTTGTAAAATGTTTTGAACTTTGAAGTTTTCGTTGTAGCATTTTGAAAAATGTGAAGTGTCTCTAATTGTCAAGTCATCCGGTCGGATGGCCATTCGATCGGATGGCGGTTCGAGTGGAAGTCAGATATTTTTTGAAGTTTTGTCAAATTGTTTAAGTGTTGAAGCTACAAGTCACCCGGTCGAATAGTCATTCGATCGGCGATCTGATGTTTTGAAAATTTGGTAAAATTTCTAAGTTTAAAAGTTTTAATGGAGACGGCGTGATGACGTGTCAAACAACGAGAACCCACACCAAGTCCAGTCAGCCGATCGGATGGGAATCACCCCATTCGATTGTACTCACTGTTCTTTTGATGAAGCTTCATGTTCAACCCATGAATCGGTTGTCTCTTCGGGGGAAATCCGTTCTCAGACCAGTTCTTAACTAGAGTATGAGTAAAAGGGCCTGAACGAGTCTAGATTCTATCGGTTTTAAGTAGAAGGTGAAGAATGTTGAAGAAAAGTTTGAATCAGTTGGTAATTGTTGAAACTTGTTGAGATTTGTATAAAACAGCGTTGAAATCTTTTAGATCTGGGCAAATCTTGATGAGATGATGTCACACTTTAGAGTTCATAAGAACCCGCGGTGACGTCATCCTAAAACAGTCCAAATCTGGTGATTTCATGGTGAAAAGTAGTGATTTCAGTTGAGAAGATTATGGATATGTGTGCAATGAAGATTGAAGTACGAGATTTAGTAAGAAAACTTACGAGAATCGCTTGGAATCGAGAGAAAAGTGCTTGAGAGTGTGCTGGTTGGATAGGGCTGTCACATCAATGAACAGTTGATGTGACAGGTGAGTATTTATAGTGTGAGAGGGTGAGAGGCGGTGAAGGGTTAAGTAGATCAGACAGCCAATCGATCGGATGGCCATCCGATCGGATGGTCATCCGGTCAGCTCTCCATCCGGTCGAATGTCCATTCGATCGAAGGGTCGTTCGAACGGTTGGCTCGTGCGGGTTAGTTTTCCAACTTTCGTTTCGTGCACCAAGAGTTGCGTTGCATTTAAGCGAGTTGTGAGTAAGCGATGCGATAGCATTATACATTAGTTACACAAATAACATAACTCCTAAAATGCATAAAAGTAAGTCTGTGTTTCGAGATGCGGTGAGATTGCGATGCGATAGAGTTGCGATTGCGTTTGCGAATAACATCCCAAAACATATAAAAGGCATACACAGGTAACACATAATAACGTACACACATAGAACAATAACCATAATTACGTTTTGAGTTTGCGATAGCGATAGTAACACTGCGATAAAGTGTGTTTAAATAGTATGCGTTGTAAACAACGATAAATGCGTTTATAAGCGTTATAAAATGTGTTGTAGAACTTAGTTTAAAATTTCGTTAACATATATATCGTCCATCGAATCTCAAGTGTACAAAGCAATAATTAAGCAAGAAAAGTCAGATCTAAGTAAGATCTTGACTTTGACTTTGACTTTGAAAAGTTGGGTTGTTACAGCTTCCCCTACTTTAAGAAATTTCGTCCCGAAAGTATGGCGTAGGAGTAAATAAGAGATGTGGATATGTTAGTGCATACGTCTGTCGACTTCGTCTTGTATCGAGTCTTATATTTTATTAGATAGATCAGGGCACGTAAAACGAGAAAACATGTTTAAAGATTGATTTCGCACGAAATAGGCAACAGCTATTTCGCACGAAATCAAATGGTGGTTTCACACGAAATGACTATTTCGTGTGAACTTGTTTTCGCATGAACTATTCCTTTTGAAATACCATAGCCTATAAATACTTGAGGTGCCTTGTCATTTGTAACTTTCCGGTTTCAGAGCCGAAGTGCTCCCGAAGTGTCTACTCGCTGTAAAACGTTGTCAAATCAATCTAAAGACAGTTTAAAGTGAATTGCAAGCTGAATTAACTTGATACGTTTGTTTCCACCTCTCGTATTGAGGAAAAACTCTTCTGAACGACTCGTTTGGTCGGTAAAACGATCCTACAAGTGGTATCAGAGCTCAGGAGGAAGAGTTCTTACCAATTCAGCTGCAAAATCTGATTTCTACACCTTCTTTTTCAAAATTAACAAGTTTTCATGGTTAAAATGGATTGATTTTCTCACATTATATGCGAAATTGTGTTTTAACAAAGCCTTGAAAGAATTGGATCTAAAATCGGACTAAAACCTATTCAATTTGACACAAACATAGCCGAATTGATGACATCAGCAGCATTTCACACGAAATAGTATCTGTTTTATCTATTTCACACGAAATACCAGATTTATTTCGCACGAAATCAGTGTTTCGTTTGAAAAGTACTTCATTTCGTATGAAATCACCTATTTCGTACGAAACCACTTCATTTTGCTTGAAAATTCAGCTATTTCGTACGAAATCATCTATTTCGCACGAAATCAGTCATTTCATTTCAAAAGGTATTTCGCTTGAAGAAGTGTATTTCGCACCAAAGTTCATTTCGCTTGAAGAGTGTATTTCGTTTGAAAGTCAAAGTTTGTGAAATTGTGATATCGAATCATGGAAGAGGAATTTTACAACGCCTTTGCTACTCCGATTAGCATTGCCCAAAACACAATGTTGGAAAACGAAACGGGTACCATGCAAAAACCACCAAAGCTCATGAATATCGAGGAGTATAAAGGATGGGAGGAACGATTTGAGAATTGGGTTCAAGCAAATAACTTGGATGCTTGGGAATGTGTTGAAACAAAATATGTTAGACCGATGAATGATGATGAGGAGGTTATTGCAATTAAATATCTTAGTGCTGAAGATAAAAAGAAATACAAAGATGAAAAAATGATGACAAGTCTATTGCATCAAGTTGTGAAAGAAGATATCTTGGTTTTATTGCAACACAACGGAACTGCATATTCTATCTGGAAAGCATTAAAATCAAAGTTTGTTGGAAGTAAAGAAATGATTAAGAACAAAAAGTCACTTTTGAAAAAAGAGTTTGATCTATTTCGTGGTTTGAGAACTGAGAGTACCAAGCAGATCATTGAAAGATACTGCAATTTGTTAGTCAACATGAAGAGAGTGAGCATTACAAAAGATAATGAAGAGTTGATTGAAAAATTGGCTGATGCGTTGCCACATGAAACTTGGGGCACATATCTTATGATGTTGAGGAATAAAAAGGATTTTGGAAACTTAACACTGAGTAAGTTCATTGAAAAACTTGAAGCTCAAGAGATGGAACAAAAAAAGATCTCAAGAATGAAAGATTTTGATGGTGAACAAGATATCAGTCTTTATTACAAAGGAGGTATCAGTGATAAGACCAACATGTAACCAAAGGTTGAGACTGCATTCAATGCTAAGAGTTCGTCTGGAGGATCATCTAAAGGATCAAACAGCAAAACTGGATTTTCTTCATATTCATCATTTGATCCAAACTTGTCAACAACAAAGAATGGCAAAGTTATTCAATGCAACATTGCATTAAACCTTGAAAATAATCAAGATTACTCAGAAGAAGTTGCAAAAAGGCACATGTCTTTGTTGGTGACTGTGTTAGAATCGTATAGTAGTTTAGTAGCAGGAAGGATCGGGAATCCAATGTTGACAAAAGAGGATTACGATCAGATTGATGCTGAAGAAATGGAATTGATGGATATAAAGTAATGTTTGGCGAGTGTTTTGAGAAGAGCTGAAAAGTTTAAACAAATTACGGGAAGAGATGATTTCCGTGATGCAAATGTTTCTACTTTAGGATTTGATAAATCTAAAGTTACTTGTTTTCGTTGCAGGGAAAAAGGGCATTTCAAGAGAGAGTGCACAAACCGCGAAACAAGTGGAGCTCAAAATCCATTCAACAACAATGATTACTATCGGAAAGCAATTTATCATCAAGTTGCACAACAGTCGCATCAACAAGAACCACAAACTACGCATGCTAAGAAGGCTATCGAAGAGTCATCAAAGAGAGCTTTTTATGGTATAATAGATCAAGATGATGAAAATTTACCAGAAGGTTTTAGCTGGGAAAATTTTAGCTGGGATAATTACTGTCCGGATAAAGAGATTTTAAAAGCCAAAGCTTTTGTTGCTCGAGTTGCTGAAGACAGTGATAATGATGATGATTATTATGCAAAAAGAATGGAAGAGCATTTAAGATTGATGGAGGAGAGTGATAGTGATGATGAAAAAATTCGAAAGAAAAAGAAGAAAGTTAAAAAACATGTTAGCAGTGATGATGAAGAAGTTCCTATAATAAAGAAAAAGATAAAAGAAGTTCCAGCTTTCAAAGTTGAAGTAGAAGTTGATGCCCAAAAGATTCCTGTGAAATGTGGAAACTGTGAAGCAGTGAAGAAGCAAAACAGTACATTGATTCACAACATGAATAGACTGAAAGAATCTTATGATGTTCTCTACAAAGCAATGAATTAGTACAATCAATCAAGCAGTGAACAAGCAACAGCTATGAAGACGCTTCAAGGAGCTTTCATGACAAAGCAGAAACTGGTGAATAATTACATCGAAAAGTGTGCTGTTCTGGAACAAAAACTGGAAACTCAAAGAATTGAAACAGAAAGGGTTAATAGATTGTTAAAAATTTATTCATGTACTTCTTATGTTATTGACAGGATTTATCCAACAGTTGAAGGCATGAAGGCGTTTGAAGAAGAGGATACTGAAGAAAAGATTTCTGGTAAGAAAACTAGTGCCAGTTATACCAAGTGTCCACCTCCGCTTGAAAATGGATATTCTCCTAGAAATCCAAATTTAGAAAGAGTCAAAAAGGCAACCAACTTACAGTGGGAGTCTGAGTCTTCAGATAATTTGCCAGACAATATTGATGTTACTTTTACTTCATCTGATACTGATCATGAGTCAGAGTTAATAAAGAAAGTGGTCGATCAGGTGTTGGATAAAGATGAAACCGAGGAGTCAAATTCAGAGTCAAAGTCTGAAATTTCAAGTTCATTAGTCAAAAAGGACAAACGGGTTTACAATAAAGAGTTTTTGTTATCAAAATCTAATTTGAATGACGAACCAATCAAAGTGGCATATACTTTGAATGATTCTGACAAATTATATTCTGATGAAGAATTTCCAATAAGAGGTGTTAAAACTGAAATGATCAAAAAGGTTTTCAAACTAATAGAAATTAATATTTCTGAAATAAAAGATGTAAATCTTTCTGAAAAAACTAAACCTTACACTTCAAGAGTTCAACAACGTTTAAACAAGAAAAAGGGTTACAGTTCTGGTTCAGGTTTTCAAAAGAAACCAAACCATAATGGTAATTTCAAAAGGAAAGGTCTTGGATTTATTCCACCTAAAAATCATAAAAATGAGAAAACTTATAAAATCATAAAAATGAGAAAACTTATAAAAATAAACTTTTGCACGAAATTATTCAACGTGGTGATGGATCTCGTTTGGTGAGAGTTCAACCATGCCTTTGCATGAACCTTTAGTGAGAAAGGAAACACACAGAGTAGTATAGCATCGATTGAGACGTCAATATATCATGCAATTTGAAAGTGTCACAAATGTTAATGAAATTTGCAATATGTGCATGAGGATCTTCATCGTATAGACCATGGAAAGTGCATGATGAATAGATCATGTGGATGACATGAGACTTGATTTGAAAGTGGTCGCCAATGACAACGGTCTAGCGGTACTAGATCCCAAGGAATCAAGCGACAATTTTGAAAATTTGTAGATGGTGTGGTCTCGATTGTTAAGTTCCATTTTGATCAAGATTTTTCTCTTAATTTGTTGTGAAAAAATCTTTCGGGTTGACTAATGGTTTAACTATCACTAAACCAAAATGTAAGATCATACACTATCTGTGAATAAAGATAGGACAAGTAACGAGAGTAAATAAAAACTATGTTAGTAACTAAAAAAATATTTCTTAAAATTGTCATAACCTAGCAACGGTGTCAAAATTTTGATGTGTGTGTGCCAGTAGTTTTTTAAGTGGTACTTTGAACACATTTATCAAGGCTTTAAATTTGTAAGAAAAAGTTTTTAGTTAGACTTAAAACACACAACATGAAAGTGTACCTATCTTTATGTAGTAAAGTTTAGGTAAGAACCAAGTATCAAACCCAAAGGACATGATTTTTACTATTCAACTTATCATTTGTTACTAACTAGTTTTAATTGATTCATTTCATTTGTTTTGTCGACAGTAAAGTAAAAGACAAAAAAGTAAATGCAAGTAATAGTAAATGAGTAGAGAATATCATATCACACGAGGTATTGTTTGGGATGGAATCCATTTGTGATGAATTCATTTTAAGTTATTAGATTGGTGGTATAGTAAACAAATTAAAAATACCAGGTACCTAGCTAAAGTTGGCGGCGTGTTTTCATTTAGTTTACAAAATATATATTTGATGTTATTTTGGAAGGCTTTTGTTAAGGTTATCGCAACCCTTAGCCTCTTGGAAAGCTTACTGATTAAGCCGCTGTGAGGTCTGGATTATAGACATCTAACTACTCTTTTCCTTTTACAACATTATTACCTCGCGTGCCTCTCTAGTCGTGATCCCTTTACGAGTCCATCAGAGACATAAGTACTTGGTAACAATGTTGCTGATATGACGACGTAGTCGCCCTGGTCGGGGTTGTGCAACTTCGGTGGGACACATGTTCTTACTAATAGAGGTGATTAATCTTTATTTAACGAGAGGCATTATAATAATAACATATATAAAAACGTATACATTTTAATGTGACTTAACCAACTCTTGGTTCACGCCAACGCCTAGCATAATGATCATGCAGGCGATGTTAACCGACTCAGTTTTGGCTTAACATTGAAGCCTATTATATAGACCATACAGGCTCTAGTGAAGTTTGATAATCAAGGACTATTCATAATATGTGGCTTTTTCAACCCACAAATGCATTAACCACTACTAAAATAGGATCCCTTCACCAATATATGGGTTATCACATACCAAGAGTGTATTGATGAGCTTCACACCACTAAGTTATCAAATACACTCATAAGATCAAAGACCAAAATAGAAGAACAGTCACATGCAAAGAAAATGGGTAGAAAGAATCATCAAGAACATAAACACACCACTTAGCTAAAGATTAAACATGTAATTCATATCAAGTTTCATCTTCACCCAAGCATTACAAGAAGTTTAGCCAAGAATGGTCATACAAGCTTATTCAAAAACAATGATCATGGAACGGATTATGATGAACACGAGCAATAACTAAGAATTTTTTAATGTGAATGAATACAAGCTTCTCTTTCTCTCTCTATATTTTAACTATTACTAGTGAATTTTAGAAGTCATGCCAAGCTCCAACGGTGGAATTGAAACTTCTCTGGATGAGAGAGTATGTGCGAGTGATATGAGGGAGGACGGGATAGCATGGGATGTTTGAAATGAGCCGCAGAGACTGCTATTTATAGGCCACTGTCTGTTGGTGTGCATGGTTGTGCCATGCGATACACAGTCGCGCGTCTTACATGTTTCCGAAAATGATTTTGTCCCTTTGTACTTGTGGACGATCGTGTTTATACTTGTACACGACATTGCTTACACTTGTGCACGGTTGTGCCTGGACAAGTATCCGACAAAATCTCTGATTTTGTACTTTTTGACAGATTTATACCCTTTCTATTACAGTTATGGGCTTGCTTGTACTTGTACACGATGGAAGTTTGTTTTTTCCTCCCAAGGTCGTGCCTATGCATGCGCACAAGCGTGCCTTTGCATTCTTGTTGACTTTTTGGGTGGTGCACCATCGTGCCTTTGGTCTGGCAGTCTGGCACAAATGTGTATCTTTGTTTCTTCTGGTTTTCTTCAGGGATGGAAGCATAGCGGCAGTGGCGGATCTTACTCGTTGAACGTCCTAGGGCCGAAAGCCACGGGCATTAAAAACATGCTCGTGCCGAACATAGTAGGTATAAAAATTTTTGATCAAACTGTGAAAATTAGCACTTCTGGCCGTAAAACATGCCAGGGCCGTGGCTCTGGCACAACCCTTCTGCGGTGCTAGGTCTTCTTAGAGCATTCACATCCAGCTCCCTAAAAATATACATACATTCCACTAAAAAACAACTCCTATATCAATATACTAGTTGTAGGACCCGTGTGACCACACGTGTAGCTTTAACAACCATCGAAATAGATTATAATACATCATTTAAATTGTTTGTATTTAGTTACATATCTTTATAAAACAATGTTAAAGCCAATACGTGTTAGAACATAAAAAAATTATTACTGTGTTACGAAAAAATTATTAGCTAAGGTTTGATATAGAAATAACCTAACTAATTTATAATATGTTGTCTAAAATGAAAGCATGACCTAATTTTATGTTGTCTAATAATAAAAAGATAACCTAATTTAAATAACCAAATGTTATTGAATAATTCAATAAAGCTCATATGTTTGATCCTATTATCATTAATAATGGGTTAGAGTTTAAAAGGCCATTATTAATATATCAACTGAATTGAAAAATGAAATATTTAGTGTACTACAACTGTAAATAACTCAGTTCTATTTACATAATGTAAAAACAATATGTCACCAATGCACAAACTTTCATAAAAACCAGTCTTATTTGGCCCAAAGAAAACTTGTTCTTACCTAAGTGTAACAAACGGGTTTTCTTTAGTAAATGAGATCAAAGTACATCTTACATTCTATTAAAAAGAATTTGTTTAATAAAATCTTATCTATTAATGATAATCTAAATGCCGATCATTTATTTTCTGAAAAAACAGAGGGTTGATTTGGATATTTTGGTTTCAGTTTTTGATAATGATAATCTAAATGCCGCATGATGATGATACTAATCAGTTTTTTGTGAATGTTTTTTGTGAAAAACAGAGGGTTGATGATGATGATAATCAGTTTTTTGTGGAAAAACAGAGGGTTGATTTGGGTATTTTGGTTTCAGTTTTTGATAATGATATCTGAATGCCGCATGATGATGATGTTGATAATCAGTTTTTTGTGAAAAAACAGAGGGTTGATTTGGGTATTTTGGTTTCAGTTTTTGATAATGATAATCTGAATGCCGCATGATGATGATGATGATGATGATAATCAGTTTTTTTGTGAATGGGTTGATTTGGAGTATTTTGGTTTCAGTTTTTCAGGTTTGTTTGTGATGTTTTTGTTCTGTTTTGTTTTGTTCTGCTTGTTTGTTTTGTTTTTGTTCTGCTTTGTTATGTTTGTTTATTTTGTTTGTTTTGCTTTGAAAAAACAGAGGGTTGATTTGTTTTGCTTTGTTCAGGTTTTTTTGTGAAAATATTGTACAGAATGGCTGCGGATGTAAAGATACGCAAAACACCAACTACGAAGGTGAGAACACTTGACAACCTCCTAGAAGATGGTGCGGTGCACATAAGGAACTGATTGATCAAAACGATCAATTGCATATGAATGAATACAACCCCAGTGGCAGATATGTAATTAGCGAGCTCTGGAATTTCAAGGAAAATCGAAGAGTTACACTGGGGTTATATTCATTCATATGAATGAATATAACCCCAGTGGCAGATATGTAATTAGCTACACTGGGGTTATATTCATTCATATCTGCTACATTCTGAAGTGCACCCGTCAGTAAAGATCCACAATTGGTTGTGGTGGTATGACGTTTTGTCTCTGTATTGTATGTTACGGTCTTTTGTTATCGAGTCTGTAAGTTCCGTCAAGTCTACGAAGTTGGTATGACATTTTGTCTATGTATTGTATGTATTAAAAGTTTACATTTAATATACAATTTAGGCTTTAATAATTTGTTATATATAGTATACATTTAATTATTAGATTGCATTTATTTAAAAAGAGTTAATTATTAGATTGCATTTATTTAAAAAGAATTAATTTAAATTATTAAATCAATGATTTCTTAACAAAAAAAGCAAGAAAAGAATTTAGGGGCTCAGGTTGATATTTCACTCATACCATTGGGACGCAAAGTGTTATTAATATATGCCAAAAGACGGTCTTACCCCTGGCTCAAACGGTCAAATAGACGACACACTGACGGAGGGACTCAAAGTGTTATTAATTCATAAGCTCAGGGGCTCAAAAAATGAAAAAATGAATTTAGGGGCTCAGGTTGATGTTTCACACAAACCACAGGGACGCAAATTGCATTTTTCTCTAACTATAATGATAAAAGTTTTTGTCTATGTAAATATGTAAACTATCATGTGAACAAATATTTGATGAATTCACATTCGCATTTTAGTTAAGTATACATTAAACTTGTCGACTGATTAACTATAGAAATAAGAGAAGCATAACTAATGCAAGAAACATTATTTGTTGCCAATATACCAGTTCAATACAAGAGAAGCATAACAAGCAAACGGGTAAAGAGGCGTGTACAAAAGAGGCGTGTACAAAAGAGGCGCATCAAATTCAGATTATAATATATCATTTAAATTTTGGTCTTTAGTTCTATATCTTTATAAAATAATGATACCGGGTTAGTATGTATTAGTATTATAATAACCATAATGATAAAAGTTTTTGTCTATGTAAATATGTAAATTATCATGTGAACAAATATTTGATGAATTCACATTCGCATTTAAGTTAAGTATAAATTAAACTTGTCGACTGATTAACTATAGACATAAGAGAAGCATAACTAACACAAGAAACATTATTTGTTACTTGTATACCAATTCAATACAAGAGAAGCATAACCAACCCAGGAAACATTATTTGAAGCATAACCTGGACTTGCTATAATTCCATCAGTTCAGTATTTAATCCTAATATACCAACTCAATAGAAAAATGAAATATTTAGTGTACTACAACTGTAAATAACTCATGTAACAGGTTTGAAACCATAATTATGGATTATAGACATCTATTTACATAATGTAAAAACAATATGTCACCAATGCACAAACTTTCATTAAAAGCAGTCTTATTTGGCCCAAACAAAACTTGTTCTTAGTTAAGTGTAACAAACGGGTTTTCTTTAGTGGATGAGATCAAAATACATCTTACATTCTATCAAAAAAACATCATTAACAACACTATTTGGATGGTTAATAAAAATATTATGATATTGAAAAATAAGATGGTGGTACCTCTTCTTCTAATTTGAAAACATGAATATTGAAATGCTGATGCAATTGTTCTTTTTCATAATTAATGTAAAACTGCTATATTAGTCATAACATAAGAGCAAATACACCCCAAATAGAACAAAAGCAACAAACAAACTACACAGAAGCCTATACAAAATCCAAGTTTTACAAAATTGTTCCAGCTATCTAAGGTGAGATCCGCAATTTTTCTCCTTTTAACCATCCACCAGTATGATTTCATTCTGCCTTAATACTTTCCAGGAGCATGGTTGTATCCGTATACTTTAGTTCAAAAACCCTCTCATCTCGGTTCTTCCAATAAAGCTCTAAAAACATTTCATAAATTCAGCCAATTTTACTACATACGAAGAGAAAAAAACGTAAATGGAAAGAACTACATTGATATGAAACCACCAAATCACTAAACCACTTTATTACCCTTCGCTTCCACACTTGCACACAAGCCAAAGTGCCCGGCACACTCCAACAGCACCACTTTAACCTGATCAAGATGAACATCTTGCCCCTCTTTGGATTGCTACAAAATGAATCATAAAAAATGAATGCATCTATATTTATTGCACTTTAAATCTAACACTAATGTACAGAATACAAACTACTTATTTTTTCAATTTATGGTGAAATGTATTGACTTTTTTAGTCAAACCAGTTACCGTTCAAATTCAAATTTGAAATTGAATAAGAAATTCAAATCTTAAATTGAAAAGGAATTAATGGTGAAATGTTGTGAAAATTATATTGAGCAGGTTTGACATGGGTAGTAGTAGTAACGACATACCGTTAACATTCAGAAGCACGAAGATCACAAATGATATCCATAGTACTGGAATGAAAGTTTTCAGAATTATGAAAAGTTACGGTGATTATAATTCGAACAAATGTCGGATTTGTACCTGACTGCCATAAACATTACAAAATTCCGAGTTTGAAAATTCTGAGTTTACAAAATTCTGGGGTTTTCAATAAACACTTCTTCATTCGATATTAAATAGTATTACAAAATTCAGAGTTTTAAAAATATTAAAAATTAAACATTACAATTAACACTTCCTAGGATATCTATTTCTCTCGCCTTCTTGCATGCAATTTCATTTTTTGTTTTAATTTGTAGATCAGCTAGCATATCACAGGTCTTCTGATCCTGTTTCAGCAGATGTGTGATAAACTCTTCTGCTTTTTCTTTAAACTCTGATGGAGGAGAAGAGACAACTTCATCCAGCAGTGCAATGCTACTCCACGTCTGCTTATAATATTTATCAGTTACCAACGCAACCTTTTTGTTGAGTTCTTCAGCTTTTCTCTGTTCATGGAGTGACCATCTTGAATATTCAATTTTAAGATCGGTAGTATCCGACCAGTGGTAGAAGGTTTTGCTTGCCATTTAGAAAGACTATGAGTGGTTTTGGAAGTTTTGTTTTAGGATGAAGGGATTTTTAAAAATGAAGTCCTGATGTTTTCAAGTAGACTAATCATGATCCTTTATAGTGTTTGAAATATTTGATAGGGTAAACGAAGAGACGTCTGCTAATAAAGATCAACTTTTTTTGAAAGTTTAAATTTTGTTCTTTGGTTTTCTAGATATTTAATTTTACTTGGTTTGCCACTAAAATTGATTTTTCAAAGGTTTTACATTAAAATGTTTGATAAGGTAAATGAAGAGACATGTTGGCCATATACACGTTTTTCATTATTAAATCATTAAATGTATCAGGTTTTTAAATATAAATTTTTATTTAATGGTTGTATTTAAATCTGACATTTGGGCTGTTACATATCCATTATAATACCATTGCAAATTCAAATGTTGTTTCATCATACCCAGATTCATTGAGTGAAATAGAAGAACAACTGTTATTGTTTTGCTTTAGTTGTTATAAATACATTAAAATGGAGTCACATACTTCTGCACAATCTGAGGATTTCAAGCAACGCTTTATTAAACAAATCGAAGAGCAAGTTTTTGCCGATAGGTGTACTCTTCAAGAATTGAAGAGATGTTTTAACGGACTGCAACTTGGTCTGCTGTCAAGAGACCAAGTTTCGAGAGACCTGGGGGCGATGCCGACTACTTCCGTTCGTGACCTGTGTGTTGCGAGTAATATAGAGTGTGGAAACAGAGACCTGGACTTCATGAGAAAGATCAATGACATACATCGAGAAGTTCAGTCCTCCATGGAGTTGAAGTTAAAGTTTTTTGATTCTTGCTATTAGAGTTTAAGTGTCTGATTAGTTTTCTTTTTTATATATAATTGTTACTTTTTTTAATACTTTAATTGTATTAATTTTTTTATGACATTTTATTTTTGCTTCTGTTTCATTATAATTTTAGGTATGGTTTTAGGCTGACCAATTTTTTTTGGGTTTTGTTTTAAATGCTGAATTTTTGTTTTGTTATAGGTTCTTCACTCGGAAACAATTTTTTTTGGGTTTTGTTTTAAACGATACAAGTAAAACTCTAAAGCAGGTATGATATCAAACCCATTTTCCTCGATTGTTAAACTGCGAACTAAAACCCTAAACCTCCAATCACTTTATAGTACAAGACGAAATTAAAAATCTAGATAGCAAACACATTAGAAAGTAGAGATTTTTGTTTTAAGTATCCAGAAATTAAGTAAAGTATGAAGAACTTACCCGATAATCGGATCGAGAAACAATCAGTGGAGGCCTGCACATATCCAACAGTGACATGGTCACCTTCTTTCACTCGGAAACAATGCGCTTCTCATAACTGCATACAACACATAAATGGCGTTTATCATAACTGCATACAACACATAAATCTTGCAAATTGGATTAATTATGGATAAGAACACTGGTAAATTGCAGCAAAGGGTTTTGACTCTCTGAATCTAACCACTGATACTTCACATAATGGAGGTAATCCCGACGAACAATATTGGTCCTAACCATTTTCACACTGTGGCAACTACCAGCAAGAATACGACCTCTAATGGAGACATCACCAATGAAAGAACACTTCTACTTGACTTTCTAAAGTAAACAACATTCATTTCACAGTAATATGAAACAGATTAACAATCTTTGTTCAAAATAAGTGGTAAAAACAACATTTTGGGAAAAAAAAAAAACAACAACAACAATGGATGGATCATGGATGAATCGATATTGACCTAAAATCAAGATTGAACACCAAGTACAAAAACATAATGAACATCAATAAAGATATTTGAATTTTAAAAAATAGAAAAAACAAAAACCACCCAAAACCTAAAATCGAACTTGAAACATGAAACAGATTAACAATCTTTGTTCAAAATAAGTTACAAATTACGAAAATCCGAGACAGAAAGTTACCATCAATACAATCCATCTGTGAAGTTCAACGACGACGAAAAAGTAAACATGTTTCCAGAAAATAATGTCGCGGCAGCCGGATCCTCCACCGCCTCCACGCCGGAAAAACGGTTGTTTTCACCGGAGATTATATAGATACCCACATATGAACCCTAGAAGTTCAAACTTGTGTTAAAAAACAAACTCAGAAAGGAAGATCAAATATGAGAGGAGGATTTCTAACTTTAAATCTGTCATGATTTGTGAAGGAGGAAACATGAACTACCGATTTGAGAAAGTTTCAGCATGCCGATTTGAATCTGAAATGATTTGTGATAGGTTTTTTAGTGAGAGAGAGATAGAGAAGAAAAGAGGGCGGTTTAATTCCCTGGCATTTATTGAGCCCCTTCTCTATTTTGAATTTCAAAATTCAAATTATATCTATATAATATAATATCAAAGTAGTGTTCTGCACAAAACAATATATGTAAATATGCTACTTTCAAAATATATATAATATAACACTGAATATAGTAAAGGTAAAATCCAACATTTTATGTAAATTCAGCAACAACATATCTATGATAACATATTTATGTAAATCCAACATTTTACATGTATTCAAGTTATGATGGTCCTAATACAACAAAAGCTTTCAAACGGTTCAGGTCACGTATCCTGTTCTTCAAATCAATTCTTAGCAAATCAGATTAGAAAATCTAATTCTCTTATTCCAACCATAAGTCACTAACCCTAACCTAACACATAACACATTTTCTGACATCTAATTCAAAAAAATGATAATCGGAAACCTAAACTAACAATAAACAACTTATTCACACATTAACACAAACAAATCAAATGTCTTAACAAAAAAATGAAAAGATCAAAAAATCTAAGAATGATGTTGTACAAACTTTATTTATGGAATTCTGTTGATCACTTGTGTTGCTCCCATATCCAATGTGTACCAATACAAAAGGGTTTCGAAAAGGTGAACACCAAAAGAACTATTAAAAAAGCATCAAAACTAACATAATCGAGTGATATGAATCCCCTTCGTCTCCGACCATTGTCTTCCATACTTCGATAAAAAAGAAACAGACTTTGTTAGTTACAGTTGATTCTTTGTTAGTAATGTAATGATTCAACTATAATTTTTTTTTCCTTTTTGTAATCATTCAGACTGACCTCAACTTCTCAAAAAGATTATCCCCGTCCAAGATAGCTTGCCGATCTTGATTTCCCTTTTGATTGAACCAACCCAAGTCACTAACCCACCCTAATCGCACCACAAGTACTGAAACAATACAACTATCAAATCCATAACACCTACCAAAAAACAATGAGCCTGATTGTTACAAAAACAAAACAAAATAATCAACCTTGCAACAATGTTCTATCATAAAAAAGAAAATAATCAAGTAACGAAACAAAGCCTCATCAACATCAGGTAACGCTAAATCAGTGCAGTGAAAATGAAAAGGAAATAATACCTGATGAAGGAACTGGACGGTCCGATATAAACCACTGATCAACCTAAACCTAAACATAAACCACATACCAACAAACAATCACAAAACAAAACAAAACAAACCAAATTCAAGAATCAACTCTGTAAATATAATCATGTAGTATGGATTTTACCTGGCTAAACAGTGTATCATAAAGTGCCATAAGACCGTTTTGTCGAACAGCCGCACATGCCTTACCGTCAAGCTCGGCTTGTGGTTTTTGATGATCCACAAAGCTTTAAGAAAAGAATAACTATAAGTCATTGATATAATAACAATCTCACCACATATAATTAATGAAAATGTAAATTACAATACTTGTGAATAGTCTCCTCTAGAAGCATGATGGTGTTACCAAGTTCTCGCTCGGTTTGGCCTTTCTTTAACACAACCATTTTTCACGCTCTTGGGCCTCAATGCTTTGCAAACACAACAGTTGAAGCCTCACCAACCTTTCTTCTATACATTTCGACTCACTCTCTTTCTAATTCCATTAACATATTGTCTTTCTCTGCTTCATTTTCACATATGTCCATCCATATTTGCTGCACACATGCTAGAATCCAAAAGGAAGAAAACATCAAGAAAAATAGCAAAAGCTTGTCAAAGATTTCGGTTCTCAACTCGGCTTATTGAATGGGGAAAATGAAACCAAATGTTCATTTCAATTGAATGACTGTGATTTGATAACTATATAGCAGTTAAAATAATTAAATGTTTATGAGCAACTCGAGTAAAAAATATAAAATTTGTTAATAAATAATCTTCAAATTTCAATACATTGAATTGAAGTTCATGTACTGCTTGTGTGCTCCTGGCATAAAAAAACCTGCAATTTTTTGCAATTTGATTCTCAAATCTCAGTGAAGTAATTCAAAGTTACTGACAATTACACATTCAAATAATGTCGAACCTGCATAAGAGTTGTTCAATAACTCGACAGCTCAGCTGGATGGATCAACAGTCTAGGTTCTTAGAAAATTTACATAACCAAATCAGAAGCTGCCATTTATTCAAAATTACAATATTCCAACAAAAGCACAAATATTCCAACAAAAGCACAAACAAAACAATTGAACCAAAAATTACATACCCTAGGCTGTATAAAATGGATAAGAAACCAAAAATTACATACCACACAGTCATCATCATCCAAGTCAACTCTCAACGACTTCAATCCACCGTTAGTCTCCTTCTCATCATCATCCGAACTTATTTCCAGCACCACTGCTTTCGGATCCATGGCAAAAGTTCATCAAATTAGGGCTAAATGTGTCGATTGATGTTTAAATTGTTGGTCAGTTGTTACTCACTCTATTGTGGAATTCCTTTCTTTCTTCAATCGACACATTGTTTAGGAAGATTATAGTGGAAAAACTGAAGAGGAGATAAGACGATTGTGAGGATGATGGAAGAGAAAGTTGGTTTTAGAAAGAGAATGATGGAAGAGTGAGGAGATATTTATCTGAGATGTGGTTTTAGGTTTATGTTTAGGGCTTTCAAATTTGAAATCTTTTAAATTATCCCGCCTAAAAATACCACTAATTAATTCTATTAAAAATCAATGACATCTTTTATTATAGATTATATTATAAACCGGAATTATGACAACATCATTGACATGTGGCATACCTTAGAATTTGACACGTAGGCAGTTTTACATCAGCTCATAATCTCCTATTATAGATAGTATAGATTTCCACTAAAAATAAATACATTTTCTCTCTCCTTTTCAATTAAATAATATTTTTATACCCTTATCATTATATTTTTCTCTCTCCTTCACTCACAACCATTTTCAATATATATTAAAAAATTATAGTGGGTGAACAGTTTCCCTCCAAATATACAGATGAACAGTAACATTTTATCTCTCCTCCACTTACAACCACTTTTTATACTCTTTATAATTTAAAAACCCCACACACAGATTTTGATTACTAGGATGTGAATGCTCTTATTTCCGGATTTTTGCTTCGTTTTTTGGTTGTTTTCAGTTCCTTTTATAAAAAAAAAGGTAAATACACGGTACCCCCGACCGCGGAAGGGTTCTCCCTTCCCAGGCTAGCACACCACATAGATGTCTGGCGGTGAGTCCCCCAACCGAGTGGCCATCAAGTGCGCTTTATATTTACGCTAACGATCGGAGTCAAACCTGAGTCCCCACGGTGTATAATTGATATCACTTCAATCACCTAAATTAAATTACAGTATCAATTACCTGAATTAAATTACAGTATCGAGTTCTTTTGTTTATGGTATTTGTATAATATTAATTTATCATGTATTATATGTCACATCAAGTATTAAATGTCATGTCAATGCATGTGAGATATTTTTTTTAAATTGCACGTTATGTGTTGGATTTGTGTCTATGGATTTTATCTAGCAACTAGTTGATCCTCGTCCGCGTTGTGGGGCGATAATCAATTAAAAAACACTATTATAGTTTTGTTAGGAAAAAAAACTAAAACGATGACAAGACTGTAATTCTGAGCTCAGGGCAAAACTGTAGTTTGTCAGGATTAATAAGCGAGTGTTAGGCAGTTTCTTGACATGAAAAAAATTAAATCCAGTCAACCAATTAAAAAAACACTTTTATAGTTTTGGTAAAAAAAAACTAAAACGATAGCAATAATGTAATTTGAACTAATGGCAAAGTTGTATTTGTTGACTTGGGTAAAATAATAATTTGCCAAAAGTTAAAGTGATGGCAATGCCATAAATTTAAACCAGAGACAAAATCGTAATATAACTTTGCACTAAGGACAAAATCGTAATTTTAAGCTGGGGACAAAACAATATTTTTAATTTGAACTACGGGGCTAAAATGCAAAATCGTCAGTTTTAGTTTGGGACAAAAGGAAAATTTTATTTTGAACTGGCGCAAAAAATATAATTGTAATATGGGGATAAAATTATATTTTTGAACCGAGGGCAAAATCGTAGTTTTGAGCGAGGGACAAAAACATAATTTTATTTTGAAGTGGGGGCAAAACCGTAAATATATTTTAAATTAAGGACGAAATCGTAATTTTAAAATGAATATAAAATAATAAAATGGTTGGTCGAATAAGGAAGTGTCACGCAGCTGCGTGACACTATTCCCCTAACTTCCTTTTGTATATGTAGGAAATATGAGCTTGACTTAAGTTACAACTCTTTTACTTCTTTTTGAGTTAAATGTCATTTTAGTCTCATTGATTTGGCTCATTTTACCAGTTTAGTCTAAAGGTTTCATTTTTACCTGTGGGTCCAAAAATATTTCACAGTTGCCATTTTAGTCCACTGAATTAACTTCATCCATTTTTTCTGTTAACGAGAAGCCCAATTCGGTCATTTTATATGTAATTCTGTTAACTAGAAGGGCAATTCGGTCATATAAAATTACCGAATTGGCCTTCTCATTAACAGAAAAAATGGATGAAGTTAACCCAGTAGACTAAAATGGCAACGGTGAAACCTTTTTGGACCCACAGGTGAAATGAAACCTTTGAACTAAACTGACAAAATGACTCAAAACACAGGGACTAAAATGACTCATTCTTTTTTTGTAATCTAATTTAAACTCGAGCTTCTAAGCATGGAGAAAGCGTCAGGAAAATAAACACTGGACCGTCAGAAACAAGCGTACCACATTTTCTTTTATCTAGTTTAAGCTTAATCCCAATTCCCAAACGCAATTTAACAACACAAGCACATTTTCACATCGTCAATAATTGACAATTTTAGTTTTACCTAATAATATTATTTCTCCAAGATACGCATGGAACAAGGCTACAAATATGTTGTTGAATAGTGCTTAATGTGATTAAATTTTTAGTTTTTTTCATCTTTCATGCCAGTAAAAAAGAAGAGACAACACAAGCCAAATGAGTTTTCGTCGGCGCAACGCGTTGGGGTAATCCCACTAGTTGCCTTAAAACCAAAGCCGAATAATTACCTATATGTTAAAAAACAAATGGAATGAATAGTGACATACTAATATTTAATAAGCAACATCATCGAGAGGATTAGCAAATGGTATCGGGTACTGATGCCAGTATCAAATTTATCAAACCAAGTATATTTTCGTTACCGAATCGGTACCGACTTTTGACATTTTCGGTATCGGTTTGGCACCGATATTCACCGGTTTTTACCCTCAAATAACGGTACTATACCAATACCGACCGGTACCGTACCGTGCCATGTATATTCAGTACCTATACCCACTTTTAGGGATTTTTGATAACGATATTTTCTGTACCGTTTGGTACCGAGCTCATCAAATCCTGTAACAACGCAAGTAATTGCACCGTTTAGATTACTTTTCATACACAACCCAATGAATAGTAACATCATCAAGGGGATGAGCAAATGGTATCGGGTACCGGTACTGGTATCAAATTTACCAAACCGGTTATATTTTCAGTACCGAATGGTACTGACTTTTGACATTTTCGGTGCCGGTTCGGCACTGGTATTCACCGGTTTTTACCCTCAAATACCATACCGTATGGTACCGAGCATTTTCGGTGCCGGTACCTAATTTCGGTGATTTTCCGGATTGGTACTTTTGGTGCCGTTACCTGTACCGAGCTCATCCATATTTTAACGTGTTAGTACCCTAATAACTAAACTGAAAACAAACGAATTTCTAACGTGTAGGACGTGTGGGTCCTATTATTATATATTAGATTATTTAAAATCGTTTTTTTAGAACGAAGTGACTATCGTTACTACGTCATTGTTTATGTTTTGATATTCGATATCTGCTTATCGTTGCCGACACGCGTTTTACAGACATTAGGTCCCCGCCGCAACGCGCCGGCGGAAAATCAACTAGTTTGGTTATTAAAAAACAACTAGTTTTTTATTAGAAAACAATAACCCGTTGATTTTCGAAGGTTTTCAAATTTTGTTAAATCGGTTAACTGAAGTTTTTAAGGTTGGACTTTTTTTTTTCATTTTCAATTAATCAATTCAACAATCATTCGCTTCGGTCTAATCTTTTGTTTATTTTGTAGACCAATAGTCATTGTTGTTGGACTAGTCGGGTTTATCAATTTGGGCTTAGACTTTTAGTTCGGCTTACTGTTTGGGCTTAGACTTTTAGTTTGGCTTACTGTTTGGGCTTAGACTTTTAGGTTTGTCAAGATGTTTTTTTACTCAAACCAAAAAGGAAATAGTCCATATATTTACATTTTTAGGTTTGTCAAGATGTTTTTTTACTCAAACAAAAAAGGAAATAGTCCATATATTTACATTTACATATATAGGGTAGGGCTAGGGAGAAAACCCTAAAAATTTGAGAAAACCCTAGAAAACCCAACCTCCCGACATTTTTTTTTTTGAAAAAATAACACATGTAATATACATGTTTTTAAGAGTTTTTGGGAAAAAAAAAACAAAAAAGCGCCGAAGGATTATTTAAAAAAAAAATAAACAAATTTCAGCAACTTTTGTGACTAACATGTGTTAGACAAAAAATGCTGAAACTTGTTTATTTATTTTTTTTAAATTCCTTCGGCGCTTTTTTGTTTTTTTTTTTTTTTTGCCCAAAACTCTTAAAAACATGCATATTACATGTGTTATTTTTTTCAAAAAAAAAATGTCGGGAGGTTGGGTTTTCTCAAAATGGAGGGTTTTCTCCCTAGCATATATTAAAATTTACATATCCATATATTTACATTTACATATATATATATATATATATAGGGGAGGGTTATCTTGAGAACAATGATTTTTGTGAGAACACTAGGAACAATTTTCATCCATAGATCATCCTAAATCAAAGGCTAAGATTATAAGGCTTTAAATGAGAAGGAAACCTAAATAAAAAAAAAGCTAAAGGGGTATTATTGTCATAACTCAAAAATCAAAACACAAACACCCTCAAAAAATCCTTCAATCGATCTCTGTGTAAACAACCCCTACAATTTCAAAATCATGATGAAAAGCCTCAGATCAGTTGCATTTTAAATCGATTTAACGGGTAAGTTCTTAGGTTCAATCGATCGATGTGTAAAAAACCTCAGATCAATCTCGATTTGTGTGTTTTTTTTTTGCTTTAAAGTTCAGTTCAATCCATGTTTGTGTAAAAAAACCACTTCAGCTCCAAAATCACAACAGAAACCTCGATCAATCTCACTTTGAACCGATTTAACCAGTGAGTTATTCAGTTTTGTCGATTTATTGTGTGATTTGAGCTTTCTAGTTCAGTTTTTAGCCCTAATTTAAGTAAAACTATAAGTTTGCAGTAAATTAGATTAGATTATGCAATGCTAGATCGTTAGAAAACCGAAAATTATTTATGATCATTGTGTTGTCAATTTGTTGTGTGATTTGAGCTTGCGAATTTCAGTTTTTGCCCTAGGTTTAGTAAATCGTTCAGTTTGCGGTAAGTAGGTTATATTACGCAACAATATACTATTAGAGAATCGAAAATTGTTTGTGATCGTTGTGTGTTTTTCCTTAGGTTTTATAAAAGTCATTGTTGAATTCGTTGTTGTATTTTGCCTTAGGTTTTATCAAAGTTATTGTTGAATTCGTTGTTGTATGTTAACGGTCTTAACTGACTTCGCATAGTACGATTTGTTTGATAATGTTGTTATTGATCATATTAGATGTTAAGGTTGGCTATGAATCGGTTTAACCGATTAGTTCTTCAGTTTCGTGGTTTAACTGGTGAGTTCTTCGGTCCATATTAGATGCTAAATGGTTGTTTTATATTAAACGAGGGAAATGTTATGATTTAGAAAGTGAATATAGAATGCTTATTGTCAAATCAATATTCAAATTCTGAAACGATTCACTTTTTGTAAGTTCCGCAACGTCTATCAGTGTCATTCTATTACTGGTGTTTTGTTGATGCTAATGATGCTTAGGGTATCTAAATATGATAGACGTATAAATGTTATTGTTAATATAGAGATGGTGATCGTGTTGCTCTCTTGCTAAGTTTAACCTTATATTAACTGAATACTTATCTTGAAATAGGGTGTTTTTGGAAGTTTGGAGGTGTTTATGAAAAGGTTTTAGAGGAAGAAAAAGGAAGAATGAAAAGTATGCAATTTACACATGTGTAAATAAGTTGTTTACACATGTGTAAATCATCTTAGTTACTATTTACATGTGTGTAATTAAGCAATTTACACGTTGTTTATACATGTTGTTTAATTACATTCTATTGTTTACTCGAAGCATCAAGGAGTGGTGAATAAAAAAATAATAAAACAGATGATTAACACATGTGTAAGTAATATATTTACACATGTTTAAATCATCTTAGTTAATATTGAAGTTGAGTAATTAAGTAATTTACACATGTGTAAATAAGTTGTTTACACATGTGTAAGTAACATGTTTGCACATGTGTAAATCATCTTAGTTAAAATTGAATTTGAGTGATTAAGCAATTTACACATGTGTAAGTATGTTGTTTGCACATGTGTAATTAAACAGTTGCATTAAATGATACTAATGCATATTAAAAATGTTGTTTAAAAGTGTTTCGTAACAGGAGGCAAAAAGAGAAAACAAAAGGAGCTCAACCAAACAAGGTAATAAAAAGACAAAAGATGGCTGAAGCAGGTACAAAGAAGGGGAAGAAGGAAAAGGTTGCTGCTGATTGGGGATTTTGTGGTAACTAGGAATATAAAGATGCTCATGGTTAGTTGGTATATGGTTGATTGGGCTAGGTTATGTAATGACCAATATTCATTTGATCTTGGTGTTCTATTGATGTTTTGGGGCTCGACTATAAAGGGGCTACTACTTTTGTTGTTAATAGGTGGGGTTGGATGTATAGCCGGTTTGGGGATGTGAAAATCAGGTTGGGTTTGGTGTTTGTTGGTGATATTCTTTGGTGTATGGATGTTTGAAGTTTGGGCAGGTTGAGGAATGAGTATGATGCTTCGGCTTGGTCGAGCTCAAGGTTTTAGGGATGCTCAAGATAGACTCTCGAATGTTATGCTTTAGGTGTTGTTTTAATGTTTGGTCGTGTTTGATTGTTTTTTTTTTTTTTGATGGTTTATGTTGTTTGAAACTTGATTGTAATTCAGCTACAAATGTGTAATCCATAAACAAATAAGTGACAATGGACAATGTGTGTAATACAACTAAATATATGTAAAATAGAAACAAATAAGTGGCATCGAATGATTTACACATGTGTAGATGCAAATGTGTAAAACAGAAACAAGTGAAAGGGAACAATTTACACATGTGTAACACACATGGCATATGTAAAATATCAACACATAAATGATAATAAACAGTTTACACATGTGCAAGACAACTAAACATATGTGAAAACATAAACAAACAAGGGATAGTGAATGGTTTACACATGTGTAACTCAAATGTAAATGTGTAAAACAGAAACAAATATGTGAAAGGAAACAATTTACACATGTAATACAGCTGAACAAATAGATATAAGAGTTACACATGTGTAAATCCTAATATTTAAAAAAATAAGCATAGAAATAGAGGTTTTGATGTGCGAAAAGCGGTCTGCTTTTATTCATATGCTTAAAAGTTGGACATGCTTTGGCCTAATAGGTGTCGGTACTCTCATTGGGATTGTCCCCAGGTAGGCAACGGGTCCTTATACTTGGATTTGTACGAATGCCAGCCTAGACAGGAGTTCCCAATTTAACGGTACTTAACCCTTCCAGTTCCTACATGTCCGAGCATATGATATTTCGTTTTATTTTCAAAACAAGTTTTAAATGGAATTGCTAGCTAAACCACACACAATCGGCAAGTGCACCGGTCGCGGTGTAGTGTAGATGGCAAGACCGGATATCAATCCGTGGACACTATGGGCATATTTTAGATACTGAACCTCTATCGACTATAAAGTTAAATTTGGAAGTTTGATTTTTGATTTTTAAATAATAATTTAATTAATTACGGAAAAGAAGACAGGAAACGAAAAGTAAAACAAATAAACAAACACAGTGAAACAAATAAACAAATAAAGTATAACAATTACTGAAACAAAGTATAACAAATATATATAATAAATGGACTACCTGGGTTTTAGAATCCCTAGAATCATGCAATGCTAATTTGACAATAATAACAGTTAAATATCTTTTTCCTTTGGTTAACCCCCCGTTAGAGTTGCCATTTAAACAAAAGATAAAGACGAGATGTGAAGTGCTAGAACGAACCAGCTCGAGCTATCGATACCAAATCCTACGTGAATCCAACCGTTGGAACCTCAGAGACTATGTTGTGAGACGATCTTTTAAACCCGCAAAGCGAACAAATCTTTGAAAATTAAAATCCTAAGAAACCTTAATCACGATGTAATAAAAGAGCTCGAGTTATCGATTACCCAAATTACCCACCAATGATTAGCTAATAACCTAGCTCACCCTAATCTTATTTCTAGTCATAAGGTGAGGATGCAAGTTTTAGTATTTTGATTTGAATTATTATTAGACTTGGTCAATTTCTCAACACAATATTTAACCCGAAAATCAAAAGATAAACGAATCAAATTAAATTCTAAGTTTAAGGAGAACGTCTTCATGTTTAAACCTTTGAATTTATCGACAAATAACTAAATCAAAATTATAACAACATGCAATATCAAGATTAACTTCAAAGATAATATTCTATAAATCACATGAAATAACTGAAATTACGTCAAATATGCATTACAATCTTTTAGTTCATCATAACCCAGGTAGTATACAAGTTTAAGCACACATATTATACAATAACATAACTGAAATGAAAGATTATAACTACTGAAAATATAATACAAACGAGTGCAAAGCTTGAAAAACGAGTATTTACCGAACTCGGGTCACTTAGGACTCGAACCGAAGGCTTCTAATCTTCCCGAGAGCTTCGAGGGACTTTAACCTCACTTCCAGCTGCCTAATGTCGACTGTATTCAGTCTTTTTCGTGTTGTTTCCGAGCTTGGAAGGTGTGTTTTTCGAGTGAGAAGTGAAGGCCTTTTATAGTTGAAATTTTGAGCTTCTGCGCACCCCTTGCGCACCGTAACAATTTTGGTGTTGCGGTGCGCAAGCACTTTTGACCTAACTTCTCCACTCAAATGAAAAAGTTTCTGCCGACAGGCCCTTGCGCACCGTAAAAATTTTAACCTTACGGTGCGCAAGGGGTTTTCAAAAACAAACTTTATTTTTGGATTCCTCTCGTCGAGCTACCCCAAAAGCATATATTATGGCTCCCGTAACTCATTTCCTAGCTCCGGATATGTCCAGATGAAGTTCTGACTGTTTCTGGCGCGTATTTATATTCTTTTCTTCATTTCTTCTTCATTCGGACTCCGTTTTATTCGCCGCTTTTGCCCCCTTTACACCAGGACGGTCCGTAAGGCCTTTTGTTCAGCAAATTTATTATTATTATTTTTTTGTTTTCTGACACGTCTTTTCCGTGCTTTCTTCGCTGAAATTATTCCCTTCGTTTTCCTTGCTAAATCCACATGTTATTCACAGTTTCCTGTAAATATAACATATAATCAAATAAGTAACAATATCACGAGAAAATCATATTCAAACAGATTAAAATGTAAGGAATTTGATGTATAAAATGTGTATGATTTAAGACACATCAGGTTTACACATGTGTAAATCACAATAGTTAAAAAAATAAACCTAGATATCAAGGTTTACACATGTGTAAATTTTGATAGTTATAAAAATAAGCACATAAATGAAGGTTTACACGTGTATAAATCATAATACTTAGAAAAATAAGCATAGATATCAAGGTATATACATGTGTAAACCCTAATATAGATATGGAGGTTTACACATAGGGATGATCATGGTACTCATTCGGTACCGAAAAACGAGGGAAACTGGTGCCGGTGCCGGTATCGAATATGCCGGTATGGTACCGGTACCGAAAAACGAGGAAAATGGGTACCGGTATCGGTACCGAATATACCTAGTACGGTTCTGTACCGGTACCCGGTTCCAAATGCTCATTCATATTTACACATGTGTAAATCGTAATAGTTAAAAAAAAAAATAAACACATATATCAAGGTTTACACATGTGTAAATCCAAAGAGTTAAATAAAATAAGCATAAATATGGACGTTTACACATGTGTAAATCATAATAGTTAAAAAGGATTGTTACTCGGGAGCAATTGGAAATTTTACACGTGTTTAAGTCAACAGGTGACCCAAACTCTGTCATTATGCTATTTACACGTGTAATTCAGCATCTTTTAAATATGTAAATTGAATGTAAAATTTTGTACATACTACCACTATGTGTTATTTAACAAATTCCATGAAAGACTACAAATATGTATGTAAAATCCACCAACTGAAGAAACATACAACGTAAGTAGTAATTACACTAAATTAATAAATTGTACAAGCAGTTTTTGCTCCTGTTTTCAAAGGACCACCAAGACCAAAATTGGCTTATACATCATTATAATCAGTGACTTGATTGGCGGTACTACTAGGGTTCATCTTCTTCCTTTTTGCCATTTAAGCTGTAGTATTTAAAATTTTTTGACCCACTGAAGTCACCATGTCACAATTGTTGCTGATGCTACTACGATAGGCGTCAAACTTCCTTTTTTTCTTTCGTTGTCGGTGATATAGAATATGGGAACACCAATGGAATCTCAAAGTAGATCATGGATCTGACTCTCTTAGTTGCCTTGCCAAAACATTCTAAGCATGTGTCACCTCTTCTACAGAATCAAGTTTGCAACAAAATTTTCACTTTCTTTTCTTCTCATTGCTTTTAACCTTTGATTTCTCTCCCGACACATGAGTAATACAACTAAACATATGTTAGTTAGAAACAAATAAGTGATCGAGAGCATAAGCACATGCGAAATAGGATCACCATCCAAAACAAGATATTCCCAAGTTGTTTGAAAAAAGAGTGAAGTAAATGATGCCCTCTAGTACTACTCAGCATCAAGAAAACAGTACCAAAGAGTTACTGGGTCAAATAAAGGGATATTATTGCTGATTTTTTCTGCAAATGACAAGAAACCCAAGGTTTCCTGCACTGACAACTAGTTTCAGAAGGAGACAAACCAAATCCTCATGACAAATTAGACAAATTTCAACAGAAAATATAGTTATTGATTTTTGCACAAGAACATTTGGTATTAGAGATCCAATTACAAAATCGATATTGGCCCCAACACCTGTTTCATCCAAATCTTTAAATTGTTCCTCGTGATTGAAAACCCTTTTATAGTATGAATCAAGATTCATCACGTATAATTTAGGATAAAGCATAACTGAAATTCACTCTATAACAGTAGTTAGGGGAAATTATAAACTCAAAAAGGAATTGAAATCGTGGAACAAAATCATCAATAGATTAGGAATTCAATACAACCTGGAATTGAAATTAAAACCAATTGTAAGAACACTACCTGCAGATTAGGAACGGATCAAATGGTCCGATTATCAAGAACTCAAATCAAATGCATCAATCACCAGCAAACGAATTGAATAAATCGATTTATTAAGGGTTGTATGGAGGATCAATTATGTAATACCACAATCAAATGCGTCCGATTATGTAATACATGTGAATGAATCAACTGATTAAGAACAAATCGAATGAAGATCTGATTTAGGGCTATATGAAGCATCGATTGATTAGGAACGATGCATTTGATGTGAATCTTGGAAACATTAGAGAAAATAGGGAATTGTTAAATTACCAATTTAACCTTTTCATTAAAGCATAGGGGAATATGAATGAGTGGCTGAGATTTGTTCTCATGGTTCTCACAAAAGATGGGTGTTCTCATTTAAACCCTCCCCTATATATATATATATATATATAGGGAGGGGCTCATGCGAGAACCACCCTTATTGTGAGAACCATGAGAACCAATGTGAACACAACCTAAAATAGCTAAAAAAAACCTAAAAAAACCTAACCCCCACCCCCCCCCCCCCAAAAAACCTAAACCCCCCACCCCCCCCCCCCAAAAAAAACCTAACCCCCCCCCCCCCAAAAAAAAAACCTAAACCCCCCCCCCCCCCCCAAGCTAAAAAAAACCTAAAAAAAACCTAAAAAAACCTAACCCCACCCCCCCCCCCCCCCCAAAAAAAACCTAAACCCCCCTCCCCCACCCCCCAAAAACCTAAACCCCCCCCCCACCCCACCCCCCCCCCCCCAAGCTAAAATGCTAAAAACTAAACCCCCAAAAAACCTAAAAAAATCTAAAAAAAATCTAAAAAAATCAAAAAAAAATCCAAAATTTTTTTTTTGATTTTTTTAATATTTTTAAGGTTAAAATCGCTACTTTTCGAAGCAAAAAAAAAAAAAATTTAAAAAAAAAAAAAATTAAAAAAAAAAAAAATTTTTTTTTTTTTTTGGGTTCGAAAAGTAGCGATTTTAACCTAAAAAATATTAAAAAAATCAAAAAAAAAAATTTTGTGTGATTTTTAGCTATTTTTAGGCATTTTTGGTGTGTTCACATTGGTTCTCGCGGTTCTCGCAATAAGAGGTGGTTCTCGCATGATCTTCTCCCTATATATATATATATTAAAAACAGAATGAACAGTAATAAAAATAGAATTTAATGAATGGTATCGAGTACCGGTACCAATATTAAATTTACCAAACCGGGTGTATTTTCGGTACCGGTTCGGCACCGGTATTTATCGGTTTTTACCCTCAAATACCGGGGTCGTACCAGTACCGACCGGTACCGTACACCGTACCAGGTATATTCGGTACCGGTACCCGCTTTTGGGGATTTCGGTAACGGTATTTTCGGTACTGGTTGGTACCGAGCTCATCAAATCCTGTAGCAATGTAGTAATGCAAGTAATTGCACCGTTTAGATTACTTTTCATACACACAGTAAGTAAACTGTATTTCGTTTGAATGAGGTTTTATATACACAACAACTTATTTTACTTTATTTTTTGTCTTATTCTGTAATGAATGCATTGTAGCATATAAAATTAACTTGGATATTTAGATTATTGATGAGCAATCGTATCAAATCCTGTAATCAAACCGGTATCGTATCGGTACCAAATTTACTATACCAAATCATTTTCGGTAACAATTTGGTACCCACCTTTTGGCGTTTTCAGAATCGTTGTTTTCTGTTCTACACCGGTCTAGCACCATACCTGTATTTATTGATTTTTACCTTCGAATACCATACCGCATTGTACCGAGCATTTTCGGTGCCGGTACCTAATTTCGATGATTTTCTGGATCGGTACTTTCATTGCCGTTATCGGTACCAAGCTCGTCCATATTTTAACGTGTTAGCACCGTAATAACTGAACTGAAAACAACCGAATTTCCAACGTGTAGGACGTGTGAGTCCTATTATTATATATTAGGTTATTTAAAATCGTTTTTTAGGAAGGAGTGACTATTCTTCTCACGACATTTTTATTTATGTTTTGATATTCGGTATCTGCTTGCCGTTACTAACACGCGTTTTGCAGTCATTGGGTCCCCGCCGCAACGCGCGGGCGGAAAATCAACTAGTTAACTTCATTTACATTGTATCTGATTTTGGGTATCTTTGTTTATATGTTCGATGGGCAGTTTGTACATACGTGCTTTTGCTATTAAATTGGGCATGAAACTTTTGTTGTTACATATGGGCCGCAAATTTCTTTTTCGAAGGCAAATTTCGTTCACACAGCCACCCACCAAAAAAAAAAACAATCAAGAAACAAGTATATCATAAAATATGGGCCCAAAAAAACACAATCAAGAAACAATTACATCATAAAATAACTAGGTTATAACCCCGTGTATTACACGGGTCGAATAAATGAATTTTATGTACTAAATAATAAAACGAGTTAATTACATAGTTAGTCCTTGTAGTTTGTATAAAGTAACATACTTAGGTACTAATAGTTTAAAATCACATTCTAGGGTACTTACATTTCATTTTGTAACGTTTGGAGGTATTAACGTTATTTGTAGGTTTAAAATCACATTCTATTAGTACCTAAGTATGATATTTTGTGCAAACCACATGGACTAACTATGTTAATACCCTAGAAGTTAATACATTCAAATGTTACAAAATGGAAAGTTAATACCATAAAAGGTGATTTTAAACAATTAGTACCTAAGTATGCTATTTTGTGCAAACCACGGGGACTAACTATGTAATTAACTCATAATAAAACAATATATCTTTAAAAACCTCATTTATTGCACGGGTTGAATAAATATAATTTTATATATTAAATAATAACAATTATATCTATAAGAATCATATTGTACGGGTTGAATCAATATAATTTTATATACCAAATAAAAAAAGTTATATCTTTAAAACCACGTGTATTACACGGGTTGAATAAATGTAATATTGTTTAACAAATAATAAAATAATACATCTTTAAAAAAACTTCATTTATTATACGGGTTGAATACATGTAATTTTATATACCAAATAGTAAAAAAGTTACATCTTTAAAAATATGTGTATTACACTGGTGGAATAAATGTAATTTTTTATACTAAATAATAAAAAAATATATCCTTAAAAAAACCCGTGTATTGTACGAGTTGAATAAATATAATTTTATATATCAAATAATAAAAACTTATATCTTAAAAACCTCACGTATTACATGGGTTAAATAAATGTAATTTCGTATAGTAAATAATAAAAAAGTATATCTTTAAAAAACCATGTGTATTACACGGATTTAATAAATCTAACTTTATATTCCAATAACAAAAATGTCATATCTTTCAATATAATAATGGATAATACTCGGTACGCGATGGATATGGTGATTGTGAAGATGGTTCTTGAAAAAAAGATATATTATTCAAGAAGCAAATCAGCATCTATTTGAGTGATAAAATGTTGGTACCAATTCCGACAAATTGATTTATAAATTATGTAATAAAATTGATATAATAATTTTTTTAGTAATGAAAATAAAAAAATTTCATATATTAATACAAAGTTTGGTTTTCGTGATAAATAATTTGTTTTATTTAAAAATATCTTAAATCAACAATTTAAATTTTAGAATAATATTTTATTAGAAAAATAGAAGAATGATATTCGAAATTTTAAGTAGGATGAAATATAAAATTAGCTCATTATTCATTTATTTATTTAATTAATATGAGATAAGTTTGGAAATGAGGCGAGAAAATCATAAAATAAATGCTTACAATGAATGATAGGTGTCACACATTAATATTTTATGATATAGTATAGTATAGATATATATTTAGATTAATATAAATAGATTATTTATTCTATTGTAGTAAAATTTGTTAAAGAAGTCTCAATAAATTTAACCCTTTATTTAAAACTTGTAAATGTAATGAAGTCTCAATAAATTTAACCCTTTATTTAAAACCTGCAAATGTAGAAATGATAAATAATATTAGTTAATTTTATTTTAAGTTTCGTAAAATCTATTTGATACAAAACTAAACAAAACGTTCAAATATATAGTTAATATCAAGAGTAAATTACGATTTTGGCCCCTGTGGTTATATCACTTTTACCCTTTTGGCCAAAAATGAATCTTTTAACATCTGAGCCCCCAACGTCTTTTTTTTTTAACCCTTTTGGCCCCTAACACTAGCCCCATCAATTTACTTTTGTGGGCCAAAAGGGTTAGAAAAAGGACGTTGGGGTCCAAAAGGGTTAGAAAAAAGACGTTGAGGGCTCAGATGTTAAAAACATCATTTTTGGGCTAAAAGGGTAAAAGTGATATAACCACATGGGCCAAAATAGTAATTTACTCTAATATCAAATTAGATAACTAAAATTGAATCTGAAGTAAATAGATAAATATAAAAGTAATAATTAAACTAAATAATATTTAGTATGAGGATTATCTATAATTAGAAGAGATTAAATTAAAATAATAATTATCCATAAGACATGGCCTAATTTGATGACAAGTGTCCAACATTAGTTTCTTTTATTATATAGTATAGATTACAAAAATCGAAATTAGACCACTTAAACTAAAGAGTAGACTTGAAACTAGAACTATTCCTCTACCACAGAAACCCAAGGGACTTCTCATCACCAATAATATCTCCGATCTTGATCTCCTTGTTTGAAAAAAAAAAATCATTTCCAGCTTTCCAAATTCACCAACAACTTATGATCACCATCTCATGAACTTTTGAGTCTGATTAAGAGGGGGCGGGGCACCCTCACGGGTAAGCCCTGCTAGTTTGATCTCGTGCCAGAACACCGCCGCCACCCCCACGGGTTGGCTACGCGGGTAGAAACTCCGGGTAGAGGAATCCGTATGCATGTTGTGTGTTTCGATGGTATTTGTGACCGTTGAACGATCAATAGAAGTTCAAAAACGTCAAACGAAAACTGAAAACCATTTTAAATCGATCACTGGAGAACCAGTTCGCTGTAATTAGATCAACCGGAAAAAGGACAAAAAGTGTGATGTCAGTTTCTTTAAAGGGAAAATCTCCAAAATAGCCGTTGATCAAAGTTTTTTTCCCAGAAATAACCATGTGAACTCTTACAAGGAGCCATTTTAACATGGCTTAAGCCATTTCAGTGTAGCGACTTGAGATCTTTCAACACGGCTTGGCTTGTCTTGAGATCTTTCAACACGGCTTGAGATCTTTCAACATGGCTTGAGATCTTTCAGTGTAGCGGCTTGGCTTGGCTTAAGATCTTTCAACACAACTTGAGAACTTTCAACACGGGTTGAGATCCTTCAACATAGTTTAAATATAAACAAATAATTAAAAATATAAACGAATAATTAAAAAAATCTCAATTAAATGTGAGAACTTAAAAATCTCAATTAAAAAAATATGAAAGTTTTAACTTGAAAATAATAAATATTTAACTTGAAAATAAAAAATTACTTGGTTAGAACCATGTGTATTACACGGGTTAAATAAATGTATTTTTTATACTAAATAATAAAAATATAACTTTAAAAACCTCATGTATTGTACGAGTTGAATATGTGTATTACACGGGTACAATACACGAGTTTTTTAAAGATATTACTTTTTTATAATACACGAGTTTTTTTTAAAGATATTACATTTTTATCATTTAGTATACAAAATTACATTTATTTAACATATGTAATACACAGAGTTTTAAAGGTATAACTTTTTTAATTATTTGGTATATACAATTACATCTATTCGACTCGTACAATACACGAGATTCTTAAGTATATAACTTTTTTATTACTTAATACATAAAATTACATTTATTCAACTCGTATAATACACGAGGTTTTTAAAGTTATATTTTTATTATTTAATATAAAAATTTCATTTATTTAACCCGTGTAATACACGGGGTTCTAAGCTAGTAATTTTTTATTTTCAAGTTAAATATTTATTATTTTCAAGTTAAAACTTTCAGATTTTTTCAATTCAGATTTTCAAGTTCTTACATTTAATTGAGATTTTTTTTAATTATTCTTTTATATTTAAATATGTTGAAAAATCTCAAGCCGTGATGAAAGTTCTCAAGCCGTGTTAAAATATCTTAAGCCAAGCCAAGCCGTTACACTGAAAGATCTCAAACCGTGTTGAAAGATCTCAAGCCAAGCCAACCCGTGTTGAAAGATCTCAAGCTGTGTTGAAAGATCTCAAACCGCTACACTAAAAAGGCTTAAGCCATGTTGAAGACTCGGCTAAGAAAACAATAAAAATATCTCAACTTGACACGTGGCAATCATGGGTTGGTTGACTTGAAATGATTTTTTAAGCCGTTTCAGTTGCTTGAAACGGCTTCTTGTGAGAGTTCACATGGCTAGCTATTTCTGAAAAAAAAAGGAGATTTCCCCTTCTTTAAAACCAACTTTTAGGTTGATGCAACTTAGCTGTCACACCCCGATTTCCACGTGTCACCGGTGGGCCCGGTGGGGGGAGTATCGTGACGTGGTTGGCAACATAATAGTCAAACAACACAATATCAATATGCACAGTGGAAGCAAATTTAAAATAAAATACAACCGAATTTAATATTGTAATATCAAAGTCACAATATCCGGAAGTTTATCCACAGACGGATCGAAATAAAATAGTATCAATGGTTCAACAGACTTCAGGCATCTTAAGCTTGCGAAACTTCTAATGATGCTAAGGAGAAATCCCAGCCAATTTCGCTTAGTACCTGCATTTAATCTTTTTGGGAAAATACGTCAGTTTACACTGGTAAATACATTCAACTGACTCATTTTGGAAAATGATTGAAAATTGGTTTGGATGCACATGGCATAAACCTTTTTATTTAACTTGGGAGAATTATTTAATATTATAATCTTGTGAACGAATTACATGTTCCTTGTGCGTTCAGTAGCATGGATCTTGTCCGGGTTAAAGATCAATAGACACACCACAATGTTCTTTTGTGCACTGACGGGTGTACGCCTACACCCCGCGCTTAAGTCGTGGTCATTTCGTAAAATGATGCCAAGGATATTCGGGACATGGTCATTAACCCCCCAAAAGCTTTAAGTAACAAGACTGTTTAAACGAGTCGATCAAATTATTCAACTACCCACCTAACGGTGGAGATTTGATGCCCAATCAAACGGTATGCTATATACCGTAACCCAAGCCCGTATAGGGAAAATAAGTTAAGAGTATTTACCTGAGCAAAGTATAATTCACAATTAGCAAAATGCACGTAGCTTTTACTGGTCCTCCTAATCTGGAACGAAGGTTTTATAATAACCTATTAGAATCCTAACGGGTCTTTAATTAAGCTTAAGCTTAGACCGGCTAGTTTCAAAGATACGGTACGTACGCACGATTAAGCGAAGACCGGATAGAATGTGATTTAGACCCGACAAGTTTGAAGACTTGTTTAATATGGGTTTATTATTCACATTCTGGATTTTGAGATAAAACCGTTAAGGTTTGACCCGTTTCGGCTAATTTATGTAAACTTGTTACATAAACCGAACCGTACGCGTAATAAGCGTGACGGGTATTCATGAGAGCTATATACAGGTTTCCTAAGTTAATTATGCCTCAAATATGTTGTGACATCAGTAAGATGTCTTTCATTATGCCCGAAACGTGTTTGAACACAAACTAGGCCTCGTAGGGGTAGTTTGGTCATTTAAAAGTTTATAAAAGAGTTTAAGTAACAGTCTGAGTTACAGGTCTGATGTAATCAGCAAATATACTCAATTTTCTAAGTTATATCAGTAGGTTAAATTATTTATGTGAAATCTATCATTTATAGCCAACTATGCACCGTAGGGGCATTTTGGTAATTTCACATAAGCCGAAAAGCTCAAAACCGGAGTCTGAGTTAATCAACCTTTGCTTACTGTTAAAATATTATAATTTGCCTCATATATCAGTAGGTATCAACCCGGGTATGTCCAATATAATTTTGATACATACTTTGCGCTAAAAACGCTTAATAAGGTGATTAAAGGACATTTCCGGGTTCGATACTTAAATCTGATATTTTTATATTTCCAGAAGGCTTAAAATAATTTATTTATCATATGTGATCATTAGCAAAAGGTTTGGAGTCGTTTAGATATGTAAAACTCACTTTATGGCCCGTAAGGGCAAAATCGACAATTACCGGATTAAGCCTACGACTACTAGTTATGCTCGGCCTAAAATTAATTAAAAATCTTTAAAAATCCCAAAATAATATATTACATCAGTGGGTAAAAGATTTGGTATCAAAAAGTAGGCTTAACTAGGCTATACGCTAATTACGCCGTTTTATTAACATAAAGCATTAATTTTGCGATAATGAACATAACTCTCATTCTACAATTCAAACTGATGTCAAACTTTTCATACAAGTTTATATATCAGTATTTAAAGTTTCTACTCTTTTACATTTTCAAAAATCACGTTTTAAAGTAATAAGGGCATAACGGTCAACATATGAGCAATTAACAGAAACATGCATATTAATTGGATAACTAGTGAACCAAGGTGTAACATCACAGAGGGTTATTCTAACATGTAACCTAGTCAAATTAAAGTTCTGAGGCATTTCTAAAACATGCCTAAACGGGTCAGAACTGAAAGTCAAAGTGAAAGTCAAACTATGTGACTTTCGGTTCCGAACCGGGTATTTACAGGAAACTGTCGGGTTGAACATGTTTGGACATGTTCTTACACTTATTACTAAGTTATAACAATGATCAAACAGGTTGTATATGATCTACATTGCTAATTATGCATAAATTGTATTTTAAGTATCCTGTTGACTTTTTCTTAGTAAGTTTGCCCCGAATTTTGACCTGTTTAGAGTGGTAATCAGGGGGAACCCTTTTGAGGTTTTATTACCCACATAAATACCAACTTATAACTACTTTTAATTCGAGATATGACTGAGCCATTATTGACTAATCTCGAAGTCAAACCGTAATTACGATGGTTTGACTTTTAGCTAAATAACTAAGCTAAACTTAATTAGAAAGGATTAGTAAACTTACTGAAGTCCTAAGCTTGATTAGTGAACCCTTGAGAGAAGGTTTGAGCTCCAGAAGTGATCCAAAAATGCAGGAGAAGTGAGTGAGAAAGATGGTTGCACTTCTTGGCTTTTTATAGTGAACTAAGGCACCACAAGGTGTTGACAAACAAGTCTAGCACTAACCATAACATTCCCACAGGTGTCCTAGCTGTTTAGGGGTTGTTTAGGGGCCAAGAGGTATGTGGAAAATCGTTTAAGGGTCGAAATATGCGTTTAAACAAGCAACAACACAATTTCTGGTCGCTGGCAACCCCTTGCGCACCGCAAGGGGTATGCTTACGGTGCGCAAGCACCTTGCAGAACCCAAAAACTTTTGATCTTTCAGCATTTCGAAAAGGCAACCACTTTTCCGACTTTGGGACATTATTTTGTCAATTTGGGGCCTCTATTATGGTTCTTAACAGTTGCATACCCTACCATTATGTATTGTTTCATTTGAATTCATTTTGAAAGTGCCTTAAACGACGGTTTACCGTAGGAATTCTATCGGAACCCAATCTAGCACTATGAATTTAATTATTGTCAACAAATTCTGGATTTAAATATATATTAGATGTTTAATATATATATATACTTGGGTCTTGGGATTTATAATTAAGGTCGTTCAGAGGTAAAAATCAACATGACGCCACTTTTAAATCCTGCCAAAACATCTTTATTAAATCCGGGTTTACAACGTTTGTTGTCTTACATGACACGTGTCATTATTTTATTTAACACGAATTTTTTGAGGTGTTACATTAGCCCCCTAGAGTTTAAGAATCTTGTAACATATAAGTTGAAACTTAAAGCTTTAGTTTCTAAAATGACCATAATGGTCCTTTAAGTTATTTCTTAAAAAAACAATAAAAAACCATATAATCTAAATTCTATTTTTATTTTATAAAAAAAATTAATTCAACTTTTTTACAAACATCTTTAGATTAAAAAAAGTTTATGGCAAGTGTATGGCGATGCCAGTGTTTTGTGGCGTAAGGGTAGTTTGTAACGAATTTTACATGGTGAATTGTGATTGGTCGAGGCAAAGGTACAATCCTTGGGTGCCCCTTCCCCCTAAGACCCATTTAGGCATGAAACTTTTGTTACCATTTATTACTTAAACTTTTGTATTAAATTACTTTTATTTGTGTTTTTATTATTTATTTATTATTTTTAAATAAAAATAAATTAAATTATAAAACAATATTTATTTGTTATCGACACACCAGATCATTCCAAACCCCCTTTATCCCCAACAATAAACTATTTCAAACCTTCACCTTATTATTCACTTCATCATCTACTTTTTCTTTTATTTTATCTATATCAAATTTATTTAATATATTTATATTTTATTTAAATAACAATTTTATTTCTTTTATATTAAAAATTATAATTTTCATAAATTTATTTTAAAATTTTGTTATTTATATATTATTTTTCAATTAATAAGTTTTTAATAAACTAAAAATAGAAAAATATATTAAATAAGACACAATTTATCCATCTTCCAATGACTATAGACATCATTATCAACACGAGTGGTTTAACAGTCGTGATAGCGATCATGATGTGTCATCTCCTGAGTCCTTCCTAGGTGATTGGGACTGAAGTAATTAGGCTTATGTGTGTTTAATTGAGACTTATTGTGTTTTGAACATGATATTTACTAAAGACCTAATTTAGTTGCATATTGTATTTACTTACGTTTTAATTAATAAAATTTCACAGTTTTGATTTTGTATGTCTCTAAATATGTTATGTATGCATAAGCGTAAAGTACGCGGATGGTCCTTGTGGTTTATCAGAATTTTAGATTTGGTCCCTAACTTTCCAAAAGTACACACACGGTCCCTGTGGTTTGTACTTTGTAACACATTTAGTCCCCAACTTTGCCTAAAAGTACATGAATGGTCTCTGTAGTTTGTACTTTATAACACATTTAGCCCCTAACTTGAACTTGTTGAAACCTTTAGATTTGTTAGATGGAGACTAAATGTGTTACAATGTGCAAACCACGGGGACATCCGTGTACTTTTGAAAAGTTGGGGACCAAACCTAAAATCTTGGTAAACAACAGGGACTATCCATGTACTTTATTCCATGCATAATGACATATAGACAAATTACTATACAAATCAAACATTTAAAGGGTTTATTTTTAAACTAGTATTAAGCCATGCGTTGCAACGGTTGTCATAAAACTATACCATTGTCAGCGACCACTAATACCAGAAAAGCTCGTAAAAGCAAAATAAATAAAAATGGGAAAAAAATAACGTCGAGCGAAAAACAGACGTAAAATCTTTGAATCACGTACGCTCGTTGCTGAGAAATTAAACCGAAACGAAAAACATAGAAAAAAATAACTAAGTGCATCCAGGACTCGCGTGTTGGACAGACTTGTCAAACGCAGAAAAATAGATGTGACGCGACGGGCTAGTCAAACGGGAAAATATACGAAAAAATGTTGAACCCCACACGCACGTTGCGATGCGTTAACTCAAAAAATTTAGAACGAAACGAAAAACTCGGGAAAGATGAAAAGTATGGTGGACTAAAATTGAAAATAAAAAAGAGTTGAGATTAAATTGAAAAAAAATAAAAAAACTTTGTGTTAAAAGTAAAAAAAACAAAGGGTTTAAATTGCAAAATTGAAGTTATTTATTAATTTTAGATAAAGATAAGGATAAAAATAAGTGATATCTATCTAGGGGATGGTTCAAATGAAAACCACTTTTATTGTGAAAACTCGAAAACTAACTAAAAAAAGCTTAAAAAACACACAAAATTTTTTTTTTTCAAATTTTTTTTATAAAAATCGCTAGTTTTTATATATGAAAAAAAACTTTTTTTCAAAAAAAAAAAATTTGTATTACACATGTGTAGTACACATACACATGTGCACTACACAAAAAAAAATTTTTTGAAATTTTTTTATATATATAAAAACCTGCGAAAAATTGATTTGCAAAAAAAAAAAATTGGTATGTTTTTTTGGCTTTTTTAATTAGTTTTCGAGTTTTCACAATAACTAGTGGTTTTCATTTGAACATTCCCCTATCTATATATTGGTTATTAATTAATATTAAAAGAAATTTATTAAACAAATATAAATAAAATTTATTAGGTTGGAGGAGAGAATGTCATGTTTCATTATTTGGAGTCTTTTATTATGTGTTAGATTTTGATCCTAAGTACTTAGCTTTTAAATTTGAGGTTATAGTATGATTAATGGGGTCTTAAGTTGAATACTGAGACTGTATTTCTCTACTACGGTTGTGGTTTAAAGGTAAAATGGGTATTAAAATCTGCAAACTAATATAATGCTCATAATAAACGATTACTCGGCCAAGTGGGAGAATAAAAGTATAAATATATTATTATTATTATTATTATCTACTTTATTATTATTGATTACACTTTTTTTCTTTAATAATATGTACCAGTGTGATTTTCCCACGCGTTGCGGCTGAAATTCAGTTTTGGTCGATATTGGTTCGTTATAATAATGGTACGTTACTAATACTTGGTATATTCAAGATACAAGACTTGAAAAGATATCAAAACATGTTTTACGTTGATCGAAAACCAATTAAACAAATACCAATACCAGTTATAATAATACCAATTGTTTTGGTCAAAAAATCTGATGAGGATAATGTAACCAAACTCTCGGTTATGGGGAATGATGCTTGAAATGTATAACAATGATAAGGATCACTTCAATGTAAATTACACAAACGACACAAGGATTTGTACGGAGAAAAAGCCCTTGATCAAGAGTTGATCTCCGGCACAAAAAAACCCCGGGTGATGGAAACTACCGATCACCAAGCTTAAATAAATCAATAAATGTTTACAACTTCGGATAGTAACGAGCTAAGTACAAGGATCACTAGGGTGAAATGTGTGAAAGTGAGTGAAAACTGTTAAGTGTTTGTCGAGAGCTTCAAGAGTGCGATTGTACGAGAGTGTGTGTAGCTGAAAATGGCAAAGTGTTCTAAATTCTAGCTCGTCACCCCTTTAAAAATAGAAGTTAACTACACTAACAAACTATCCGACTTTTGTGCCAAGCTCCCACGTTCTCCACAACGTCCATTTCCAGTCAAACGTGTGCGAAATACCCGTGGAATATTCCATAGTAACGTTGCCAAGACCAAGTCAAGCTTATTACTCCTGTATAATAATACGAAACACAAACAAACAATCGTTAGTATGAGGATCCTTAAGGTGATCCATGATCCTGATCCTGAAGCTCTTCTGAGGATCACTATCTGTCACAGAAGTAAGGATCATTAATTAGGATAACAAGTAAGGATCACTAATTGTTAGAAAAATCCTCCCCTAACAGTTGCCCCCAAAATATAAGGAGTGATATGTAAAATGAACGAATTATATTTTCTTGATCTTATCCACAACTAACTATCGTAAATATAGCCGTTGTTGTAGAACTATCCGTTGCAACTATGACGTCACAGAAGTGACAACCCTGCATAATCATGATTATAAATAGGAGATAGAGATATGATCGTTTGCATTTAAATTTCAGAAATACTCCCTTTATAACTGCATCCGAAGATAAACAGGTATCCTCTCTTCATCTTCTTCTTTCTTTTGCTCTGTTTTCCGTCTCTTTCCCTCATTCTATCAAAGATGTTACTCCGGAACTCCCCAGCTAAGGATCGCCCGAAAAACAGCCCACCGAAAAGCCAGGGGATCATTGAAGATTCCATAAAAGAACGATGTTGTTTCAACGATGCACAGATTGATAGGATCCGCCACTGCTTCCTGGCGAACACCGAGTTTAGACCTTTTGATCCCAATGCCCTAAGTGATCATATTTCCGACAACTGGGTTGCTTTTCCTGTCACTCCGTTCACCATAGGCTATACATATCCTTTTCCAGCCTTCACCCAATCTTTCTTTTCCCTAACCGGCATCTCTTATATCCAAGCCATGCCGATGATCTGGAGGGTTTTGTATACCCTTGAAAGGATCATCGAGCAGGAAGGGATAGACGTAGGAATGTCAGAGCTGGGAGAGCTGTATGATCTTACTACCTTTGGTTCTCATCGCTATTTATTTAAACGTAAACCTGGTGAGGAACACCCGATCTTCAAAGCTACCAAGAATGATGCTAACTGGAAGAGGCGTTTCTTTTTCGTCAAGAGAGATTCTATTGATGACGGAAAGGATCTACCCAAGAAATGGGCTACCCATGGTAGGGTGGAGGATCCTGAGAAGGATCACCAGAGAACTTTCTTTTGATATAAGGATCACTTATATATTTTTGCTTTCTTGTTTTGCAGCTATCACTGTTTCACACCTCAGACTGTCTCCTGCTGCCAAAGAGAGACTCATCGCTTTCAAGAAACTCGATCCTGAAACAAGAACTTTCAAGACAACCAGCCAGGATTCTCAAGAGGTATCCTCAGGATCTGTCACGATTTCAAGTAAGTATCTTTGTTTTAAAATTTAAATAAATAGTAAAATATTAGTGAAGTAAAGATACTTATCTTGTTTTGGTTGTGTAGGCGCTGGAAAATCCACCAAGTCTGCTTCAAAGTTCAGTGTCACCGATCTCACCACCGTCAGATCCTCCAAGAGAAAGGCTCCTACCAGCCCGACAGCTTCAGTCCCCAAGGCACCCCTCAAAGGAAAGGGAATCAAGAAGAGAAAGGCCTCCGAGGCTGAGAATCTGCAGGGTCTGCCTCTGATCCGCCAACAATTCCTTGAGTACTTCAATGATGTAAGGATCAATGTCTCTGCTCATATATCCTGCTGACATATCCTGCTGATTTGAGGATCACTTGGTCCTGACCCTATCTTTTATCCCCTTTACAGAAATTCGCTGAGATTGAGGACTATGTTGGCCACGTTGAGGATCAGGATAGGAAGATTGCCGACCTCCAGCAGGTTGCATTGCTAAAGGACCTCAAAATTGCTGACCTCCAAAAGGATCTCAAAGATGCCAAAACTGAAACGGCCAAGATTCTGATCAATTTTGATTATGAGAAGCAAGAGATCACAGATGATGCCAAAGTCTCTGCCGCCATAGCAATGTACAAGACCAAGCTGCACATGGCCTTAGAAGCTTAGGATCCTGCCTTTGACAAAAGCACCTGGGATGTGGAAGGCTGGAAGGCAAGACTGGCTGAATTGGATGATGATGAAGAGGCTGAGGAGGTTTTAGCGATCGAGGCTGGAGGCAAGGGTGAAGGTGGTGAAGCAAGTGGAGCCGGAGGTGGTGATGCAGGGAAAGTTTAGGCTGCATGATTGGGCGATGATGGAAACTTCTAGACATAGCCGGAGCCCAATTTTTTAGTTTGATGGTTGTTTTGTTGAACAATTTGATGGTTTGTACTGAACAATAGTTTTTAGGATTAAGGGTCATGTATGATCCTTTGGACAATAGGTAGGATTGCAAATGGTGGAGGGATCCTCTGTTTGGGGGATGAAACCATTGTGATCCTGCCGCCTTTATATTCCTGCACTACTTTTGAACCTATTATCATGGACACCCTTTACCTACCCCAGCGGACGGGCCACGTATTGCTGGTAGATGCTCGGGGTAGGTAATTTTGACAACCTTTTAAGGGTTAATCTTTTGTTAATAAATAAAACCTTAATCTTTTGTCGCTTATCTTGTATTGTTATCCTTTTTAATTCTCACTTGTTTTGATGTACATTTATTGAATAAACAATTTTGAATAAGTCAGATTGAAAATATTCAGGACATAATCCATGATCAAATATCCTGTAGTTAAAGAATCCCAACAATTAATATATTTTAAGGATCACAAGTTTAGTTGTCAAATTTTAAGGGTTATTCTAATAAACAATGAATAGAATTGAAAATAGTTAAGGATCATACCTGAGGATCCAAGTTAGGATCCTATCCATAATAAGGATAACTATAAGATAAACCTTAGAGAGAAGTAAGGATCAAGGATCCCTAGTTGTTTATCTTCAAGGACCTAAAATAGAGCATAACTTGGGACTAAGCTAATATAAGATAAGAGTTAGCAACTGGGGACAAGCCCAAGGATAACTGGGGACAAGCCCAAGGATCGTATGTAAACTGGAGTATGGCCCTAACTGGCGACTATCCAAACTTAGTGACATGAAAATGTCAAAACCTTAGCTAACGCGAAAACGTTAGAAACCTTAGGAACGGATGTATGGTACGTCTACCATTATACGTAGGATCCTAGGTATAGCCAGTACAATGGAATTATCAGCCCCTAAAGCGAGTACTGGTCCCACTGCCTTGAACTATACCAGGATCATCATGCGCTACAGGCGGAACTGGGGTCAAGCCCAAATAACTGGGGTTAAACCCAAGGAACGGATTGCTTCTGCAGATAACCAATATTTTGCTAAGGATACCTGAACTTTCAAAACTTAAAATCACGTGAGAGATGAATAAAGGACACATGATCCCCATCCTTATATGAGAAAATAAAGAAATGAAATAGTTCAAGATTAGGATATTACCAAAGTAAGGATCACCGATACTTTAAGGATCCTTCCAGGATAACTCCAATGTAAGGATCATCTGTGCGATGAGGATCCTGCTCACATGAAATATTTCTTCAAGTGGACAGCATTCCAAGCTCTTGGTAGCAAATCACCTTCCATGGTTAGCAATCTATATGCCCCCTTTCCTGCTTTAGCGTCAACCAAATAAGGGCCTTCCCATTTTGGAGCCAATTTTCCATCAGCAGGATTTGTGGTATTCTGAAATGCTTTCCTTAATACCATATCTCCAACTTGAAACTTCCTGATCCTGACATTTTTGTTGTAAGCACCAACCATTCTTTGTTGATAACTGGCCATCCTTATCCTAGCCAGATCCCTGATTTCTTCAATAGTATCCAGGTCTTGAGCCAAGTTCTCATCATTTTCCTCAGGATCATGGGTACTTGTTCTAGCAGTTGGAACCACCATTTCTGTTGGGATCACTGATTCTGCCCCAAATACCAAAGAGAATCGCGTTTGACCAGTTGCATTCTTAGGGGTTGTCCTATCAGCCCAAAGCACATAAGGTAGTTCTTCTGCCCATTTCCCTTTCTTGGATCCAAGCTTCTTCTTCAAATTGTTGATGATGATCTTGTTGGATGATTCTGCTTGACCATTAGCTTGTGGGTGGACTGGTGTTGATGTTATCATCTTAATCCCCCAGCTGTCACAAAAGTTAGTGGTTCTGCCCCCAATGAATTGGGAACCATTATCACATATAATTTCGGAAGGAATTCCAAATCTAGTTATAATATTTCTTTTAATGAAGGATATAACTTCCTTTTCTCTGACTTGGGCAAAAGCTTCAGCCTCTATCCACTTGGAGAAGTAATCAGTCATAGCAAGCATGAATACTTTTCCACCAGGTGCCTTAGGGAGCTTACCAACTATATCCATACCCCATCTCATAAATGGCCAAGAGGAGGATATCGGATGCAAAAATTCAGCTGGTTGATGAAGGATATTGATGTGTCTCTGACAAGGATCACATCTCTTAGCATACTCCACAGCATCTCTCTTCATAGTTGGCCAGTAGTATCCTGTCCTCAGGATCCTTGAGAATAATGCCCTGCCCCCAGTGTGGTTTCCACAATCTCCTTCATGGAAGTCTTTTAAAACTTCTTGGATTTCAGGATCCTCAATGCATCTTAAGTATGGTCCTGCAAGAGATCGTCTATACAACATATTATTTAAAATTGTGAATTGAGATACCTTAATTTTGAAAGCCCTAGGGTTTTCTCCTGTAGGAATCTCTCCATGTTGTAAGTATCTCATGATTGGTGAGATCCATGATCCTGATCCTGAATGGGATTGAGTATCCTCACTAGGGATAATTGCAGAATTATTTCCTATCTCCATAGCCACATGATCCTCGATAACCGGGGTCAGGATATGGATAATAGGGATCTTGATATCCTCCGGGATCTTCAAAGATGATCCTAAGTTAGCCAATGCATCAGCTTCTGTATTTTCTTCCCTTGGTACCTGTGTCAAACTAAAGGAAACAAAGGAGAGTGCCAATTCTTTGACTATCTCTAAATATTTGGTTAGCTTTTCACCTTTAACAGCATAGGATCCATTAAAGTGGTTTGTAATTAACAATGAATCTACATGTACCTCAAGATACCTGATCCCCATATGCTTAGCAATTTGCAAACCAGCAATTAAGGCTTCATATTCAGCCTCATTGTTAGTGGTTTGGAAGTCACAAGCTATAGAGTGGGGTATTATGTCCCCCTGTGGCGATTTTAGTAGTATTTCAAGCCCTGTGCCTTTGACATTTGAGGATCCATCAGTATAGAGTATCCAAGGATCCTTGGTCTCCTCTAGCTGCTGGACTTCTAACTCAGCTTCTTTTTTGTAAATCACTACTGAAATCAGCCACAAAGTCAGCTAGTGCTTGGGATTTGATGGCTGTCCTAGGCTCATATCTTATATCATAGGCACTAAGCTTCACTGCCCACTTAGCCATCCTTCCTGATATCTCTGGTTTCCTGAGGACATTCTTAATTGGAAAATTAGTTTTAACAACAATAACATGAGTTTCAAAATAATGTCTCAACTTAATAGATGCCATAATTAATGCAAGAATAAGCTTTTCAAGGTGTGAATACCTGGATTCGGCATCAAGTAAACTTTTACTTACATAATAGACAGGATGTTGTGTACCTTCATGATCCTTAACAAGGACCGCACTTACTGCTTTTGAGGATACTGCAAGATACAAGGATAACACATCGCCTTTTTCTGGTTTCATCAAGGCCGGGGCTGAGGATAGGTAATCTTTGAGAGCTCTTAAGGCATTTCCATGCTTCTCAGTCCACTCAAATTTCTTATTCTTCCTTAGGATATCATAGAATTCTTTGCACTTCTCCGAGGATTTGGATATAAATCTGTTCAAAGCTGCTATCCTGCCTGTTAGCCTTTGGACATCCTTAGCATTGGCCGGAGATTTGATATTCACTAAGGCTTTGATTTGTTCCGGGCTAGCTTCAATGCCTCTCTTGGTCACCATATATCCTAAGAATTTACCTTCTTTAACACCAAAGTGACATTTTGAAGGATTAAGTTTCATGTTATATTTGTCAAGGATATCGAATGCTTCCTCCAAGTCCCTTAGATGATCCTCAGCCTTTATTGATTTTACCACCATATCGTCTATGTAAACCTCCATAGTTTGTCCAATCTGATCCTTGAACATCATATTCACCAGTCTTTGATAAGTTGCACCTGCATTTCTTAGTCCGAACGGCATAGCAATATAGCAATATATACCAGTTGGAGTCATGAAGGTTGTATCCTCTTGATCAGATGGTTCCATTTGGATTTGTTGAAATCCAGACGAAGCATCCATAAAAGTTAAGAGTTCATGACCCGCAGTTGCATCCACCATGGAGTCAATGTGGGGTAATGGGAAAGGATCCTTGGGACATGCCTTATTTAAATCTGTGAAATCGACACATACCCTCCACTTTCCATTTTTCTTTTGAAGAACAACCACATTGGCCAACCATCTTGGATACTTGACCTCTCTAATCATACCTGCTCGGAGCAATTTTTCTACCTCTTCCTGGATAATGGCATTTCTTTCTGGTGCAAATTTCCTTCTTTTTTGATGGATTGGTTTGAAGGACCTGTCGATGCCAAGTTTATGAGTGATAATATCCTTAGATATACCTGTCATATCCTCATGCTTCCATGCAAAGGTAGTTTTCCTCATTTTGAGGAAGGATATGAGGTCTTCCTTCATATCGCCAAGGATCCCTGATCCGATATAGATTTTAGATTCAGGATCATGAGGATTTCTACCACATCCTGCTCTCTTGCCTCCAAGACATCCCTTGGAGGATACTTTAATTGCTATTCCCTTGACTTCGAGGCTGGTTTCATCGATGAAGTATAGCAATTCTTAGCCTCCTGCTGATCACTATCAATCTTGACTATTCCCCAAGGACTAGGGAGCTTCACACATTGATGGTAAGTAGATGGGACTGCCTTCATATCGTGTATCCAGGGCCTGCCAAGGATAACATTACAACAAGATAAACAGTCAATAACACAAAACTTTTGATAAGAATGTAGGCCTTAGATGTATATTGGGAGCTTAATGTCCCCCAAGGTATTCTTAGTTTCGCCACTAAATCCCACGAGCACGGAGGATCTTGGTATGATATCTGATTCAGGAATACCCATCTTCTTTAGGACATCAAACTGGATAATGTTCACTGAGCTCCCTCCGTCTATAAGGATCCTGCGGACAAAATGGTTAGAAATGAAAAGAGTAATAACTAAACCATCGTGATGAGGATCCTGGATATCAACACGATCATCTTCATCAAAGGTTATGACTTTTCCTTCGGAGACACTTGATGTTCGAACAGGTCTTTCTCCACTATCCAATTTAGTTTCCTTTGCATGCCTTTTAGCTGCTGAGAAGGATGTGCCGCAAATGTCTGATCCTCCAGAAATAAAGTTTATTACTTGTGCATCTGCTGGAGGGGCCGGAGCTTTCTCGGGGATCCTTTCAGGATCCTGAGTTCTTGACTTTTTTCTACCCAACAGTTCTTTTAGATGCCCCTTGCTCAACAAGTATCAAATTTCCTTTCTTAGTGCAATGCATTCTTCTGTGAGATGCCCAAAATCTTCATGGTATGCACACCACTTTGATTTATCTTTGGTTGCAGTTGGTCTGTCATTTTTTCTGGGCCATCTGGCTTTATCACCTAGATTCTGCATCGCAAGGATTAGTTCATTGTTATCAACAGAAAAACAATATTCAGAGATTGGAGGATAATCCTCATCATCCTCTTCTTGATCAACAGCATGCACGTTCTGGTTATCAGATCTGTTATAGGATCTGAACTTGTTCTTGAATGAGGATCCTTGCTTCTCTTGCTTTGAGGATCCTGCTAACCTCTCCTGGATCCTTTTGTCATCCTCTAGCCGGATGAACCTAAGGGCCCGGGTTCTTACCTCATCTAAGTTCCTGCATGGCGTCATAACAAGATCATCATAGAATAACGAATCCCTAAGCAATCCCATTTTAAAGGCTTCAACAGCCGTGGCTATATCCAAGTTGGGAATGTCTAAGGATTCTTTACTGAATTTGGTAATGTAATCCCTTAATGATTCATTATGACCCTGAGTTATCCTATATAGAATCCTATATAGATCACTAGTTAATCGTTCAAATTTTCTACTACAAGAAAACTGATTATTAAATAGGTTAACTAGATTAGCAAATGAGGTAATAGAGTAGGGGGAAGACTTAGCAGCCATTTGAGAGCTGATCCAGCAAGAGTGGACCCGAATCCCTTGCACAGGCATGCTTCTTTTAGCCTTTCTGGGATTGGATTGATCTCCATCCTCTCCCTGTATTGTGCTATGTGTTCCTCAGGATCCGTCGAACCATCATACAACTTCATGGTTGGCACATGGAACCTCTTGGGTATCTCAGCATCACAGATTGGTGGTGCAAAACGAGATATCCTGTGGCTCCCATCTGCAATCTCTGGGATAGGTTTGACCACTCCTGGAACACTTGATATCATATCCTTCAACTTTTGCAACTCTCTGGCCATGGCGTGGTTGATACCTGGATCCTGCACAAGGCCATGGTTAGTAGTATAAGAATTATTAAAAGTGTTACCTCCCATTGGATTCAAATTAGGAAGAATGGATGTTAATCCATATTGTTGGGGCTCTGGAATGATCGAAGGACCAGTAGAAGTAATGGTCTGCATCGGAATAAAATCTCCCTGATGGACATCTGAACTTCCTGTTTGCAAACTCCTCAAGGATCCTGGCATCTGGAAGGATCCCTGAAACTGGGACGATCCTGGAACAAAGGAGGATCCTTGAACCTGGGATGATCCTGGAACAAAGGAGGATCCTTGAACCTGGGATGATCCTGGAACAAAGGAGGATCCTTGAATCTGCTGCGTTCCTGAGTACCCTCCTGAATTCAGGAAGGATCCCATATGCTGAAGATAGGATCCTGCTGGCTGGAAATATGAACCTGATGCCTGGGTCACTGTTGTTGCTCCGTAGTGCACTCCTTTTGGTCCACCCACATATTGAACATCTGGAACCACTGATGGCTGAGAAGTAATCACCGGAGTATCAAAATTCAAAGATCTGGGCATCAGTGGGGAATGATCCTCTGCCGTTTTCTTTTGTTTCTTGAGATCTTCGATTTCTTTGAGAATTCTTTCATTGGTCTTATCCTGTTGCTGTATATGATCCTTCATCTGCAAAATCAAAGTAAACATGTCACTAGTAGTGAGAGTGTAAGAAGCAGAAGAAGTTGGAGGTTTGGAGAAAATGGGAGTTGGTTTCTTCTCGGCATTTTTCTGAGGTCCAGAAGGTGGTGGAGGCAAAGGTGGAATGCCCTGAGATGCATTGACCACAGACATTGCAGTAGAGGTATTCTTCAATGATGAAGCCATGTATTTGTATGCAATGAACCGGAATGATCACCAACAGAAAAACTTCTTAGGAATGAAGCACCAATTGCCCCACGATGGGCGCCAAACTGTTTTGGTCAAAAAATCTGATGAGGATAATGTAACCAAACTCTCTGTTATGGGGAATGATGCTTGAAATGTATAACAATGATAAGGATCACTTCAATGTAAATTACACAAACGACACAAGGATTTGTACGGGGAAAAAGCCCTTGATCAAGAGTTGATCTCCGGCACAAAAACCCCGGGTGATGGAAACTACCGATCACCAAGCTTAAATAAATCAATAAATGTTTACAACTTCGGATAGTAACGAGCTAGGTACAAGGATCACTAGGGTGAAATGTGTGAAAGTGAGTGAAAACTGTTAAGTGTTTGTCGAGAGCTTCAAGAGTGCGATTGTACGAGAGTGTGTGTAGCTGAAAATGGCTAAGTGTTCTAAATTCTAGCTCGTCACCCCTTTAAAAATAGAAGTTAACTACACTAACAAACTATCCGACTTTTGTGCCAAGCTCCCACGTTCTCCACAACGTCCATTTCCAGTCAAACGTATGCGAAATACCCGTGGAATATTCCATAGTAACGTTGCCAAGACCAAGTCAAGCTTATTACTCCTGTATAATAATACGAAACACAAACAAACAATCGTTAGTATGAGGATCCTTAAGGTGATCCATGATCCTGATCCTGAAGCTCTTCTGAGGATCACTATCTGTCACAGAAGTAAGGATCATTAATTAGGATAACAAGTAAGGATCACTAATTGTTAGAAAATCCTCCCCTAACACCAATATTGATATAATAAACAAATACGGGTATCAACAATCACTATAATTCTATTTTAATTACAAGTTTAAAAAAAAGTTATATCATATTGTCCAGAAATATTTTTTTAACACAACTACGCAACTTTTTTTTTGTTTTTTTAATTCACGAACACAAATTATTAGAGAAAAAAAAGTGTAATCAATAATAACAAAATAGATAATAATAATAATAATAATAATAATAATAATAATGGGTGGAGATACAATAGGAAGTTTATTTGGCTAGGAAGGCTAGGAAGTGATCTTGACCATCCATTAAGTTAATCAAGGGCTAAGATTAAATCAGAGAAATTGAAAAGAAGAAAAGAGGCGCGTGAGTTTGTTCAAGGGCATTCTAGTCAATCCAAGCCAATAGTTTCTCTCTCCTCCAATTCCCCCCCATTTTTTAAACGTTAATAACTCTTTCATACGACATTATTTTTTTATAAAAATTGCACCAAAAAAACGAGCGTTTTTTTATCTTTAAAACGAGTATACTATTGCTATATTTAAAAAAAAAATTTAAACCCAGTTGTGTAAAACGCAATAGAAAAACCACCGGTTACGTAAAACGCAATGAAAAAAAAACCTAAAAAATGACATTTTTCTAAAACGCAATGCACCAAAAACACAAAGAAATGACTTATTTGTAAAACGCAATGGCCAGAAAACACAAAGAAATGTCTTATTTCTAAAACGCAATGGACTGAAAACACATAAAAAAGTGTTTTACCTAAAACGCAATGCACAAAAACACAAAAAAATGTCTTATTTGTAAAACGCAATGGCCAGAAAACACAAAGAAATGTTTTATTTGTAAAACGCAATGGCCAGAAAACACTTAAAAATGTCTCATTTCTAAAACGCAATGACCTAAAAATGTCTCATTTCTAAAACGCAATGGCCAGAAAACACTTAAAAATGTCTCATTTCTAAAACGCAATGACCTAAAAAAACAAAAGAAAATGTTCTCTGTAAAACGCAATGGACTGAAAACACCTAAAAATGTGTTTTACCTAAAACGCAATGACTAAAAACACTTCAAAAATGTGTTTTACCTAAAACGCAATGACTAAAGATACTTAAAAATGTGTTTTTTCTAAAATGCAATAGCCAGAAAACACATAAAACTCTCTTATTTCTAAAACGCAATGGACACATAAAACTGTTTGTGAACTGTTTGTGAATTGTTTGTGAACTGTCTGAATTGTCTACGAATTACTGTCTTCGAAATGAGCCAATTTCTGGAAAATTAATTTTTCTGATGCGTTTTTAGTACAGCTAAACCCCAGCCAGGGGCTCTGCCCCTTGGACCCCGCCAGGGGCTGCCGCCCCCGGACCCCCGCCAAGATCGTAAAACGCAATGACTAAATAAAAACCCAGATCGTGAAAATGAAATTAAAGAATTTCTTACATGGATCGAAGCCGGTTTCTTCATCAATTGACGAAATTTGAATGATAGAAACACTTATCAACGCTTGAATCGAACGAATCGAGTGATTATCTCCAAAATCACCCGAAAAAACGAGATTTTTTAATGAAATTAAACTGGGTTTTCTTCAAAAAAAAGTTGAAGAACACGTTGATCGGGTGTTTGAATCATTGATTGGTGATGAAAATCGCACTATAATGTAGTGATTATTGAGATAGAAAGTGAAGAAATGGTTGAAGATGGTGGGTTTTGAAAATGGTGGGTTTTGAAGTTACTGGGTTTTGAAAAGGAAAAAGAAAGTGTTGGATTGACTAAAATACCATTTTTCTTTATTTTAAGTGTTGCCACATGTCATAATCCTATTGCTTCCTAGACTTTCTAGCCAAAATAAACTTCCTATTTGATCTTTACACATAATAATAAATAATAATTTATAATAAAGTGATAAACATAATAACAAACTTACAACAACTTATGTTTATCCAATTATTTGAAACTTGAAACGTAGATATTTTCGGAATCATAACTCAAATCGGGTAACCGGATCATAGGTTACATATAGTCGGTTGTATATAAATTATTATTATTAACCTTAACACCAAAGAAAGAAACCACCAATCGTCTCGTCACCATCACAAACTCCGTAACCGGAATCATGGGTGGTGGAGTAGCCATGAGAGCGGCAGCAAAGGTGGCCGGAATCAGCGTGTTGAACGGCAGCCTCCGCGGCGGCGAAAGCCCCGTGGTGTCCGCCGCCCGACAGGCCAAACGATCGGTTGCGTCTGTTGTGTCCAGTTGTTCGTCCGATGATCTGAAACTGTCTGTCGGTTGTAATAATGATTGTAATAATAATAAGAGTTTGTTGGTGGAGAAAGCCTGTGATGAGGATTGGGAGTTTGCCTGTGTTGAAGATGAGTTGTTTATGGAAGCGGGTGAACCGGTGCCCCGGGTTGTGTTTGGTGGGGCTCCGACTGTTCAGGAAGCTAGACAGGCTACTTCTGATCTCAATTATGCTCTTGAGAAGTATGTGGATTTGATGTTTTTCCTTTTTATGTGATATGTTGTGTACTTTGTTTGTTTAGTTTAGATTTTATGTTTTTTAATGGCCCACATATTGTTTATATGATTTTTTTTATTATTATTTTTTTTTATATGTGATTTGTTCATAGGAGTGTTCATTTTTAGGAATCTGGTTAAGTTAAGTTTATGGGTTATTGATTCTTGGGTGATCAAAGATTTGATTTTTGCAGACAATGTTTTTTTTATTCAATGTTATGAATACTCTGGTATCACCTTTCACTCGCGTAGAAAGATGTTTTTGTGATATGCTACTTATGTTCGCGTATCAGACAGTGGACGAAAGATATTGATTATGTGTCGGTTTCTCAATCTACGCGAGTGGAAGAGTGATATACTAGTACTGGTTGCGTAGAACATGCATTTACATATGCATATAACGGTTGATACGCGAGTAAAAGTGCCATTGGGGGGGGGGGGGGGTTGTATGTCATACCTATAGACCACAGTTGCGACAAATAGTGATAAGATAAATAGCGGGCCGCTCTAGAAAAAAATAAGAATTTATATGTATGTTATATCAAAATACCTTGGTGTATATGCTATTTTACATGTATATTTAACAAAAAGCTAAAATGCAGCTATTTTATAGCTATATTTAATTGCTATTATCGCTATCTATCGCTACAACCCTAATAGCGAGCCTAGACCTATACGCTACGTAGCGCAATATAGTGATCGCTACGCTCGCTATTGACAACTATGCTATAGACGAGATTTTTGTCTGAGTGGCTGCAGAGGTATAACACACCTACAAAAGTGGCCACTTTTATGATTTCTCTAATTGGAACTTTGGTTAAACCATATCATAGTTTGTTTCCTTGTCCCGAATGGGTTTTCGATACAAAAAAATTGAATACAAATTAAGCGGAAATTCGGAAAATAGGATATCTAGATCATTGATAATGCGTTGAGAAACTTGGTGCTTAACACTATTATTTAAATTTTTGGGTATCAAGTCAAAAGATATGAATTAGCAGATTTTACGCATTTTTGGAAGTCACTCAACATGATGTTTTTTATGTTTTGTTATTCTTCAGGACTTATCTGCATCCAAATGCCACCAATGCACAAAAGCTATCCGATTCAGAATACTCGGAGACTAAACCTTGTCTTGTTAGTGAAACATTGGTTGCTCCCGTACCATCTAAGCATGCAATTCAAGCTTTTCGGCTTCTTAACGAGAACCCTAAAGCTCAGGTATGTTTCTTTCTTCATTCTTTCAATTTCTAATGTACTTGTGTCTCGAATTAAAAATCTCTCTTTTTTTTTGGTGTAATTTGCTTTGCTATAATGACATTGAATGTTTCGGTTTTACAAGAGTGTCGTTGCTTCAATTGCTTCTGATCCAAATGTGTGGAATGCCGTTCTGCAAAACCCTGATCTCGTTGATTTTCTACAGACCCATAAAACCGGTTAGCAACTGTCCAGCTTTTTTAACCTTTTCGTCATCGTATTCCACGAAAGCACTCTGTAAAACAAACACTCTGTAATTGTCTGTTTGCAGATGTTGTTTTCCCAGAAGTGGATTCGAATGTAAACTGCTCGTTTGATTCGACCCAAGAAGCAACATGTGAATCCAAGTCTGCAGCTGGAAAAGGTTTTATGGATTATGTTGAGGAAATCAAACAGAAGATTACTGTTACAGTGGTTGATATGATGAACACTTTATCTGATACTTTCCAGTCCTTTTTTGGCGGTTCATCGAAAGATGGGGTTACTGTGAATCCAGATGGAACCGCTGGCATATCGATGGAGCAAACCGCTGTTGGAGCGACGCTTATGGGACTGGCAATCATGGTTATCAGTGTGGTTGTTCTTAAGCGCTCGTAATTTGTCGATTACGCTAATAAAGTTGTGTCGCGTATAAATGCATATAATCAGTTTGCTTTACGTCTTGTGACGACACTTGGAACAATCTTGTTTTATGTTCGAATGTTTTTATCCAGTTTTAGCAGATTTTTACGTTTATTTCTTATTCCGTTTCTGTTTTATTGCTGTTGTTTTTGTTCCTAGCCGATAATCACATCGTGAGTTTTAAAAAGCGCGTCTAAGACAGAAAGGCGCGCTCAATCACAGGGGTGTTCATTTCTAGCATCACAGTAAAGTTTTTTTGTGCATTGGGATATAACCTTTGTATTTTGTATCTAGGGACGAGCACGGTACCCGTTTGGTACCGCCCGGTACCGAAATACATGGAAAATTGGTACCGGTAATGAATATACCAACCGGTACCCGGTACCAAATGCTCATCCTAGTTGTATATAGGGCAGGTTTGTATATTCAATCATAAGCACCAACGTATATGTTAGCAAAGCTGCCTCACATTTTAGTTTTTTTATTATATAAAATGACATTTTTTACCCTTTTCATTGAAGTGCTAATTTTTATATATGTTATAAGAGTTTTATTTAAAAGCGAACGAGCCAACTATTATTGTTTTATATTTGTTCTTTATCGTGACCAAATTGAACCGATAACGTTTGAAGAACATTAGTACCGGTATTGCCATTTGTTTTTATGGTTTCTCCGGTATCGCTATCCGTTTTTATGGTTTCTCTGGTATCGCTATCCGTTTTTATGGTTTCTCTGGTATAGCTATTCGTTTTTATGGTTTCTTGACATTCCTGCTAGTGCCGTAACAAACCAAACCAATTCCAACCGAATAATACATCTCTTTCGATTGCTATACCAAGTGCGGTATCATACCAGCACAGTAACAAATATGCCAATTCTTTTCAACTTAATAAATTGATACAAATTACAAAGTGCACTCTTAAAAAAGTGCTACTTCTTTTCAACTAGATAAACAAGTATGTTTATGTTCATCATGTACACTTCTATATGGGTAATATACAACATATACATGAGGATCAAATTAAACAACTAATGGTTTATATAATCATCAGATTTCAGAACACCTTTGAACCAGTTAACAGAAGACTTTGGGATCCTTGTCAAATTGTTCTTGTAGTCAACATAATAAAGTCCAAACCGAACCGTATACCCATAGTTCCATTCCCAGTTATCAAGTAACGACCACACGAAATAGCCCCGAACGTCACACCCATCTTCCCTGCAATCACCAAGTTTTTAGTCGATTTAATCAACATTTCACAAAACTAATTCAATTCATTTAAATGAAATTTAGCGTTTGGGAACCTAATAGCAGCTGATAGGTTAGATAAATAGTCCCTGTGGTAGTTTATCCGCTTTTCATCTTGAAGTGCTTCCTCTAAATCTATGTTACTTTTGTTCGGGTCATCCATACCTGCATTTGACCCGTTAGAGATAATATATAATCTAAAATGACCCGTTTACAAGTAAATGAAATCAAATTTACCATTTTCTGTGATGATTACTGGCGGGTTCCCGTATTTTTCTTTGATGTATACCGCTACTTTTCTTAATCCCCATGGCACGATGCGTAACCAACTCGAAGCAGCCTGCAAATAAATATTAGACTCTATAATCATTTTTCCTGTATAATTTCTTCATCAAGATTCTATGATTTATCGAGACAGCTGACTTACAGTTTCTCCAATGGATTCTCCGTTTCTAGAAGCTATATTACACAAAAACAACCATTAAACCAGAGTGCCAAAAACTCATATATTTATTTAGAGTAAAATGCCATTTTCATCCCTGAGGTTTGGCTACTTTTACGATTTTCGTCGAAATGTTTGTTTTGCCGCATCTGGATCCAAAAGGTTTGGAATCTTGCCATTTTCATCCAGCTCATTAACACCTTCCACTTTTCTCTGTTAAGTCAGGGGTATTTCCGTCTTTTTTTGTTAACTTAAATAGTAATTCGGTCTTTCTCACTTTAAGTACAAGCATTTAGCATAATGTACAAGTATTCACTCAAAGGGCAATTTGGTCTTTTTCGCTTTATGTACGAAAATACCTTGACTTAATGGAGAAAAATGGATTGTGTTAACGAGCCGGATGAAAATGGCAAGATTTCGAACCTTTTGGATCCAAATGCGAAAAACCAAACCTTTGGACGAAAGTCTCAAAACTGACAAAACCTCAGGAACGAAAATGGCATTTTATTCTTTTATTTATTTATACTTTTTATGACTTGGTTGAGAAGGTTTACTTGATGTAATGACAGCGGCATCTGTGGAAGCATCTCGCAGTATAAATTTTCTGATACGCGTTTTGTCATTTTTAGCATATAACGAGGTGTAATGATTGATGCCAACGAAGTCCAACGATCCCTTGATAAATTCTGAAACGTCGGGAGTGATTTCGGGTAGCCTGTCACCTACTTGTGTTTGCATAGAAAGAGGATAGTTTCCAAGCAAAAGAGGATCAAGAAACCTGATTCACTTTAATCTGCGTTACATGTGAAATTGGTATTTTACCCTGAAAGTAACATTTTTAGTTTTTACTATGTTTTTTTTTTTCAATATTTGAAATAATTACCAGCCGAGTCCGAAATCCATTGCTCGATTTGCCGCTTGTTGATCTTCTTCAGAGTCGGAGAACGGTTCGTACCATTTTATATCTAATGATATCCCGATTTGACCTCCTTGATTTTTCTGGAAAATGTACAAATTAATTAGGGAATTTCATAATTGCTCAAAAAAGATTACGGATTTCATAAGATACCTGGAACAGATATGCAAAATTCTTCTCTATTATTTTTATAGGAGTAAAGTACACGGATGGTCCCTGTGGTTAACCAAAATTTTGAATTTGGTCCCTAGCTTTTCAAAAGTACACGAATGGTCTCTGTGGCTACATGCATTACAAAGTGTAAACTACATGGACCATCCGTGTGACTTTTTGAAAACTAGGGACTAAATCCAAAATTTTGGTCAACTACGTGGACCATCCGTGTACTTTACTCTTTTTATAGATTCTGTAGTTACGAAAGGTTTTTTATTGTAAGAATAGCTAATTACTTTCAAATGTTCGTTTTATGAGGTCAAAAACATTTGATTAACACTTTGATATTATGACCGAAAAATTACCTTGAAACGTTTTTGGTATCCGTGATAAACAGCAGCATGAGACAAGAGAATATTGTGAGCTACAATATACGGTTCCTCATCTGATTTTCCCTTTTTACATAATAAATGGAAAAGAAAAGAGCAACGTCCGGGTGCTTGAATTCCGTAATCATATCCTTGAATTGCAAATCCGTGAGGCTCGTTAAACGTTATCCAGTTTTTCACTCTATCCCCAAACGCCTCAAAACATGTAAACGCATAGTGCTTAAAATCGTCTCTACGAAATTAAAAAAACAAAACAAAACAAAACATGTTTTGTAAGCCTACTTTCAGTATTTACTGTATACCTAGCTACGAACACGTTCACTGGAGAATCAGTTTTTAAGTAGAGAATCGCATAATGCACTTGTAAGTAGTGCTTGACAGATGGTTATACAACCGCCTTATGCATCACATTTAAAGTAGTCAGTACAAGTATTTATATGGTTCTCATAGTTCTTTAGTTAAAACTGAAAGTAAAATGTCATTTTCGGCCCTGAGGTTTGGCCACTTTTGGGACTTCTGTTCAAAGGTTTGTTTTTCCGCATCTGGATCCAAAAGGTTTGAAATCTTGACATTTTTTTCCAACTCGTTAACTCCATCCAATTTTCTCCACTAAATGAGGGGCATTTCCGTCCTTTTAGACATTTTTTATTAAAATAAAAACGCTATAAGAAAAAAAGATCCATCTCTGTTGACTTCTCCCCACCCAAACCCTTTAATCATCACAATAATGTCTAAAAAGACGAAACTACCCATGAATTAACGTTAAAAATTGGATGGAGTTAACGAGGTGGATGAGAATGACAAGATTTCAAACCTTTTGGATCCAGATGCGAAAAAACAAACCTTTGGACGAAAGTCACAAAACTGGCCAAACCTCAAGGACGAAAATGACATTTTACTCTAAAAGCTGATTATGCAATGCAAGGGCTCCTACCTACGTAAATATATATTTGATTTCCTTACATTATTCGAGTGTTCAACCATCCATCATATTCATCTTCAAGCATTTGCGGAAGATCCCAGTGATACAAAGTTGCATAGGGCTGAATTCCTGATAGATACACATAACTTCACCTGTATTAGATGCTGTATACGTGTACGATATTCGTACTCATACAATGTACGAGTTGCAATCATATGAAATATAATAATTGACCTTTCTCCAACAAAGAATCAATGAGGTTGTTGTAGTATCCGATCCCTTGTGGATTCGGCTTGCCTGTTCCATCTGTTGGAACGAAACCACATTTTAGTTCATCTGCCAGTTTCAAAGAAACCGACATTATACCATATGATTTTTATGGTGATTTGTAACTTTACTTGGAAATATTCTTGACCATGATATTGAGAATCTGTATGCATCCATTCCCAGATCCTTCATCAATTCAATATCTGTCTGATCATAACAAAGACATGAATTTTAATTTCATTGTTTTGATAAGAAGTTGATCCAAAAGCTACTCTTACTTGAACCGTCTAACAAACGAAACACGGTAGGATATGTGAAAACTAAAAAAGGCTTATAACTTGTGCTACCAGTGGAGTTAAAGAACCATCAATTTCACTATTTATATCTTTAGTACATGGATGGTCCGTGTGGTTAACCAAAATTTTGAATTTGGTCCCTAGCTTTTCAAAAGAGTAAATTACTTTTTGAGTCCCTGTGTTTTAGTGATTTTAACCACTTGAGTCCAAAATCAAAAAGTCTAACGCCCTGAGTCCCTAGCCATTTATTTTATAACGTTTTAAGTCCAATTTTGTTCATTTATAACGGTTTGAGTCCAAAAAAAATTGGACTCAAAAGGTTAAAATTTGGACTCAAATGGTTATAAAAAAAGTGTCTAAGGACTCAGAGCGTTAAACACTTTGATTATGGACTCAAATGGTTAAAACCACTGAAACATAAGGACTCAAAAAGTAATTTACTCCTTTTCAAAAGTACACGGATGATCCCTATGGTTTGCACTTTATAACGCATTTAGTCCCCAACTAAGAAATCTAAATATTTTAGTAAGTCCAAGTTAGGGACGTTACAAAGTGCAAACCACAAGGACCATCCATGTACTTTTGGCAAAAGTTGGGGACTAAGTGCGTTACAAAGTGCAAACCACAAGGATCATCTGCGTACTTTTGGAAAAGCAGGGACCAAATCCAGATAGACCATCCGTGTATTTTACTCAATCTTTAATTTTAGTGTTTATTTGACAACTCACAAAATTAAAAAAAGAGTTAAATGCCATTTTAGTCCCCGTGGTTTGGGTCATTTTGCCAGTTTAGTCCAAAGATTTCATTTTTCTGTAGGTCCAAAAAGGTTTCACCGTTGTCATTTTAGTCCACCGGGTTAACTTCATTCCTTTTTTCTGTTAACAAGAAGGGCGATTCAGTCATTTCATATGGCCGAATTGCACTTATAGTTAACATAATTACATATAAAACGACTGAATTGCCCTTTTTGTTAATAGAAAAAAGGAATAAAATTAACCCGGTGGACTAAAATGACAACAGTGAAACCTTTTTGAACCCACAAACAAAAAATAAAACATTTGGACTAAACTGGCAAAATGACTTAAACCACAGGGACTAAAATGGCATTCAACTCTTAAAAAAAATACCAATTTTAAAATCCCCTATAGACCTCATTTAATGTTTTAAACTTTTAATAATTAAAGTAAAATTACTTTTCTTCAAGAACACTTTCAACCCATATTTTATGCTTCCACAAAGCATCAAATTTGCTTGCAAACACAACAAAGTAAAGAATCCGAACCTTCAACATCGTACAACTTAATTTTCCACAAAATTAAACAAAAAACTAACCTTAAATCGATGATATTGATCAACCGCCTGATCCGCATTGCTAAAATCCAATATCCTCCCTATTCAAATCAACCAACAATCATAAACCAAACCCAAACTCAAACACTTGCTCAATTGCACTTTAAAAAAAAAAGTCAAAATCAGCAATAAACAAACTTAATTTACTAAATTAATTACCGGGTTTCCTCGAAAAAGTATCCCAGATGCTATCTCCTTTATTTCCTTCATCAACTGCCCCTTCAAACTGCAAATAACGATCAATTAACCAACCCCACATGATCAGTTACAATTCGCACATAACGTGTTCGATGAAATGCCTGAGTGAGTTTGAACAAGAAATCGGAACCTGGAAAGCAGATGAGGCGGTTCCGAATGTAAACCCATGTGGGAAATCGGATCTGCTTGTGGATTCCGATCGGAAAAACATGCATGATGCGATTAGTAATGAGAGAATAAGAATTATTGGGTTCATGAATGTGTGTTGTTTCAACTTTGAAGAATGTTTTGGCGGTGAATGGATTAAGATTGTTTGGACGGAAATATATAAATGTCACGAAGAATAAATGGGATTTAATATTGGAATTTAATAATATGAAAATTGGGATTGTTGTGTAATAACTAGAACCTATTAGCAATGTATAGAAGAGAATGAGAGAATGAGAGATGAATTTCTTATTGATATATCTCATACAAAATACATGAGCCACTATATATAGGCTATAACATTAATACAAACATAAATGTGACATAGGAGTTACAAATGTGTATAGTCACTAATAATGGATGCATTCATAACACTCCCCCTTGACTATCCACATGATGATATACTATTCTTTAATACGTTTGGTGATGCTGCCTCGTTAAAAACCTTGCTAGGAAAACCCAGTGGGACAAAACCTCGGCTAAGGGAAAAAGAGTGCAGCGCGTATTGTCTCCCCCTAATACTTCTGGATCAGGTATGTTGTCTCATTAAAGAAAAAGAGTACATACACTGTGTATATTATGGGTACGTTACTCCCCCTCAATTTTACTTGTATATCTTGATGATGTTGAATCCAATCTTCTGTGACAATTGCTTGACTTGATATTTGGCGTAGTCTTCTTTGATTTGGGTGTTGTTGTCTACATTGTCTTCATACGGTGTAGCTTGAGCTTCTCTTGATCAACTCTAATTTACATACTTCTTAAATATGCTGAAATCTTCGACCTTCATAACTTGTATCTGGATTGAGATCGAACTCTATGCGAGTCTAATATATATCAGTCATAACCCAGGACGCCATATTGTTCTTGTGGAACTATCCCGTGTCTCGAGTTTGTAAATATGTCAAATAATTATTTAATGCGCTTTATAATTCTGCCTCGTTAAAAACCATGCCAGGAAAACCCAACGGGACAAAACCGTAGCTAAGGGAAAAGAGTGCACTACGCATTATACATAATTAACAACATGATTTATGATGATGTTAAATTAGTACTTCGGGACCTAAAAGATAAACTGATACTACTGGATCAGTTATGTTGTCTCGTTAAAAACCTTACCAAGAAAAACCCAATGGGAAAAACTTAGTGAAGGGAAAAAGAGTGCAACATTTGAGATTAGAACTGTAATCTTACCAATACAAAGTAATATATCAAATGTCGTCTTGTTTGCAAGATACGTCAATGCTCTGATCGCAATTAAGTATGGTACTTCTTGACTAAGTAGTTCAACATCCTTTTCTTGGGGTTGATAAGAATATTTTTTCTATGTCAAGCGAGCAGACAATCGTTCATGTACTCAACGAATGAGCTTTTTCTATATAACATCTTCTAGATGTAGTCAGATTGATGAGCAAAAATAGTACATATACACTCGAAACTACAAGTCGAGGATAACTACACTTTGTAAAGGTCATTCAAAATTTTCTTCTTTAGTTTGAGAGTTCCCTCTCGATGATGTTTACATTATCACTGTAAGAGTGAAATCTTGTTAAATAGATGTAGCTCATTTTATCAAAATTATACCTCTCTTTTCAGAGTATAGTCGACTGTACCACATACGAGTAGTTTCCTTTAAGATTCATATATATAACACATATGGGGTTATTGTTTCATAATGCTTTGAGCATTTTTTTTAATCCTTCAGGGGTTTTGATACAGATGTCATTTGCAATTGTCTCGTACATGTATACGGTGATGACATCCATAAGTTATTTTATCTGAAGTCATTCTGAGATTGCGAGGCCGCTTAAACATCTAAAGATTATCGCATCCACTACAGGTGTATACGTTTCCTCGTAATCAACTGCTGGGATTTGGGAAAAATCTTTATGTTAAAATGCGTGCCTTACATCGTAAAAACTCATTATTTACGTTTCCTTTTATTTAAAGACACCCATTTATAACCTACTGGTTTGACGTCTATGGGTGTTCGAACTGCTGGTTCGAAAACGTTTAGTTTGTCGAGCAAATTTAGTTCAACCTTAAGTCATGTAGCCATTTTGGCTATTTGTGTGTGTACACTCTTGCACACTTTCTATATATGTAATCTTTTTTTTCATCGATTACATCTATTGCTATAGCATAATCAAATATATCATTTTACACGTGTTTCATTACGGTTCCATATTGTACTTATTTTGTACATAATTCATCGCGATCTCATATTTGTTTGGTACTAGAGTTTCTTTTAGAACTCCATTAGCCTCTTTTGGGGTTTTGACAACAACCTTCTTTAAGGTTTAGTATGCAACCACTTCTGGGGTTTTGTATGCAACCACTTATGGTGTTTTGTGTGCCACCTCTTTTGGGGTTACACCAACTGCGTTACTCTGCTCTTTTTGTGTTTGTGGGTTTTATCTTTTTGGAACCGATTTATCTCTCACAATTTATTAATATGATAATCATTTTGTGAGTACTTCCATTCGAGCATATAAGTTTAAGCTGGTATATGTGACTTTGTCACCTTATTTGTGTTAGTGAATGCATCTTGTATTTCATTTGTTTTTATTTGCAAATACACGCTCTTTCTTTTGGACTTCAGATTTGCATTGACTACTTTAGGGGTCGATATATAATATGATGCATTTTTTTATGTTACCTGTCTTTCATTTTCTTGTCTCCCCCTAAGACTGGGAATACGATGTACATATCCCATTTTATATGTTATGGTGGTGCTATTGGTACATAGGCTGCACAGCAAAATATATAAAAAAATAGAAACTTGGTTCTCTTCAGGAGACCAGTTGCAATGGGGAGTATTTGTGATAAGCAGTTGGTTTTGAATTGATATAATCAATCGACGAATTCCGTCTCGACTATGTATGCCTCTCACTATATTTCACATTGTGCCCAACAATGGTCCCTACAATTGGGTTGTCAAAAAACAGTGTTAAACCATGTCAAAAAAACAACGTTCCATAGTGTTGGGCATATGCTACATACGGGTAGCTAAAAACTCACATGTAACCATGTATGAATGCCACAATCCACACAACTGTACATTTCAATGGTCCCATATAAGAGAGATTGTTTGTAGGAGTCTATTGTTTGGAAGGGCATAAAAATTTATTTGCCACAAAAAAAAAAACTAACTAGACATATGATAAGGCATTTTGGGAGCAATGTTTTTAGATTACTTAGAGGTGCTAAGGTACCGGTTAGCATGTTTGATTGTTTAGCATATCATGATGCTATCTTGATGACCTATTTGGTCATGCCATGTGGTGAACGTATAAATATTCTAGTAACTTCTGGTTACTCACCATATTTGATTTAATGGAATATTGTGAAAAATTAGTATCATTTCTAGTAACTTCTAATATAGTCTTCTAGCCATATTTGCTATATGATATATTTTAGATATTTCTTTTACACCATTCCAAGGTGATAACTTTTCATTCAAACATAGTGAAAACTTAATAAATTTCTTCGGTATACATTAGAATATGATGCATTATGAATTACAAAATTCGATTTCAGCGGGTAAACTATCGATGCTCTTCTGGAGCATTTAATATGCTATTAACACGTGAAATAGTATCAATAGCGTCTCTACCACGTGAAATATTATAGTTTTAGCCTTTGTTTAGAGGGAAAACATGTACTATTCATAAGGTTTTCCATCACTAGGCTATATGTTAGCCAAAAATGCCAAGTGCGATGAACTAAAGTTTGGGTTGAATTTGAAAAATCATTATTAAAAGCAAACGGGACTTTGTATACATTTGGGGGAGAACTTCGGGTTCTCATCATTGATTTAGGATTCATGTGAGCATCAACACTAACTCAAATGAATTATTATCTATCAATTTAAGTAACTAACATCAGAGTAGTTTACTTAAGCTAAAGTCCACTAATTATTTTCATAACTATTTTTCATCATTTTCATGTGAGGGCACATTTCTAATGACTATATCAATGTCTATTAATATTTGTTTAGCAACAACAAGCAATTAGAAGACTAACCATACAATTAATTATGTTGACTATGCATAGCATTGTAACAAGCTGAAATATCAAATCACTAAAGCATAACAATGTTTATCTCAGCGTAGTTGTTTTGGTAACCAGCTACCAATGAAATTTGTATTAATTTATTTAGCACATTTAACTTGTCAAAAAGGCAATACATATAACATATATGCTATCTAAAACAATGAGACCAACAGAAGTATTGCTAAACAAATGAAATCCGTAATATCTACCCTTAAGCAAGTTATATGCATGTTAATTATTCACAATTTATATGCATATCAATTACATATATAAATCACACACATTCCTGGGACATTATACGTATACATATATGTGTGTGTGAGTGTTAAAGAGATTAAGCTCATATTAATTTGCTTGTCATGTCTAGAAAAAAAATATTAAAGATCACAAGTATATCATATATACACATATTTGTCACTATAGTTTAAAACATAAACAAATGTCACTATCAACTTTCTCGATCATATAATAACATATGAATCTTTATCACTCGTAAATGAGCTTTCTTATACTAATAAATTTTGTTGCTCAAGAAAATATAACAGGCATCTTGAGAATTTTAGTGTCATGTTAATTTGCAAATAATATCTTTTACCACACAAATATTTCATAGAATCAAATCACATATTTAAATATCAAATAGCAACTAAAAGGCTTATACAATTGCAATAACAATGATATACAACAAAATTAACTAAGTAGTTGTCATATTATAACATATTATCATATAAACATGTGCATTATTGTAAATTCATTAACAGAATTGCACTAATGATTATCTTCAAATATAACTATTAGACATCACCTTTTAATACAAATTGTATTTTGGTAGTCATCATAAATTGTATAAATACTAATAACAAAAACTAATTAATGGACCAATCAAAACTCATAACCATAATAATAAAAGCACATAATGATATCAAAACTCATAACCATAATAATAAAAGCACATAATGATTTAGAATTTGTAATGTCTCTTTGAAACGTAATTTGTTTGTATAAAATTTAGAACAACAATAAAAGGCTATTTAATTACTATTTACTAACCATAAAATATAATAAAAACAATTTATTAGAATAACAATAAAAGGTTATTTAATTACTATTTACTCATTTCGTAAATTGAAAAAAAGGTAAATATACATCAACATGAATTAATGATGAGGAAATCAGAATTAATTTTATAATTAATAATATTCAATCCACACTCATAAGTTATATATTAGAACTTTAATTGAATTTATGCTATATTAATTAAAACTAAATAACATATATAACTTTAAAATATATATAAATAATATAATCAACAAGTAAATGCAAGATCATGGATATTATAATACAACTTTTCTTTTTAAGGTTTATCTATTAAACATGCATAAAAATAATTTATCAAACTATATATCAATTTCTAAACCAAGGAATAAGCTTGCAATATAACTAGCAAATATATAAGATTAGACTTAATAAATTAATAACAAGTATTTTTCTCACCGGGTTTCTGTAACAAGTGTCCATGTATATATAAAACTTATATTTCCTATTTTTTTTCAATACCGTGATGATCATTTATTCTAGAAAAGGTCATTGAAAATGAAAATTATGAGTAGGATTTGAACATCCCCTGTTCAACATACTTTCAAAAATCTCATTCTGGTTAACGATTATTCTTATCATGGTAAAATAAAGTTGAAAAGATAAGGCATATTCAACAAGAAACAATATAGGTATAAGAGTAGTACCTTATGTAGATAAACATGTATGGTGGAAAAAAAAACTTACCTTGAAATAACTAAAGGAAATAGTATCTCCATCACTTTTCAATCGCCATGTCTACGATATCCAATCTTCGTTGGAAACACCTCGGGCCACCAAAACTTTTATCAACAAAACATCATTAACGACATTGGTCAACCGAGACTTTAATCAACGATTAAAACCAATGATGATTCGAGCACTTTCGTGCTGATAACGTGTTGTGTAATAACTAGAACCTATTAGCAATGTATAGAAGAGAATGAGAGAATGAGAGATGAATTTCTTATTGATATATCTCATACAAAATACATGAGCCACTATATATAGGCTATAACATTAATACAAACATAAATGTGACATAGGAGTTACAAATGTGTATAGTCACTAATAATGGATGCATTCATAACAGGGATTAATTATTGAAATAAAAGTAAATAATAAAATGATGGATGCGATTGATTGTGCGTGGTGGTGACGAGTCCGATAAGCAAGCATGATGGATAACGTATGTATACAAGTAAGTTTAACTAGTAACGCAAAGGATCCTATAGTTTTTTTTCAAATTGGTATAAAAGGTGATCAACACGACACGAAACATGACCCGTATACGAAAAAAGTTTTGAGAAGGCTAAAGTTAATCGAAATATGATTTGTTTGATAAACGAGTTAACTCATTACATGTATATAATTTGTTTTATATAATTTGTTTTTATTAAGTGAGTTAACTTGTTAACCTGTTTAATAATAAGTGAGTTAACTTGTTAGTTGCATAACATAAAATGTGTTTTAAATGATAAGAGCTAATTGCGCAATATTTCCTTCCTTCTGGTTTCTCAAAAGCAACAAGATTGGGTACTAAGACATGAAAGATGAAAATATCCTTAGTTCTCAGTTAGTTTTTAACTCGAGTTAGCCTTTAATACTCTAGGATGTTACAAAATCAAAGGTTAATACTCTAGATTATTACTTTAAACTATTAGTATCTAACCTTGTTACTCTACACAAACCATACAATTAACTCTTTTAAAAACGAAAAAGTTAGTTCAAACGGTCAAAACCGAATCGTTAAGCGCTTAAACCACAACATGGTCACTTAGGCCTGTAAACGAACCGAACGTTCATGAACTGTTCGTAAACTTGTTCGGCGGGAAGTTCGTTTATTTAATAAACGAACGAACACGAACAAAAAATTGTGTTCGTTTAATAAAATAAACGAACATGAACACTCCTTGTGTTCGTTCATTTATGTTCGTGAACGTTCATTTATGTTCGATAATGTTCGTTTATTTACGTCTGTTTATGTTCGTTTAAATTTTTGTAAATACATAAATACTTATATTTATATAAATATTAGATTTTCTAACTACTTATATAAATATAACTAATTAGTAATTGAGTTTTCTAGTAATAAAAAATGAAAGTTTAAAATTTATCTTAGATCGTAACTGATCGCTTACTTAATATTTTTATAAAAAAAACTACTTAATTTTAGTATCTATAAGCCTTAATTTAGATGTGTTTTCGGATATAAAAAACTACTATATTAGACTTGTTTGTTTGTGTTCACTAATGTTATATTTTGTTTGTTTATATTTGTTCAATTAAGTTCATTTGTGTCCGTTTATGTCTGTTCAATCATGTTAGTTTATTTTTATTCAAATATGTTCAATTAATTTTTTTGTTTATGTTCATTTGTGTTTGTTTATGTTCGTGAACTGTTCGTTTAGGCTTTAAACGAACAAACATAAACGAACACGAACATAGCCGATTTCTTAATGAACAAACACGAACAAAAAAATGTGTTCGATTATATGTTCGTGTTCATGCTCGTGATTGATAAAAGTTAAATGAATTAAACGAACATGCCTATGTTCGTGTTCGTTCGATTCATTTACAGGCCTATGGTCACCGACTCACCCCAACCCACACAACACAAAACGTGGCACTTCCAACCTTATCCACTCCTATGAGTTATAACTTATAAGGAGACTCTACATGTATTTCAATATTTAAATTCTCTAACACCATTACTTATACTAGTTTTTGTCCCGCTCGTATTACGGGCTACTAAGCTGAATATTTCTTTCTCATATCATGTAGATCTGTACTTTGGTTACTTGTAAATACCACTCATAAAACAATCTAAAAAATTTACATCAAGTCAACCGATTAAAACAAAATACTACCATAACATTGGAAACACTATAATTTTAAACTGGGGTAAAAATTGTAATTTTTCAGGACAAATGAGCGTGTTGCAGACAACCGAATAGCACAAATAAAAATTACATCGATTCGACCAATTAAAATAAAACACTACCTCAATTTTATAAAAAAAAAAACTAAAATGATAGCATGACTGTAATTTTTCACTGGGGCCAAAACCATAATTTCACAGAGGAGATAAACAAAAGGGATGGCAAACCTGTAAATTTGAACTGAGGGCAAAATCGTAATTTGGCTTCGAAGAAAAAAAAAACAAAACCAATGGCAAAACTGTAAATTTAAACGAGCAAGGCGTAATTCAGCTTGACTAATGGGGAAATACCAGTGTAGCAGTTAGCCGCGCATTTCGACAAATGGCAGGAAACACTGTTCCCTGCAATTGTTGTTATACGAAACTAGTTTTTACCACGCCCGCGTTGCGGGACACTTAGCCGAATATTTATCATTCATAAAATGTATGTCTATGTTACATTTACCTGTACATACTACTCGTAACACGATCTAAAAAAAACTACATCGACTCAATCAGTTAAGACAAAAAACTACTATAGTTTTGTGAGGAAAAAAACGATAGAAACGCTATAATTTTTAATTGGGGAAAAATTGTAATTTTTAGGGACAAATTAATGTGTGCCAGACAACCGCCTGTTACGAATAAAAATTACACCTAGTCAACCAATTAAACTAAAACTGTACCATATTTTTGTCAAAAAAAAAAAAACCTAAAGCGATGGCATGACTATAATTTTACATTGGATGCAAAATCGTAATTTCATAGGGAAAAAAAATAAAACGATGGTAAAACTCTAAATTTGAACTGAGGGCAAATTCATAATTTGGTTGGGAGGAAAAAAAAACCAAAACCAACGACAAACCTGTAACTTTAAACGGGACAAAATTGTAATTTGGCTTGACCAATGAAGAAGTGTAAGGCTGGCAACTAACTGTCCATTTCCTTCAATGACAGGGAAACACTATCCCCTACGATTTCTTTTATTGTTATAGGTAATCTATATCTATATATATTAATAAATGAGATGATGTGGGCTATTTGTCATGTGATGGTGAAGCCAATTTGATGATGTGGCATCCATTTGTTGAATGGTCTTTGATTTTGGGAGGGAAAAGATGTAATTTCTTTGTAAACAAACCAATTTTGAGAAAACACAAACCAAAATCTAACATCCACGCGGGATCCGTATTGCTTGGGTGGGTATTTGGGTGACCTAATGATCCAAACGGATCCTTTATATCCTTTTTATTACTCATTCTTCTTTCTCACGCTTTTGACATTCTCCACAAACCCTAAACACCAAAGTTGTTCATCATGTTCTTTCCTTCAAGAATCCTTCATCAAAATCCAAAATATGCTTTGTATGTCCTTCTGTTCCTTCAATTGATCTTGATAATCACAGGTATGTTGTTCAATCAATCAGTAACCCTAAATACCAAACATTCTTATCCTTCACGCTACAGGATCCCGTTCATCCTTCTCCTTCTTCAACTTCTTTGATCCATCTGGTGGTTGATTCTATCAACAAACCCTAATCGCCAAGTAAGTTCTTCTGTTTTTGTGTAGATCTACGACATAATTTCAACCAGAAAAAGAATTAAAAAATCTAGATCTGTTGGATTACAATTGAAAGCAATCACATAATCATAAGCCCTTTTTTTATATTCTTTAATCTGAGGCAATTTTTGGGGTGTTTTGTTTACTAATATTTGATTTTAGTTTATGTGCAAGGTCACCATTAGAGCCTGGACCTACAACAACCTTGCCAGATAGAAAGTTGTTGGTGTTCATTCTTGATAGGCTTCAAAAGTGTGTCATTTTTGTTTTTGCTTTTATAAATAGAATACATCTTATTTGTTGTATTGTTTGTTGATGCATAGATCTTTATTTATGGTTATTTAAACTCTTATGCAGGAAGGATACTCATGTTGTTTTATCTGAACCTGTCAATCAGACTGAGGTGCGTTGTTTTGATAGTTTACAAGTGTCATTCGTTGTTTTTTATTTAAATTTTTACGTATCTGAAGAGGTTTATTTTTATGCAGCCCATGTACTATGTGTTTTAGAATCGCCACTCTTCTTTCGATTCTTGATTATAAATGTAGAATTGGTTTGTAGTTCATGACTTCTTTAAGAATAACATAAGCATGTTCATTCAATTCAATTGTTCTATTGTTGAACTAATTTAGTTTTTGTATTTCTATTTTATGCATTTGTTAAAGACATGAGAAAAGGATTTGGACATCCCGACCCGGTTCGTTTCGAGCAAAAAAAATACCTCTAAAAGATGTAACCATCATGCAGTCATCCCGCAGGTACCTTAATGAACTGAATTTAGAACCGTTGAATGAAAATGATGAGTTTCACTCAAATCCAATTTTTGTTAGGGGTTAATTGGAGGCTCAAGAAAACAAAGACTTACCAAGGAATTCTGCGTGCGAATATAAAGCGTCAATGATGGTGTTTTGAAGACCAAGGCGCCGCCTTCGGCGATGGCGTTAGATTTACGGTGACGCTCCGGCCGACTTTTGGTTAGTCCCCTCTTCACTTGCATGTTCCATTTGTTGTTAGATCAGTCTCTGCAGTCATGATTGCAACTGTTTCCGGTCGTTATAGTTTTCCAACAACGGCTCAATTAAATATTTACTAAAGTTTTATGTGTTTAGATAGTGTTGATTATTAATATGAGGTGATAAGGCACGGCATGTGTTGGCATTCATTGCCTCAAACTCGCAACAAGTATTGGATAAAATCAACTCTACAATAGGTATACTGTTTGGTTTATCACCACATATATTTACAAAAGTTTTATGTGAGTTGATATGTTTTTGATGTTTGAAGTTGTAAGAAAATTCTTACTGTGAACCAGACCTACCCAAGACATATAGCATTTCATAATATTTTATTTATTTAACATTATATCTACTTCTAAAGGTAGCATCTTTAGATCACCTTCAAAATATCATCCACCTGTCCCATGAAGCACACAGGTCAAATGCAAAACAAAGCTAAAAAGCACGTTATAAACCAGTGATTTTCTTTTTTCCCTTTGGTCATACCTAATTCAATTTATAATTAATTAATTGTGTTATATTTGATTAATCATTCCAACATTGATTTTAGTAGAGCCCTAAAATGTGTTAAACATGGAACATGCCTACATTGGGTTGAACAAAGCAGTGGCTATAAAGTATGTGTGTTTTACAATCTGCAGCATGTTTTTCTCTTTGTATATTACTTCAAAGTAACTTAACTAACATTCATACCTTTTATTATGTAGAGTATTAGTTGTCACACCTTTTATCATCCTTGGAAATACCTTCGTTGTTGCACTTATCAATCACCAGGTATACCTCATTTGTTCTTTTTTCCATTTTAAATTAGGTTCAATTTTCTTTACCAAAAAAATTATAGGTTCAATTTTAGAGTAAATTGTTTTTGGAAATTTTTAGAGTTGTATATTCCAAGTGGCATCTCACGTGATATTTAAAAGTTATTTTTTAATATAGATTATAAAATAATCATTATTTCTATCTTTTAAGTAATCTATTATAAAATAAATTTCACATAAGCATTCTTAGAATATGTAGCTACTGTACATATAGAAATTTATAGGTGCTACAATTTTAATATCAGGTATATTTAGAGGGTTATGCTCCGCTTGCGGTATGCTCAAGTAATGCATATATGTGTGGGCACTCGGGGGGCAAAAGTGAAAGTGCTCTAATTTTAACGTTATTTTACTAATTTCATGAAAATAACGTTAAAAGAGGGGATGGTTAATCATGCATCATGTGGTGGCGCTTATAGCCGAAAGACAAGGGGTACATGCACTAATCGGCGTTTGTCTCAATTGCTGAGTGTTATGTGCCTTATGTCCAAGGCTTGATACAAAACTACTATCAAGCCGGGGTTCTCACTGGAAGCAGCCTCTCTATTCCTACGGGGTAGAGGTAAGGCTGTCTACATCTTACCCTCCTCAGGCCCTACCTTAGCTTTGCTATTGGTGGGATATGATGATGATGATGATTAAAGAAGCCTAAGCTCAGCAAGGGTCAATCAAACAATGGCCTGATTTCATTGTGCTTCTCATTGCTCTTACTTATTGTTGTAAATATGGTTCTACTGATGTTAAAATTGTTTTGTGTTAAACAGGTTAGAGTGAAGCTGTAAATAATTTGGGAAAGTGGAAACCAGCCAAGGCCCACACAAATGACTTCTTTAACCATTCTTCTTGCAATTAGGGATTTCCCAGGTTTGTATACAATATTATGTTCTCAATTCCCTACATCCTAATAAAGTCCACATTTTGACTCTCTGGTGACCCTAAAGCGTTTGGTTTGAATCTTCGTCGAACAGAAGAGGTAAGTTTAATTTTATGGTTGTTTTGGTGTTTTTTGATCCGATAATTGTTATAGGTTAAATCGTTTATGCTAATCTGTATAATTTTTTAGTTATTTTTATTATTTTTTATTTTTGAAAATCTAACTATGATATTTTTTAAAATTTGAATGTCTTTGTTTTTTAGTAATAAATTTTGTATTGTATTAATTATCAATCCATTAAAGATTTTGTTATTTCCTTTATTTTTAGTATGATAATTTTTCGTAATTAAGGTTTCTATTTCTATATATAAATGGTGATTTATTTTTAGTATGATAATTTACGGGATTGGATGTTAGTGATTTAATTTTCAGAATTCAAATTTTAAATTTTAAATTTCGTTAGTGATTTATTTTTAGTATGATAATTTTCCGGAATTAAGGTTTCTATTTCTATAAATAAATTGTGTTACGTTTTTTGAAACCTCAAATTTAAAATTTTAAGGTTTCTATTTCTATTTCCGGAATTCAAATTTTAAATTTAAAATTTTGAGCAATTTTAAATTTCGTTAGTGATTTATTTTTAGTATGATAATTTTTCGGAATTAAGGTTTCTATTTCTATTTCCGGAATTCAAATTTTAAATTTAAAATTTTGAGCAATTTTAAATTTCGTTAGTGATTTATTTTTGAAACCTCAAATTTAAATTTTAGTGATTTATTTTTAGTATGATAACCTATATATTATCTTTACAACCACGATTTATCATAACCTCATTTTTTCACAAACCCTACATACCAATTTCCTAATTCTGCTTCTTCCTTCTTCACTGATCGTTCTTAATCTTAGGTATGTTATTTTGTCATTCCCTCTTTGTTTTCATATTGTTAATCTAATAAATCTTTGTTTTTTTTAATTTAATCAATCATCTTACATATTCAAAGGATCTATAATATGAGATTGATATTCATCGGTCGATTGTAAAAGTTAACCCTAACCTTTTTCCTTTTCATATTGTTCATATATTTTATCTTAAATCGTTGATTTTGATGTTATTAATGATGGTTGCATTTTGTTTTTTCATATGATCAAGACCGATTCCTACAATGTTTTGTTTTGAAGTCTTAATCAGGTATCATCTTTGATCTAATCGATTTTATCATCAACATCTTATCAATGAGAAAACTTAATAATCACATAATGATCAGTTACCATTCAGATTAAAGAATTGATTGCGTTCTTTATTTTTACATTGTTTGATTTCTCATTTTTCATCAAATCGGTCTTATGATTATCTGTTAGGGTTTATCAATTCCTCATAAGTGGAGAAGAAGATCAAATTCCAGTTGATCTGATGATTTTGTGGTGAGTTTTTTTCCAGACAACATTCTTCATTCGACAATTAAGGTATGAATTGAATCAGTGGTCTCGAGCTTCTTCTCTGGTCCATGATTGTGATTGATCTTTTTTCTCTGGTCCATAAATTTTTAGTGTTTCATATGTTTTTTTGGAATATTGATTGTGTTTCTAAAAATAATTTTTTTTTTAATTTTTTTTGAAACCGTTTGTTTTTACGTTTTGTTTTAGAAGTTTCTCCCGATATTATAAGTTTGTTTCTATAAAAAGTTTACCGTTATATTTTTTAAAAAGTCTTCATAATTTATTTCCAGATATGGATTTGAGTAACAACAGTCCTTCATTTTTAAAGCTTATTGAGGAAGATGACCCATTATTTTTGGTATGTTTATTTGTTTTATACTTACTAATCAAATTTTAAGTAAACTGATGTTTATCTTTTTCTCATTTTTTGTCTTAAACTCATAGCAAATACCTAATGACTTTGCTTCAATGATGTGGGGAGAGCAACCACCTTACAAAGAATCTGTTAAGATTGTTGATGGAAACAAGTTATGATTTGTAAGACTGAAAAAAACTGAATTGGGCCCTGTACTTGGTGATGGCTTAACCAAAGTTGTTCGGGATAGTTGTATAAGAAAAAAATGACTATCTTATGTTTCAGTCATTTGGACCATCATCATTCTTTCTTTCGGTGTTTAAATCATTTGTTCATGAAAACAACTTTATATCTAAAATCACACCTGAGGAATACGTTATTGTAAGTAGTATATATATTATAGAATCAGTATGTTGAATAATGTTTTCTATCTGTATTTTGGTTTTTAAATTTATAATTATCACTAACTTTGCAGGTCATGGCTGATCAATTTTACAGGTAATTTTAGTTTTATTGTTTTTTTTTTGCTAACTTTTAATCCGGTATAATGTTAGGAGGTTTCATCGATTATGCTGATTTATTTTGACTGTATTTTTTTGTTAGTAGTAAATTTTGTATTGTATTAATTACCAATCCATTAAAGATTTTGCATATTTTATTTAATTTACGGTCTGATATGTTTTTCCGGAATATTGATTGTGTTTCTATAAATAAATTGTTTTACATTTTTTGAAACCGTTGCTTTTTTTTTTTGTTTTATATTTTTTCCCGCTCTTATGAGTTTGTTTCTATAAATAGTTTACCGTTTTGCGTGTTTAAAACCGTTCATAATTAATTTGCAGGTATGGATCCGAGTAACAACAATCCTTCATTCTTAAAGCTGATTGAGGACGATGATCCTATATTTTTGGTATGTTTATTGGTTTTATGATTACTAAACATATTGTATTTAAATTGATGTTTTTTTTTGTATTGTATTTAAACTGATGTTTTTCTTTTCAGTTGGTTAATTCACTGATTTTTTATTCATTTATTGTAGTTATTGACATGAATTTTTCCTCCTAACAAGCATGGTATTGGGTGCCAAATAATATATGAGTAGAGCATAGAGCAACACAGCGAGACGGATAGATCAAGGCTGAGAGATTTGGGCATTGAGAGAAAATAAAGGTTGGAAATTTGTGATTTTCAGATTAGGAAAGATCGATCAAAGCGAATCATAGAAAGAACCATCAATGGAGAACCAATTTCATGAGGGAGATCTGGTGTGGGCCAAAGTTAATCACCATCTTTGGTGGTTGGGCATCATTAACCATGAACCGTCGTTATCAACGGTAAGCTTGCCTTGTTGTTGACCGTCCGTTAAAGAGTTATAATGGCAGGTTTCTGCAGTGGACCCATCCTGGATCCACTTTGGATGTAACGGAGTCAAAATTTGATATGATGGTTTTTAGAGGCACAGAAGATTTGGTCCGTATTCCTGAATGACGTCTTGCACGTGTTAAAGTAGAAGTTAATGAAGAGTTGCTGCTTAAAGTGTTTAGTATTAGGGTTTATAAATCTTTTTCTCAGTATTACATTTTGTAAATGTTTACTTCTACAGACGTTCGTATCATTGATTAATCTACCCTATTCATCATGAAATTTTCATTTATTCATATATATGTATATATTTATTTTTTTAGAAACATAGATTAACAACCCGGGAGTATTCCCGGGTTATAACCTAGTAGGTAATATATGAAATATCATATTCATATCAAATAAATCAAGCCGGGGGTCTCACTGCTCTCTATTCCTACGGGGTAGAGGTAAGATTGTCTACATCTTACTCTTCTCAGACCCTACATTAGCTTTGTTATGGGTGAGATTTACTGAATATGATAATCATATCAAATAAAGAAATTCTCTAAAAAAGGACGGAATAATTCTTGTAACGCAATCGTTTATCTTTATAAGGCAAAATAAGAACCGTATTTTATTTCGTAAGTGTTGAAATTAGATCCACAAATGAAATTGAAACGTACAATTATCAGCTATTTGTTTATAACTCAAAAGTAGTGAAAAAAAACAAATTATACATATTAAAGTAAACTTCCCATGAACAGTACTTCAAGTTTTTTATAATATTATCTATATTTTTTATTATTTAATTGATTTCTATGATTATTATTATATATACTTAAATCATTATTAACTCTATAACATTTATGAAATTTGGTGAACAGTAGTTTACCTGTTTTGGGCCAAATCAAATTACGATTTTGTCCCTGATTTAAAATTACGATTTTGTCATCAATTTAAAATTATGTTTTTACCTACAGTTCAAAATAAAATTATGCTTTTGCCCAGCTAAAAATTACAATTTTGCCATCGGTTTAAAATTACGATTTTGGCCCGTTTACCATTATTTTTGTTTTGTTCCTCCCAGCTAAATTACGATTTTGCCCTCAATTTAAATTTACATTTTTTTCTTCGTTTTTGTTTGCTTTCCCAGTAAAATTACGATTTTGCTCCCAGTGTATCAGTATAGACACAAGATGGGGGAATAGTGCTAGGAAGCTGCCTGACACTCCCCCATTGGCCCAACCAATTTACGATTTTATCCCCGCTTTAAAATTATGATTTTGCCATTAGTTCAAAATTACATTTTTACTCCCAGTTCAAAATAAATTATGCTTTTGCCCCCAACTAAAAAATACAATTTTGCCCTCGATTCAAAATTACGATTTTGACCCGTTTAAATTTACAGTTTTGCCATTAGTTTTGTTTTTTCCCCCAGCCAGCCAAATTACAATTTTGCCATTAGTCTAAATTTACATTTTTGCCATCGTTTTCCTTTGCTTTCATAGTCAAATTACGATTTTGCCCCCAGTGTAAAATTACAGTCATGCCATCGGTTTAGTTTTTTTTTTTTTTGAAAAATCTATAGTAGTGCTTTCTTTTAATTGTTTTGACTCGGTGTAACTTTTATTTGTGCCAGGCTGCTGCTGCCTAGCACACGTTCATTTATCCTGAAAAATTACAATTTTGCCCTAGTTTAAAATTATTGTTTTTCTATCGTTTTTGTTTTTTTTAAACAAAAGTATGATAGTGTTTTAATGTAATTGTTTGACTCAATGTATTTTTTTGAGATCGTGTTATGTGTAGTATGTACAAGTAACCGAAACACAGACGTACATGTTATGAGAGAAAAATATTCGGCTTAGTGCCCCGCAACGCGGGAGGGGCAAAATCTAGTTTGTATTACTTGTTCAAAATTAAAGTTAATTGGATTCTCATTTCTTTTTCTTAAATGTCCACCTAATCTAGCTTTTACCTAAAGGATTATAACAAGAAACTACATTAACAATAAATAATCATTAACGGGCCTTTAGTCTAGTGGTATCATGGTGTGTAGAACGATATCCCTCCTTTATGGTTGAGTTACGAAGGACAACGGTGTAAAACTAGGAATATTATGAATTTTACTAAAAAAATACCATTAATATACCTCTATCGAAAACAATCCCTCTCGACACTAACCGTTGTTGCGGAACAACCAATATGCTACCGAACACCTCGACACCAACTTCGAACTTTAGTAGAATTAAATGTTTGACTTCTACAATACATTCTAACAAGGGAAAATTACCAAAATGGTCGTTGACCAACATGAGTTTCAAAATTGGCCAGCTTATGAGTCAATGGAATGGGGCATCACAGTCCTTATGCGTTGATGATTATAAAGGCGGCATGTGGCATATTTGTTGGGATGAGCAGCCGCCGGTGCATCCCAGTCATATTGCCGGCTGTTGCGTCTGGCGCGGCTGCTTCAGATGGCTCGTTGATGGCTACAACGTCACCTTAAAACGGCTTGGAGCCTTTTGGCTTGTGATGACAAAGACGCATCGGATGCCTCGGGACTTGCAATTTTTCATTTTTTTAATTTTTTAGTATTTTTGGGATGTTATACTATTTTAAATTTAAATTTTTGAGGCTATAAATATACAATGTGCATTTTTTGTGTTTTGAACCGAAAAACCAATGTTCATATAAATACACAATGTTCATCTATGGTGTTTTGAATGGAAAAACCGATGTTCAATAGTCACATGATAAAAAAAAGGTGTTTACTTTGTTTCAACGTGACTTTTTTCTTAGCTTTAGAAGTGCAGGTACTTATGGGCGACAGTACCTGGCAGATAACACGGATGTGATGGAATTCTCTCTAGGAGGCTCGGGTCACAACAAAATTTCCAAGAACTCACTTACAAAGAACTTGGAGATGACAACGTGTTAATTATCGCTCACAAAAAAAAATCATAAATTTTGTGTTGGTCATTGTATTCGGAAATGTCTTTTTGTTCAATGTATATTTTGTGTTAGTTATTGTATATATAAAAATTAATAAAATTATTCCATGTATATTTTGTGTTAGTTACTGTATAAGTTAAACTAGTAGGGTTCCCGCGCGATGAGGCGGGGGCGACACTTTGGATTGCGGCACTCGTTGCTGGTAGTTTTCTTATTTGTATATGATAACATTATTGTGGTGGATATATGTCATAAGTGTTACACATGAGAGCCTAACACCTATAATGTCTTGCAATGTTCGATCAACTGCCTCTATCGCCTAACGTTTCGCCATCGATGCCTCATCCCATATAATTAACTTGGAGGACCTAGTTGACTTATAATTCCTAAAATTTTGGGACATAGTTTACTATTTATCTACTAAATATCGTAAATTAGTATTAAATAAATATCGTAAATTAGTATTAAATTATTCCTAAAATTTTGGGATATAGTTTACTATCTATCTACTAATATCGTAAATTAGTATTAAATAATTTCTAAAATTTTGGAACATAGTTTATCTTCTATCTACTAAATATCAAAATTTTGTTTTGTTATAAAAATTAATAATAAATAAAGTATAGAAAACTGTTTTAAACATGTAAAGATTCGTTTGTTAATAAAAAATACTAAACAAATAACAAAAGTATATTAGTTCAATCGAGATGTAAATTATAAGTGCAATAAAATAACACAAAACATAAACTTCAAATATAAAATAAACTTTATTATTCATGGGATAGTATAGATCACAAAAAAACAACTGAAAATGAAAAAAAACATAAAAACACTTGATATATTTCATCTAATTTCTCTTCTTTTTTGATCCGTTTTTCTTGTTTGTGCTCGAATCAGCAGTATCATCTAATTCATCTTCTTTCTCATCGTCCTCAGAATCATCTAAATTTATAACCTCGACCCATTTCCATTCAGAGAGTCTCTTAGATCTTTTCTTTTGATTCTCATACTTCCGATCCTTAAAAAACAAAAAATTAATAAAAAAGTTAAAAAATGATTAAATAAATTTTATAAAAACAAATATTGAATAACTTTTTTTTAAAAAGATTAATAAATTTTAAAATTACCTCTTTACTAAATTGACGTTGAAGATTAGACTTTTATGGACTGAACATTGCACCATAAGAAATAATTTCAACACTATTATCACCATCATCCTACAATAAAACACCAAATAATAACATAACGAAGTTGTTAATATGAAAGATTATAAGCGAAAATATTACTTAAAAACTAACAAAAGCTTGTTCGACAACTGGGGTGTTTAAATTGGTGTGTTGAATCTGAAAAATCAAATAAGTTAGTATTCACATAAAAGTAAATAAAAGAAAGCAATTATTCATTATTGCGATATAACAAAACTTATCATAGAACCGACCTTAGATTTTTCAATATCGCATGCTTGTTTTTTCGCATCAAGTGAATTCAGAACTGGCTCCATATTTTAAATCTGTTTAGCAATAGAAATGTAGAATTGTGAGTGTTTGCTATGTATTTATAGTAGTCCATTAGGGTTTAGTTTTAGATTGGTCATCCACTTATTTAGGATGTTTGTTGTGAGTTTTAAGTTTTTAAAATAAGATGCACATATCCTGTTTAGTTTGTTGTGGCATGTTTAATAGGAAGTTTGTTGTGAGTTTTATCTATACTATATTAAACATGTCACAACAAACTGACTCTGTACAAGTAAAATTAGGGAATATTTTAGTTTATTAATGTCGTTCAAAACAAAAAACTTGGGTAAAAAACAAATGTTGGCTTTAATCAATTGTACATTTACGCATCGGCTATTTGTACTTTATGAACGCACGGCGAAACTAAAAAAGACAACTATCGAAACGTTTAAAAAAATGTGCCGATCGTCATGGTACCTTCGGATTTTTTTAAAACATTACGGGTTGTAAGATATCGCAGGAATACATTAAAGAATTAAAGAGGGGGGAAGTGTAACTAATTACCCATAATTATGTTAAATGTCAAGGATTTAAATGTAATAGATTGAGGGACGAAAAAATAATTATGGTTTAAAAGACCACTTTACCCTCATTCTAGGGGTTTATTTATAAATAATGGGGAAGAAGTTCTTAACTTTTGGGAATCCTTCCCTCATGTATTATAATATAGTATAGATACTTACATAACAATATAAATACACATAATGACATCTATGAAAATACCACATTTGCATCTATACATTTAAAAATCACTAGAACTACATAACGAACAAATTAAAAGATATGGGTGGTGGTGAAGTCGGGCAATCAAACGTTAGGCGACGTTCTCGGAGATCTTCAACCCCTAAAACTGTTTCACCTGCGGTAGTTACCCATTCATATGCAGGTTTGAACCGTCCACCGACAGCATTATACAAACCACCGGCAACATTATACCAACAATCGACACCCTTATACCAACCACCGCTGACAGCCTACCAAACACCGACAACAACCTACCAACCACCGGCAAGAGCCTACCAAACACCGGTAGCAAGACCACGATGCTCACCCTGTTTAAATCCTAACATGTTTAACCCGACACCTCCACTTGAGTGAGTATGATGATTGGGATGGTGTCACCGATGATAAAGCAAACTTTGCATACTACTGCACCATGGCGGAACTCCAGTTTGATCGTTTGCGAATTTGGGGGGAGTCAATTAAACTACCGGCTTACGGAAGTCGTACCTGCCTGGGCTGAAGGGAACAGAACTGACACGGGTGAAGAAAACATATAGGTACGACGGTCGTAACAATGATGAAGCCTTTGTCGTAAGATTTTTTAAACTTTTATGTATTTAGTTAAGTTTGTGTAATAGTTTAATGTTAGGTTTGATAAATAATAAAAGTTAGTGTGTGTAATATAAATATATGGGTATATTTTAGAATGTTATATACGCAAATATTTTAGGGTAGTACAATATTTAAATTTAAAAAACAGTACTTTCATTGATATCAAATACAAAATAACCTTCGTAAAACCCACATTTATTTTTACTCGCCAAACTATAGGGATTGGATTTTCAAATGAATTTTCTAAATCTAGTTTTTTGGCTTCATTAAAGTCATCGTTTTGAAAAACATGACCATTTAAATCAGGACATTTGAAACCGTAAGAAGGTCCACCAGAAGATGAACTATAGGATCAGTAAAGGTTCACATTTTGTAGGTTTATCGTGTGACGTTTTGAAGCCCACACATCTCATAAACATTTTTCAAAAATGTATGATATGAGATATTTGTAGGAGTTTCTAAACCACGTCTAAAAGAACCGGCGTCAACTACGTATTTAAGTCTCCCGTCAACGACTTCCCACCAGTATAAACGACATATCTAACAGCCATGTCAGTTGACCAATAATAGTTGAAGAAGCAAATGTACATTCAAGGAAAACGTGTGGATAAATTTTATGGATAATGGGTCCCCATAACTTAAAAAACGTGTAAATAAAATCGTATGGTTTAAGTAAATGCGTCACAGACTCAGCATAAGCATTAGGTTGTACGGTACTTTCGTTTTTCAGACGGGATGCGTCGGCCAAACTTATAGTACAGATTTGCGTCGGCGACGCATGGGAGACGTCCGCACAGAAGCTTTGAAGACTGGCATTAGGTTGCCTCACTGACGCACGGGAAGCGTCCGCACTGAAGCTTCGAAGACTGACACTAGGTTACGTCACTGACGCATCAGAGGCGTCAACACTCCTTGAAGACCGCTGACACTGCGTTGCGTCAGCACAGACTCCTCGAAGAATTGTTTGCTTTTGTGTCGAGGACGCCAGGGAAACGTCGGGTCGACACGTCGGAAAAACCCTATTATGTCTGAGCCAGGTGCTACGAATCAAGCCAGCCGTTCAAGCGGACCGTGACGTGTCTGGAAAACGGCGCTAAAGCGTCGTTTGGACGCAACTCACTAGAATCGCCACGTGTCATCTTCCTACTCAAAGACGCAACAATTTGACAAGCGTATGCAACACACCTACCAGAAACTGTGATGTACCGTTCCTCAGACGCATGAGCTGGCCAATTTGGAAATTCATGTTGGTCAACGACCATTTTGGTAATTTTCCCTTCTAACAATCTCCACCTTATCATAAAGTTTACCCTATCGTATTCGACCGAAGTTTTTGTGATTATCGCAATTATCTATTATAATTTGTTCCTCTAGAATAACATGACTTGTAATCTCGTATCACATTAAAATTCTACTTTTTCTAGAACTGAAATTACTAAGTTTGGCATTGTTTATTTAACAAAAAGAGGGGAAGATAAAATCACCACAAAGGTTATTCTTTTATAATTTAATAAGTTGTTTTAAAATGAATATTGACACATTCATAATTTAAACCTCAAGTTTAAAAGGTCACCCATCTATGACTTTTCAAAAACAATGTTAGGACCGGTTTTCAACTCCGTAACGATTACGTATCACACGTGTGACGTGCGGAATCCGTACATGTACGTGGACCGAACACGAGAACGTACTATAAACGTGATTATATTCAATATACGACAAGTACAAAGCACCACGAATTACCTTGAGCACTTTCTCTCTCTAGTTTCTCTCTCTAACCTTCAAAACTCCAAATGATGCAAATGGCAAAAGTTCTTAATCTAAGCCCTAACTACTCTATTTATAGGCAAAGGATATAAGGAGAGTTTCCTTATTTACAATAATGGCACCTTGTCTTTTCTATCTAAATATTACTATAAGGCTTGATTAGTTCAGTTTTTCGCTACGGATCGTATAGACGGAGGCGATAGACATTACTGCACTAACAGACTCCCCCTTGGAGTTTGCTGCAGTCAATCTCATAGCGTCTTGTCTTTCTCTCTCTCTCTGAGTCTTCTTGAAGCTTTATCACATCTTCAGCAACATAGACTCCCTCTTGCTCGAACAGAATCCCCGTAGACCTGTCTTCTGCTTCAGTTCCCCTTTCGGTTAGACTCTTTCTTCAGGCTCCCCCTTTCGTCAAGCTTCCGTGATTTTGGGATCGTCACCTGGCTTTTCGGATACAAGCTCCCCCTTGCGTTGAGCTCGTCTTCAGACTCCCCCTTAGACTCGGCTATCGGGATCGTAGTCTGGAATATCATCTGCAACTCTCAAACATTTATAAGTGAAAACATTTTGAATCATTAAAGACCTGGCTCTCTTAGCGTAAGCTAAAACATTTAAATATTCGACAGTTAAAGCTTTTTCGATTACCCAGGAATCGTGACCTGGCTCTTAAAAACTTTTAATCAAGAACCTGGCTCTAAAATATAAAAATATGAATATATCCAGGATTAACTTGATTTCACTCCCCCTATCAAAATGCTTTATAAATTTGGCAGTATTAAGAATCCAAATTCGAAACTTAGCTCTTTACAACAGATTTTCACAGTTTTAAGAATCCAACTCCCTCATAGTTAATCATCCAAGTCCAAATTAATGACCTTGGAGATTTCACAAACTGTTTTTGATTTTTGATTAAAAAATTCAAGTTTCAAATTAATGAACTTGTTTATTTTCAGAAACACGTTCAGCATACTTAGATTTTAAAACTCAGCTCTCGAACATCGGTTGTCGAAAATAAATGGAATCAAAAATCTTTTTGTATTTTTTTCTAAAATTTAAAGCAGTAAAGAAATATTTACAGACAATAATTTTGTTTGAGTTCGTGTCAGAGGATCATATTAGTTTATGACAAATCACTAGCACCGTTGAGCTTTAAACACTTTAAGTTCTAAACGATTCACTTAGATTGTCAGTATATTGATCCACTTAAATTTTCACACAAAGTTCAAATGATTCGAGATACGAGATTAATGTTTTAAGGACTTAAACTTATTCGCGTGTCCCACCTCAGAATATACTCCCGTACCAAGATTCCCTAGATTCAGTCTTATAGGTGAGTATACCAATTTGATATCTGTATTATGGGTTAGTGCGATACCTTGAGAGCTCAGGTATGAACTTCCGTTCAGTCAAAGAGATGAAGGCTCGACTTTAGGTGTGTTCCCTCTAGAGAATCTTTTCTACAACTGCACTTGATTCGTATCTTTCGATATTTTATCAATTTTTATGCAGAGGGTGAGCTTTAAAAGCGCGTAAGTATTATACGAGGTCTAGGCCATTGCTTCCGCAATATCAGAAGACCAGGTATAATACCCCAGATATCAAACAGTATAAAGACCTAGTATCTCAGAATCAGGCAATCTCTCAAACAAGATTTCGGGGGTTACCCATATATCCGAGAGATGTTCCCCACGAGATAAGTAAGTATTTGATATTTAGGTTTATATCTCGAAATCAATCTACTAAGCGTGTAAAAACCTACTGGCGTATCATCAGTGAGACCGTTTATCACATTTTAACTTTCCCTTTCTTTAGTGTACTGTGATTGTCTACTGATGTACTATCATTTCCTCTTTTTACACAAAAACTCATTTTTGACTTTTATCATGTTTTTGGCTTTTTCAAATTTTCTAATGTTTTTGGATTTTCTGAAATTTTCTTACTCCCCCTAAAATTCAAAACATTTAAAGAAAATTTGATAACCGATGTAGATAACTTTGTCTCGCCATCCATTCTCTGCTTTTCATGCCCTGTTTTGCAGAAAATATACCCCCATGATTTACAACACGTTGATATTCGACAGTTTGAGAACCGTTTTTTAATCTTGTGAAAATAATCATGTTTGTTCAGTCGTGAGAGTTTCGGAATATTCACTCAATCATATTTTTTTTGACAAAATTTAAAAACAAACATATATTTGATTTTTCAATTTTTGACAAAATAAAAACATATTTTTGGTTTTTCAATTTTTCAATTTTTTAGGGTTTTTGAAATATGGTTTATTTATGTACAGAAATCAAACAAACTCCCTGATTTCAGATGCAGGGTTCAGCAGCCTTCTCCTCTCGTGCCAGGCTGCTCTCGTTTCCAACTTGATAAGCATCTGTTTTCTTGAGCACCCGCACATTCACACTTACTCAATTACTTGAACAAGTTAGCCCAGGTCTGTTTGACCTTAGGCATTTCAATACAATATGTTTCATTCAACTTCGGAAAATCTTTATCATTTTTCACAAATGTATTTTCATTCCGATTATCACTCACAGAAACCTTTTGTTTCCTTTCAACCCAAGTTTTTCCTTTAGACGCACTTCTTTTGTAAAAATGTGATTCTTTTTTAACATTTTGATTTTGAACAACAACCTTAGGTTTCCAAAATTGGTTTGGTTTTGTTGCATCAAAAGTTGTTTTCCAACTTTGTGTTTTTCTTAATTTGGGTGTCACTGGTTTCCATGTTTGTTGTGAGTCAGCCTTTGATATTTTCGGCTTCCAAGTTTGCTTTGAATCAAACTTGGTTGACTTCTGATTCATAACATCAGACTTCCTTTTCATTTCAACACCAACAGGTTTCGGATTTGGACACTTGCGTGCAAGATGTCCTGTTTGATCACATTTGAAACATGTTCTCTTTGAAACATCTTTCACCTATTGTTGTTGCTTTTTCTTTTGAGCATAGAACTCTTCATTAGACTGTCGTCTAAATTGGAGTTCTTTCTCTTCTTCGGAACTTGTTCCGTGAACAAAATTCATCTTTGTCTGATAATTTGGCGTTTCATTTCTTTTCCAATTTTGTTTCCTTTTATAACCCAACCCAGCCTTCATGTTTTTCTTTTTGTAACCAGGTTTGTTATAAAAAGTTTTGTGACTCTTTCCAGGAAACTTTGAAATCTCGGATTTTTCAATTTCAATCATCTTGAAAACTTTGTCAATCTTTTCTAAAATCACATTCTTAATCGGGACTTCAAGATCTGAGAATAATTTGTCCGATCCAATCATGGTATAAACCAATCCTTTTGAATCATCATTCACCTTTTTCTCAGATTTTGAGTTTTCAGATAACCTTCATGAAAACTACCTTCATTTTCATCCTGTGATTCAGTTTTACCTGTTTCAACCGACTCTTCTTTCAAAACACTTTCAACGACCTTACCTACCACCTCTGAATCACTAGAATCATCATATTTGAAATAGGTTATGTCAATGTTGTCTGTAAATTGATCAACCAAATTGAAAGCTTTTTCCACCTTCTCGTCATCATAGAATGTGAACTTTTCCTCAAACGGTGGTGGAACCTGATGATATTCTGAGCCAATTCCTTTCTTGTTTTGCTCAAAATCTTTACCATCCAGTTTTAGATTGAAAATGCGTTCAAGAACATATGATGAAGCGTGATAACTGTGTAACTTATTGTTGTCTTGTTCTAAATCAGCTATTTTACGCTTTAGCTTAGCAACATCCTCAATGTAAGAGTTTACAACTTGTTGCTTTATTGAATATTGTCGCTTAAGCGTATCAGATGTTTCAGAACAATATTTCAATCTCGATTGAACAAGTTTCATTTGACTCTTCACGTCTTCATATGATTCTTTTGTGATATGATATGCAAGTTTTATTGAATCATACTCCTTTTTCATTTCTTGAAAAGCATTTTCGTTTTGTAAACATTCTTATGTCATTTTTGAAACCTTTTCTTTCAAACTTTCATTTTCTTTTTCTTAAAACTTGCATTTTTGTGTTAGCTTTTCGTCATTATCTTTTAAAATCTTTTAGTTTTCTAACATCTCTTTACATTTATTTTTACAAACTTCTTCGATTTTAGTGAATTCTAAGTCTCGTGTTCTGAATTTTTCATCATTTTCAGAAGCACTGCACGTTTCCATGCATTTCTTGCACTGTTCAACAGTTTTATTCAAGACTTCAGATTTAGTTGAAGTATTTACCTCAGTGATTGGCACTTCGGCGTTCTCTTGTGTCTGAGCAACTTCTTTTTCCTGTTGTTTCCCACTAGCATCAGCACCATCATCTATTTCAACCAAACTTTCAAGCTTCTTCTCAGCTTCTTCTTTTTTCTTCAAATCATCTTCATTCTGCTGTTTTTCAGTAACAACTTCTTCTTTTGGTTTCTGTTCTTCTTTTTCACCTTCTTCTTCCTTGACATCTTCCACTTTCTTTTCATCAGCAACCTTCTTCAGTTCATCCACCTGATTTTCAACATTCTTCTTCATCCTCTCTTCATCTCTTTGTCTTAGACTCACAATCATGACAATTCTGATGATTTTATCCAGCTTTTTCTCATAATGTTTATCTTTCGCAACATTTGAATAGTACTCGCCGGATAGAGGGATTACTGCAAGAACGTCGTCAAACACCACTTCGTTTCGATGAACGACAGGATCACCATTTTTGTTGATATAACAATCTCTTTTCTTGTCATGTCTTCTATAATTCTTTGCTTCTTCTTATTCTTTCTCCATTTCTTCAATCCGATATCCTGCAATACACCTCTCTCTGTATATTTTTTATTTCAGAATCTCTTCTCTCGTTTTCTCTTTTATCTCAGCAATAAATGCACGATGTTTGTTCTTTGATATAGTTCTGCCATGAGGTGTGAACCGATCATCAACAAGATCATCTTCTGGAAGGAATTCGCTCCAGTCAAACCCTTCATCATCTTGTATCACAACACAAGCTCTTGATTTTTCCTTTTCAGGATTATCTTCAATTTGTTTCAACCTTGATGATTCTTCTTTGTTCTTGTGATAGATCGCCTTTTGATAGTAATCTTCTTTAAACGGATTTGCGGTTTCTTCAACAGCATTGTTTCTGCATTCTCTTTTGAAATGACCCTTTTGCTTGCATTTGAAGCAGGTCACTTTTGATTTATCGAAGCCCAGTTTTGTTGATGGTCCACAGATTGATTGTCTGCCAGTTATATCCATGAACCGCTGAGCTCGTCGAATGCAGCTTGCCAAACACCATCTTAGATCAATGAGTTCCATCTCTTCTGGATCGATCTGGTCGTAATCTTCCTTTGTCAGTTCAGAATTTCCAATTTTCCCAGCTACCAGATCTTCGTAAGATTCCAGAATTGATCCAAGAAGACTCATTTACTGTTTAGCAGCGTTGATGTTCATTGTTGAAGACTTCTTTAGCTTTAAAGTGATGTTGCAGAGAATCTCTTCAAGTTCTTCAGAGTTTGATGTTGTTGATGATGAATGATATCATGGATTGTAGCTTGATGAGCTTTCCTGTGAGTCTTTCGTTTTTTCAACACTATATGCAGTCTTTATCGGTTCACTAACTGTCACCGAAGGTACACTGCCCTTGTAGTAAAGACCGACATTCTGTTGATGCGAAGAACTACTCATCTTGGTTTGCTTTTGTAGCTCAAGCTCATGACTTTCAATCTTTTCTATCAAAGCATCACGAGTAATTGTATCAAACAATACATCGTTTTTCAAAATAAACACGAACGTTTGCTGATGTGTGTAAAATGCAACATATAAATTACATCAAATGAGGCATAAAACTAACCCTTTTTAAGTACTAATATTGGAAAAATAGTGTTTTTGTCTTCCTTTTGTATTTTCAGGATTAAATGAGCTCAAAAACACAAAAGAAGCAAAAAGACAGCTAAATCCAACATAAATACAATAAAAGGAACATAAGTGGATTGCCCGACCCCTCAACGGCATCTTCCCAAGCAAAATAAAGAAGGCAGAAGACTGAACACGCCCCGTGCTCAGCCAGCACGGGGCCGTGACCAAGAAGCAGCAGAAAAGACAAACCTATAGAAGCTTCTATTGCCCACCACGGGGCCGTGGCCAGTGAACACGGGGGCGTGGCGAAAGTACAGCAGGCGCATTAATTGTAATTGCGAATTACAATTAATGAGGAGAGAGAGTGTCAGACAGGCACGGGGCCGTGCCCAGCCCTCTGTTCAGCCTATAAATAGGAGTGCTTGGTTTCATTTCAACTCATCCCTTGGCACACCACCTCTCTCACACTTCATCCACCACCCACCACCATCACAACACCATCATCCACCACCATCATCCATTGTCCATCGTAGAGTGTGTGAGTCGTCTCGGGATCCAAGATTGATCGTAAGAGTTCTTGACAATCAAGGCCATGTTTGCCTAAGTCTCTTACATCACTTGGTGAAGACAAAGTGTCTAGTATAATACTTTTTATTTCTAATCTTTTGCACTTTTTTTTGGTTTTGTATTAATGACTTTAATAACTAGTTACTTATGTTGAAGGTGATCTTTCCTTATCGTTTGTCCGTGGTGTCTTGGCATTATTTTACTGTCTATATAAAATAAAAGATTTTCACCATTCATATCTCCACGGTCTATATGGAGGTATGTTGGCTACCTGGTCGGGGGTTAAGGGAACGGTTTGGTAAAGGTCTTGCCATTGTTCAGCGTTTAGAGGTCCTGCAATGGACCTGGGTCAAATTTAGTAGGACCTCCTTCAATGCTTCACGGTATTGGATGGCGGGGGTCCAAACTCTTTGATCCCCTCATAAGTTAACTACTATTAATACTATAACCCGGCTATTTAGGACTGTATCCCTGCTGACTCAGACTACTTAGCCGAGGGTAACGTCACCGCCAAAAGCGGGGCCTACCATAATACTGCATTAATAACTTAATTCATTATCTTCCAATAATCCACCCTTTTAGGATTGTATCCTTGCTGACTCAAACTACTGGGGTGAGGGTAACGTCACCTTCAAAAGAGGGGCCTACTACAATAACTAAGATAATCTCTTAATTATGTGCAAAAGTGCGGAAATAATCAAAGGTTATACTAGATACGAGTCGGAACCAAGTGATTCATCTTGTCTATCTGTTTTTTTTTTCAGCATTTTAGTTAGCTTTTATTTTTCTTAGTTTAAAAATCTTTTTCTAAACTTTTTATTTTGATTAGACGTTGAGGATAAACCGGTACTAAAAGCTCTTGTGTCCTTGGACGACCTCGGTATCTTACCAACGCTATACTACGCTCACGATGGGTGCACTTGCCCATATGTGTGTTTAGTGTTAGTAAAATATCGTGTTTTATAAATTTAAAACTTGGCTAAATAAGTGTTAAAGGGGCTTAAAATATACACCTAATATATACGACACTTCAACACGCATCAAGTTTTTGGCGCCGCTGCCGGGGACACAAGGATTTTAAGAAAGTTAGGAATCAACGGCCTAATCATTTTTTTAGGATTTTCGTAGTTTTTTCAGCTTCTGCAGAGCTCAGCACGGGCCGTGCCCGGTCAGACATGGGCCGTGCCCAGCATCATCACTGGCAGTTTTTATTTTCTGAGTTACAGAGAGCTGAACACGGGGTCGTGTCGGTGCAACACGGGGTCGTGTCCAACTCCCAGTAACAGGGATCCAGAAAACAATCACTGTACCTCTGACCACGGGCCGTGTTCGCTGAGCATGGGGCCGTGGTGAATATTCTGACCAACGTTCTTTTCTGTTTTTATTGCAGGACTTGGAACCTAGGCGCCACATTTGATCCTCCTACGTAGTGCATGAGCTCCAGTTCTAGTAGAGACATAAAAGAACCTCTAGAAGAACCCGAACGCTTTCTCAGAAAAAGACTTAAAGCCAAAAATCAAGAGAAAGTTTCGGGGGACTCACTTCCAATGGCGGACCAACGTACCCTCATGGATTACCTACGGCCCACCGTAGGCAATCTCGGCGCCGCTATCAATGCACCGAATGTCGAAGCCAACAACTTCGAACTTCGGCCGCATTTGATACAAATGCTCCAAAACTCCGCAACCTTTCATGGGCTTGCGGACGAGGATCCCCATCTACATATTACCAATTTCTTGGAAATATGTCACACTTTTCGGATCAATGGAGCATCGAATGACGCCATTCGCCTTCGAATGTTTCCATTTTCACTAAAAGACCGAGCTAAGGCTTGGCTTAACACCCTACCAGTGGGCTCGGTAAACACTTGGGATGAACTCGCCCAAAAGTTTCTATATAAGTATTTCCCTCCTGCTAAAACGGCTAAATTAATGACTGAAATTAATACATACTCACAAGAGGATGGGGAATCCTTATATGAAACTTGGGAAAGGTTCAAGGAGCTTCTAAGAAAGTGTCCTCATCACGGTCTAGCGGTGTGGCAAGAAGTATCCACTTTCTACAATGGGTTGTTGCCACACACAAGACAAACACTTGATTCAAGCTCCGGGGGACTTTTAGGTAATCGTCGCCCAAATGAAATATATAATCAAATTGAGGAAATTGCTCAAACCAATTTTCAATGGCACACTCCCCGAGGTAATAAATCTATTGCCCCGGGTGCCCATAAGGTTGATGAAAGCACCTCTTTACAAGCCCAAATCGAGGCCCTCTCTTCAAAAATCAAAAAGCTAGAAATGACAAAAATGGCCTCGGTTATGGCTTGTGAAGGGTGTGGTGGGTCACATGAAAATTGGAGTTGTATGAAAGAATTAGATGAATAACCAGAAACGGTAAACTACATTGATAATTGTCACACCCCAACCGATGGCGGAATCATCGGGGCGCGGCACTAGGCGAATCAGATTGCTCAAGAGAATCCATAACAACTATATTGCGATAGTATTTAATACATTCGTTATCCCATACTAACAAATAATACAATCACATAAGTTATCACAGATTTCTTGTCCTCTCGAACAATACAAATCCGACAACCTAGATTTTAGTTGAGTTTCTAGACTCCCTAGCTTGATTTGATATAGTCTGCGATCTAACCTGCAACATACGTTAAAAGATTTGTCAATACAAAAGTATTGGCGAGTATACAGGTTTGATAAGTATAGCATAGTAGATTAAAAGTGCTGCGAATTTCCTCATGCATAAACGTAATACACGACATATATACTCACAAAACTGATACTACCAACTAAGTCCTCGATGCTCGAATGTACGATGGCATAACTAGACCCCGTCGGGCGCAATAGTACTATACTAGTCTTGGTGGGACGTCGCGAGTATAAGCCCTAGCACATATGCAACTAGCATCACGTATATCTATGCATAGCAGTTATTCGCAAGTGATAATTCGATTGATTGAATAGTTCGATTGATGAGTTCGATTTGTTAGAAACGTATGTTACACCCAAAATTCGATTAAAAAGGGGTCAAGTATACTCACAGTGCGTATTTAGCGGGATTACAACTTGATTGAGTCGGTTACGAGTTGTCTGTAATGATCCTTGAAGAATAGAGTAAACGAAGTACGGTTAAGCAAGATTTCCTTGAAAAGTTACATGCTTGGGTCAATTGGTCCCCATCCGTACGGATGACAAGCCATCCGTGCGGATGATGGGTCATTCGTGCGGATGGGCCTTGCTTGTACGCGCGGACGAGTGTACGCACGGTTGACTTGTGCGCGTGGGTGACATATCATCCGTGCGGATGACATGTGCGTGCGGGTGACATGTCATCCGTGCGGGTGACATGTGCGTGCGGGTGACATGTCATCCGTGCGGGTGACATGTGCGTGCGGACTGACATGTCATCCGTGCGGACTGACATGTCATCCGTACGGACTTGTGTCATCCGTGCGGGCTGACATGTTGTCCGTGCGGACTGACATGTTGTCCGTGCGGACTGTCATGATGTCCGTGCGGACTGACATGTTGTCTGTGCGGACGGGCACGTCTGTTTCGCACGCTGAGCACTGTTTCGAGTGTTTATCGGAAGGAAATACGTTCGTTTTTACTAGGGTAGTGTGATTTCGCACTAACACTTGAAGTTCCGTCAATTCCGACTCATTCTAACGGCCGGGAATCACCCCGTTCCATCAGATCTGACCGTTCATGGTGATTCTTCATGGTTAACTCGAAATCGCACAGATTTAGGTGAGGTTTTGTCATTAAAACATGTGGAAATCACCTGGATCTGAGTCGTTTATAGTGAAATGAGACCCCAACTTGAAGTTCATAAGAACTCTTGGTGACATCACCTCAAAACGCCTCAAATCCGTAGATTTCACGGTTAGAATTCGAGTTTTGAAAGATAGAATGATGTAGAATCGAGTGTAGATTGTAGAAGTACAAGTCTTAGGTTGAAATCTTACCGGAATCGCGAGGAAATCGAGAGAAAAGGGTCTTGGTGCGCGTGTGGTTGAACAGGAGCTGTCACATCACTTGAACAGTGATGTGACATGGTATTTATAGGCAACAGAGAAGAGGAAAAGAGGTCTGGCCCGGATAGCCCATCCGTGCGGATGGCCCATCCGTGCGGATGGCCCATGCGTGCGGATGGCCATCCGTGCGCATGCCCATCCGTCCGGATGGTCTATCCGTCCGGATAGCCATCCTGACGGGCCGGACTTCTTCGTTTTTGATTGATTTGATAGTTTTCGAAGCGTGTAATGACCATAATTAGTTTATAGTATCAATATATTGTTATTATTATATTATTATTATTATATATATATATCACTAGGGGTCGTATTTACATATCCATAATCCAAAGTTTCGATAATTAACAATGGGTTTCCAATTCGAGTATGCGATTATTAGTGACGTTTCACGGCCATCAATGAGGGTAGTATAGGCCCTTCCTTGATGTCATCATGGACGTTATTTCGTGTAGTGCCACAAAGACTGACGGGGTACCGTTTACTCGTATTGTCATCATCGTCATGACGACTGGAGCTACAGCACTCACCCGAGGGTCCTTGTTAGCGTTAATTGTTTACGTTCGACATATCACGGCCACTGAGGAGGGTAGAATAGGTCCTCACTCAATGCCTCCATGAGCGTTAGAGTGATAATAGTGTAGTATAGTGATACTGTAGCTTGACAATATGCGATTATCCTTCGAATAACGATATATACGATATAGTTACATTATGATCCGAATCTCTGGTGCTAGGCGTAACGAGTATAACGAGTAGTAACAACGCACAAAAGTGCGGGTTGTTACAGTCTCCCCAACTTTAGGAAATTTCGTCCCGAAATTAATCCAATAGGTAGACTTCTAAGAGTTGATTTTGCATTAGTAGCGATACAGCGAGTGGTTTGACCGTAAGTTGACAGCGTGAACGTTTCGAATAAGTGGGATTGACTGCGATAGCGAGAAGACGATGCAAAGATGAAAGTATTAGTTCCACGAGTTGGCATTCCAAAGTACCTTGTCTTGTGTAGAATTCGTTAGTTCGATGCGATTGTAATTCGAAGGGTTTCTTATGACGTAGGGTTAACTGAGTCGATCGTTAACCAACGTTACAAGAAGCGTTCGTTTAGACATTAAAAAGGGATTTAGGGTGGAAATCTTTGAAAATTTTCCTTTTAACGTGCGGCCAACAGTGTCGATGTTAACCGATGTTGCAAGGAAGTTTAAAATATTTTAAGGAACTCGGAGATGAAAACAAGGGTTACGAAAACTCTCCTATGACATGGATTCAAGCTGAACTCGATGTCGAACCAATGTCCAAAGAAGGATTCTATTTTGATGTTGTAAAAGTTTAAGGAAGAACTGGGCTTACGAAGCTTTCCTTGGACATGGAGTTAAACTGATTCGATGTTAGCTCCACGTCGTGAGAAAATTTCACTTGTCCCATGGTTTTAATGAAAGTTTTATAAAAATCAGTTTTAACCTTTTGAAAAGAGTAATTTGGCATCAAGCCCCACTTGGCACCTTCCCACGGAAGTTCGTTAATATGTTTAAAACACTTATATATAGGAATTACCAGCGGCGTATCCACCATGCTTTGCCCATATTACTTCCGTTTCGTGAGGCAGTGTCAGGTGTGCCGATATGACTCGGATAGAATTGCGTTTACTCGGCCCAATCGATAGGAAATCGGACCGTGCATAGGATAGGATCGAATAGATTTATCCAGCGAGTTGATAAGCGAAAAGCGAATAGCGCGTTTTTTTTTTTGATTAGATTCCACATTACACCCACATGGCCTTTTTCCACGAAAGGTCGCTGATATGGCTAAAACACCTTGTTTTAACCATATGAGCTTCCTCTCGTGAGGCGAGGTCATGCGTTCCAACTTAGCACAAATATCACAGATAACGGTAGGCGATAGCAATAGATTGATACACAGCGAATGATATGGGCTCACGTGATAAGCGATAGAGGTTGCGAGATACACAAGGTAAGCGATTTCGATTAGTCGAGTTTGATTCTTGTTTCGAATAGGCTTAACGTTTCGTTATGACGCATCACGGCTATCGAGGAGGGTAGATTAGGTCCTCACTCAACAATATCGTGAGCGTTTATTTGCTTGATCGAGATTCGTTGCAACAGACTTATGACCAGTCTTGCGTCGATGAAATTTGCCTGCGAGGTAGACTCCCTAGAGTCCATCGATGAGGCGATTGCATTGCGTTTGCAGACCTACGACAAGTCTTGCGATGATACGGTTTGTTACGCCTTGCGATTGAGTGTAGTGTGTTGAAAATAAGCACAATAGTATAATAGGTCTAATAACGTTTAACTCCACGTGGCACTTTCTTCACGGAACTTCGGTAGTATGGTAAGGCATTCCTCGCCCGACCCCTACTACTTTCATCCCGTGTTTTGGTGTCACCTTTTGTCAAACGCTATGGCACTTTTAGAATTCACTACGATCACCGTGCACTGAACCAAATAATCCCGTGTGCACCCGCGATTAATCGTTCCTTGCACGTTTATCGTACCTTGTTCTAAGAGTGTAGTGAGGGTAAAACACATTGTTTCGTGATATAGTATATAGTATGTGTGTGAATCTAGTCTAAGTGCGACGATTAAGGAGTGAGAAAGAAAATGGAGACGAGGGTTAACGTTACGCATAGAGACAATATCGAGTAAGAGATTAGGTTCAAAACATGAAGATTAACGTCGAAAATCGCATCATTACAACTTTATCCTACACTTGCTAGATGTCGGATGCTGAAGACTTTTGCTGGAGCTGTTGTTGTTGTACTCGAGTTCACGGTTCGATGCGACAGTTGCGGGTGAAGTGACCGTAACGGTTGCAGTTATTGCAATAGCGGCAGTCAGCCCCAACTGGATGATGATAGGTACACGAGTAACACTGAGGATGAGTTCCAGTGTAGGCTCGTTTTGGAAACATCGGAACTGTTCGAAGGTCCGGTTGCAGCAGTTTGGTTGTTGGTGAGTTCGGGCTTGAAGTCTTTCGTTTGCGGCTGGGTTCGTCGGTGTCTTGCGAAGAGATGTCGTCGTTGGAGGGTTCGTCCGAAGACTCGCTTGCAGTGTCTTTGGCTGATTTGTCGGAAGATCTGCCGGCTGATTCGTCAGACGAATCGGCAGCAGATCCGTCCGAAGAATCACTAGCAGATCCATCAGAAGGATCGTTAGCTGATTCACTAGAAGAATCGCCAGCAGATTTGTCAGAGGATTCGTCAGTAGATTCATCAGAAGAATCGTTGACATGTTCGCCTGAAGAATTAATGGTGATTGCTTGGTGAGCTTGCTTGACAGGATTCTTGGAGTAAAATCCTTCCATGAGTCGTTTGTTGTTGATTTCTGCGGCTAAGCGGTATGTTTCTTCGATGGTAGCGGGTCTTGCAGCTTCGACAAAATCACCCACACACTCAGGCAAGCCACGAATGTACTTCGTGATGGCCTTCCCCGGAGTGTTGACTTGACTTGGGCAGATTATGCTAAGCTGTTTGAACCTTGCGGTGTAGCCAGCATTGTCACCTTCGGTTTGCTTGATTCCCCAAAATTCGTTTTCTAGTTTCTGGATTTCATGAGGAGGACAGTATTCTTTCTTCATGAGTTCCTTCAGCTCATCCCAAGAGAGGGCGTAAGCTTCGGAGATCCCACGTTTGTTACTTTCGGCGGTCCACCAGTCGAGTGCTCGCGATTGAAATACTCCGGTGGCGCAAGTAGTGCGGAGGCTATCGGGACACCCACTTTGACGAAGGGTGACTTCGATAGAATCGAACCACTGGAGTAGTTGAGTCGCACCTCCTTCACCCGTGAATTCCATCGGGTCACAGGCTTTGAAGTGCTTGTAGAGAAAAGTAGATTGCGGCTCTCCTGTCTTAACGTCTTCGGAAGCTCGAGGGTGGCTGCGAGAGTGCACTCGAGCGGCAATTTGAGGACTAAGCTTACTCACTTCCTTGATTATAAGTGAAGCAATCCTCTTCTCGGCGCTTCGTTTGGCTTTCCTCTTAGCTACTCGTCTCGAGGTAGAGTTGTTGGAAGTCATCTAGACAGGAAGAGACTTGGAGTGAGATTCGATCATAATGATTTTCGAGTTTTGCGTTGCGATTGAGCGCGTTCAAACTTGGTGCGATAGTATAGTAATAAGAACCACATAGGAGCCACGTAGGAAACACGAAATTCCTAAGTTCTCACACAATGACTTGTTTGTTTATACGTATATATATATGTATTTGTATAGATGTAATTTGTAATCATACACATACAGGTCGATTTAGAATAAGCGAGGTCGCGTTGAAGTGAGAAAACGAGAGCGAATGCGATAGATTATGCATTAGTTTTGTTGCGAACATTCGGATTTCGTTTTAGATTGCGATGACTGTGCGAATCGTGCGTTTATAAAGTAGGGAGTGAAAATCGTTACATCGAGAAATCGATAAAGCGTAAAGTTTCAAAATGTAAATAAGTTTCCAACCAGTTGTAAGGTTGGCAGGTCGTATGCTAGAGTGCCTTGGGTGTTTAGGCGTTGACTACCCAAGGTAACCCAACTATGTTCAACAAGTTCGTGCGCGCGCGTTGACCTAGAAGACTCCATGCTTCCACTGGGATGCAGCTCATGGCATTCGTCTCCCTAGTCATCGCGTGGCTCGAGTTATTGCAATAGTCGAGTCCTTGGTGAGAGCTTTTGAAAACCAGTTTATAGAGAGTGGAACGACTTATTAAGGTACGGGTTTCACCCCTGTCTTAACAGTTTCGTTCCTAATTGTGTTACACCCAAAATTCGATTAAAAAGGGGTCAAGTATACTCACAGTGCGTATTTAGCGGGATTACAACTTGATTGAGTCGGTTACGAGTTGTCTGTAATGATCCTTGAAGAATAGAGTAAACGAAGTACGGTTAAGCAAGATTTCCTTGAAAAGTTACATGCTTGGGTCAATTGGTCCCCATCCGTACGGATGACAAGCCATCCGTGCGGATGATGGGTCATTCGTGCGGATGGGCCTTGCTTGTACGCGCGGACGAGTGTACGCACGGTTGACTTGTGCGCGTGGGTGACATATCATCCGTGCGGATGACATGTGCGTGCGGGTGACATGTCATCCGTGCGGGTGACATGTGCGTGCGGGTGACATGTCATCCGTGCGGGTGACATGTGCGTGCGGACTGACATGTCATCCGTGCGGACTGACATGTCATCCGTACGGACTTGTGTCATCCGTGCGGGCTGACATGTTGTCCGTGCGGACTGACATGTTGTCCGTGCGGACTGACATGTTGTCCGTGCGGACTGTCATGATGTCCGTGCGGACTGACATGTTGTCTGTGCGGACGGGCACGTCTGTTTCGCACTCTGAGCACTGTTTCGAGTGTTTATCGGAAGGAAATACGTTCGTTTTTACTAGGGTAGTGTGATTTCGCACTAACACTTGAAGTTCCGTCAATTCCGACTCATTCTAACGGCCGGGAATCACCCCGTTCCATCAGATCTGACCGTTCATGGTGATTCTTCATGGTTAACTCGAAATCGCACAGATTTAGGTGAGGTTTTGTCATTAAAACATGTGGAAATCACCTGGATCTGAGTCGTTTATAGTGAAATGAGACCCCAACTTGAAGTTCATAAGAACTCTTGGTGACATCACCTCAAAACGCCTCAAATCCGTAGATTTCACGGTTAGAATTCGAGTTTTGAAAGATAGAATGATGTAGAATCGAGTGTAGATTGTAGAAGTACAAGTCTTAGGTTGAAATCTTACCGGAATCGCGAGGAAATCGAGAGAAAAGGGTCTTGGTGCGCGTGTGGTTGAACAGGAGCTGTCACATCACTTGAACAGTGATGTGACATGGTATTTATAGGCAACAGAGAAGAGGAAAAGAGGTCTGGCCCGGATAGCCCATCCGTGCGGATGGCCCATCCGTGCGGATGGCCCATGCGTGCGGATGGCCATCCGTGCGCATGCCCATCCGTCCGGATGGTCTATCCGTCCGGATAGCCATCCTGACGGGCCGGACTTCTTCGTTTTTGATTGATTTGATAGTTTTCGAAGCGTGTAATGACCATAATTAGTTTATAGTATCAATATATTGTTATTATTATATTATTATTATTATATATATATATATCACTAGGGGTCGTATTTACATATCCATAATCCAAAGTTTCGATAATTAACAATGGGTTTCCAATTTGAGTATGCGATTATTAGTGACGTTTCACGGCCATCAATGAGGGTAGTATAGGCCCTTCCTTGATGTCATCATGGACGTTATTTCGTGTAGTGCCACAAAGACTGACGGGGTACCGTTTACTCGTATTGTCATCATCGTCATGACGACTGGAGCTACAGCACTCACCCGAGGGTCCTTGTTAGCGTTAATTGTTTACGTTCGACATATCACGGCCACTGAGGAGGGTAGAATAGGTGCTCACTCAATGCCTCCATGAGCGTTAGAGTGATAATAGTGTAGTATAGTGATACTGTAGCTTGACAATATGCGATTATCCTTCGAATAACGATATATACGATATAGTTACATTATGATCCGAATCTCTGGTGCTAGGCGTAACGAGTATAACGAGTAGTAACAACGCACAAAAGTGCGGGTTGTTACAATAATAGACCTAGGCCGTCGGGTCCTCCAACGGGTACCTACAACCAAGGATGGCGTAACCACCATAATCCTGGTTGGAGAGATCCTGGCAATAGTAGTAACCAACAAAACCAACGAACTAATTTTCAACAACCACAAAATTTCTCTCAACAACAAGGTGGAAGAGAAAGGCTTGAAGATACTGTATCTCGCCTCATCTCTGACACTGAAAAGAAAAACTCGGATCGATTTCAACAATTGGAATCGAATTTTAGGAATCAACAAGCTAGCATTCAAAACGTTGAAAAACAATTAAATCAACTAGCTCAAAATTTCTCCGAGAGACCACAAGGTGCGTTACCTAGTAATACCGAAACCAACCCGAAGGCACAAGTACATCTCATCACATTAAGAAATCGAACCGTGGGTCCCGAGGATGCTCCATTGCCGCCAAATGAAAGAAGCCAATCTAGCCAACTTGTGACTCCTCCTGCGCCAGAAAAGGTTTCTCTACCAACTCAAGAGCCCACCAAGACTCCTCCAATTCCATACCCCGGTAGGTTAAATCGTCAAAAGACCGATGAGCAATTCGCTAAATTTGAAAATTTACTAAAACAATTGCATGTTAACATTCCTTTTATCGAGGTCCTAACCCAAATGCCTAAATACACAAAATTTATGAGGGATTTCCTCACAAACAAAAGGAAAATTGAATCATTGCAATTAGTTAACTTAGGCGAAGAATGCTCCGCCTTAGTGCTCAACAAACTTCCACAAAAGAAAATCGATCCCGGAAGCTTCACAATTCCTTGCTCGATTGGGGAGTCTCCCGTTCGTAATGCATTAGCCGATCTTGGGGCTAGCATTAACCTCATGCCCACATCAATGTTCAAACGACTCGGCCTAGGAACATCAAGCCCTACAAAGATGAGCATACAACTTGCCGATAGATCCGTCAAATTTCCACAAGGTGTCGCTGAAAATCTATTGGTAAAAGTTGACAACTTCGTTTTCCCAACCGACTTTGTCATCCTAGACATGGAAGAAGACACCGATGTCCCTCTCATCCTCGGGAGGCCATTTCTAGCCACCGCCCAAGCGGTGGTAGACATGAATGACGGAACGTTAACATTGAAGTTTGGGGATAAGGAGGTGAAGTTTGAATGTGGAAAAAGAATTGAGGACGAAGACCCGGTCAACTACATGAAGGTCATAGACTCAAGCTTGGATGACGCTCTCCGACGGTGTAACATGGGATGCAATACATCCCACTTGGGTAACATATGACCAGGCTTTGGGTCTAGCCAAGGACCCTTATAAACGTGGCGCACCACGGAGGCATTCCGCGGAACTATCCTTAGTTTAATTTAGATTAATTTTTACTTTTTCTAGTTAGTTTTAATTTTCAGGAATAAAACACACTCATGGTGGTAAGGGGTGAAAAGGGGAACGAGAAAAATGACCCCATGCACAAGAACAAGGCAACCCGACAGTTCTCTCCATTACAGAAGGTTCAACACGGGCCGTGTCCAACCAACACGGCCCCGTGCTGAACCACCTGCAGAAAAACGCCCAGTTCAGGTAACTGGACACGAGCCGTGTTCACCCGACACGCCCCCGTGTCCAGACTTCTACTTCTCTTGTTTTAATTTTGTTACTGGCACTTGAACACGGGGCCGTGCCCGGACAACACGGGGCCGTGTTCAGCGCCCAGTAACACAAAATTTTTGCTTTTTAACACCATTTTACACATCTAATCAACCTAAAAATTTATTTTTGGGACACATTGAGGACAATGTGTAATTTAAGTATGTGTGGGGGGGGGGGGATGCTAAAACCTTGAAATTTTGCAAGTCCTAAATACAAGCCTTACACAAAACTCTATTGGAACCGCTAATCACCCCAAATTTTTTTCAAAAATTTCATTTTTTTTACTTGTCTAGGTTTAACTCGGGAAATTCAAGTTCTCAAAAAGGTTATATTTTTACGAATTTACAACTGACAACGTAATGATAAAAAGAACCAACATAAGAAAATTATGAAAAGGCATGGCAAACTTAGTTAAAATTTGATTATATATACTTGATCACATAAAAACCCATTCCCACAAAAGTGAGTTTTGAGCCTTTATTGAGCATACAATTACATATCATTAAACTAAATGCTCATTTTTCGTTTCTTGTGTCAATAGCCGTTTGGTTCTTACGACTCTAGAACTTGCCATGACGATACATTCCCGGTCCTTATCAACTTAAACCCAAGTAAGTAAATGATGGAGGTATTAGGACTAACCCTTTTTATTTCTACACCATTTTTTTTCTTTTTCTTTTACCACCTACCCAAAAATCCCCCTAGTTAGCCCCTTTGAGCCTAAACCTTTTCATTTCATCACCCAAACCAAAAACCCTTTTACCCACCAAAACCTTTTTCATTTTTAACCCTTTGTTTTAGTAACAAGTTCGGTTTTTTCGTATGATCGTTCAAAAAAAATGTGTTGATGATGAAGCAAAAAGAAAATAAACAAACAAGTTCATCAAAAATAACTTTGTTTGAATAAAAGCTTCATCAAAATAAAAAGATACAAAAATAGAAAGTCTTACGAAAACCGACAATTGTTACGCTTTTCGTTTTTTTTTTTACTAACCACGAACCAATATACCAACCACCTACCTTTAACCCAAGCCTAACCCTTAACCCACAAAGTCCTCTTGATATTTACAAAGGTATAAAAGTTAAAAAGGAGGAGGATTGATTGCTTGGCAAGCCTATGGTAGGAATAAGTTCCATGCCGCTCTCGAGTGATTCACTAAAAATACACCTTCGGCCGAGTGTGAGTGATTTCTCCCGTGAGGTATGTGAACTTGTATATAAATGGAATTTTAAAAAGGCATGTTATGCCCAAATAAGTAATTTCTCCTATGAAACGTTCTAAATAAATCATTACGAATAGGATTGTAAATAGATAAAAATAAAACCCAAAAAGATCTTGGATATCCCGACACTATATGAAAAGCCCAAAACCTTCTCTTCTACCCATTCCATTTGGGAGTGTAAGCCACATATTAAAGAGTTTTGCTTGAGGACAAGCAAAAGTTCAAGTGTGAGGGTATTTGATGTGTGTAAAATGCAACATATAAATTACATCAAATGAGGCATAAAACTAACCCTTTTTAAGTACTAATATTGGAAAAAGAGTGTTTTTGTCTTCCTTTTGTATTTTCAGGATTAAATGAGCTCAAAACACAAAAGAAGCAAAAAGACAGCTAAATCCAACATAAATACAAGAAAAGGAACATAAGTGGATTGCCCGACCCCTCAACGGCATCTTCCCAAGCAAAATAGAGAAGGCAGAAGACCGAACACGCCCCGTGCTCAGCCAGCACGGGGCCGTGCCCAAGAAGCAGCAGAAAAGACAAACCTATAAAAGCTTCTATTGCCCACCACGGGGCCGTGCCCAGTGAACACGGGGGCGTGGCGAAAGTACAGCAGGCGCATTAATTGTAATTGCGAATTACAATTAATGAGGAGAGAGAGTGTCAGACAGGCATGGGGCCGTGCCCAGCGGACACGGGGCCGTGCCCAGCCCTCTCTTCAGCCTATAAATAGGAGTGCTTGGTTTCATTTCAACTCATCCCATGGCACACCACCTCTCTCACACTTCATCCACCACCCACCACCATCACAACACCATCATCCACCACCATCATCCATTGTCCATCGTAGAGTGTGTGAGTCGTCTTGGGATCCAAGATTGATCGTAAGAGTTCTTGACAATCAAGGCCATGTTTGCCTAAGTCTCTTACATCACTTGGTGAAGACAAAGTGTCTAGTATAATACTTTTTATTTCTAATCTTTTGCACTTTTTTTTTGGTTTTGTATTAATGACTTTAATAACTAGTTACTTATGTTGTTTCCTTATCGTTTGTCCGTGGTGTCTTGGCATTATTTTACTGTCTATATAAAATAAAAGATTTCACCATTCATATCTCCACGGTCTATATGGAGGTATGTTGGCTACTGATGTGTGTAAAATGCAACATATAAATTACATCAAATGAGGCATAAAACTAACCCTTTTTAGTACTAATATTGGAAAAAGAGTGTTTTTGTCTTCCTTTTGTATTTTCAGGATTAAATGAGCTCAAAAACGCAAAAGAAGCAAAAAGACAGCTAAATCCAACATAAATACAAGAAAAGGAACATTAGTGGACTGCCCGAACCCTCAACGGCACCTTCCAAAGCAAAATAGAGAAAACAGAAGGCTGAACACGCCCCGTGCTCAGCCAGCACGGGGCCGTGCCCAAGAAGCAGCAGAAAAGACAAACTTATAGAAGCTTCCATTGCCCATCACGGGGCCGTGCTCAGCGGACACGGGGGCGTGTCGAAAGTACAGCAGGCGCATTTATTGTAATTGCGAATTACAATTAATGAGGAGAGAGAGTGTCAGACGGGCACGGGGCGGTGTCCAGCGGACACGGGGCCGTGTCCAGCTCTCTGTTCAGCCTATAAATAGGAGTGCTTGGATTCATTTCATCTCATCCCTTGGCACACCACCTCTCTCACACTTCATCCACCACCCACCACCATCACAACACCATCATCCACCACCATCATCCATTGTCCATCATAGAGTGTGTGGGTCGTCTCGGGATCCAAGATTGATCGTAAGAGTTCTTGACAATCAAGGCCATGTTTGCCTAAGTCTCTTACATCACTTGGTGAAGACAAAGTGTCTAGTATAATACTTTTTATTTCTAATCTTTTGCACTTTTTATTTGGTTTTGTATTAATGACTTTAATAACTAGTTACTTATGTTGAAGGTGATCTTTCCTTATCGTTTGTCCGTGGTGTCTTGGCATTATTTTACTGTCTATATAAAATAAAGGATTTTCACCATTCATATCTCCACGGTCAATATGGAGGTATGTTGGCTACCTGGTAGGGGGTTAAGGGAACGGTTTGGTAAAGGTCTTGTCATTGTTCAGCGTTTAGAGGTCCTGCAATGGACCTGGGTCAAATTTAGTAGGACCTCCTTCAATACTTCATGGTATTGGATGGCGGGGGTCCAAACTCTTTGATCCTCTCATAAGTTAACTACTATTAATACTATAACCCGGCTATTTAGGACTGTATCCCTGCTGACTCAGACTACTTAGCCGAGGGTAACGTCACCGCCAAAAGCGGGGCCTACCACAATACTGCATTAATAACTTAATTCATTATTTTCCAATAATCCACCCTTTTAGGATTGTATCCCTGCTGACTCAAACTACTGGGGTGAGGGTAACGTCACCTTCAAAAGAGGGGCCTACTACAATAACTAAGATAATCTCTTAATTATGTGCAAAAGTGCGGAAATAATCAAAAGTTATACTAGATACGAGTCGGAACCAAGTGATTCATCTTGTCTATCTGTTTTTATTTTATTTTTATTTTCAGCATTTTAGTTAGTTTTATTTTTCTTAGTTTAAAACATTTTTCTAAACTTTTATTTTGGTTAGACGTTGAGGATAAACCGGTACTAAAAGCTCTTGTGTCCTTGGACGACCTCGGTATCTTACCAACGTTATACTACACTCAACGATGGGTGCACTTGCCCATATGTGTGTTTAGTGTTAGTGAAATATCGTGTTTTATAAATTTAAAACTTGGCTAAAATAAGTGTTAAAAAGGGCTTAAAATATACACCTAATATATACGACACTTCACACGCATCAAGTTTTTTGGCGCCGTTGCCGGGGACACAAGGATTTTAAGAAAGTTAGGAATCAACGGCCTAATCATCTTTTGTTTTTCTTTTTATTTTTTAGGATTTTCTTAGTTTTTCAGCTTCTGCAGAGCTCAGCACGGGCCGTGCCCGCTGAACACGCCCCCGTGCTCAATCATTGGAACTGGCAATCCTGTTTTACATCAGACAGTAAGCTGAACACGGGGCCGTGTCCACTCAACACGCCCTCGTGCCCAAGTTTCAGTTACTGAAAACATAACCGTTAGAACCCGACGGTTGGTAATTTCTGACATAAACATGAGTGATAGTAATTATTTTTACTTTCGGCACTCTTATGGTACGTGGTGTCAATTATGTGGTGGCGAACATGAAGAAGTAAAATGCTACTTCCTAAATTATAGGCCCCACTACATGGACCCACCATCTTCTCACAACCTTAAGAGGGGCGAAGGTAAAAATAAGCACTATTTCTCCCTCGAATGCGCCCAGCCAGATATTCTAGGGGAAATGCTCCTTAGCGAGTTATTTCAACTAGAAGAGCTAATTCTAAAATGGATAGAAGAGCTTGGGAAGGATTTTATTGATCCACCCCAAGACGATACCCATGAAGAAATGTTGGAACCGCATTCCAACAACCTCGTTGCTCCCGAAAATACCTTCGTACCTAGCAAAGACTTGGACGATAGTCGTCCCTGTGTCGATTGTGCCGTGAAGGACTCTCCATCGACTTCGTTCGGTGCATACATAGACCTGAGCGATTCGGCATATACCTTCTTTAACAAGAGCCCGGAAAAGGGTTGGACTTGTCCACCTAGAATGAAAATAGGAATTACCCTCACCGACAACCTCTTGCGTTCTCGCCTTAGTCTAGGACAATTAAGGTATATTAGGCACTTTGGGGTTGTTCCAACCAGTCAGGAGCCACCCGATACTAACAAGTTCCTTAAAAAACTAGACAACTTCATAAAACAGTCCCTAGACACGGGGCCGTGCCCAGCCAACACGCCCCCGTGTCCATCGAAAGATTCCATTCTGATCAGTACGTCAGAATACGGACAAACTGTGTCAGAACTCCACCTGCACACGAGGCCGTGTCCACTGAACACGGGGCCGTGTCCAGGTTGCTGTCGTTTTCTATAAATGCAGCCAAGAATTCTGCACATTTGGACCAACTTGGGGCAGAGATTTGCAGGAATCTTCTCTCAAACTATCCTAGGTAAGTCTAAAAGAAGGTTCCAACAACCCATCTTGTCCTTTCCTCTTTTAGCTATTTCCTTCTTCTTCATCTTTCTCCAAGAGCTACCATTGAAAGTTTGGAATTCCTCCAACTCTATGGTAGGGATAAATGAGTTTTGTTCAAAGAATCTTGGTAAAAACATGTTATGAAACATTGTTTTAAGTTATTAGTAGCCAAAAAGGGCCCACAACATTCAGAAAATAACTTAAAAATCCAAGTTTCCTTGTTCCAAAACTCTGCAGAAAGATGAACACGGGGCCGTGCTCAGTGAGCACGGGGCCGTGTCCGGTTACTGTTTCATTAAATAAGCTATTTTTAGTTTATTTTTCGTAGGATGACAAGTGAAAACAGCGAAACATCTCCTATGCATTCACCGAACAGCCGTAGAGGAAGAAGACCCTCCATTGAAGCTACACTTGTACACTATGTGATAGCATTAAGGGAGGCTCTCGACGAAATGACTTCAGTAGAGGAGGTCCTAATCGACCGTATTAACGATCTAACGATGGGACTTGAAAGCAGCTTCCAAGAAATTAACCTCTTGCACCAGAGGTTAAATATTCTTGTAGCACCTCCAATGGAACCAGTCCTTCCTCAACAGGATTGGAACCTGGCACTCGGAATCAACAACCCTACCGGGTGGGAAGACTTTCAGGCGGAACCTCCCATGGAACACCAACAAGAGATCCCGGTGGAAGTTGAAACTCCTCAAACTAATGCCAATGAGCCTTCTTTTCTCCTTCCAAGGGAGATAGAAGAATGGCTCGCCGACATTTGAGGAGAACCGCACTCGGAAGAAGGAGTTCATAAAGGCCTTGTTTAACCAAGATTAATTACTTCTTGGAAATTTTGCTAAATTAAAATAAAGTAAAGGCTAGGACTCCATGGTTTGTTATTTCTTTGTTTTATCTAGTTTAATTTAGGATTATGTAAGTTCTCTCTATGGTGAAATGAAATGATGGTTTTAAGGTTTGGATGGTTTATAATGAGTAAAACACACTCATGGCGGTAAAGGATGAAAAGGGGAACGAGAAAAATGATCCCATGCACAAGAACGAGGCAACCCGACAATTTTCTCCATTTCAGAAGGTTCAACACGGGCCGTGCCCAACCAACACGGCCCCGTGTCGAACCACCTGCAGAAAAACGCCCAGTACAGGTACCTGGACACGGGTCGTGTTCACCCAACACGCCCCCGTGTCCAGTCTTCTGTTTCTCTTATTTCAATTTTGTTACTGGCACTTGAACACGGGGCCGTGCCCGGATAACACGGGGCCGTGTTCAGTGCCCAGTAACACAAATTTTTGCTTTTTAAACACTATTTTACACATCTAATCAACCTAAAAATTTATTTTTGGGACACATTGAGGACAATGTGTAATTTAAGTGTGGGGGGGGGATGCTAAAACCTTGAATTTTGCAAGTCCTAAATACAAGCCTTACACAAAACTCTATTGGAACCGCTAAAAATTTCAATTTTTTTACTTGTCTAGGTTTAACTCGGGAAATTCAAGTTCTCAAAAAGGTTATATTTTTACAAATTTACAACCGATAGCGTAGTGATAAAAAGAACCAACATAAGAAAATTATGAAAAGGCATGACAAACTTATTTAAAATTTGATTATGTATACTTGATCACATAAAAACCCATTCCTACAAAAGTGAGTTTTGAGCCTTTATTGAGCACACAATTACATATCATTTGACTAAATGCTCATTTTTCGTTTCTTGTGTGAATAGCCGCTTGGTTCTTACGACTCTAGAACTTGCCATGACAATACATTCCCGGTCCTTATCAACTTAAACCCGAGTAAGTAAATGATGGAGGCATTAGGACTAACCTTTTTCATTTCTACACCATTATTTTTCTTTTTTTTACCACCTACCCAAAAATCCCCCTAGTTAGCCCCTTTGAGCCTAAACCTTTTCATTTCATCACCCAAACAAAAAACCCTTTCATCCACCAAAAACCTTTTTCATTTTTAACCCTTTATTTTAGTAACAAGTTCGGTTCTTCGTGAAAAAAAAATATATATATATATATATTTTTGATAATGATGAAGCAAAAAGAAAATAAACAAACAAAGTAATCAAAAATAACTTTGTTTGAATAAAAGCTTCATCAAAAATAAAAAGTTGTAAAAATACGAAAACCGACACTTGTTACGTTTTTTAGCCCTTTTTCTACTAACCACTAACCCAACCACCTACCTTTAACCCTAGCCAACCCTTAACCCACAAAGTCCTCTTGATATCTACAAAGGTATAAAAGTTAAAAAGGAGGAGGATTGATTTCTTGGCAAGCCTATGGTAGGAATAAGTTCCGTGCCGCTCTCGAGTGATTCACTAAAAATACACTTTCGGCCGAGTGTGAGTGATTTCCCCGCGAGGTATGTGAACTTGTATATAAATAGAATTTTAAAAAGGCATGTTATGCCCAAATAAGTAATTTCTTTTATGAGCAGTTCTAAATAAATCATTACGAATAGGAGTGTAAATAAATAAAAATAAAACCCAAAAAGATCTTGGAAATCCCGACACTCTATGACAAGCCCAAAACCTTCTCTTCTACCTATTCCATTTGGGAGTGTAAGCCACATATTAAAGAGTTTTGCTTGAGGACAAGCAAAAGTTCAAGTGTGGGGGTATTTGATGTGTGTAAAATGCAACATATAAATTACATCAAATGAGGCATAAAACTAACCCTTTTTAGTACTAATATTGGAAAAAGAGTGTTTTTGTCTTCCTTTTGTATTTTCAGGATTAAATGAGCTCAAAAACGCAAAAGAAGCAAAAAGACAGCTAAATCCAACATAAATACAAGAAAAGGAACATTAGTGGACTGCCCGAACCCTCAACGGCACCTTCCAAAGCAAAATAGAGAAAACAGAAGGCTGAACACGCCCCGTGCTCAGCCAGCACGGGGCCGTGCCCAAGAAGCAGCAGAAAAGACAAACTTATAGAAGCTTCCATTGCCCATCACGGGGCCGTGCTCAGCGGACACGGGGGCGTGTCGAAAGTACAGCAGGCGCATTTATTGTAATTGCGAATTACAATTAATGAGGAGAGAGAGTGTCAGACGGGCACGGGGCCGTGTCCAGCTCTCTGTTCAGCCTATAAATAGGAGTGCTTGGATTCATTTCATCTCATCCCATCCCTTGGCACACCACCTCTCTCACACTTCATCCACCACCCACCACCATCACAACACCATCATCCACCACCATCATCCATTGTCCATCATAGAGTGTGTGGGTCGTCTCGGGATCCAAGATTGATCGTAAGAGTTCTTGACAATCAAGGCCATGTTTGCCTAAGTCTCTTACATCACTTGGTGAAGACAAAGTGTCTAGTATAATACTTTTTATTTCTAATCTTTTGCACTTTTTATTTGGTTTTGTATTAATGACTTTAATAACTAGTTACTTATGTTGTAGGTGATCTTTCCTTATCGTTTGTCCGTGGTGTCTTGGCATTATTTTACTGTCTATATAAAATAAAGGATTTTCACCATTCATATCTCCACGGTCTATATGGAGGTATGTTGGCTACCTGGTAGGGGGTTAAGGGAACGGTTTGGTAAAGGTCTTGCCATTGTTCAGCGTTTAGAGGTCCTGCAATGGACCTGGGTCAAATTTAGTAGGACCTCCTTCAATACTTCACGGTATTGGATGGCGGGGGTCCAAACTCTTTGATCCCCTCATAAGTTAACTACTATTAATACTATAACCCGGCTATTTAGGACTGTATCCCTGCTGACTCAGACTACTTAGCCGAGGGTAACGTCACCGCCAAAAGCGGGGCCTACCACAATACTGCATTAATAACTTAATTCATTATCTTCCAATAATCCACCCTTTTAGGATTGTATCCCTGCTGACTCAAACTACTGGGGTGAGGGTAACGCCACCTTCAAAAGAGGGGCCTACTACAATAACTAAGATAATCTCTTAATTATGTGCAAAAGTGCGGAAATAATCAAAAGTTATACTAGATACGAGTCGGAACCAAGTGATTCATCTTGTCTATCTGTTTTTATTTTATTTTTATTTTCAGCATTTTAGTTAGTTTTATTTTTCTTAGTTTAAAACATTTTTCTAAACTTTTATTTTGGTTAGACGTTGAGGATAAACCGGTACTAAAAGCTCTTGTGTCCTTGGACGACCTCGGTATCTTACCAACGCTATACTACACTCAACGATGGGTGCACTTGCCCATATGTGTGTTTAGTGTTAGTGAAATATCGTGTTTTATAAATTTAAAACTTGGCTAAAATAAGTGTTAAAAAGGGCTTAAAATATACACCTAATATATACGACACTTCACACGCATCAGCTACCTGGTCGGGGGTTAAGGGAACGGTTTGGTAAAGGTCTTGCCATTGTTCAGCGTTTAGAGGTCCTGCAATGGACCTGGGTCAAATTTAGTAGGACCTCCTTCAATGCTTCACGGTATTGGATGGCGGGGGTCCAAACTCTTTGATCCCCTCATAAGTTAACTACTATTAATACTATAACCCGGCTATTTAGGACTGTATCCCTGCTGACTCAGACTACTTAGCCGAGGGTAACGTCACCGCCAAAAGCGGGGCCTACCATAATACTGCATTAATAACTTAATTCATTATCTTCCAATAATCCACCATTTTAGGATTGTATCCTTGCTGACTCAAACTACTGGGTGAGGGTAACGTCACCTTCAAAAGAGGGGCCTACTACAATAACTAAGATAATCTCTTAATTATGTGCAAAAGTGCGGAAATAATCAAAGGTTATACTAGATACGATTCAGAACCAAGTGATTCATCTTGTCTATCTGTTTTTATTTTTTTTTATTTTTATTTTCAGCATTTTAGTTGGCTTTTATTTTTCTTAGTTTAAAAATCTTTTTCTAAACTTTTTATTTTGATTAGACGTTGAGGATAAACCGGTACTAAAAGCTCTTGTGTCCTTGGACGACCTCGGTATCTTACCAACGCTATACTACGCTCACGATGGGTGCACTTGCCCATATGTGTGTTTAGTGTTAGTAAAATATCGTGTTTTATAAATTTAAAACTTGGCTAAATAAGTGTTAAAGGGGCTTAAAATATACACCTAATATATACGACACTTCAACACGCATCATTTGCCACTGATCAGCTCGTGGTAACGCTTCAATGATTTTGTCAATGATTTCCTCACGTGTTTTAACAATATCAAACCTTTCAAGTTCAATTTTAAGATGACAAAATCTTTCAATCATTTGTCTTACGGATTCACTTTTTAAACCGTCAAACAAATCAAATTATTTTTTAAGTAAGGCTATTTTATTCTTTTTTATTTCTTTACCCCCTTCAGCTTTAACCCGTAAAGCTTCCCACACTGATTTCGATGAACCATCGTGATTAAGCAATGCGGATATGTCATCTCTAATAGATTACTGGATTAAGGTAATCATTCGTTGTTCGTATGAAAAGTTCTTTTTGTCATCAACGAATAAGCTTTTGAGTGGAATTTCTTCGTTTTTATCATAGACTGGTCTGCTGTATCCGAATTCCATGCAAAACTAGCTTTCGTGCGCATAAGCTTTGGCCCAGTTGATGAATCGTTCTTTCCACCATGTGTAATCTTCAATACTTTCGAGCTTTGGTGGTTTCGAATGTGTTCCGTAAAAGTTATCATGATTAATGTTCTCAGTTATTGCTTTTGTTATACTTTTTGGTGTGGCAGTCGATGTTTCGGAAGATTCGGACGTGAACGCCTTGTAAAACGTGTTGTAGAATTCTTCAGCCATGATGCTCCTCGTTTATCACCTTGAATTTTCTCCTCGTTTATTACTGTGAATCACCTGCAAACGAACAAATAAACGACCAGTTTTAAAAATGAACAGACAATCGGATTGGATGTGTATCCGATCGAACAAGGTCAACGAAAGTCAATCGGATGACTTTGGATCAGATTGGCTTGGATCGGATGTCAATCCGGTGGAATCGCGCTTCGATCGGATATGGTCAACACAAGTCAAAGTTTTAATGAAAGCTGGGTGTCGAATGTCAATCCGTTCGGATTGCCGTTCGACGATTGACACTTATCGAACAAACCAAAATGCTATGGATCGGATGGCGAATCGAACGGATTGTCGTTCGACGATTGGACTAATATGCTTTGAACCGGATGGCCGTTCGACGATTGGATCAAAACGCCGTGAATCGGATGGCGATCCGACGATGTGCTATCTGACACTTGGACCTGTGAAACAAACAAATAAAGTGTTTTGGATCGGATGGCAATCCGTTCGGATTGCCGTTCGATACTTGAACTTTAAAACACTTGTATAAACAATGTTCCGTGGATCGGATGGTGATCCGATACTTGGCAAACTTGGATGACAAAACTGTATAATATGCACGTGGATCGGATCGTGATTCGATCGATTGACGGTTCGAAGATTTGACCTCAAGACAAATGCAATGTGAATTGAATTGGTTAAGTGTCGGATGGTGATCCAACACTTTGCAAATTTGATGACTAACAGTGCTATCCGACGATTATGATTTCATATGCAAACACATGTGCTGACAACAAATTTGAATACACATGCAACAATTAATTTCAAACCCTTCTTTTGATTTAACCAAACACTATTTTAATTTATTGATTTTTTGAAAAGTTAAAAAGTGTTTGGATGAAACTATTTGTGAGAAAAACTCAATAAATCACTCCATTATAACTTATTAACTTTTCTAAAGAATTATAAGGTGTTTTAAAAAGCTATAAGCCAAACATGGCCTATATCTATGCGGTTACACTACCCGGGCGCAAACATGAGCTACATCAGCAGGGCACGAGAAGGGAACATCGTCAAAAAAGGAGAGTAAGGAAGGTTGATGAATTTGGCGAAAAATCTTGATTGGAGAAATTAGTGTCTTTAATTAAGGATTTCGAGCCTGACAAGTAGGTCAAACCACCTACGGTGTTTTCCATGTGATCCGGTTCGTCGAGACCTTTCCGCCGCCTGCTTAGGTGCCCCGTAACTCCAATCCTAGCCCAAGTTATGTTCGTTTAAAGTTTGAGCCATTTCTGCTCTTTTGGTAAATCAAACATTTGCTTAATAACCAGATGCCATAGTCCCTTATAGACAGGGGCGTGCCTACCCTTTGACCAGGGTGGACGGCCGCACCTCTTGAAAACAAAAATATATGAAATAATACGAGCTATATAAAAAACAAAAAAATTAAGTGATTCTACATACTTCTTCATGCGGATTGTGACACTTCCTGATATTATGCCCCAATGTGTTTGTTTTTTAGTCTGATATTTTTAGCAACACTTCCTGATATTTTTATCCTTAAGACCATGGGTAATGGTTAATGCCCCTTAAGGGGTATTTTTTGCCACATCACAATCATAATTCTTCATGTAATGGTTAAAACTTCATAATGCCAATTTCATTTATTACTTTCCTTGTTTTTCCTCATTATTGGGCATTATTCTAGAAATGCCCCTCACTCTTCATGCCCCTATAATGCCCATGAGGAATGGTGTAAGGGCATTATGAAAATCTTTCATGCTTTTATAAAGCCCCATTACATATGGTCTAACAAAAATTCTCATACTATAAAATTAGTAATATGTTGGTGCTTCATACACTTGTACTATAAGTATAGGGGTTGTTCAAAAAAAAAGTTAGTTTTTTTCAATGTTTTTTCGTCTATTTTTTTTCATTTGACAGGTCTATCGCAATGCGTCTTTATTTCTCTGTTTGACAGGTTCGTTGCAACGAGCGAGGTTGTAGCTCGACTTAGTTATTCTTTGTTATGTTTTATGTTTTAGTCTAATTTTTCGCATTAACACGACATAACGGATATGCATGCACCCCACCCCAATCAAAACCACTAATCCACCCCCACCACCACCACCAGCACCACCAAAAGGCAGCACCACAAAACCACCATACCAAACACAAAAATCCCATAAAAAACATCACCTTTTTCGTTCTTTCAACTTGAAAGTGTATAAAATACCAAAAAACAAACTCAAGAAAAAAACCCACAAAAATTTAGGATTAAAAAATTGGATTAAAGAATCTAAAGGCTCAGACCAACATGACAGCCGCAAAAGCTCATGAATCCATCATTGCTTAAAAAGGATAGAAAGTATAAGCTATAATTAGGGTTCAGGTATGGTTTACCCTATGATCATCACCACCCTATTTGATCAATCTCAGACGAAGTTAGCATCATCGTCATGGATTTTATCTCGGAGAATCTTCAAAGCAAAAGATTCAAAGCGAGAAACAGAGAACAAATAAAGACACCAGACTGTTTAAGCCCGCCGCCGCCATAGACGACTGGAGCCGCCGGCATCGGCGAGGAAAACAACAACCTCTTTCTTTGCTTCGCACTCTATAATCAACGCACATTTCTCTCTCCATATTTGTCAATCGGAGATCAATAACCACCATGGGAATGGCATGTGTGTTGCCGGACAAGGAGTAGAAAAATAAACCTAAATGGTTAGAGTGAAACCAAAAGTATTTTATGAAACCTTTACGTGTTACCAACAACATATACTCCAAGTATGAGTCACTAAACCTACTTAATTATAATACAAAAGTAGCGCACGGATAAAATAAAACCACCTTAGAGTTTATTATGCATAGGGTACAAGCAATATTGCATAGTTGCAAATTATATCTTTATATAGTATAAAATATAATAAATAAATAAATAATATCCACAAAAGACACTTTAAACATGAGATACAACCAACTAATACCTATTTGTGTTACAAATTTATAATATATAATGTTTAATAAGAAATGTCAAACACCCAAGCGTTAGGAAACAACTTTATTATAATTTAATTTACAGTCAACGAAAATGAGAGATTGTTATTTTCTTGCCTAATATGTAAATATTCAAATTTAATTAATTATTATATTTTTTTAAATTCAATGTAGACCTTTCATTTTCATTTGATACTTTTTTTTAACGGCAAATTCATTTGATACAATTTAGGGTATGTTACATATGTAGTTTTTAGAAGCTTCTAGTTTAAATTTTTTAAGAAAAAACTCATACTCAATAAAAAACCTGTTTTGGTTGAAGGAGCTTGAATCTTTTAAGTTAGGAGCTTGAAGCTTTTAAGTTAGGAGCTTGAACATTTTGGTTGAACGCTCCTACTAGTAGCGTTTAGAAGGAGCTTCAAGCGTTTAGAGAAAAAATAACTATTTTAACATCTAAAGATAATGAACTTTTTAATGCACAAACTTTTTAAATTTTTAATTATGTCAATTTCGGTCATTTTATACATTTTATTAAAAGTTTCAGCTACTCTGCCAAACACCAGATATATCTAAAAAACTATAGCTACTAGTAATCAGCTATAACTACAGCTATCAGCTACTAACATCCAACCATCAACTAACAGTTTCCAACCACTAGCCACCAGCTAGAACAAACATACCCTTAATGGTTGAATTTCATTACTTCTGTTTTCAAAATAGCATTACTAACAATTACACCACAAACATAAATATCTTTAATACAAAGAATTACATGTATGAATAACTTATAAAAATGAAAGTTGCGGAAGGGAGAAAGACAATAGTTGTATTATATATCACAAACAATAGATATAAATGTTTTTGTGTTTATTTGTAACTAGGATTTTGCCCGCCGCGCGTTGCGGCGGCGCGCGACGGGGGGAAACATATAGTAAGACAAAACACGATTCGTAAAACCCAGTGCGTAAAAGACAATTACAAAAAAAAAGTGTAAATCACAAAGGTAGACACAAAGTGTACAAAACAATGTCAAAGACATTTCGAAAAACACAATGCATTGTCATTTGCAAAAGTAGGAGTTGTAGTCTAAGGGGTTACAATTGCAAATTTTTTAAAGTTTGGCGGGTGTAAAAATGGAGTAATAGTGCAAGGGGTAGGGGTGGTGACGGAAATGTGTAAAAGATGAGGGGGTGTTGGTGGAAATGTAAAAGAAAAAGGTTGGTGGCGTAACTGTGTAAGAGCTAAGGGGTGATGGTGGAAAACCAAAGTAGAAGGTTTAGGGACTAAATTTGTCATTTATGAAACTTTGAATATACCAAAGTCAATGGGCTACAATTGCAACAACGTGAATGTATGGGGGTTGGGAAACCTGCGCGCATTGCGGCGCAAGTACATTGCAAACATCGAATAGATTAGTCGAAGCGTTATGTAATGCGTTAAACATATGAAAACACACATTTTGACGTATCAAATTTAATTCAATAGCATTGTAGCTGGATAAAAATGTAAAGTATATCGTATTTATATGTGACCCGACTCATACATAGGAAACGTACAAAAAGCATAAAATGTGTATCAAGGGAAAACTAACACGTGTAATCAAAAGTGATATTCATATCAACGGAAAAAAATTATACCCTTAGCGTGTTGCGGTAGGGTCGAAACGTAGAATTGGAAAACGTACATAAAACAATCAAAAACCAAATATATTTGACCTGACTTGTTCCCTAAAAAAGTTTACATCGAAACGTATACCAACTCGAATTTATAGCGACACATAAATTTTAATATTCATAATGCAATCCGCGGGCGATGCGTCATAGGCACGTTGCAAACAGATTAGTCCAAGCGCTATGTCATGCGCAAACCATATGAAAGCGCATGTCTTGACGTATTTAGTTCAACTCAATGTATGGTTGAATCCAAACGTTTAGTTTTTAAAAAAGAAATTAGCGAATGAAAATAATTAAAGAAAGCAATAAGCTAAAAATGTATAGATATACGGTACAACGATATAGCGAATGAAAATAATTAAAGAAAGCAATAAGCTAAAAATGTATAGATATACGGTACAGCGATAAAGTTGAAACATTATAAACTTTTGAGATTAAACCTCAATAATATTGCAATATAATTGAAGTTTAACCTGGAAAGGAAATGGACTCAAGACACAATTTAACAAAACTAAAAGCAAAGGGCCAAAATGTATTTTACTCAAAGTATGGGTGAAAAACTGAAGTTTAACTTGAAAATAAAAAAGACTCAAAACGCAATGTAACAAAACTAAAAGCAAGGGGTCAAAATCTATTTTACTCAAAGTATGGGTAAAAAGAGAAAATGTCAAAATGGACTCAAAACGCAATTTAAAAAAACTAAAAACAATGGGCCTAAATGTATTTTACTCAAAGTATTGTGTGAAAAAGGAAAATGGCATATGCATGAAGTTTAACTTGAAAAGAAAAAAAAAGACTCAAAACGCAATTTAATAAAACTAAAAGCAATGGGTCAAAATGTATTTTACTCAAAGTATGGGTGAAAAGAGAAAATGGACTCAAAATGCAATTTAAAAAAACTAAAAGCAAGGGGCCTAAATGTATTTTACTCAAAGTATTGTATAAAAAAGGAAAATGGCATATGCATTTGAGTGAAAAAGGAAGATGGCATGTGCATGTCGGTGGCGTATGCCACCGACTTTGTACTTTAAGGTTATAAGGTAATGTACGATTCACTGACTCTATGTATGTATATTTATTAAAAATAAATAAAAGCTGCATAACAAATACGAGATTACGAGTCATGTTTTTTAAGAGAAAAATGCTCGGATAGTCCCTGTGGTTTGCCCATTTTTCACCTTTAGTCCCTAACTTTCTAAAAGTACAGCTAGAGTCCCCAACTTTTTCAATTTCATTCCCGGATAGTCCCTGGCGCGGATGGGGGTTAGTTTTTGGTGTTAAGTGGATGTGAAATGACCAAAATACCCCTACTGTTAAATTAATACCTAAAAGAGTAAACTGCCATTTTGGTCCCTGTGGTTTGGGAACTTTTATCATTTTAGTCCAAATCTCAAACTTTTTAAATCTGGGTCCCTATGGTTTCGTTTTTGTTGCCATTTTAGTCCAAAATTAAAAAAACTCACTTTTTTTACTGCTGCAACCTGCCTATTTTGTCTTTTTGTGCAGGGGTATTTTTGTCAAACTGCTTTTCATTTAACACATTAAAAACTAAATTAAATACATTTAGTTCCATTTATTTAGAAAAAATATAAATATACATAATCACCCACTTCACTGAACAAACACCGCCACCACCACCACTAAACCTGTTTTTTTCACGAAATACTGTACAAACACCACCACCCTCCCCAAAACCCCAAAACCACCCTCACCGTTTGACAGAGAGAGAGAGAGAGAGAGAGAGAGAGAGAGACGGAGACAGTGACGACCGCTTTCTAATCATCAACCACCGATGAAGACGAATCACAGATCAGAGAGTGACGGCCGCTTTCTAATGCCGCGATACGAATCTCAAAACCCTAGTTTCTCAAACTTTCCATAAATTGAAGTTTAAACTGTATTATTTCGATCCGGAGATTTTACGGAAGCTGATTTCAACGTCGGTGCGTCAAGCTGATTTTCGATCTGGTGGTGGTTGATGACGTGGCAAAGCTATGGGGAACAAGTTTAGGTGAGAAAACAATCGGAGCACCGGAGTATTGTCACGCGAATTTCATGAAATACTTCACCGGCGGTTTCTGGCCAAACCGACAGTATTCCGGCATTTTCAATGGTAGGAATGCTTGCTACTTCAACACCGGAGTGATGGTTATTGATTTGGAGAAATGGAGAAAGTTCGCGTATACCAAACGGATCGAATAGTGGATGGAGAAATGGAGAGAGTTCGGGTAGCGGTTGTGGTGAGGAGGTATTGGTGGCGGTGGTGAGAAGGGAGCAGGTGGCGGTGGTGGAGTTGGAGGTGGTTGTGGAATTAGGGTTTGGGTTAGGGAAGAGATATGCTTTTATAGGTCAGGTTATAATATTTTAGTTTTATTAATTTTAATTGATAATTAGTTATAATAAAACTTAAATGACAAAAAAACCCCTGTGAAAAAGGACAAAAGTTGAGGGTTTGATTAGAGAAATCTGACAAGATTTTACTTTTGGACTAAAATGATAACAAAAACGAAACCACATGGATTCAGATTTAAAAAGTTTGAGATTTGGATTAAAATGACAAAAGTGTTCAAACCACAGGAACCAAAATGGCAGTTTACTCTACCTAAAAAGTTAAAAAGAAATATAATTAATATTAAATAATTTATGTGGACCCACCACCAACCCCACCCACTTCATCTTCTCCGCTCTTCACCACAACCACCACCACCACCACCACCACCCCCATCTCCACCTTTCACCGCCACCGCCACCAACATCTACCAACCACAGTCACAAAAAGCTTAATCATAAGAAATATTATGTACAAAAATTTATGCAACTAAATTCAGTCTAACACCGAGTGATCCTAAAATATTCTTGCGAACCAACTTCAGCTCATTTCAGATGTCAACATTCCAGCTGCTGACCGGTTTACTTTACTTACAAACAAATGCGTATCATACATATTTTGTACCTACTGATCAGTTATGAAATTGTTGTTGCCAAGAAGTTTACAAGGACTACGGATGCCTAACAAAAATTTACAAAGGCCTAACAAAATGGGAGTATATAAACTCCCGGAGAAACGAATCTGGCCGAAAAAACCTGTGTGCCCTCCACAAGCCGCCGCCCAAACTTGAATCTGGCCGGAAAAACTCGTACCCGTTCTCTACAACCTGCAACAACAAAGTATTTCGTTTTTGACGGTAGAGGTGGAGGTGGTGGTGGTTTCGTTTTTCTCCGGCAAATTTCTGGGTTGAAATTCAAAACCCGATTATCGGCAAAAATAACTGCGATCGTCTACCTAACTAGAGCTGATGAGCATGGAGTTAAAATAATCAAGCATGTCAAAGGATGATTGAATCCAAGTTCAGTTAATCAGTTGCATTTCAACAGTCCACATCTCAGAGAATAGAAGAAGATGAAAGGTGTATAGTGAGGGTGGGGTAGGTTGTGGGGCCCACTTTATTAATTAGATTTTAATTTTTTTATTTATCAAATGCCTGGATGGATAGTCAATGTGGTTTGCACTTTTTAAGGAAAGTGTATTTTTGTCATTTCACAACCTCTTAACTGAGAAAACTAACTGATGTTAGACGCAGGTACTATTCGAGAACGAAAATTGAAAAGTTAGGGACTATAGCTGTAATTTTAGAAAGTTAGGGACTAAAGGTGAAAAAAGGGCAAACCATAGAGACTATCCGGACATTTAACTCTTTTTGTAATTACGTATGAATTAAATAACTATTATTTTTATTTTTATCAACCATTTGTTAGGTATCAAGGTGGCGTGGAAGACATTGTAAAGCTTTGACAATCTCATATTGTTTCATTATACATACATACATTATTAAAAACAAAGCTAATGAATAGTAGCTGTCACATCGTAATAAACAGTAAATTTTTTTTATTGGTTCTTTTGTTGACTTTTTTCCTCTATACCCTTTTTAAGTGTGATTATATATCAATTTTCTTCAAATTATACATTATACATATTATACATATATTAAAAAACAAAGCTAATGAATAGTAGCTGTCACATCATAATAAATAGTAAACTTTCCTTATTGGTTCTTTTGTTAACTTTTTTCTCCGATACCCTTTTTAAGTGTGTATATATATCCATTTTCTTCAAAGTTAGGTAGATTATTCACAATGGTGGAGTGGTTTTGTGGTTGTATGTGTTTTAAAGATACTCAAGTTCAAATCATGGGGTCTTTTTTTTTTTTTTTTCATTTTATGCTTACATAACTTCACGTCATCTTCTTTTTTCTCCTCTTTCACACGTTTTTCTGATTGTATTTTTACAATTCTTAATCCTTATTTGTTGGGTTAGTGGATGCTTAGACATCGCAATAGTCGCCATCGCCAGGAGTTACTAACTCGTTTGCTACCAACGACTCTGTTGTATGAAAACTCCACTTGTCAACTTAAAAATAAGACACTAAATAGCACAGCTTTAATAACAACCAAGTATTTAGTCGCAATAAATAGTTTTACAATAACTTAGTTTTGTCGCAGCATTAAAACCTAGTTTCCTTAAAAGCAAAAAACTAAACTCATTTTGGAAATATTATTATTGTTAACGTTAATTATATAGATGGACCTTATGGTTTATAGTAAGTTTTGCTTTTGGTACTAATTTTTTTTAATGTGTTCAGGTTACGTGGTTTAGGTTTTGTAACACAATAGACCCTCACGTGCAAATCACGTGAGGGATTTATGCCTTTTTCACCCAAATTGTTTAATGCACATCAAAACCACCAATTTGTACAACTTAAACCATCATATTTATAGAAGGGTTTTAGTTTAACGTTTATTAAACTAATTAAAAAGTAATAATTTCAAACTTCGTACATGGACTTAGTACTCTTGAACTTCTAAAAACATCTTTTTACCATTAAACTAAAACCCAGTGAGTTTGACACAACAAACTCCCAACAAATGGAATGTCTCTGCAAAACACCCCTTGAAATGCATTCTTCTTCTCAACGTGATCACTACTCTTGTTCGTCATTATTACCATTTCAACACATTGTTGTTGAAGTTCATGTTTCGCCTTCTTTCTTTGTTTCTCTAACACTTCCTCATCCAAAACCACCCTCATATCGAACTAGTATATCCCTACTGAATCAACCTATATAATAACAAACCAGATACTCGAGCTCGCTCTTTAACCAATTCTACATCACCCTCTTGTAGCAGTCAACGTGGATGTGTGTAGGTGATTTGTGACGGTTGTTGATGATTTTGGAGAAGTGTTTGAAGGATTCATTGTATAGATCGGCTTTTGCCGCAGCGATAACAACATTTTTACGGCAGAGGAGGAGTTTGATAGCTTATGATACTATCATAAGTTTAGATATTTAAAGTCATCAAATTAATTTGTCACACATAATCATAGAAAACATTAACATAATTCATACATTATTCAAATGATAATTAGTTATGAACAAAGGTCCAATTTATTACTAAGGCATGTCCTATGTGTCTTTGCCTTCAACTCTATCTCCTACTTCTATACTTGCATCATCCATAAAAAGGTTTCAGGTCAACAAAATGTTGGTGAATAGATCTAGGTTTTTAAAAAAAATATTTTTTTTTCGTTTTGTTAATTGATTTATTTTACTTAGAAATCTTTTTAAAATATATTTAACATGCAATATCATTTGTTGTAGAAACAATCGTAATCACCACAGCCACAACAACAATCAAATAAATTACCACAATCACAAATATTGATACAATAGATACACATATACGCAACAATAGATATTAGATATAATAGAAACAATGAACGCGATACACATAGTGACACATTGACCTCGCATGTTATTTAATCAATTAGAAAACAATAGGAAACACGACACATGATACACCCCAAAAAGTTTAACTGATAAAAAGGGGAAAGAGGTAGATCTACTAACTGGTTGCGAAGAAACGATCCACGAGAGTTACCGCACGAGCATGCGAGGTGAGTTAAATGACCAAATCGCCCTAAATGGATATAACGAATATATTCTAAATTAAAAAGGAAAACAATATAATGGAACAAGAGATTCGGGTTCTTGATTTGGGGACTTTTGTATAGCCTAGTTTATAAATCATAATTCTAAGAAATTTAGGTTATATTAATAGTCAAGAATAAATAATTATGATTACCACGCGATTAAAATATAGGTATACTAGGTTAGAACCCCGTGTATTACACGGGTTGAATAAATATAATTTTACATACTAAGTAATAAAATAGTTACATCTTTTAAAAACTCGTGTATTGCACGATTTGAATAAACACATGTCTTACACGAATAATGTAATCCGTTAAAACATTTAGTCATCAAGATGTGTTTTCTAATAAAAGGAACTTTGAGGTACTATTTACTTATTGTAACATCTCACCTTATTTTTTATTAAGTTAGAGAGTTGTGTATTACATAGTTTATAACATTTTACTTTGTTTTTTTATTTATTATTAGGTTTGAAACTTACGTATTACCTGATGTTGGATAATCAGCAGAAAAAAAAGAAATATTTTAGTAAAAAATATTAAATATACAAGAGATAAGCTAGATATTATGATTTAATATTATTATTTCATTGGAGTGTAAAACGGGATAATGAGATCCTTTATTAGAAATATGATTCTAAATATACCATGTATAAAAATATATATGTTTTACATGTATTGAATAAATCCTTTTAACGAAACAGTTGATTAAAATAAATATTTTTATTTTAATATGTGATTATCAGTTATCTTTGTCCTTATCATCAAAATATAAAAACAATTAAAACCACCCATTAAATAAAATATTTATCTTTATAAATATTTAAAACGCTAATATATATTTTTAGATTCTAATAATTAATATATGATTATAATAATTAATATATTATTATCAGTTATCTTTGTCTTTATCATTAAAATCTCTTCTACAAATTTTAAATTTAATATTATCAATAATTGACTTTTCATAATAAATATTTAGAAAAAATAATTAAGACTGTCTCATAGAACGCCATGTGTCCCTAACATGGTTTCTTTTATTATATGTACCGATATTTATATAAGTCTAAAATTTATTTATTTCTAGCCAAAATTTATATATTTAGACATATTATTGAGCTTATAAAATATCAAGTATAAAATTCGATAATTGGCCTAGAATTACAAATATCACATCTCGTGTGTATTTATATTTATGTATATATTAAAAAATATCTAATCAAATCATTAAAGATTAATCTCATAACCTATTACCCAGAAAATATATATTTAGGTTCTACCCTTTTTATCTTAGAACAAATACATTTATTAAAAATTTCAAAAATTTTATATTACAATTTGCATAAATAATCACAAAAAATTATGAGATTTATATAAAATTTCCATGTTATAATTTTTCCCAAATTTATTAGAAAATATTAATGTATTTATATTTCGATTATTTCATTTTTTATACGTTTTCCTTGTAATATATAGAGTTAATTGCCCGGATAGTCCACGTGATTTGCCATTTTTTCACTTTTAGTCCCCATCTTTCTAAAATTACATCTATGTTCCCTGTGGTTTACTCAGTTGTTACTTGGATAGTCCCCCGATTGGATGGACGTTAGTTTTCCCAGTTAAGTTAATGTAAAATGACTAAATTGCTCTTAATGATAAAACAAAATAAATTAGATAGGTATTTAATAAGTATATATTTGTGGGGCCCACAAACTAGGGGTGAGCAAAGTAGGTTACCCGACCCGAACCGAGAATTGACCGACCCGACCCTAGACCCGAAAAACTATTATTTTGCTACCCGAAATAAAACCCTATGTATTGGTCTCGGTTTCGGTTCTGTACAATGTCGGGTATATCGGTCCTAGGGTTCAAGACCGACCCGACCAAAACAAGTCAATGGAATCCAGCATCGGCAACACTAAGCAAGTTGTTGTTCTGGAATGTTTGTGAAGGCTGTGAAGACAATGAAGAATTCAAGAATCATGAGCAGTCACTTTCATATCAGGTTTAAACATTTCAATCCTAGTATCTATTTCAATCAAATGTTATTTATTGATCATGTAGTATAACATGTTTGTTTCATTAGTTGATTCCATGATGTTTGTTTTAATTTCTGAAAGTCTTAATCCGAATTTGCAATTTCTTGACCATCACATGGGGGTGTTTATACTTCAATCTAAGGTTTATTAAACCTTCTTAATTCCTATGCACACCAAGTGTTCGATATAATGTCCGAGTGAAAGGGGTGATGAAAAACATGATATGAAAAGCTGTTTTTGATGAATTTCGTTGCTAAACATAGAATAAATAAACCTGAAACCCAAAATTCATAACTTAAACATCCAAAAATTCAAAAAGTATTAAGAACTTCAAACATAATCCAAAACAAATGTAAGAAATCCAAACGAAATCCAAAGCAAACGAACTGAAACCGATACTACTTTAACTCCTTTCTCCTTTTTCCGTATCCATCTCCAGCCATCCGTTAATCGACATCGATATTCATGTGATCCGGTTCCACTTTATCATAAATTTCTACATGAAAAAAAAATATATAACGATAAATACAACGTAAACAACAAACTAAGGATGTGTGTCGTTGTATGTCAAAATTACCTTTTCCAATATCATCGAACTCTGCCGAATCTTCGATGTAGATTTTCTTATCATTGCCACTTTTCCGATTTTTTCCTTGTCCGCATTGACAACCATCGAGCAATGCTTGCATCTTGCCTTATCCTTCCCGTCATCATCTAAAAACTTCTCAAATTCGTCCGAAACTTTGATATTTGCATTAATCCTGTTTCGAACCATCTAAGTACAAAGAACTATAAGAAGACATGTTAAAATCTTAAAAAAAAGTGATGTTAACAATTGTGATCTGCATGCAATGACGACGTGTTAACAATTGTGGAATAATATATGTCTTGTTTATCCTCTATTTACAGGTTATGAAGTCAACTACCTCGTCAATGATCAGCAGCGATTGATGAAGGAATGATCTTAGCAGCTTAGAAGGGTTACAGCAGATGAAAACAATGATCGTAGTAGTCTGCAGCCGTCCAGTTGTGTTAGGTATTAGGAATGATATAAAATTTGTTTTATTGGACATTAAAATTAGATACGCTACTGGGCTTTTAGCCCATATACTTCAATTAAAAGTCATTCATTATCGGTTACTTGGTCCAACTCGGTTTTATCTCGCACAAACCCGGAACCGACCCGAGACCGATTTACTAAGGAAACATGGAACCGAACTTTGTACCTACTAACTTAGGTCCGGGTCGGTATCGGTTTTTTTTAGGGTCGGTTATCGGTTTTTTTCGGTCCGACCCTATTTTTGCTCACCCCTACCACAAACTATATTAAACAAACCCCACACCCTTTTCTTATCTTCTCCCAGCCACCAGACGGCGACCAACCCACCATGCCCTTTTCTTCTCCGGTGAAACCTCGCCGCACCCTTCTCCTACAAATGAGCTAGCGACCAACCCCATCCTCCCTATTTCTTCTCCGATGACACCTCATCGTACCCCACCTGCGAAACCCTTCCCTCTCTATCATATAGCCCACCGCAGGAATGGGTTGATGCAATGATTGAATCACACCTTCAATTTAATTAAACAATAACGTGGCCGTTAACCTCAATCTGAAGCATTTCGTTGAAGGGACAAACAACGACCCCATTGCCCTCCATCAATCGGCCCATGCTCAAGAAAGTTACAATTTTTTTGAGGCGTTGGGTTCATGTGTTAAACGAATGTTTGAGGAGAACAATTCTAGTGAAGGTTTGTATGCTGCGATTTAGTTGATTGGTGTTGTATGTTGCTGATAATATGTTGGTATTAAATACCAATTTCTCTTGTTTGGCACTTTGGGAGCTGTTTTCATACTGGAACAATTTAAACATTTCCTAGGTAGAAATGTTGATTTACTAGCATTCCATATTTCTCTTGTTGTATGTGGCATAAGCATTTGCTGGAACAATATTAATGTTTGGTCACTTAATGACCCCATTAGTATTCTGATGGTAGTGACAAGGTAAACAGTGGTGGCGGAGTGAACATTTCGTGAGTTGCAGGTTTCCGGCGATGGTGGTCGGAATCGTGGTCAGAGAAGGGTTGTTGGTTTAGCGCCAATCAGGTCAAGTAAAAGGGTGGGGTTTGATTTTTTTTCTTTCTAAAAGGTGGGTCCCACGTATTGTATGATTTCTTTTAATGTTTATCTGCATATTTTTGTTATTTTTAGATAAAAGGGGTATTTTGTCAATTTTTACATTAACTTAACATAAAAAACTAACCTCCATCTAATAGGAGGTCTATCCGAGTAACAACTAAACAAACCACAGGAAACATAGATGTAATTTTAGAAAAGTGGGGACTAAAGGTGAAAAAATGGTAAACCACAAAGACTATCCGGACAATTAACTCAAATATATATAATGCTTAAAATCTATAATAAATTCGATCGAAGTCCAAAAATTTCCAAAAATTACACATAGCATCCTAACATGATATTTAACAGCATCAAACTTCCAATTTCATTAAATCTCTATTCTAAGATCAAAAGCCCCAAATTCTATGAACGAAGAACCCTAATCTCAACTGTAATTAAATCCGAATAATTTGGCCTTCTATCACCGAAATTAATAGAGTTCCTAGATTAAGTTAAATAACCTACAATAAGTCATGATACCTATACACACACACACATAACAAAAGTTTTCAAAATAACATCATCTACCATCAACAACATCAACCATCAACCGCTTCCCCCCTAGCCGAAACGATCTCGTTACCCACAACTTCCCCGGCCATTTCATCCCCGTTCCCAGTTGTATGCATCCAGTCAACTATTAAATTGTTAAGATATTAGATAACCAAACGGAGGTAGAACACCAACCGTCCCTCATGATCGAGCAACCAAAACCCGACTACATAAACGGACCTTTATCAGTTACATCATACTTAAAGAGAATGAACAAGTAGTGGACGTGTGGTGGTCACGCATAGTGGTGGTCGTGTGGTGTTCGCGCATGGTGAGAGTGGTTGTCGTGGTGGGAAAATAGTCTTCGTTAGTGATTTAAGTACTCAACAATTCAAACATATATCAGAATTCGTGAAAAATAAACAATGATTTGAGAGAATTAGTGGAATTAAATGAAGCTTATGAAAGGATTTGTTGATGCATAAAAAGAACAAACCCTAGAATTTCCATCATAGGGGCGTCTATAGAGTAGGCGACGGCATTGAGGTTAGGTGAAATCCATCTACGATCTCCGATCTTAGGCCTTCTCTTTCATGGTAATGTATCAATGAAAACCTAAAGATTTGATAGTGTCATCCATTGTTGAAGATGAAAATTTACGGTATGTGATTTGCAGTAAGGTTGAAAGGAAAGGGTTTAAACAATAAGAAAAGTCAGGATTGATTGAGTATCGTGTGAGTAAAAAGAGCGGAAGGCATTGCGTTAGTTGAAAGGAAAGGGTTTAAACAATAAGAAAAGGCATTGCCACGTGACAGTAAGTGGTGTTACAGAATGTCAAGTGGCCATAAATTGTTTTGCTTTATTATAATATATAGATATAGATTAAGTTTTCCAATGAATCAATGATTCTCAAATCAAACATAAGAATAGAGTTAATTGCCATTTTAGTCCCTGTGGTTTGGCCCATTTTGGCAGTATAGTCCAAAGGTTTCATTTTTAACATCTGGATCCAAAAAGGTTTCATCGTTGCCATTTTGGTCTAACTGACTTAACTCCATCCATATATGTTAAAGCTGCGAAGGGCATTTTTGTCATTTCAGTTTTCCTTTTATTAACCTTTTTTTCTTATTTCTTTTCCCTCTCATTTGGCGCCCTTTTTCACCCTGTATATAACCAGATCGACAGAAACCCTAAAATCCTAATTAACTTGAGCAAAGCAAACCATCTCTCCTACCTACCTTCAATCTTCAACAATGGTGCAATGTCCATGTGGTGCCCATACTGTAATTCGAACTTCGTGGACCTCTTTGAACCCCTACCTTCAGTCATAAGAGGGCAGTTGAACTCCATCCGCAGGCTTGAAGAATAGAACAGGAGATTGAAGTGGCTATTGTGTGTTACTTGGGGTTTATTGATGTTGTACTATGTGTGTAGTTAAATGATGCGTATTTAGGTTATTTCGAGTGTTTGTAGTTCATGAATATGGGATGAATGTTGTAAGATTTTTGGTTTAGTTAATGGAACTATGTTAATGGTGTTATATGAATGATATTTGAATGATTCTTGATGGTATGAATGATAAAAGATTGTTGATGGTTTAGTTCATGAATATGGTATGAATGTTGTAAGATTGTTGATGGTGTTAATGGTATGAATGATGTAAATTTGCCGATAGATTGTATCGTACAAAGCGGCCATTACAAACCTGCATTATATTGAACTATGTTAATGGTATGAATGATGTAAATTTGCCGATAGATTGTATCGTACAAAACGGCCATTATATTGAAGTAAACTGCCAAAATACAAACTGGCCATTAAAAGAAACTGACCCATTACAAACCTACATTATATTGAAGTAAACTGCAGCCATTACAAACCTGAACTAATCTGCCAAAATACAAGCTGACCCATTACTGAACTAAACTGCAGTTGACGATTACATACCAAAAGACTAACTGACCCATTACCATAACAGATTACAAGTACCAAAAGACCTAAACTGTTTTACCAAATTATATAACCATAACCCATGACAAGTACCAAAATACATAACCATTAATTGTTTTACCAAAATACATATCAAAGACTTAAAATGCAAGTACCAAAAGACCTAAACTGCACCACTTTGACTTGCACCAACATTTTCACTTGGACCTACACCACTTTGACTTGCACCAACCTGACTTGCACCATCTTGACTTGCATCTACATCTTGTTTTTTCTGTCTTTTCTTGCATGTCCTCTTGTTGTGGCCTCTTGCCTTGCAAATCTCACAGGTTACAGTGTTTCCCTTTCTGGTCAACTTTCCCGCATCTGGAATGGATACTTCAGTATTCTGTGTTTGGGTCTGTGTTTGACTTAATTCCTCTGCTGACTTCTTCCTCTTTTTCTTTGGTCTGCCTATCTGGTTATGATGTTTAGGAGGTAACAAAGTGGTGGGGCATCTCGACTTTGGCCATTCATCTATACCATTGATTGGTTCAATGGTACACTCATAAACCAGCTTCCATGTTTCATACCAGTATGCTTGATCAACCCACCTTTCTGGTATGGGTTCCCCACCTCCATGTAGACCCTGATTCCAGATTGCAGCCACTGCGTGCTTGCAAGGCATACCAGTAAGGTCCCATTTCCTGCATGAGCATGTCCTTTCACCAAGATTAATAACCCTTTGATCTAAGCCATGACTGACCTGATACTTTGTTCCTCCAGTTCAAATGCAAGTGTACTGTGAGGCTTCAGACTTGATTGCATCAAAGATCCTAGTAGCAGCAGGTGTTAAAGGACCATTACACTTGGCAATTAGCTTTTTGACAACCACAATCTTTTTCATTAGGTATTCCCTAATGAATTAAAGACAAGTGATGATAGGTTTGTCCCTACCATACACCAGTTGCCTATTGAAGACCTCACACGGATTGTTCAGGAGTACATCACACTTTGCCCTACCTGTACATGCATAACTTTATGTTATTAATGTGTACACTACACTAAAGAAGTTTATGTTATATATGTCATACCACTGAAATGAGATCTAGACCAATGCCTTGGAGGAATTTTTTTTCAACCAGTCATGTAAGTCTTTATCTTCTTCCTCAACTGCCTTCATTGCATTTTCCCAACCTCTTGGTGTAAGGACACTAGCACAGCTCCATAACAAATCTTTGTAGACATCACCCTTCCATCTTGGTTTCATATTCTCATGTATATGCCTTAGGCAGAACCTATGTTCAGCCTTTGGATACACCTTTTCTATTGCTGGTATTATACCCTACATAAGCAAACAGTTTATGATACATAAGTAAACAATTAAATCAGTTACATAAGTAAACAATTAAATCAGATACATACCTTCTGCCTATCACTTATAAAGGTGAAATATGAGTTGGGATCCAGCCCTAGATCATCTCCTAAGCACATCAAAAACCATGTCCATGAAGCCTTAGATTCTGACTCAACCAATGCATAGGCTACCGGGTAGATGCCATTGTTTGCATCTATACCAACTGCAGTTAAGACCTGCCCTGGATAAGGCCCCTTCATGAAACATCCATCTAGACCCAACAAATTTCTACCAGCTATCTGAAATCCCCTTTTTAAACCAGCTAAACAAATGTATATCCTTTTAAACTGCCTTGTTGGAGAATATGGGTTAGGCTCCCTCTCAACCTCTATTTTTATTGTTGTACCAGGATTAGCCCTAAGCAATTCTTCACAGTAGTCTCTAAGCATTGTATATTGAACATTATAATCACCTTGAACTCTCTTTGTTGCCTGAGACCTAGCCCTAAACATCTGCATTACAGTAACTTCTACCTGGAACTTCTTTTGTATCATATCTTGTAAGGATTTGAGTGGAATAGTAGGATTAATCCGAATAGTACCTTCAATCACCTTGGCCAGCCAACCGACTGTGCAGAGCCTAACATCCCTTGTGTTTAAACATATGTGCTCTTTCAAGAAGGTTTTAACTACCCAAGAGCCGACACTCTTGCTCTTTGATATGTGCAGCAGCCAAGGACATGTAGGGTTTATATCCCTTTTTTTAGGTTTAGGTTTAACTTTAGGCCCACTTGCACTTTTTGCTAAATTTACAGATGTACCCCCAGCATTTAATGAACTTCCAGATATACCCCCAGCATTTAATGAACTTCCAGATATACCCCCAATTGTCACATCTTCAACTTCCAGTTCTTTTGCTTTTGTTTTACCCCTAATGTTTGTTACATCTTCAGCAACAGCCCCATCTTTTGCCTCTGTTTCACCCCTGACCAGTTTAGGATTGAACCCCTTACACACTACACGAAACCTAGATGTATCATTTCTTACTATCATCAGTTGCCTCCTACTTTCCACTGCATGTTTTTTAAGTAACCTTTTGATTTGTTCCTTATTACTCAAGGTTTGACCAAGAAAAAAAGGACAACCATCACTTTTTTGGGTTTTTTTATGCTTCCTCCTATGAGCCCTCATTCTCTTTTGCATCTTTGTGTCATTCTCATCATCACTCAAACTATCAAATTCATCTAAGTTAATCTCAACATCCATGTTCACATCATCTCCAATATCTAAGTCTGCCCCATCATCACTTAAATCAAAATCTACTGCAGCCCTAAAATCATCCATATCAACATCATACTCCTCAACAATGTTATCAACATCCATAATGTAGTCTGAGTCTTCATCAGATTCATAATCTACTTTGGCCTTTCCTTTAGAAACCTCATCTATATCACTACTATCATCCTGCTCATAATCACCTGCCTTAGGTTCAAAATTGCTATCATCTGATCCATCACTACCACTATTTTCTGATCCATCACTACTTAAAATCTCTTCAACAATGTGCTCCCCATCAGCTGCACTATTTTCTGATCCATCATCAACATTTTCATTGATATCATGCTCTGCATTGTTTCTTAACTGCAAACCTTCATAATCAGGTCTAATATGTTCTACAAACACATCTATCAGTTTAGTAGTTCTAGATAGCTTTAAAAGATCAAGAATATAGCCATCATTTAACAGTGGTCTTAGCCCTAAATCCAGATCCTCTCCTGGCAATCTATACATAAATCTCATATCATCCTCCTCTCTATACCCAATATCCACCATCATATCCTTCCGTACAATGACTGAAAAGTAATCTGAGTTAACCTTGTCAACATAAGAAACCTTACCCTTCGCATATGTCATCCCAGGATACTCTGTAAATTCACCTCCATGGTGTATTTCGATTGAAAAGTTTTCAGGGTAGTTTACTGCATAAATGAACATATAAACTTCAAATAAGGGATCAATCCACTTTAAAAAGGAAAAATTTAAACAACATTGTTGAGTATTAGACAGAATTTACCATATGCCTCTTCTGGATTGAATACTTCATTAGGATCACGAACACACCAAGACTCATTCATCGTTCAGAAACCACCGCACAATGCTCGTTCACAGCTCAGTTGCCTTTGATCGATCGTCTTCGTTTCGTTGTTAGGGTTTTAAAATTGTGGGAATTGTGTGTGTTTGTAATCGATGTAATGAAGCAGGTATGTCATTTAAAGAGCTTATAAAGGCTTTAATTAAAAGAAAAAAGAAATAAGAAAAAAGGGTTAATAAAAGGAAAACTGAAATGACAAAAATGCCCTTCGCAGCTTTAACATATATGGATGGAGTTAAGTCAGTTGGACCAAAATGGCAACGATGAAACCTTTTTGGATCCAGATGTTAAAAATGAAACATTTGGACTATACTGGCAAAATGGGCCAAACCACAGGGACTAAAATGACAATTTACTCATAAGAATATAAAATTCTTTTTGGCCTTCATGGACTTCTTCTCACGAATAAAGTTTTTTTTACTCCATATTATAGGCTTTCATAGAGGTTTAAAAATATATAAAAGTTTGTATATGTTCACTGTTTTTAATATTTTCGTAACATATAAATCATTTTGAAGGGGTGTCATTTTACCCCGTTGGTTGTGAGCACGCCGCATTGTGCTATTGTCCCGCATTTCCAATCCTTTTTTAACAGAAGCATAACTTTTTTCCGACATAAAGTATTTTATATTATCATGAAGAATAAGATGTTCTAAACCATAAGACCATGTGTAGTGGTGGACAAACATAATGTCCCCATCATGGGGCATTATCCGACACGTGGCATCCTAGTCAGCATTGGGGCATTATAGCAAAAGTGGCGTAGTGGGGCATTATGCCAATAACCCCCATTCAATCATTAAACAAAAAAAAAAAAAAAAAAATTAAAAAAGCAAACAGTCCCATGATTGGCTAGTCAAAAAAGCAAACAGTTCCATGATCCACATGCAAAATTCTCATTGGTTACATGCAAAATCCCCCATCTCTCTTTAGCGTTTTAATTTAAACGCTAACATGCAAATTTTTCAAAAATCACGCCGGATCACGCCTAATGTAGTGGGGTGAGGGGCGTTTTGGGGCGTTTTTTTCAATTTTTTTAAAAATCACGCCCCACTACGGGTGGTCTAACAACCTTATCCCTTTAATCATTAACCTTCCCGAATAAATAAAAATTTAAAGTCAGAACACTTTGGTTTTCCATGATCTTGGATGTATGAGTGAATAATTTGCATTTATATTTGTCTGGTTAAAATAAACAATAATATAATATGTCAACATGTTATTGGAAAATAATAGAGTTAATTACTGTTTTCGTCCCGGTGGTTTGTCGAAAATCACTATTTCAGTCCATTAGTTTAAAATTTGCGATTTCAGTTCATGTGGTTTCACTTTCGTAACCATTTCAGTCCACTACGTAACCATTTTAGTCACTGTACTACAATGGTTATGAAAGTGAAACCACAGGGACTAAAATGGTTATGAAAGTGAAACCACAAGGACTGAAATCACAATTTTTAAACTAATTGACTGAAATAGTGATTTTTGACAAAATACAAGAACGAAAACAGTAATTAACTCAAAATAATAAACAATAATATGCATCTTAATGTGAAGATAACTTATGCAGTGAGAATATTATATAAATTCAAGCGTACCAACAATGAATATGATTTTAATGCTTATTAAAATGTATGTATTATTATGGGTAAATTACACTTTTCGTCCTTTATGTTTGTATCAGATTGCAACGGATACCCTTTAACTTCAATAATTACAGTCACAGTCCTTTTTTTGTAAAACCCATTACACCCTACGTCCTTTGACCCTAACCAGGTTAAATTTTTTAGTTAAGAAAGGCATGTGCCTTGCACATGAGGATAGATTGGTAATTTTACTAGTATATTTAAAATATATTTAAACAAATACATATAACCCACCCCCTCTCTCCCGTTCAGATCTGAAAACCCTATCTCTCCTTCTTCCTTCTTCTCCACCCACCACCACCAACCCACCACACATTATTGTCGCTGCCACTACACACTACCATTACCGACACCCCTATCCAATTTGCAATATGACTGTCGTATCCCCACCAACTTCCGACAACCGCCACTACCACTATCTCCATAGGTACCACCACCATAGCATGAAACCTCCACCGCCGCCAATTTTTGTTATAGTGTTTTAGAAACCCACTAACTTCTCGAATCAGAATTTGAGACCCAAAACACTCCTGAAAAAAACCTCGATTACCCGACCCGAATATCGAAAAACACATATCCAAAAACTCTATTAGATGGAGATGAAGAAGATGAATGTTTTGGTCGCCAACACAAAAAGAAGAATACCCACAAAGCTTCAGAGTAGGATTCTGATGTAGAATATTCTTATAGACTGTAATTTTTTCTAATATCATGATTCTTCTTTCGTGGAAGTTAAAGCTTTGAATTGGGGTTTTGATTTACATCAGTGGCTTTACCTTTTTTTTGTTATTAAGGTGATATTTGGGTTCGGTAATCCTCAAATTGAATTGGGGTTTTGATTTACATCAGTGAATCGCTCGAATAATGAGTGATTTTGAGAGTGGTGGTGGTGAGTGGTGCTTATGGCGGTGAAGATGGTGGTGGCACGTGGTGTGTGGTTGCCGGGATATTGAGAGACTGTCTTTAGAAGAAAGAGTAGTGTGAGGAGACAGTTTTTAGATAAATAAATAGAACAAAATTACAAATCTACCCTCGTGTGTAAGGCACATGTCTTTTTTAATTGAAAATTTTAACTTGGTTAGGGTCAAAGGACGTAGGGTGTAATGAGTTTTACAAATAAAGGATTGTGACTGTAATTATTTAAGTTAAAGGGTATCCGTTGCAATCCGATACAAACATAAAGGACGAAAAGTGTAATTTATCCTATTATTATATTGTTGAAAGATAAACATGTACAAGCGGCTAGGGATTATTCAATAACATAAAACATTACAAAACAAATGAAAGAAATATACAAATTATATAAATGCTAATTAGCTAACGGGTCAAGTCCACACTAACATCTTTATTATGTTAACATTCCCCTTCAAACTCATAATGCAACTGTACATTGAGAGTTTGTCACACAAGAACCGAAATCAAGATACCGACTAAGCCTTGGTATATATGTTCGCAATTTGCAAACTGATGGAACGGAGGGAAGCGAGATGGTTCCAAGCTGAAGATGATGACGAGTAAAATGACAATCAATCTCAATATGTTTTGTCCGCTTATTGAAAGCAGAGATCTTTGCGATCTGCGTAGCACTTTGGTTATCACAATACAATGGGGCCGAGAGATAGTGAACAGGATAAACCAATGAACAAAACTAGGAGCAGTAACAAACTGGCTAACCACATAAACAACCAGTGGCGGACCCAGGAATTTTTCCATGGGGGTGCGGAACATTTTTAAAAATTTTAGGCCCCTAGGTATATAAGTAAAAAAATTTTGTTCGTATCGCGTCGGGTCATGTAAAACAAACGAGCATCAAACTAAATTTATATAATCATCAAAAACATGTCAAACCTTGTTACAAACATAATTAAAACGTCGACGCCCTACGGGTTTTCATTTTTTGAAATCTATCCAAAACATCATCTAAAACTAATTTCTTAAGCAATTCTTTCTCTATATAACATAAGTTCATCGCTCCATAACATAATGTTTCAAATTTAATTTTAATTTTCAACTATTCAAGCCCTAGAAATCATAACGTAAGTTGTAATCACCCTAAAAATATATAAACAACATAATCACCCTAAAAATCATCTAAACAACCATAAACAACGTCAAAAAACACACAAAATTTCAAACCTATTTAACAACTTTATTACCCTTTTTTCTCCTGCAATATCAACCAAAATCATCAAAATAACAAAGAAACTTACCCGTGTTCGGATTCCGGTTAGATTTGGTGTCAAACGACGATGGTATGGTGGCTGATTACGGTGGTCGCCGGCTACTGGACTATTGTCGCTGGGTGATGTTGTTCGTTGGCAGTGCAGGGACGCAAGAGAGAGAGAGAGAGCGGGAGAGAATTTCTAAAGGTTTTGGGCTTTAATTATTTTATTATAGTTTGAAATATTGTTGGGTTTGGTTAATGGGTTAAAACTTAGTGGGCTAGCTAGTTAGGAATTTTAAGTGGCTAAAGGTATGGGTATTTGGGTTTAGTTAGTTAGGTATTAAAAGTTATATAATTTAGGTAGTATTTTTTTTTAAATAGAAGTTTACTAAAAAAATTTAAAATATAAATTGATAACACTTTTTACCTAAGGGGTGCGGACGAAAAATTCCAAGGGGTGCGGACGGGATTTTCGACGGAACTTAGCACTAATTTTTCCCCCCGGGGGTACACCCGCCCACCTTGGGCTGGGCTTGGGTCCGCCCCTGTAAACAACATGAGCACTATCAGGTCTAGTAACTATAAGATAAACCAAGCTGCGTACAATAGTACGATATAGGCTCAGATCAGATAAAGGAACACCATCAGTGGGAGAATAGCGTGCATTGGTTTCAAGAGGAGTGTCTATAGTTTTGTTATCGGGAAGTCTTGCCCACCAAAATAGATCAAATATACACTTTGTCTGAGAAAGGATATATTGTTTTGGAGATTGAGCCACCTAAATACTATAACACCCCAAAAACGGGTTTGGTAACCAAACCACGTTAATATTAATGACGGATAAAATACCGTTAGTGGTGAAAATTTAACTGGCAAATATTAGGATTTAAATAAATAAATCTAATATTAATTAAAAAGAGGATAAATACTTTGAGAAAACAAAGTATATAAAAGGCTCGAGTTAACGAGACTTAAAATAAAACGGGTTAGGTAACACCCCAAAAATATATAGGTTATATATATATATATATATATATATATATATATAATAGCGGTTATGAACAAGATAAAATAACTAGAAAATAAATAACCTAGTTAATTACAAGTCTTGTAGTTATGTGAAACCTTGGTTAAAAATGTTATATGCAACAAGGGTAAACTAGAGGGGCCAAAAGGGGAAGGTTAGAAACTTGATTTTTATTAAAATTAAAACACTACACACACACTAGGTGTGTGTGCGTGTAATCGACCAGGAGCTCCAAGGAGCAAGCCAAAACCCTAACTCAAGCTAAATTCACCAAATTGAATGTCAATTTTGGTTTCAAATCAATGCATGAACACAAATTCGCGATCACCCAAGCTAGGGGATCACAAGGCATGTCAAATTTTGTAATATGATGAAGTTATGATTCTATGAGGAACACTCATAAATTGAAATTCTGTGATGAATGTTATATGTATGAGTGATATTGGGTTGAAATCATGTCTAGGAACAAACCCTAGTTAAAAACTTGATGAATTAATGTCGAAAACTAGGAATGTGATGATTATCCATGTATGTGCTAAGTGGGTTTTATATCATTGTGATGAATACGTGAATTAGAAAGTTAAATTGATGAATATTGATGTTATGATACAAGTACTAGGTGTAGTTCATGAACACTAGACATGGAGGTTTGAATTTTGATGATAACCTTGGTAAAAATAACTAGTTATGAACTAGTTTATAAATGTGTAAAAGTATGCCCATTAGGTGTTTGTTAAAATGCCTAAATGCAAGTTAAAATGTTGAAATTTCGTGTGAAACGCATATTTGAATATGAAAAATTATGAGAAGTATGAACCGATAAGGGTTCAAAGCATAATGTTGATTTAGATTTAATTGTGTAAATCATGTAATCAAAAGTAGTTAACTTTTGATAAGTTGAATTAGCAAATGATGAAGTCGAATAGTAGTTTTGACATAGAAAAAGATTCATGAGGTGTGAAGGTTATGATATTGAACGACTAATCTAACCACCTTGTGGAAATTATATGATAGTTTGACGCTTGAAAAGCTAGGTGGAAGCTTGGAAAGGAAGCGGGTCAAGCGGATCAAATACCCGAGAAGGGCATAATCGGATGCAAAGTAAGTAAAGCTTGCATCTTTTGTAGAATACGTATTTATTTTTATGACTATAGATACGATAAAGATAATATTCGAAATGTGGTTTCCGACTCAATTCGATACGTGTAGGAATGAATATAAATGATAAAAACCATGGTTAATGGTAAAAATGGGCAAATTGGTAATTTAGTCATGAAATGACTAAGATTTAATGAGATTTCGTTAAGGTTACCTTATAGTGTAACTAATAATAAGAAAAAAAGGGGTAAAATGGAAATTTAGTCAAATGTTGACTAATGTAAATTGAGGTTTAAAGGATACCCATGGCGTAAGCCAAAATGGGTTAATTACGCAAGAAAAAGAATTTATGAAAAAGAAATATTGGGGTAAAATCCGAAATGGGTCGGATGCGTGAATGTGAAATTAAATACGAAGTTTTTATAAACATCAATGTTTGGTCATTTAGGCCAAACGGGTCAAATGGTAGTGATAACACCATTTGACAAAATCGACTAATGTTTGGTTGTCAAGTCATTTGTTCACAGGAGCGAATAGCAATTTGGCTAATTGCGTCGCCATAAAATTTTGGCTAATAAAAGCGAGGTATAAGAAAAACGGGTCTATACGTTGACTCGAGCCAGGTACGCATATATAGATTTTTAGTTAAACGAGCAATATTGGTTAAACATCTTAGTGAAAACCCTCGTCGTTAAATGAAGGACTAAAGTTGACCAAAACGCCATTGAAAGGTAAATTGGGAAAACGACCCATAAAGGTTGTTTAGGAACTTGCATTTTTGATTGTGGAATCACTAGATTTGAATAAAAGTTATAGGCATGCACATTAGTGAGCCAAATGCCAAAAAATGGGTCATTTGCTTAAAATGATCAACCGAAGGGTAAATTCGGGATAATAATTTAGTTATGCTAAATTTACCACAAAATAGCCGTGGTGGAATATAAGCAGATATTTAAACATGGGATTGTGAAGTGTGAAAAGAAAAGAGCGAGTTTTAGACTAAATTGTTTAAATCCCCTAAATGGGTCAAAACGGATTATGTGCATAGCTTGTGTACTAGACGCATATTTCATAAAAGCTATGTTTACGCGCCAAGGATTTGAAATAACAAATAAACCAGGGTTTAAAATGGTTTGGATACAAGTTATTTGATAAAATCATGAATGAGTCAAAAAGAGTTATTATTGAATTTCAAGGCGAGAGTTTGAAATAAAAAATTTTGTGAATTCAGATGTTAGATTTTAACTCCATGAGATGGAGAATCAAATTACGATCGCATAGGAAAAAGAATCAAGTAAATCAGATAAGTAGATAAAAAGTTATGACACTTTGAAGTTCGTTTTTCGATTAAAACTATAGCTGGGCAACTGCTGCTCCAGAGAAACAACATTCTGTCGAAATGGGGGCTTGGCGTCACGTGACGCCCACCCCTTATAACTGTCATGCATTGTCACACCCCGATCTCCGGTGGGCCCGGATAGGTACAATCGTGATGGCTGGATAACAGTTATCACAATAATAATATCCAGCGGAAGTATTGGATTAAAAATTATAAAAATAAAGCTTGAATGTATAAAAGTATTACAAGCGTTCGATACAAGCCCACAGACAGGATCCAAATAAACAGAGCTTTAGACATCATAGGCCTTAAGCATCAGGAGTGCAAATTCCTTAGCCTTCATTCTAGCTGACCCGTATTCCCAGCCCATAATAAGGTTCGGTACCTGTTATTCAATCTTTTGAAAATACATCAGCCAAAGCTGGTAAATACACTTAACTGACTCTTTGGAAAAATAGTTTTCAAAAAGAGTTTTATACATATAGATAACCCGTAGGCGATCTTTGAAAAATATCTTAGGATTATTCTTGTTACGAGATTATATACTTATTAACCTGTTGGGTTGTCCGGACATGGTATCAATAACACCCAATAACAGTAATTGTAATGTAAACAGAATAAAACCGCATTCATACACTTTTGCGCAATATTAGGCGACTTACTTATGTAATAACCGTCCCAAGAGGCATATTTGCAATCCCAAGTTTACACTAAAATAAGTCAAGAGTATTTACCTGTTTGCTACCTTCCAATCAATAAGACTATATTTGGCAAAGAGCCGCAAGTCTAAGTATTATTGACTCAAGTCCGATTATCTGGGGGGTACTATAGTCTGGAATGAACAGATTTATTATCTGTTAGAATGTATACGGGCCAAAGGTAGATCATTTAGATATGACCCGATACTTAAGAATAGGTTCGCTAGATTAAGCGTATACTGAAAAGAATGTGGTTTAAACCCAACAAGTACTAGGACTTGTATAATATGGGTTAACATAGTACATTCTGGATTTTGAGATCAAAACGATAACGTTAAACCCTTTTCGATAAACTTATGTAAACTAGTTACGTAAGTCTAACCGTACGCGTATAGGCGATAACGGGTAACCGGATGAGTCATGAACAAGTTTCATATGCCAATATACTTTATACATGTTATAATATCAGTAGGATATCAACTTGTATGCCCATTAAGGTTTTAAAATCAAACTATGCCTCATAAGAGCATTTTGGTAATTTTTACTATTTATAAATGGAGCTTGCAAGTAAACTGATGTTATGGTCATAAACATTCTGCAAAAATGGTTAAATTATGATATCATATTAGTAGGATATCAAATATATGTGTGGTTTATACTTTATGACCAAACTATGCACCGTAGGGGCATTTTGGTCATTTCACTCATAGTTTTGAGAACTTATTTGGGATTCTGAGTTCATAACTTATACCTACTATAAAAACATTTAAAATGGTTTATAAATTCAGTAGGTAACAAGTCTTGGCTCATACATATGGTTTAAAACCATACTACGCGCCTAAACGACGTTAATGTCGTTAAATGACGATTTATGTGAAGATTTATGAAATCTGATGTTATGACCAGCTTTGAATAGTTAAAATATTTTTTTTTCATAACAAATCAGTAAGGAAAATGTTTGGTTTGAATATTATGCTTAAAACGCATTTTATGTGCCATAAGGGCATTATCGTCATTTATCGGCATTGTATACGAAACTGAAGTTAACCCAGTTTACATTCTGACTTAGCATCCCAATAAATCCCAAATGTGATATCACATCAGTACATAATGAGTTTTGCCAAGAAATTATGTTTAAAACTCATTTTAGATGAAAAAGGGCATTTTAGTCCTTTTAAAAGCATAGTTTACGATCATATGCGTAAACTCAGTTTATGACCAGGTTATAAACATCAAAATATTCTAAATATGTTTACTTATCAGTACATAACTCATTTTCATGCTCATTTGTGTCTAAAACCTTATATTTGCTAAAAAGGGCATAAATACGTAAACTTGCATAAAACTCAGATTACTAATATGATCATGTAATATAACCTTATAGGGTTATGTTACATCATATTACAATCATAACGGAACCTTAAATCAGTAGCATACTAGTCTAATTCGGTTCATAATCGAAACTCAAAGCAGAAGTCAAACTTCGCGACTTTCGGTTGCGAACCGACCCTAAAACTGGAATTGACGAGCCGAACATGTTTACACATGTTCTATTAATTATTATTAAGTTGTTTAAGTGATAAAACATATTTTAGAACAATCATAAACTCAGATCACAATTATTTTAAAATCTAACCCGTTGACTTTTAAAATGTCAATACCTTGACTCGTCAATTGACCAAGCAAACGTGATTCTTAGGAGGTGCCCTTTTGAGGGATTAACACCTAGCTAATTACGATCACGTAGCCATGTTCGTTGCGAACAATGGCTTAACCTTTTAAGGTCTTACTAAATTTCAAAGCGTTATTACGATAACGCTTGACTTTTGGCTTAAAAGCCTATAAAACAGAAACTAGTCACGAAAGGAACACTTACAAGTGTCCTAAGGACCGAAGAGAACTCATTGATGTGCTCCTAATGCTTAGGAGCTCCCATAGTTGAGAGAATAGAAAGATTCAAGAATGGTGCAAGAAAAATGAATGGAAGGCACCTCTATTTATAGTGAAACATCACACCCTTGGATCATGCCAAGTGTTTAGAGGAGCTCTAAGATCATTACAGGTGTAAAACCATGTTTTAAAACCAACTAAGAGCTCATGGTATCGAATTATGAGTGTTTAGAGTGGTTTGTTTGGGTTGCAAGGAAGAAGAAGACAACTGCTAAAGGATTCTGCCCAGATAGGGCTCTCGCGTCGCGCGACAAGGGACCAGGAGTCCAGTCGCGGCACGCGACCACCACCATTCCAGCCAAACAAGTTTTAAAGATGACAAGTTCAGTCCCTGCACCTTTTATCTCATAATAACTTTCTTATATAGCACTTTTGGCCCTTCAAGTTAGATTTTAGGTATTCATGGAAGTATAACCAACACCGTTAAGCTTCGGGTTCGTTACAAAGATCACCCGAAGACACTAGTTTCTCTCGTTGACGATTTTAACCCTTTTAACGCACAAACTTGTGCGTATTATTATTTAACGACATGAAAGCCTTGAACGGACAATATAGACATTCCCGAGGGTATGAATGAAGATCATGAAGCTCTTGGTCCATTAAAAGGTTACTCAGAGGTAAGAATTTACATGTTGACGCTTTTAACCCTTCTATGCACAAACTTTTGAATTATATTGCAAACGGTTTCGTTTATCCAACAAGTGGCTTATTAAAAGAATACGAACACCGTATAAGGTCACTCAGAGGCTTAGTTTAAGCATGTTGACACTTTTAGTCCTTGAATATTCAAAGTTTTCATTGTTTGGCAATAATAGTCCCTCCTAGTCAACGTTTGACATAATTAGGATTAGGGACACGTGTCAGCACATAATTGAACACGATTTTACGAGGTGTTATATCCTCACCCCCTTAAAAGAAATATCGACCTCGAGATTTGTTCAGTGTAATACGATTAATTCCGTATAGTAGGAGGTTTCAACCTTTCAAGAGTATCTTGGGCCCCAATGGGAATCCCATTGACATTTATGAGAGAAACTTAGGACCTTTAAATCCTATGGTCCAAAATGGACAAGGTTTTCCAATAAACCTTAAGCTCACGTATAAACGTCATGGCGAAACATGACAAGTGCTTATCAGCTGAGCATTTCGCTGAAATTTCCAAAGATAGGAATATATTTAGTATCATAATCGGATACTTTAGACAACATTACTCTCTAAGGAGATTCGATGTTGTCTTTATATGGCTTAACTTGTCGGAATTTATAATTTTCCTTAATTGACAAGAATCATCGACTTAGTAGTTTGTCGACTGTAATTTACATCGCGTCATTGCCATGATTTAACTTAGGTAACTTAGAGATTAGATTTACCATTTCCCAATTCTATGTGGGATTTTCTAGTTCAGTGATACAGACAAAAAATGGTCTACTATATTCAACTCACTGGCGAACATTCTAAACATTAAGCTTCCTTGGTGGCTATGGATTTCTCATGTCCATCCACACAAAGGTCTTCAGCTCTCGACTTTAATTCATCAAAATTCACTTGTGTCATGTGGATGACACATCCTCCATCCAATCACTTGGATACCTGAAGCATAAAAGCTTCTTCGGTCAATTCATAATGTTTGTTCCTCCACGAATGGTAAGTATATCACCAGATGGGAATTTAATCTCGATAAGTTTCTTACTGCAGACAAAGCGGATTTGGTTTTTGGACTAACCAATCTAGGTCTAAGAACATATCGAACCCCGTAGGATTTATAGATGAAAGATTATCAAAGGCAAATGATTCGAGAAGGATATATCATATGTGAAACCATCTAGGTTGGCCACTTGATTTTATAATTGATATTCAAGTTTTAAAAGAACAAAACAAGATTTTATTAAATTTACAATCTATGAAGATTTAACTAGCTCCAGAGTTTGAACAAGTTTCTAGTAAATAAATCATTGACGGGAAACAGATCCGTAAAGATATGTCTTGAACTGCTTCTGTTGTAGTAGATTGGAAGGCTCAAACATTGCCTTTCTGGCCATCAGTGGCCCTGTTCTTCTTGTCAGTCGCCCTCCTTGGGCAACGAGTCCTTATATGCCCTTTCTCGCCACATCCATAGCAGGTGGCGTCTTTCAAATCTTTGCATTAATGAGACTTGTGATCCATCTCCTTACAGATGCCACACCCCTTGGTCTGCTCACGGAAACCTTTTCCGAAGTATTGCTTCCCGCAGGTTTTACACTTGGGTTTTGCCTCATTCGGCTTGGACTGGTTATAATTCAAACCAGTCTTACCCTTTTTGAAATCTTTACTTGGGGTATCATCACGCTTTCGCTTGTGATCCTCCTCGGCCTTAATCTCCTTTGCTCTTATTTCATCTTCAGTGAGAGAAAGAGCCAGATCCACAACGGATCTATAAGTAGCAGGTTTGGAGGGTTTAACCATCCACCTAATTTCTGGAGCGAGTCCTCCAATAAATCGCGCAATGCACTTAGACTCAGGGGTAATTAAATACGGTACGAGTCTTGATAATGAGTTGTATTTAGATAAATAGGCTCGACACTCGAGGCCTTTCATGGTCAGCTTTAGAAAGTTAGATTCAACTTTCTCCACCTCGTGAGGTGGACAATAAGTCTCACGGATAAGTTCCATGAACTTTGACTAACTAAGGTTGTACATTTCAACCTTGCCAGTGGATTGGATTAGTGTCTTCCACCAAGTCAGAGCATCCTCCTTGAAGGATTGGGACACGTATTTAACGACGTCCTTGGCGGCACAACCGCTTATATCAACAACAGTTTCTATTTCATCCAGCCACTTCAGAGCATCGATTGATCGAATCTCACCCGTAAAGTCACGGGGTTTACAAGAAACGAAGTATTTATAAGTACACCCCTTCTTAGAGTCATGAGACTCAGTTTTCTTGATACTCTGCTCACTCTTAGTTGAGGAGAATTGAGACTTTTCAGTCTCATGAGTATTAGAACGGGGTTTAGAAACAGAGTTCTCTTTCTGTACTGATGGCTTTGGCCCTTTAAATGTGGCCATAAATCCAGCCAGGGCTTTACCGACTTCATCGACAACTATGGATCGAAGACGATTCTCTTCATTATTACGGTTCTGGTGTTCTAAATCGTCACCACCGTTTTTCTTACTTGTTTTGCCAATACTTAGGCTCGCCATATATTTATCTGAAAGATAATAAAGCCATCAGTAATTCTTCGAGAACTATATAGCAAATTAATTTATTTGCATTAGATCTTACAGATCTATATGTTTATATATCAATTTCACTAGTCCCGCTTACCATAACTGGTAATGGACTTAGCCGTATAACTCATCGGCTTGTCACATGGGATATTTAAATATAGCACATTAGTTTGTCACGAAGGACATTTTAAATATAGCACATTTTCTTGTCACAAAGGACATTTAAATATAGCACTTTGGCTTGTCACGAAGGACATTTAAATATAGCACATCGGCTTTGTCACGACGGACGTGAAAGACTTGGCACAAGGGCCTGTCACAAAGGTTGTGAAAGATATGGCACAAGGCCTCGTCACGGAGGACGTTGAATGATATGGCATTGAAGCCTTGTTACGAAGAACATTTTAAGATATATATAAGTCGTGATCTCATTTGATCAAAGGGCTTTAAGGTTTGAACATAGTTCATTACCTTTGAATAAGGGGTTGTAGACCACTACTGTCGTCAAAATTGACGATATAATATGGCCTGTAGGCAATTCGATTGACATCACAAGGATGTTAAATTAATGATCGTGGCACTGATGATATCAATCATGATCGCACTTGATCATATAGACTACGAGGCTTGGGCATAGCCCTCCACTTTGGACAGGGAACCATAATGGTCACAACTGTCATTGTCTCGAATGGACGATATAATATAGCTCGTAGGCAAATCATCACTAAGGATGTTAAATACGAGCATCATATAGATGATATTAATCATGATCACATTGATCATATATATTATGAGGCTTAAGCATAGCTCACCCCCTTGGGCAAGGAATCGTAAAAGATTACAATTTATCTTGTCACAATTGGACAACATAATATTGCCCGTAAGCAAAACATCATTAAGGATGTTAAATATCATTATATCGATGATTTTAGTCATGATCACATTGATCATATAGACTATTAGGCTTGAGCATAGCTCACCACCTTGGACAGGGGAACATAAAGATCACAATGTCAATGTCTCAAATGGACAATATGTTATAGCCCGTAGGCGAAACATCACTAAGGATGATAAATTATATGATCTTCTTATGAAATGATACTAGTCCTGATCGCATTGATCATATAGACTATGAGGTTTGGGTATAACCCACCACTTTAGACAGGGAACCACAAAGGTCACAACTGTCTTTGTTTTAACTGACAAAGCAGTATTATGATTCCTCTCCTTCCACATAGTTGGGAATTGTTGGAGATTTGGAACGAGTATTATCACAAAGTTGATAAAGATTTTCTCCTTTCCACATAATTGGGAATTTAATTGGAGATTAATGATACGTTCCAGTCAACGTATTGAATATGAATTCTTATCCTCATTTGGAGATGCGTCTCAGTTGACGTTGAAAATATAAGTCCCTCTCCGTATTGGGAGATTTGGGAATACGTCACAATTGACGTTTAACTATAAGTCCTTCTTCCACAATGGGATATTTGGGAATACGTCGCAGTGATGTTTAAATATAAGTCCCTATCCACATTGGGATAATTAAGAATACGTCGCAGTGACGTTTAAATATAAGTCCCTATCCACATTGGGATAATTGGGAATACGTCGCAGTGACGTTTAAATATAAGTCCTTATCCACATTGAGATAATTGGGAATACGTCGCAGTGACGTTTAAATATAAGTCCCTATCCACATTGGGATAATTGGGAATACGTCGTAGTGACGTTTAAATATAAGTCCCTATCCACATTGGGATAATTGGGATACGCCTCAATAAAGTACAACGTATATAATACAGCTCAATAAAGTACACTGTATATGGTACGGCTCAATAAAGTATACCGTTTATAAATATACCCTTTCTCCTTATGAGGAGATTCGGGAATACGCCTCAATAAAGTACAGCGTATATAATACAGCTCAATAAAGTACACTATATATGGTACGGCTGAAAAGTACACCGTTTATAAATATACCCTTTCTCCTTATGAGGAGATTCGGGAATACGCCTCAATAAAGTACAGCGTATATAATACAGCTCAATAAAGTACATTGTATATGGTACGGCTCAATAAAGTACACCGTTTATAAATCCTTCTCCACATTGGGAGATTTTGGGATGATTAGCATCGCATAGATGAATGAAATTTCTATCTCATTTCCACTTATTTGGAAATTAGTTGGAGATCTTAGATAAGTGTCGTCCTATAGTTAGACGAGAATCACTTTAAGATTTTGAAGATTATATGAGTGTGAGGGAATTAGTTTTCCACCTCTATAACTCTTTTCAACCACTACCAATGGTGGGAAAATGTATATTAGAGACATAGTCTTTTATCATGATAAGAACTAGTAGACCGAGTAATTTAAAAGAGGTTTATTTGCTTGATTGTTAGCAGTCCTTCGACTAATTTGTCTTCACCTAATAGAGTTGGCACCTTTAGTCCTTCTCCTCAGTTGGAGTTTCCAGGACACGTCTTATTTGACATTTTAATTATATGCACTTCTCTTTAGTTGGAGATTTGGTATACACCTCAATATAGTACAATGTATACGATACGGCTCAATAAAGTACACCATTTAAATATATACCCCTCTCCTTTATCGGGAGACATGGGGATACGCCTCAATAAAGTACAACGTATATAATACAGCTCAATAAAGTACACTGTATCTGGTACGACTCAATAAAGTACACCGTTTAAATATATACCCCTCTCCTTTATCGGGAGACATGGGGATACGCCTCAATAAAGTACAGCGTATATAATACAGCTCAATAAAGTACACTATATATGGTACGGCTCAATAAAGTACACCGTTTAAATATATACCCCTCTCCTTTATCGGGAGACATGGGGATACGCCTCAATAAAGTACAACATATATAATACAGCTCAATAAAGTACACTGTATATGGTACGGCTCAATAAAGTACACCGTTTTTAAATATACCCTTTCTCCACATGGGATATTCGGGAATACGCCTCAATATAGTATAGCGTATATAATACAGCTCAATAAAGTACACTGTATATGGTACGGCTCAATAAAGTACACCGTTTATAAATATACCCTTTCTCCACATGGGATATTCGGGAATACGCCTCAATATAGTACAACGTATATAATACAGCTCAATAAAGTACACTGTATATGGTACGACTCAATAAAGTACACCGTTTATAAATATACCCCTCTCTATATCAGGAGAATTGGGGATACGTCGTCTCATATTTGGATGAACATCTTGCACTATTTCAACCACTCATTGGTGGGAATGCGTGCTTTTTGGCCTTCGTCTATTGCACAATCAAGAGATCTGTTTGATAAGGTAGGAGCAATAAATGCGACCTCCATATTATCAGAAGGAAAAATCATAAAATGGGCTCCATAAAATCAATGATTCTTCTTATGGTAGTAATATCGGCAAATTATATTAAATGCTTACTATTAGCCGATATCAGTACAATATGACCGTTGGGAGATCTTAGTGGTTCCATGCATTAAACCGTCATACTGGCAAGGCATGAAAACAATCTATGGGACACACTAAAATACTGCCAATTATCATATGGCGCTTTTATGTAACTAAGTTTGGCATTTGTTAAAAATCAATGAAATAAAAGTCATTGTCGTATTCCAGTTGGAGAAATTGCTGGCGAGAGTTGCCGAATTTATATAATATAATATATACCCAGATGGGTTTGAATTTATCGAGCTCGATGTGACACCTGTGCCTCCATGGACATCAAACAAATACTGTATCAATGAAATATTGTATTTCATACTTGGGACATGTATAAATATGTGTATCCTTTGCACATAACAATTCTTGTTCGATTTCAGGCTCTAAATCGCTTTCTGGAAGGTTATAAGCACACCGATGCGTAAATATAACCAGTTTAATGCAACAAACACTCCGGAACAGTGACATAGGCTTTACATACCTTAAATAACCTTTACATAACTTAGAAATAAGTTTTGAAGGCTTTGGTATGGCAAAATCAAGTTAATTCGCTTACAAGGACTAAATTTGACAAACTGCGAAAGTATGCCAATTTGAACTGTAACAGACATTCTGGAACATGACCATAAGTTAAACATACCATAAATATCCTTTACATAGCTTAGAAATAGGCTTTGAGGGGTTCGGTATGCTAAAATAAACTTTTGGGTCATTCAGGGACTAAAAGCGTCAAAAAGTGCATAAGTTTGCACTTTCGCGCATAACTTACGTTCTGAATACATCCGGACATCTAAAAATTTATGTAAGCACTAAAATATTTTATTTTAGTGTTTGGCATAAGAAAAATCCATTTGTCACGCAATTTGGATCGTTTTTCGCGCTTATGCACATTCCGTCGTAATTAAGCGAACATCGCGATCATACGGCCAAACGAACCGACACCCGAGATATTTTTGAGCACATTTTAAGTTCCCTATACTTTAACTTCATTTTAGAGCTTTGAAATGGGGTTAACGGGGCTTAAACGTGTCAAAAGTGCATCAAATAGCAAGTTTGGAGCTTCAGGGGCCTGTTCTGCCATTTTTGAAAGTATCAGACCTGCAAGGTCCTTGCGCACCGCAAGGTTCTAAGTCTTACGGTGCGCAAGCAGGGGTCAGATAGCAGAAACTTGTTTAAACAGCTGTTAACCACTCCCTAATCCTTTGCCACATGTTGATCTCTTATGGTGGGGGGCCAATTTGGGTTCCATAACCTTCCGACAAGTGTACGGGTGAGATCAAGGCACGATATTCAAGAAACGATCCTAACGGTGGTCCATTTACTATAAATACCCACCATCCATTTCACTTCTTCCTCACAAAATCTGATTTGAGAAGCTCTAAGTTGAAACCATTGTTTCATACCTGAGCAACTTGGATCAAGATTAGCTTTCGGGGACCCTTTGTAAGTGTTCCTTCGTTTTTTTATTGCTTTCCGAGTCCAAAAGTCAAACTTTGTTTGACTTTCTGCATTGACCAATTTATGGTCAATGCGAAGTTCGTTTGAACTTCGCAACGTGAGCGTAATCACGATGGTTATAGTCCCTGGTGACTATACCTACTGATTACCACGTTATCTAGGCTCAATGACGAGTCGTAGTTTCGGCCAAAATTCGTGTTATTGCGTATTTTGTAACCAAACTACTTTTAGGTATCAAAACCGTTTGTTTTGATACCAAACCTGTTTTCTAAACTTAGGTAAGCATGTTTTAACATGCTTAGCTCGTCACTTTTAGTTTAGTGCTTATATAGGGTCGTAAGGTAAGCGATCTAAACAATCGCTTATACTTTCGAACCCGAACCGTTTGGTCGATCATTAGGATCCGACCAAACCCATTAGGTGACCATAGTATATAGAGAATAACCTTCCGAGGTTACACCTTATGATCGCTTCGTTAAGTAGTTGTATGATATGTAGTTTATATGCCTTAGGTAAATTACCAAAATACCCTTTTCATGTGTAATTGGTAATTAAGCATATGTAACCTAGACTTTCATCACTTAACTGATTATGTAACATAATTAAACATGTTAGGCATATAATACTTGTCATAGGACTAGTTAGGCGAACGCGTTTTACGCAAACGACGCGTTAAAGTAGCATAAGCTACCTAGACGGGTCGTAATGGGTCGTAAGCACTTAGGTTAGGTTTCATTGTAGTATGTAGGCCTTGTTAAACCGTATTACACGAGTTCCCCTACTCATTTGGTTTACGAGCCTCATTCTATCCGATCTTCAGGTATAGGTCCGGTATATTAACATAGTTACCTATATTAGATGCCGTTTGATATCCGTGATCTCTAGCATTGTTTTGGTTGTTACTCAGGGACTACTAAGCAATCTCAAGTGAGTACATAGACCCCTCTTTTACTGTTTTCCAAACGTTTTGGGGTGGAACACATGTGCCTACTTGTTACTTTCATGCTTTCCATGTTTTCACATCATATCTTTGCAATGTTCATTAGTACATTTATATTACATGATTTCATTGTGTTTTATGCTATATATGCCCATTGTGTGCGTACTTAGTACATTATTTTACTTTACGTTTTATGCTATGTATGCCCATTGTGTGCGTACTTAGTACATTGTTTTACATTACATTTTATGCTATGTATGCCCATTGTGTGCGTACTTAGTACATTATTTTACATTACATTTTATGCTATGTATGCCCATTGTGTGCGTACTTATTACATTATTTTACATTACATTTTATGCTATGTATGCCCATTGTGTGCGTACTTAGTACATTGTTTTACATTACATTTTATGCTATGTATGCCCATTGTGTGCGTACTTAGTACATTTGTTATTCATCACATGCTTACATTTTGGTATGACATTTGGTTTGTTTAAATGGGACAATGTACATTCATTAAAACCGATCATGCCGCTCGGTAGTAGGTAGTGGTACCATAGGACTTGACAACTCCCATTCCTGAAATCTCGGGGTTGTTTGGATTGGAAGGAATGACCGAATCCGATTACATTTCTAGGTGGACCTTAGACTTTGTGCTAGGGTTTATTCTACAGTCACAAGGCTTGGATGTATGAATTTTCACAATACCGCATAGGTGTTTGATGTGTTGTAAAATACACATATTTGTCCCGTGTAAATTGTATAGTTTTTGTATAATTTTTATTTGTTTTATTTAGTTTTTAGAATTAGATTACATTATTTAGTGTTTTGGCAAGTACTGGTGCAAATGGAGCGAAAACGAGTAATAAGTAAATAACCAGCCAGTTGGGTAGAGTGGGGCGCTAGTGACAGAAGTAAAAATTGCCGCTATTTTTCTTGATTGAGTCAAGCCCGCTATCTCTACGTTATTTAAAAAGACTGCTATATATATTATTATTAATATTGTTAAGAAAACAAAAGAAAAAATAGATGGACGTGAAGTCCATATTTCTTGGGCTTTGAAACATGAATGTTATGTGGATTAATAATAAATCCCTAAAGGCCATATTTTTTAATAGAGATCAAAAGGGGAATTGGTGGGCTTGGAAAAGAACAATATTCTCGGCGGCAGCAAGGTCAAACGGCAAAAGAAAAAATATATATTTGGTGTTGGCTATTATATTCAGAGGAAGCAACGGAAGATTGGCAACAACAAGTGGCGACAAAAAGGAGGTGGCCAATACCCCTATTATTATTCGAAAAGAACAGAAGACAGTTGGGGAACGGCAGACTACAGGAAGAGTTCGATCAAAGAGAAAAAAAACAAAGAAAGAAAAGAATTGGTTCAAAGTCGCGATCAAGGTCGAGTCACTGTTTCACAAACGAGTTAGTTTTAGTTTTAATTTACTTTGTGTTATTAAAACTATGAACATGACTTATTTATTTTTTGAGACTTGTTTCTTTTTCTTGACTATGATTCTTGGCTGATCTTTTAAACTACCTGGGTCTAGATGAACTAGAGGATTGTAATGCGTATTTGACATGATTTCGGTTACTTGATGTGATTTACATAACTTTTCCTTGAAATTGATCTTGATATTGCATGTTGGTATGTTTTGGTTGTTTTATTGGTTGATAAATTCAGCGGTTTAGGCACGAAGAAATTCCCCCTAGACTTAGGATTTAATTTAACTCGTTTATCTTAGGATTTTCGGGTTAGGTATTGTGTTGAGAAATTGACCAAGTTGACTAATAATTAAAATCACTATATTAAAACTTGCATCCTCATCTTGTGACTCGAAAGACGATTAAGGTGAGCTAGGTTATTAGCTAATCATTGGTGGGTAGATTGGGTGACCGATAGCTCGGGCTCGTTTATTACGTCGTGGTTAAGGTTTCCTAGGATTTCAATCTTCATGATTTGGTTTGCTTTGCGTTTTTGGGATCTTCTCTTAACATAATTGTCTCTGAGGTCAAAAGGATTCTATCTTCGTAGGATTTGGTATCGATAGCTCGAGCCGGTTCGTTCTAGCACTTCACATTTAGTCTTGCTTTTTCGTTTGGGACATCTCTAGCGGGGGGTCAATCGAGGGAAATAGATATTTAACCATCATCATTGTCACATTAGCATTGCATGATTTTAGGGATTCGATACCTAGGTAGTTCTTTCTCCTCATTGTCTGCTTCCTGTCACTTCTTGCTTGCTTGTTTCGTTCTCTTGTTTAATCTCTTTAGTTTAATTTAGATATTAGTTAATTAAAATCAAAACACAAAATTAAAAACCAATTAAGTATTAGTTGAGTCAGAGTCTAGTTTAGCGTCGCTAGTGTCTCGTGGGTTCGATACTCGGACTTCATTAGGCTTTACTACGTACGATAGGTACACTTGCCTGTCAGTGGTCTAGCATTTAGAGAGTCTTAGTTTATAAATTTAAAACTAGGGTGTCTAGATTAGGTTTAGTTTATATAGACCACATTTACCACATGAAGTTTTTGGCGCCGTTGCCGGGGACACTTAGGCGATTGCGTTATTAGCTTTGACTGAGCTTATTTGTTTAATTGGTCTTACTTGTAGTTTGAGTCTTAGGGTTTGTGTTTAGTAGTAGTGTGTCTAGTCGTTTTTTCTAAATATATTTTTATTAGTATAGTTTTTTTTATATATTTTTTTTATCATGTGTTTTATCTGTGGAGGGCCCCATTACACTAAATATTGTCCAAACGATTCGGGGTGTTCCATAGATTTCGATGTTAACCCTCTTGTGCAGCCACAGTCATATCAGTCTTGGAATGGGCAACCTAAACGAACACCAGAGGACTTTCGTGACTGGGTTAAGGCTGCTAAGGAAGAAAGAGAAAGGGGAATTCGAGCCGCACTTGATAGGTTAAATTCACAGAGCTTGAAGAGCCAAGGCCGTTACACGCATGATGTGAATGGGAATTATCTAGGATATCAAACAGCTGATGGTGAGATGGATTATACGATTTTAGATCCGGGGGGAGAAATGTGCATTGAGAGTCCACTGCAAGGTAAATATTACGATTCTACTTTTAATTATTATAATTCTCATGAATCAGATTTACCCTTGTCTTGTGAGAATGATGTCGTGCAGGTTTCACATTCTGAGCCCTTGTATGAAGAAGATGAGGATCACACTCATGAACCGGAGACGATAATGGACGTTGAAGTCCCACCTCCGGTTCAACAAGTCGTTAATTCCAGCTATTGGTGTCCCACGCCATGGGATATTGATGACGGCTTTTGGAGTGATGATGAGGGGGTAGTTGAAGAGGCAGAGTTAGAGGTGCCTGACTACACCACGTCCCCTAAAGTTGAAGAAGAGCCACTTGACAAGATGGAGGATGAGAATGAGGAACATGTACCATCTTGGGAGGAGGAGTTTGGTGATGAGTTGGTAGGTTTGCCAACTCTTGAAGATAAAGAATTTGACCCGGTTGGTGATCTCGCCTATCTAGAGACGTTACTTGTAGAGACGCCGACCATGGAGATCAAATATACACCAAACATAGTAGAAGAGGAAGTGGCTGAGGAGTTTGATAGCCGACCCGTGGAGAAGTTAGAAGATGGACTGCCACCACGATCAAGAACACGGGAGAGGGCGAGAAAGAGCTTGGATCAACACCTGCCGAGGATTCAAGGATGGTACCGAAGGAAGAAGAAGGAGAAACCATTGAAGTTTGCACAACACCATCCTTCTCATTACATGCCACGAATCAGGTTTGGTCCAGGTAAGTTTAAGTATTGCTGGCCTGACCCGTTTGGAAATGTCAAAAGGTTTATAAATTCCACCCTTAAAACATTAATAAATAATAAGGAACGAGTGGAATTAAACGGGTTGGATCGGGTCCAGATAAAGGAGAAACCTCCTGATTAAATTCAAGTGTGGGGAGGTTTGTAGAGTTTGTATTTTTAGTCATTTATTTTGTACCATGAGTCTAACTTAGTAGTTTTGAGTCGTTTTTTTAGAGTCGGTATTGTTTTGCTTTTGCTTGTTTTTGTTAATGCAGGTTTGGATATGTACCACCCGTACTCAATCTCCATTCGGGTGATTTTGAAGCTGCTTTTCAAATTTCAAGGCATTTACCAAGTGTACTAGTCAGAGTCAGAGCCGATCGCGAATGGAATGCTATACGATCGAGCTGGATTGGACGAGAGTTTTGGAGCATACGCGTTATAAAACCAGCTAAGTCTTTTCCGATTTGCCCTTTGTCTTTTATTTCTTATTTATTTTTAGTCTTTTGAGTCGGTTTCCATCCTACATTGAGGGCAATGTAGAGTTTAAGTGTGGGGATGGGAAACTGTCGTTTAGGTCTTAGTTAGTGAGTCTTGAGTCATAAAAATTGAAAAATAAAAAAAAAAATAAAAAAAAATTGAAAATTCAAAAAAAAAAAAAAAAAAACCTTTTCAAAACGTCGGTCAAAAGCGGTTTAATTGTCGAATTTACGAGTCGAGAGCACATGTTTCTTTAAGTTGCGGGATAGTAGGTTGATTGATTCTGTTTTTGGGAGTAAAAGGGTTTTTGGGATGCCTAGGATAGTGGATGGAGCCGGAGAGTTAATTGGTTATGCATTGTTGACATCGTTAGCCCTTTATTTACCACATGATAGTGAGATTTGAGCCTTTACATGTTTCATATTTATATGTTCATCACTTTCATTTCATGTGTGTTTACCGACTTTGTTGCATTACTTTAGAACTTGTGCGTTTTAATACAGTTTGAGACCTTTGGTTAGGATTTGGCATGGATATGATAGAGGCATTAGGATCACCTTGTTTGTGTAAGCCTTTGTGTTTGACCCGTTTCACCACTACCCTTAGATACACCACTTTGAGCCTAGCCATTCGTTTGTTACCCGTTTGTGATTTGATAGCCGGATCGTGTTACGTGATTATTATATTTGAAAAAAAAATGAAAAAAATGAAATGAAAAAAAAAAAAAAAACGAAAAAAAACATGAAAAATGAAAAAGAAAAAAAAAGAGAGAGAGAAAAAAATAGAATAAAGTTGTGGGTCAAAATGACCAATATGTTAGTGGTATTTGTTTTGTGTTTATCCGGTTTATCTTCTGTTCATTCGTGTTAGCCATTTAACCTTGAAAAAAAAAAGAAAGAAAAAAAAATAACCTACCTTCAGCCCTTACCTACCCAATAAAGTCCTCTTGATCCGTGTTAAGTTCTAACAATTAGGTGGAGATCTGATTGACGTACAAGCTTATGATAGTATGTTTCATAGTTCGGTTTTGAGAGTTCACTCGAAATCACATATATCAACCGAGTGTCGAGTGAAATTGTGAGGGGTGTTGACATTGCATGATTGGTTGCTTGAAGGTGAGAAAAGCTTGATTAGGTAGGCTCGTTTTTTTTGAAAAATATTATGATTCATCAACCTTTTGAACGTTATAAGTCTTGCGAAACCACTGTGTTTGATGATTTCGTAGTTCGCGTTATAACTTGTTCGAGACTTGCGTTATTGTTAAGTGCTTAAGTTGGACATGTTGCTAGGGATTTTGCTTAAGGACAAGCAAAATGTTAAGTGTGGGGATATTTGATGTGTTGTAAAATACACATATTTGTCCCGTGTAAATTGTATAGTTTTTGTATAATTTTTATTTGTTTTATTTAGTTTTTAGAATTAGATTACATTATTTAGTGTTTTGGCAGGTACTGGTGCAAATGGAGCGAAAACGAGTAATAAGTAAATAACCAGCCAGTTGGGTAGAGTGGGGCGCTAGTGACAGAAGTAAAAATTGCCGCTATTTTTCTTGATTGAGTCAAGCCCGCTATCTCTACGTTATTTAAAAAGACTGCTATATATATTATTATTAATATTGTTAAGAAAACAAAAGAAAAAATAGATGGACGTGAAGTCCATATTTCTTGGGCTTTGAAACATGAATGTTATGTGGATTAATAATAAATCCCTAAAGGCCATATTTTTTAATAGAGATCAAAAGGGGAATTGGTGGGCTTGGAAAAGAACAATATTCTCGGCGGCAGCAAGGTCAAACGGCAAAAGAAAAAATATATATTTGGTGTTGGCTATTATATTCGGAGGAAGCAACGGAAGATTGGCAACAACAAGTGGCGACAAAAAGGAGGTGGCCAATACCCCTATTATTATTCGAAAAGAACAGAAGACAGTTGGGGAACGGCAGACTACAGGAAGAGTTCGATCAAAGAGAAAAAAAACAAAGAAAGAAAAGAATTGGTTCAAAGTCGCGATCAAGGTCGAGTCACTGTTTCACAAACGAGTTAGTTTTAGTTTTAATTTACTTTGTGTTATTAAAACTATGAACATGACTTATTTATTTTTTGAGACTTGTTTCTTTTTCTTGACTATGATTCTTGGCTGATCTTTTAAACTACCTGGGTCTAGATGAACTAGAGGATTGTAATGCGTATTTGACATGATTTCGGTTACTTGATGTGATTTACATAACTTTTCCTTGAAATTGATCTTGATATTGCATGTTGGTATGTTTTGGTTGTTTTATTGGTTGATAAATTCAGCGGTTTAGGCACGAAGAAATTCCCCCTAGACTTAGGATTTAATTTAACTCGTTTATCTTAGGATTTTCGGGTTAGGTATTGTGTTGAGAAATTGACCAAGTTGACTAATAATTAAAATCACTATATTAAAACTTGCATCCTCATCTTGTGACTCGAAAGACGATTAAGGTGAGCTAGGTTATTAGCTAATCATTGGTGGGTAGATTGGGTGACCGATAGCTCGGGCTCGTTTATTACGTCGTGGTTAAGGTTTCCTAGGATTTCAATCTTCATGGTTTGGTTTGCTTTGCGTTTTTGGGATCTTCTCTTAACATAATTGTCTCTGAGGTCAAAAGGATTCTATCTTCGTAGGATTTGGTATCGATAGCTCGAGCCGGTTCGTTCTAGCACTTCACATTTAGTCTTGCTTTTTCGTTTGGGACATCTCTAGCGGGGGGTCAATCGAGGGAAATAGATATTTAACCATCATCATTGTCACATTAGCATTGCATGATTTTAGGGATTCGATACCTAGGTAGTTCTTTCTCCTCATTGTCTGCTTCCTGTCACTTCTTGCTTGCTTGTTTCGTTCTCTTGTTTAATCTCTTTAGTTTAATTTAGATATTAGTTAATTAAAATCAAAACACAAAATTAAAAACCAATTAAGTATTAGTTGAGTCAGAGTCTAGTTTAGCGTCGCTAGTGTCTCGTGGGTTCGATACTCGGACTTCATTAGGCTTTACTACGTACGATAGGTACACTTGCCTGTCAGTGGTCTAGCATTTAGAGAGTCTTAGTTTATAAATTTAAAACTAGGGTGTCTAGATTAGGTTTAGTTTATATAGACCACATTTACCACATCAGTGTTTATATCAGTATAGCATGCATTTATTACACAAAACATAACTTTGATTTAAACCATGTTTTACTTCAATACCTTGTTTTTGTGCATTTTACATATGGTTTAGTTGACATATTTCACTTACCATACATAAACATTTTGACATTGATATACACAATTCATGGTTTACATTAGACATAAACATTTTGACAATTGATTATACATAAACATTTTACTTTGGTGGTTTGGTTTGGGTAAGTGATTTAAGTAACGAGGCGTGTGTAATACGATACAAGTATGGTGGATACGCCGCTGGTACTTCCTATATATAAGTGCTTGTATGGTATTACATATCGTAGCGTTATTTGAATCATTTCAACATAAGACATATAACATTTCATACAAATAACATACTTTTCACAAGACATTGTTTTACAAAACAACTTATCTTATACAAACTCATTTTACTTGGTTATTCATTTAACCATACATTATTCTCTTATTTATACATATCATCTGATCTTATTGCTTTTCAAATGATTTACAAGACAAAGCAAATTACAAGGTTCATGACTAAACATTTTCTTAAACATAAGTCATGAATTCTATTTTCACAAAACCTATGTATCTCACAGGCATTCTATGCTGACGTACCTATTTTCACATGTGTTTCAGGATATGATGCATAGGATTTATCAAGATACACTTAGGCGGACTTGGGCCTTAGTGACAATAAAAGATGCAAGACTTGTTATTTATGTTATATTTCTTTGATTGTCAAGACATTGTAACTCTTTTAATCAATAAAACAATATTTCAATTTCCATGTGTTATGAAACAATGATTCTGTTACAACACTCCCCGACGTTTCCGCCACGTTTTGTTGTTTTACGTGGTCGGGGTGTGACAGAAAAGTTGGTATCAGAGCTCATGGTTATAGGGAATTAGGTTATTAGTAATACTTTGACCTAGTCTATAACCTTCCTAGGACCCTAACGCGAGTTTACTTGCGTTTAGTCATAAAACAATACCGTCACCTATCCTTAGGCGACAACCACAACAAGAACATAAATTTCAAAACCGCTTTGAAAACCAATCATCTGTTCTAGGATGATTGATTACTCGGTTTTGAACCCTCTATTGTAAGGTTTTGAACCCTCTGTTATAAGGTTTTGAACCCTCTAAGTTTTCAAATCTCGTTAAAGTTTGGGTCGTATAATGTGAACACGTGCAAACTGGAATAGTGAATGCCTGTACCCTGAGTTTTCTGTCGAAGGCTAGAGTGTTCGTACAAAACCGCAATATCGGACCAGTCACTCTTACCTGGGAACTCTTGGGGTGAGTGTTCACTTATAGGCGAGCATGTCTTCAGTGATACATTAATATGACCCGTTTACTTTGATTTGTCACCGTCTCATTTGTTTGCCTTAGGTAACAAACAAATGATCGCAATTTTTATGCATTGCCATTATGTTTTGATTGTCTGATAACCTTTCACTTGTTTCTTCTTATTTCTTTCATTTTCTTCTAGAATGTCTCTTCCTCTCAGCAACGGTCAAATGTCCGAGCAAATAGCCAAATTTGCCCAGCAAATAGGCGAAGTGATATTGAAGACTGTGGATTTAGGCATTGCCATGCCTCGTCTCAACAATGAAGCCTCTCGTCTCAACAATGAAGCCACTCAAGAGCCACCAAAAGAAGCAAAAGTTAAGCCAACACCAAAATCAAGGAAGCGTAAGGCTTCAAGGAAACCCGCAGCAGTTACCCCTAATCAAGCGGGACCTAGCCAAGTGACAGCACTACCAGCCAGGAAGCCATACAATGGAACTGCACCCTTGTGCAACCAATGTAGCCTTCATCATCAGGCTAGTGTAAAATGCCGCAAATGCCAAATTTGTGGACTTATAGGTCATACGGCAAGGGTTTGCCCAACTACAGCAGTACCAAATCAAACAGGACCCATCCGGGTGGCAACATCACCTGCTAAGAAGCAATACAAGGGAACAGCACCAATATGCGACAAATGTAATGGGCATCACCAAGCTCACTTACAGTGTCGTCTGTGTGTATCATGTGGGCGAGTTGGTCACCTGGCAAGTGCTTGTCGATATAACCCGAACCAAGGTGGTCCAAATCAACCACAAGCTGACTCTGCTCAAGCTCGTTTCTCACCAGGGTCTTGCTACAACTGTGGCGAGATGGGCCATTTCCTAAGAAATTGCCCAAAGCCAGCTGTTGCAAATCTGGCCCACGAATGAAACAGTTGACTGATTTGGAGATGTTGCTACTTTAATAGTTTGTATCTGTTGCTTTTTGTATCTTTTGTTGAACCTTGAAACAATCTGTTTTGTTTATAAATAAATCGTTGTTCACAATTCTGATATACAAGTGTGGTTACATGTGTGTATGGCATTTCCCTATAATACCTACATTAAGGAACTATCTTCCTTACAAACTACTCTTGTGAATATTTTCCCATTCTTGCGTTTGCTCATGATTCCCTTGAAAAAAAATTCTAAGTACTCGTTTCACTCTAAGAAACAAAGTACATAAAATAAAGTGACATTATGAGTAATCGTGCTTTTGCACATCTGTGCCTTTGAATCCTTGGATAGATAACTAAGGGTATTTTCAAATCTCATAACCATTATGTTCTGATTTTTCAACATGCATAACATAAGTTTTTCAAAACAACCTTCATGATTTCAAAATGTCTCATATAGCCTGAAAACAATATTAATAAAATATATTTTCTTATCAAGTGCATGATTTCGAAAGGCATCATTCATGTTTTTCAAAAACCTTATACATAAATTCAAAATTCATCTCGCATGATTTTAAAACATTTTTTTTACCTAATACACGTACTTTATGATTTCAAAAGTATTATATATAAGGTTTCAAAAACATTAAACACATCTTTTAAAAGAAACCCCATGCATAGATTTCAAAAATATTTTCCTCATACATTGACTTAACTTTCAAATTCTGCTTCATATGTCGCCTTGACATATCTAGCATCTCAACTTCATAAGCATTTTTACTTCATGTTTTGACCTAAGCACATCAAGTGCAAGGTTTCAAAACATCTTCAACTTCTAAAATCCATATGGGATCTTTTTATCTTCACATTTAGACCCTTGTGGATGATTATCATTCAAATCAGAGTCCTTGATTGAATTCCTTATGTACCTAAATTCGAACATTTCGGTTCCTTATAATCGAAATCAAATTTTTCTTTTAAAAATCTTTCTATCTTTATAGTTAGATTCTTGATAATGTTTAAAGTACCAAATGAAATCCACGAGATGGATTCCTAGTGTGCTTTAAATACATGTGCTCTGTTAGCAAAACATATTAACAAATTAAAGATCTAGATAAACAATCTTTGTGGTTATATGACTATGTGTTTATGCATCTTGTGTTTTCTTTTATGCATTTTGTGTTTTTGTATACTCTGGATATTCGTTATCCAAATCCTCGTAGAATTTTCATATCTTCATATGAGGGATTCGTAGTAGGATATTCAAAAAGGTACTACCTTAAATCCTTAATGGGCTTCTATGTAATAGTTAAGACCCTTGGATTATATAGTACCACTCCATGATTCATAAGAGACCCTTTTAGGGGTCTAGTCTAAAAGATTGATTCAAAAATCTGGTTAAGAATGACATGTGATGATATAAGCTGAAAAGACTCCTTGGTTGTCTATTAAAATCATTTATTGATTCAATAAAAGGGACCCTATGGTGGTCTAGTCACACTCATCACAGGTTTGTTCATTTGGTTTTCCCTACACATTATAAAATAGACTGTGTGAACTATGCAAGGAATCGTCTAATTATGGACGCGTACATAATTATGAAATTCAGTGCACAGAAACCCAGTAAGATTTATTATGTGTAAGAACCGATAGTGACAACAATAACAAAATGAGAACGATGTAATGGAGGTACGGTGGACGCACCAATGACGCTTCATATACTTGTATATAAGTATCCCTCTTACATTTCAAGCATGATGTTATTAAAGTTACTAGAAGTTCAGAACCCTAACCAATGTTGTTCGATCTTTTCAACTTCATGTTTTAAACTCTCAAGTTTCCTCTAAATAAAATTTTGGGACGAAATTTCCTAAAGTAGGGGAGACTGTGTGACAACTCGAACTCCCAAGGTTAGTCTTGTAATCCTGATCTTCATTATTCGTCGTTCGTATTCATAACCGTGTTAAACTTGTTATGCGTCACTGTAATCGCGTGCGGTTGAGTGTTTAGTTAGACTTTTGTATGTGCATAATGGTTGCATTGGGCCGCGAAGTGTGTTGGGCCACGGGCACGTTTGGGCCACACACACCCTCCTTGGTTACAACCCATCTCTCTCGAATATCCTTGTTCCTATACCTCCGGCCCACACTTGATGTTACGGACCTGAGTTGCTAGAGTTGTAGTACTTCGGCCCAGTTCCTCAAAAGCCCAAGCAAGTGTTAAAAACAGAAGTGGGTTCGGCAGCCCACTTAATCTAATGTAATTTATATATTTGTTTTTCCATGCACTTATTCGAATACAAGAAACAGAAACCCTAGCACTTTCTCTTGGTTTTGTAATCGGCGACTGGAGACCCCCTTGTTGTCGAAGCCCTTTCCCTTAGAGATTATTCTTTGTGCCCGGATCTATACATCGCTTGGTTAGTCATAGCAACTTGATTCTTGGTTAGTTGATTGCTTTCGTTAATTGCTTTGATCCAGTATTATAGTTGATCTTTTGATGCTAGTAATAATTTAGAACTTCTTTACTAGGAACAAGTTATGACCTGTTTGAACATGGATCGATAATGCAAAAATTAGCGTGATTGATAGTGGGCCGATGGTTATATATATACAAATATGTGTGTTTGGAACTGTATGGTGTGCGGGTATTAGATAACCTAAATGATTTATGCATGATGTGTATTCAAGATTTAATTCGGTTGATTGGATTATTAAGCTTGTGAATTGAGGTATGATTGTTGTGCTGGGTTGGGTGATATTGTATGATATTTAAGGGTAGAGGTAGTACAGCCGATTACTCCTAGATATGAGTCAAAAGTACAAATTAGTCATGATATTAATAAATAGGTTGTTAGTGTTGATAAGAAAATGTGTATGTTATTGAAACAGTTATGTGCCAACATGAGATCATTGTATACTTGATTTAAATTAACATGTTATTTGATTGAAATTGATGGTTAATAATTAGGGTGCATGGGATGTAAGGAATCTAAGTGTACACGTTGGTGGAAGGACTTGGGGGGGGGGGGTCCACCCATGTGTTAGCATGTCTCAAATTCACATGGTTGGAACATGTATTGTTTAGGGTCCTTGTGCACTAGTGTTTAGTAGGGGGATGTTCTAGGGTCTAGTGTAATTGATGGGATAGGATGTCAATCTAGAGGTAGAGATCATGATAATATTTTATGTTTATGTGGATAGAGGAACAGGTGATAGATGACATTTGTGAGTTCCAATGGTAAAGTTATTAATATGTTCAAGGATATGCTGGTGATATGTATTGAAATTGAAGTGTTATACGATAATGGGTAATAACACATCGCACAATAGGCTGCCCAACTACACAAACATGTGGACTGATAAAGTGGTTTGGGCCATAAGTGGTAACTGGGCTACGGGTGCTTGTGTGGGCCGCTGCACATCTGATGCGGGCTAGACTTATGGGATCGCATAGTTGTTTGGGCCTTCGGGCTATGCTAAAAGTGTTATATTAGATTTCAGTTAGATTAGGATATATGAATTAAATCTTGTGTTTTAATATATTGGTATATGATTTCGTGCTGGGCTGAACCCAATCAGTAATGGGCCGCACAACTGACCACACACTTAGCCGGGCCCGGGCTGTCGGGCTACACATTTGTAAACAAACTGCATGATTAATTGAGCTACATGTTTTGGGGATAGTACATGACTGATGAGTTATTATACAACATATTTAGAAATGTTAATATTTGTATACGTGTGCACTATCTGAGGAATAAACGTGGAATAATATGTGTTGTGTTTGTATGCGAACTGATTGTCATGTGTAACTATTATAGGGTTTGGTTGAGCAAATTTTGTTAAATAAGTAACTAGTCTTACCGAGCAAACCGAGGTGAGTTCACTACATTCGAGCATGCGTCCCAGTGGTTGGGGACAGTCAGTGGTCTGGGTAATAACGGGTATATTGGTTAATATTCTCACCTATCATTTTTGTAAGTCCCTTATTATGTTACCTGGAGGGTAACGCGTATTAGTTGGTAGCGCTACTTAGGTTTGGCACCCTCACACCGCTCCTAGATAGGACGGATGTGAACTAATGACCCAGTCGGGGCCCAATACTAGATAGGAGTACGTGGGAAGGGCAGTCCTGTATTTCAGGAGCCGTCTTGTTCGGAATTGAGATATTAACAATATTACTTGCATTGGTTAATGAACTGTTTTACATACAACTGGTAACAAACGTTTTCTAAAACTGTGAACTCGCCAGCTTTGTCTGATACACTTGTTACATGCTCGCAGGTCGTTAGGTATCTTGGATTTAGGAACTTGCTGTCTGGAGGAGCAGGAGTGGTCATGGGTCGACTGAAGAGACTCATGTGATTGATTGTTTACTGTTACCCATTGGTTTTTGAATAATTTAGTTATGGTTTAATACTTGCTTCCGCTGAACATAATGGTTTTCGTATAAACTTGTGATGGTATTTTATCAATGATTGAGAACTTTATTTTGAAACTTATGTGGGTTCAATGTAATTAGTGGCTCATTGTCAGTACGTTACACGCCTATCAGGGACACTCCCTAGGTAGTATTTTGGGGGTGTGACAGTTTGGTATCAGAGCCACTGGTTATAGTGAACTTGGTTTTAAAACGTTTTTATAAACCAGACTATAACCGAACAGATCCGAAATCGACCATGACACTCAGCTCCAGATTGCAAGGTTCGTCTCTCGTATGCTCATTGTACTGCATAACCAGTGAACACTTACATATGATATTGCATGTGATTGCACGTTTAGCACAACAGTATGAATTCATGTATTACTTGCATGTGTTATGTGACTGATAGGGTAGTATTTCCCTAAACATTCATGACTCGCGTCTATGATGTTCTTTGCTTACTACTCGCGTTTGAGGAACCATTTGACATGAGTTAAGAGAAGCTGAGATGAGCTTGCAAATCACAATATTATTGTGGGTGCACACATAATAATAATGTGGGGTGCATGTGGGTCTCAGTGAGACTTAACAAGTGAAAAAGGGGTTTTGTTCCGTTATTTGATCGATGTGAGACACAACAGTCTATAAGAGTCATAACAGTGATTGTCTCTTACTTGAACGTGACCTTTTCACTCCTCTCTGAATCCTTTCGAGTCTCGATGCTATCGAGTATTACCTGAACACCCATCTGAACGCCTAGCGAACTGTGTAGAATGTTAGGTGCTTGTACGGACATCCCTGAGTTGGATGTTGCAACGACAATGATTGGTCTATACCTCTCTCGCTTCTCTCCATTTGCTAGAACTCAATGTATTAACGTCTTAGATCCCGGAGTGCGATCACTTCTGCAACACACCCGTAACATACCATGTGATACTCAATTAACCTGTTAGATCGATGGACAAGAGGATGAGAGTAGTGTTTTACGGACCTCAGTATTTGGACAACCCTGATTACCGGCAACAAACACCAGCAAATTGACTTTAATTGAATTCTTAAGTCTAGTCAGCGACTCGTGGGAGTCAACTCTTACGAATCAATCGGGACATAAGCGATGACAACAGATTATAGTGTGAAATATGTGGCTACCAGCACAGTGAGCAGCGCGTGACACTGAATGTGAAAAGATGGACTTTAATAATGAAAGATTGTGGGGCTCCGTTTCAAGCAACGGCATTGGAGGAAACAGTCGCGGCAATATCAAGGTACTTGTAATCGTAGTCTACAACATGGAAACGAAGGCGACATTGACAGGGATTGACTGTTGCTAAGTCAAGACGTCAACAACCAAGTGAATAATGACATTAATGGGAACCCTTGTAACCGTAACAACAACACTGGAAATGATGCTCGTGGAAGGACATTTAGGATTGGCGTAAGCGACGCCAGGCATAGCAGCAACATGGTAGCTGTATGGGTAGCTGTTCGCTTCGTCTCTATTCAGCTTGACCCTAATACTTCTTGAAACCAAACCTGATGTGGAATCGGCTGATGGCAAGTCAAATGAAATCTCATATGTTCGTTATGGTGTAAACACGACCTTGTGTGACGAGTGTTCGACGTCGACCTTCCTTCTACTATCCTCGACGTTTACAACACAGTAGTTAGTGTGAATTGGTTATCCAGGAATCACGCAGATATACCTAGTGAGGAGAAAACTTTGTGTGAAGAATCGTTACTTGTTCTAAAGCATCAGAGTAGTGCAAAAGTTAGTGCCATTTCAGCTGTGAAGGCCAGAAGTGTCTACGGAGGGATTACTCCGCTGTGTCAGAAACCGTTACTGATGATAGGGCTGAGGGAAAAGAGGATCGAGGATCCACCAATTGTTTGTGATCCCTCTCGGTTTGTTCCCTGAGGAACTTTTGGGCTTACTTTCACAACTGTTAGGCAGAATCCCAGTTTAATCTCATGCCAGAAGCAACCTTGATCACTCGTACTTCATACTGTCTTGCACCCGGAGGGTTGCAAGAACTGTTTAGTCAATTTCAGGAGCTACCGGGTGGGAGTTTTAGTGATCTAGCTCCTAGTTCTAGGGAGCCCGAGCTCTATTGTGGAAATGAAGGACAAGTCCTTTCGTACGCGTACAGACTACCCCAAGGTGGCAATCATAGACCGTCACCCTCTATCTCGCATCGACAACATGCTTGACCCGCTGTAATGATCAAGTTTCTATTCGGAAACCGACTTAAGATCAGACTGTCACTTGATGGAAGACCCAGGGGAGGATGACTTCTAACACGGTGTTACAGGCACAGTACGACCATTACGATTTTCTGTTCTCGTTGTTTAAAGTTACCCAACACACCAGCAGCCTTAGGGATCACATGAGTAGTATGTGCTAACCCCATCTTGCCAGATTCGCCAACTGTGTTTATCTAGCAACTTTTGAATCACTTTCAGGAGAAAGGAGCACCATGAATGACACTTGTATTTCATCGTAGAGCTTCTAGGGGAGGAGCATCTACGTGCGAAGTCTACCTAAGTGTGACTTCTGGATTCGGGAAGTACACATTGTTAGTCATATAAACAACAAAGTGGGGATACATGCAGATCTCGCTGAAGATCCATTTCATTAGATATGGATCGACACCAAATGGCCCACCGGGAGTATAGTAATTTCTTGGTCCAGCTGGATACTATCATAGATTCATCACAGGATTTTCGAGGATCTCGCAACTCTAATCTCTTTAGCACAGCAGGGTGCTTTGAACTCGTGGGAGACAAAATAGGAGAACGTCTTTTCAGCTTTTGGAACCCAACACTGCAATGCACTGAGCATCGTCTTTACCCGAGTGTATGGGTGATCTAGTGGTATACCATGATGGTTCGAATCAGAGTCCCAGTTAAACGCCGTTGCAACACGAGAGAACGATAACTTACGTAGTGGATATACGAAGGGGAAATACACGAGTCACAACCTGCGGTGGAAACCGTGGTCTTTGGGTTCGAGTTCGAGGCATTATTTGGACGGTACCAAATGCACCACTTAGACCGATCACAAGGGCCTCCCGTGTATCCCTGTTTCAAGAGAGCTAAACATGTGATGGCACCGCTGGATGGAACTTTTGAATGATTATGACCGCGAAACCTGAACGTGCACGAGCTTGCAGCTCTCTATCAACTCTAACCTACCTGATCAGACTCGCTCTGTTAAAACTGAAGAACTGAAGGAGGAGATTTTTCAAGATTAACCCATGCGGGGCATGGGGAAACAATCTTTGGCAGGTTGGACGATATTTGCTATCTCATTGAACGAATGTGGACCTCACTATACGGCAACCGCAGGGAACTTGTGTTGAGCAAAGGACGCCGGCCTCAATATTCTAGTCATCTGGATTTTGAAGGAATATATATTAGGATCTAAGGATCTTGTACTAACAACTGGGCTTAAAGGCCTGTACAGCGAAGCATGTGAACGACGTTTGACTCATGCGAAAGTCAAGGTGGAACATCAGACACCTTCTGGTTGTGTCAGTAATTAGAAGTACCTATTTGGAGATTGGAACAGACTGCCATGGATTATATCACCAGTCTACTTACAACTCGAAACGGAAACAATATCACATGGGTGATCGTTAATTGTCTCACGTAACCAGCACACTTACTTGCAATCAAGGAAACTGACGAGCCTTCACAGCTTGTGAATATCCCTCTGAGAGAGGCGGTTTTAGGCACGAGGTGCCAACTTCTGTTACCTTTGGTTTTCAGCTATACCTGATTTATGGCAGGCAATACACAACACCCTTGGCACACATCTAGACATGAGCATTACTTATCACTGTAGGACAACCGGACAGGGTAACGAACCATCCTGACACGTGAAGACATGTTGCGAGCATGTGCGTGATTAACTTTAGTAAACATTTTGGAAGGACACTTATCGTTGGGTGAGCTCTACTGCAACCGTTACCGTTTAGTATACATGCAGCTCTGTTTGAGGCATTGCATGGATGATAATGCCAACCTCCTTGTTAGATTGAGGTGGATGACAACCTAACCACGGGTTTGGGACTTGCATTCGGTGTTGGAAATAGTGTGGCGACAACGCGTGATCGCCAAGGACCCTGATAACTTAGGAAACATCGGGAGTTCGCTGCAGGCGAACATGTCATATTGGAAGTTTCACCCTGGGAGGGTGCGGTACGCTATAGAAAACGTGGCAAGCTTAGACATTCGGATTTCTGGAATGAATCGGTGACATGGCTCACAAACTCAAGTTAACAGACGGATTGGATAACGTTTGCGATGATATTTATGCCTCGAATCTAAGGCAATGTTCGTCCGATGAAACACTCGTGATACCTTCTTAGAGTCTGAGACTAACGACAAGTTGCAGTTGTCAAGGTGCCTATTGAAATCAGGTCTCAGGAGGTTAAGGTTTGCGAGCACCGTTAATTCCAATTATTATAGTTCGTTGGAACTCGAGGCTACATATCCGCAATCGTACAAATCTGCTGAATCAATTCTGACGCAACTAGTGAATTTCGGGACGAAATTCCTCTTCAAGTTGGGGATGATGTGGCAGCTGAGGAAAATCCGCAACAATCTTGAATTCATCACTTCACTTCTCTGTGCTTACTTGTCAAATTTCGGGACGAAATTTCTTTCAAGTTGGGGATGATGCGACAACTCGAACTCCCAAGGTTAGTCTTGTAATCCTGATCTTCATTATTCGTTGTTCGTATTCATAACCGTGTTAATCTTGTTATGCGTCACTGTAATCGCGTGCGGTTGAGTGTTTAGTTAGACTTTTGTATGTGCATAATGGTTGCATTGGGCCGCGAAGTGTGTTGGGCCACGGGCACGTTTGGGCCACACACACCCTCCTTGGTTACAACCCATCTCTCTCGAATATCCTTGTTCCTATACCTCCGGCCCACACTTGATGTTACGGACCTGAGTTGCTAGAGTTGTAGTACTTCGGCCCAGTTCCTCAAAAGCCCAAGCAAGTGTTAAAAACACAAGTGGGTTCGGCAGCCCACTTAATCTAATGTAATTTATATATTTGTTTTTCCATGCACTTATTCGAATACAAGAAACAGAAACCCTAGCACTTTCTCTTGGTTTTGTAATCGGCGACTGGAGACCCCCTTGTTGTCGAAGCCCTTTCCCTTAGAGATTATTCTTTGTGCCCGGATCTATACATCGCTTGGTTAGTCATAGCAACTTGATTCTTGGTTAGTTGATTGCTTTCTTTAATTGCTTTGATCCAGTATTATAGTTGATCTTTTGATGCTAGTAATAATTTAGAACTTCTTTACTAGGAACAAGTTATGACCTGTTTGAACATGGATCGATAATACAAAAATTAGCGTGATTGATAGTGGGCCGATGGTTATATATATACAAATATGTGTGTTTGGAACTGTATGGTGTGCGGGTATTAGATAACCTAAATGATTTATGCATGATGTGTATTCAAGATTTAATTCGGTTGATTGGATTATTAAGCTTGTGAATTGAGGTATGATTGTTGTGCTGGGTTGGGTGATATTGTATGATATTTAAGGGTAGAGGTAGTACAGCCGATTACTCCTAGATATGAGTCAAAAGTACAAATTAGTCATGATATTAATAAATAGGTTGTTAGTGTTGATAAGAAAATGTGTATGTTATTGAAACTGTTATGTGCCAACATGAGATCATTGTATACTTGATTTAAATTAACATGTTATTTGATTGAAATTGATGGTTAATAATTAGGGTGCATGGGATGTAAGGAATCTAAGTGTACACGTTGGTGGAAGGACTTTGGGGGGGGGGTCCACCCATGTGTTAGCATGTCTCGAATTCACATGGTTGGAACATGTATTGTTTAGGGTCCTTGTGCACTAGTGTTTAGTAGGGGGATGTTCTAGGGTCTAGTGTAATTGATGGGATAGGATGTCAATCTAGAGGTAGAGATCATGATAATATTTTATGTTTTTGTGTATAGAGGAACAGGTGATAGATGACATTTGTGAGTTCCAATGGTAAAGTTATTAATATGTTCAAGGATATGCTGGTGATATGTATTGAAATTGAAGTGTTATACGATAATGGGTAATAACACATCGCATAATAGGCTGCCCAACTACACAAACATGTGGACTGATAAAGTGGTTTGGGCCATAAGTGGTAACTGGGCTACGGGTGCTTGTGTGGGCCGCTGCACATCTGATGCGGGCTAGACTTATGGGATCGCATAGTTGTTTGGGCCTTCGGGCTATGCTAAAAGTGTTATATTAGATTTCAGTTAGATTAGGATATATGAATTAAATCTTGTGTTTTAATATATTGGTATATGATTTCGTGCTGGGCTGAACCCAATCAGTAATGGGCCACACAACTGACCACACACTTAGCCGGGCCCGGGCTGTCGGGCCACACATTTGTAAACAAACTGCATGATTAATTGAGCTACATGTTTTGGGGATAGTACATGACTGATGAGTTATTATACAACATATTTAGAAATGTTAATATTTGTATACGTGTGCACTATCTGAGGAATAAACGTGGAATAATATGTGTTGTGTTTGTATGCGAACTGATTGTCATGTGTAACTATTATAGGGTTTGGTTGAGCAAATTTTGTTAAACAAGTAACTAGTCTTACCGAGCAAACCGAGGTGAGTTCACTACATTCGAGCATGCGTCCCAGTGGTTGGGGACAGTCAGTGGTCTGGGTAATAACGGGTATATTGGTTAATATTCTCACCTATCATTTTTGTAAGTCCCTTATTATGTTACCTGGAGGGTAACGCGTATTAGTTGGTAGCGCTACTTAGGTTTGGCACCCTCACACCGCTCCTAGATAGGACGGATGTGAACTAATGACCCAGTCGGGGCCCAGTACTAGATAGGAGTACGTGGGAAGGGAAGTCATGTATTTCAGGAGCTGTCTTGTTCGGAATTGAGATATTAACAATATTACTTGCATTGGTTAATGAACTGTTTTACATACAACTGGTAACAAACGTTTTCTAAAACTGTGAACTCGCCAGCTTTGTCTGATACACTTGTTACATGCTCGCAGGTCGTTAGGTATCTTGGATTTAGGAACTTGCTGTCTGGAGGAGCAGGAGTGGTCATGGGTCGACTGAAGAGACTCATGTGATTGATTGTTTACTGTTACCCATTGGTTTTTGAATAATTTAGTTATGGTTTAATACTTGCTTCCGCTGAATATAATGGTTTTCGTATAAACTTGTGATGGTATTTTATCAATGATTGAGAACTTTATTTTGAAACTTATGTGGGTTCAATGTAATTAGTGGCTCATTGTCAGTACGTTACACGCCTATCAGGGACACTCCCTAGGTAGTATTTTGGGGGTGTGACAGACTGTGACACCTGTGCCTCCACGGCCATCAAACAAATACTGTATCAATGAAATATTGTATTTCATACTTGGGACATGTATAAATATGTGTATCCTTTGCACATAACAATTCTTATTCGATTTCAGGCTCTAAATCGCTTTCTGGAAGGTTATAAGCGCACCGATGCGTAAATATAACCAGTTTAATGCAACAAACACTCTGGAACAGTGACATAGGCTTTAAATACCTTAAATAACCTTTACATAACTTAGAAATAAGTTTTGAAGGCTTTGGTATGGCAAAATCAAGTTAATTCGCTTACAGGGACTAAATTTGACAAACTGCGAAAGTATGCCAATTTGAACTGTAACAGACATTTCGGAACATGACCATAAGTTAAACATAACATAATCCTTTACATAGCTTAGAAATAGGCTTTGAGGGGTTCGGTATGCTAAAATAAACTTTTGGGTCATTCAGGGACTAAAAGCGTCAAAAAGTGCATAAGTTTGCACTTTCGTGCATAACTTACGTTCTGAATACATCCGAACATCTAAAAATTTATGTAAGCACTAAAATATTTTATTTTAGTGTTTGGCATAAGAAAAATCCATTTGTCACGCAATTTGGATCGTTTTTCGCACTTATGCGCATTCCGTCGTAATTAAGCGAACATCGCGATCATACGGCCAAACGAACCGACACCCGAGATATTTTTGAGCACATTTTAAGTTACCTATACTTTAAATTCATTTTAGAGCTTTGAAATGGGGTTAACGGGGCTTAAACGTGTCAAAAGTGCATCAAATAGCAAGTTTGGAGCTTTAGGGGCCTGTTCTGCCATTTTTGAAAGTATCAGACCTGCAAGGTCCTTGCGCACCGCAAGGTTCTAAGTCTTACGGTGCGCAAGCAGGGGTCAGACAGCAGAAACTTGTTTAAACAGCTGTTAACCACTCCCTAATCCTTTGCCACATGTTGATCTCTTATGGTGGGGGGCCAATTTGGGTTCCATAACCTTCCGACAAGTGTACGGGTGAGATCAAGGCAAGATATTCAAGAAACGATCCTAACGGTGGTCCATTTACTATAAATACCCACCATCCATTTCACTTCTTCCTCACAAAATCTGATTTCAGAAGCTCTAAGTTGAAACCATTGTTTCATACCTGGGCTACTTGGATCAAGATTAGCTTTCGGGGACCCTTTGTAAGTGTTCCTTCGTTCTTTTATTGCTTTTCAAGTCCGAAAGTCAAACTTTGTTTGACTTTCTGCATTGACCAGTTTATGGTCAATGCGAAGTTCGTTTGAACTTCGCAACGTGAGCGTAATCACGATGGTTATAGTCCCTAGTGACTATACCTAATGATTACCACGTTATCTAGGCTCAGTGACGAGTCGTAGTTTCAGCCAAAATGCGTGTTATTGCGTATTTTGTAACCAAACTACTTTTAGGTATCAAAACCGTTTGTTTTGATACCAAACCTGTTTTCTAAACTTAGTTAAGCATGTTTTAACATGCTTAGGTCGTCACTTTTAGTTTAGTGCTTATATAGGGTCGTAAGGTAAGCGATCTAAACAATCGCTTATACTTTCGAACCCGACCCGTTTGGTCGATCATTAGGATCCGACCAAACCCATTAGGTGACCACAGTATATAGGGAATAACCTTTCGAGGTTATACCTTATGGTCTCTTCGTTAAGTAGTTGTATGATAGGTAGTTTATATGCCTTAGGTAAATTACCAAAATACCCTTTTCATGTGTAATTGGTAATTAAGCATATGTAACCTAAACTTTCGTCACTTAACTGATTATGTAACATAATTAAACATGTTAGGCATATAATACTTGTCATAGGACTAGTTAGGCGAACACGGTTTACGCAAACGACGCGTTAAAGTAGCATAAGCTACCTAGACGGGTCGTAATGGGTCGTAAGCACTTAGGTTAGGTTTCATTGTAGTATGTCGGCCTTGTTAAACCATATTACATGAGTTTCGCTACTCATTTGGTTTACGAGCCTCATTCTATCCGATCTTCCGGTATAGGTCCGGTATATTAACATAGTTACCTATATTAGGTGCCGTTTGATATCCGTGATCTCTAGCATTGTTTTGGTTGTTACTCAGGGACTACTAAGCAATCTCAAGTGAGTACATAGACCACTCTTTTACTGTTTTCCAAACATTTTGGGGTGGAACACATGTGCCTACTTGTTACTTTCATGCTTTCCATGTTTTCACATCATATACTTGCTATGTTCATTAGTACATTTATAGTACATGATTTCATTGTGTTTTATGCTATGTATGCCCATTGTGTGCGTACTTAGTACATTATTTTACATTATGTTTTATGCTATGTATGCCCATTGTGTGCGTACTCAGTACATTGTTTTACATTACATTTTATGCTATGTATGCCAATTGTGTGCGTACTTAGTACATTATTTTACATTACATTTTATGCTATGTATGCCCATTGTGTGCGTACTTAGTACATTATTTTACATTACATTACATTTTATGCTATGTATGCCCATTGTGTGCGTACTTAGTACATTGTTTTACATTACATTTTATGCTATGTATGCCCATTGTGTGCGTACTTAGTACATTTGTGATTCATCACATGCTTATATTTTGGTATGACATTTGGTTTGTTTAAATGGGACAATGTACATTCATTAACACCGATCATGCCGCTCGGTAGTAGGTAGTGGTACCATAGGACTTGACAACTCCCATTCCTGAAATCTCGGGTTTGTTTGGATTGGAAGGAATGACCGAATCCGATTACATTTCTAGGTGGACCTTAGACTTTGTGCTAGGGTTTATTCTACAGTTACAAGGCTTGGATGTATGAATTTTCACAATACCGCATAGATGTTTATATCCGTATAGCATGAATTTATTACACAAAACATAACTTTGATTTAAACCATGTTTTACTTCAATACCTTGTTTTTGTGCATTTTACATATGGTTTAGTTGACATATTTCACTTACCATACATAAACATTTTGACATTGATATACACAATTCATGGTTTACATTAGACATAAACATTTTGACAATTGATTATACATAAACATTTTACTTTGGTGGTTTGGTTTGGTTTGGGTAAGTGATTTAAGTAATGAGGCGTGTGTAATAAGATACAAGTATGGTGGATACGCCGCTGGTCCTTCCTATATATAAGTGCTTGTATGGTATTACATATCGTAGCGTTATTTGAATCATTTGAACATAAGACATATAACATTTCATACAAATAACATACTTTTCATAAGACATTGTTTTACAAAACAACTTATCTTATACAAACTCATTTTACTTGGTTATTCATTTAACCATACATTATTCTCTTATTTATACATATCTTCTGATCTTATTGCTTTTCAAATGATTTACAAGACAAAGCAAATTACAAGGTTCATGACTAAACATTTTCTAAAACATAATTCATGAATTCTATTTTCACAAAACCTATGTATCTCACAGGCATTTTTATGCTGACGTACCTATTTTCACATGTGTTTCAGGATATGATGCATAGGATTTATCAAGATACACTTAGGCGGACTTGGGCCTTACGGTGTGTTCCCGAGTTAAAAATCCCTCCCCTCCATGTCTTTCCAAATTGGAAAGACTATTTTCAGGCAAAAAAACCCCATTTTCCCTCCCCTCCCCCTGTTAAGTGGATCTCTGGAACACAGCCTTAGTGACAATAAAAGATGCAAGACTAGTTATTTATGTTATATTTCTTTGATTGTCAAGACATTGTAACTCTTTAAATCAATAAAACATTATTTCAATTTCCATGTGTTATGAAACAATGATTCTGTTACAACACTCCCCGACGTTTCCGCCACGTTTTATTGTTTTACGTGGTCGGGGTGTGACACTCGACAACTCGAAATTATATGTTTTAATCATGAATCAGAAAGAGTGATTTCCTTTTTCTGTTTATTCTCTTGAATGAGAGAACATTTGAATCAAAGAATAGAAATTTGGTGCCAAATGTCACACCCCGACCGCGTAAAACAACAAATCACAGCGGAATCGTCGGGGCGTGTTGTAACAGAATCATTGTTTCATAACACATGGAAATTGAAGTTTTGTTTTATTGAAATATTAAGAGGTTACAATGTCTTAAAACAAATATTCATAACATAATTAACTAGTCTTGCATCTATTAATGTCACTAAGTCCCAAGTCCGCCTAAGTGTATCTTGATCAATCCTATGCATCATTTCCTGAAAACACATGTGAAAATAGGTACGTCGGCATAAAAATGCCTGTGAGATACATAGGTTTTATTGATTTAGGATCCATGACTTGTAAGTTTAAAGAAAATGTTTAACAAAAGTAGTCATGAACCTTGTAAAATGTTTTTCTTTTATAAATCATATAAAAATCGATAAGAAAACAGATGATATAAAAGAATAGTGTATGGTTAAATAAATAACCAAGTAAAAATGAAATTTGTATAAAATATGTTGTTTGTAAAACAATGTTTTGTGAAGATATGTTAATTGTGTAAAATGTAATATGTCAAAATTGAAATGGTTTAAATAACGCTACGATATGTAATACCATAAAAGCACTTATATATATGAAGTACCAGCGGCGTATCCACCATGCTTTTATCATATTACACACGCCTCGTTACTTAAATCATTTACCAAACAAACCACCAAAAATGTCTTGTTTAAACCAATTGTCAAATGTTTATGTAAAGACCATGTCTATTGCCAAATATAAATAATGTAATATGTAAACAAATGTCATGTATGATAAGTAAAAAGCGACTACTTAATCATATGTAAAAATGTACAAAACAAAGTATTTGAATAAATCAAAAGTTATGCGTTGTAAAATAATGCATGCTTTATTGATACAAACATCTATGCGGTATTGTTTTAATGCATACACTCAAGCCTTGCGACTGTGGCGACAAACCCTTAATCGAAATTAAAGGTTTATCTAAACAATGTATATCGAATTCGGTCATTCCCTCCATCCAAACAAACCTAGGATTTCAGGAACGGGAGTTGTCAATTCCTATGGTCATTACCTACTAACGAGCGGCGTGATCAATGTTAATGAATGTATTTTTGTCCCATTTAAACAAACCAAATGTCATACCAAAATGTAAGCATGTTTTATGAAAATAATGTACTAAGTATGCAACAAATGAACATACGTAGCATGAAATGTAATGTAAAATAATGTATTAAGTATGCACTAAATGGACATACATAGCATGAAATGTAATGTGAAATAATGTATTAAGTATGCACTAAATGGACATACATAGCATGAAATGTAATGTAAAATAATGTACTAAGTATGCACTAAATGGACATACATAGTATGAAATGTAATGTAAAATAATGTACTAAGTATGCACTAAATGGACATACATAGCAAAACATAATGAAATCATGTACTATACGTGTACTAATGAACATAATAACTATATATTATGAAAGTATGAAAAGCATGAAAGTGACAAGTAGGCACATGTGTTTCACCCCAAAACAGTTTGAAAACAGTAAAAGAGGGGTGTATGTACTCACTTGAGAGTGCTTAGAAGTCTTGAATAACAACCAAGCAAAGCCAGAGGGGTCACGGAAATCAAACGACACCTAACATAGGTAACTATGTTAATAACCGGACCTAAATCGGAAGATCGGATAGGATGTGGTTTCGTAAACCAAATGAGTATGGGAACTCATGTAATATGGTTTAACAAAGCCTACGTACTAAATCTAAACCTAACCTAAGTGCTTACAACCCATTACGACCCGTTTAGGTAGCTTATGCTACTTTAATGCGTCGTTCGCGTAAAACGCGTTCGGACAACCTAACTAGTCCTATGATAAGTATTATATGCCTTAACATGTCTAATAATGTTACCTAATCAGTTTAAATGTAAAAATTTAGGTTACATATGCTTAAAATGAATTTATGCGCAAAAAGGGCATTTTGGTCATTTTCCTAAGGCATATAAACTAGCTATCATACAACTAACTAAACGAAGTGACCATAAGGTATAACCTCGGAAGGTTATTCCCTATACAACTATGGTCACCTAATGTGTTTGGTCGGATCCTAATGATCGACCAAACGGGTCGGGTTCGAAAGTCTAAGCGGTTGTTTAGACCGCTTACATTACGACCCTACATAAGCACTAAACCTAAAGTGACGAGTTAAATATGTCAAAGCATGTTTAACGAAGTTAGAAAACAAGTTAGATATCAAAACAAACGGTTTTGATACCCAATAATAGTTTGGTTGCAAAATACGCATAAACGCTTATTTTGACCGAAACTTTGACTCGTCACTACACCTAATTAACGTGGTAATTAGTAGGCATAGTCACTAGGGACTATAACCATCGTGATTACGCTCACGTTGCGAAGTTCAAACGAACTTCGTGTTGACCAAAGACTGGTCAACGCAGAAAGTCAAACACTGTTTGACTTTCATGCTAAAAACGCATAAAAGCACGAAGGAATACTTACAAAGGGTCCAAGCTAGGAAAATCTTGATCCAAGTTGCTCAGGTATGAAGTCCAAGATCCCAACTTAGAGCAATTGAATTTGATTGTGTGGAATGAGAATGAAAGCTTGGGGGTATTTATAGATTTCGGTAAACCGTTAGGATCGTTTCATGAAATCCGAGCTTCAATCTTGGCCCTCCATGTGTGCCCATGGTTTTAACATACTAGGGGCATCCAAAACCAGTCCATAGAATCAAAGAAACCATGTGCAAAATAATGGGAGCAGCTGGGTTTTATAAAAATGAAGTCTGTTGTGCTAGAGAAGTCTTACGGGACGTAAGCACCTCCATACGGTCCGTATGGAGCTTGTGTGCTGGCAGCAACTTTCAGTAATTGGCAGAACAGGCCCCTGCATCTCCAAACTTGATTTTTGATGCGTTTTGGCACGTTTAAGCCCCGTTAACCCCATTTCAAGGCTCTAAAATGAAGTTAAAGTATAGGGAACTTAAAATATGCTCAAAAATATTCTCGGATGTCGGTTCGTTTGGTCGTACGGTCGCGTTGTTCGGTTAATTACGACGAAACACGAACGGACGCGAAAAACGATACAAATTACGCGACGAATGGAATTTAATCATGCCAATCACTAAAATAAAATATTTTAATGATTACATAAATTTTTGGATGTCCGGATGTATTCAGAACGTAAGTTATGCGCGAAAATGCAAACTTATACACTTTTTGACGCTTTTAGTCCCTGAATGACCAAAAAGTTTATTTTAACACACCGAACCCCTCAAAGCCTATTTATAAGCTATGCAAAGGATATTTAGGGTATGTTTAACTTATGTTCAAGTTTCGGAATGTTCGTTACAGTACGAATCAGCATATTTTCGCAGTTTGTCGAATTTAGTCCCTGTAAGCGAAATAATTTGATTTCGACACACCAAACATTCCAAATCTTATTTATAAGTTATGTAATGGTTATTTTAGGTATGTTAAGCCTATTTCACTGTTCTAGAGTGTTTGTTGCGTTAAACTGATTACGTTTACACATTAGTTCGCGTATAACTCCCAAGAAAGCGATTTAGAGTTCGAAATCGAACAAAATTTGATATGTGCAAATGACTCACATATTTATACAAATTCCAAGTATGAAATACGATATTTCATTGGTTTGGTATTTGTTTGATGGCCGTGGAGGCACAGGTGTCACAGTCTCCCCTACTTCAGTAAATTTCATCCCGAAATTTTATTTAGAGGAAACTTGTGAGAGCTCAAAACATGAAGTCGTAAAGATAAAACAATACTGGTTGGGGTTCTGAACTTCTAGTAACTTTAAATAACATCATGCTTGCAATGTAAGAGGGACACTTATATACAAGCATATGAAGTGTCATTGGTGCGTCCACCGTACCTCCATTACATTGTTTACATTTCGTTATACTTTGCCACTATAGGTTCTTACACATGATAAGTCTCACTGTGGTTTCCGCGCACTGAATTTCATAATTATGTATGCATCCATAATTACGTAGTTCCTTGCATAGTCCACACAGTGCATTTTATAATGTGTAGGGGAAGAAAACAATGAACGGACCTGTGATGATTGTGACTAGATCACCATAGGGTCCTTTTAATTAAATCAATAACTGATCCCTTTAAATAGACTGCCAAGGAGTCTTTTCAGCTATATCATCACATGCCATTCTTAACCAGATTCTGAATAAATCTTTTTGACTAGACCACTCAAGGGGTCTTTTTGAATTATGGAATGGTACTATATAATCCAAGGGTCTTAACTATTACGTAGAAGCCCATTAAGGATTTAAGGTAGCACCTTTGGATATCCTACTGTGAATCACTCATATGAAGATATGGAAGATTCTACGAGGATTTGGATAACGAAAATAAAAACACAAAAGAAAACACATAACACAAAATCACACAATCACAAAATTGTTTATCTTGATCTTCAATTTGTTATCATTTTGTTAATTTGTTTGTTAACTGTGCACATGTATTCAAAGCACACCAGGAATCCAACCTGTGGATTTCATTTGGCACTTTAAACATCTTCAAGAATCTAACTATGAAGATAGGAAGATCTTAAAAAGATAATTCGATTTCGATTACAAAGAATCGTAATTTTCGAATTAAGGTTCACAAGGAATCCAATTAAGGACTTCGATTTGAACAACAAACATCCACCAGGATCTAATTGTGAAGTTAAGAAGATCCCATATGGATTTTGGGATTTGAAAAGCGGGAGGCGTTTCAAAACCTTGCACTAGACGTGCTTAAGTCGATACACGAAGTAATATGCTCAGGAAGTTGAGGTGCTAGATATGCCAAGGCGACATATGAAGCAGGATTTGAAGGTTAAGTCAATGTATGAGAAAAACGTTTTTTTTAAACTATGCATGGGGTTCTTTAGAAATGTGTTTAATGTTTTTGAAACCTTACATAATACTTTTGAAATCATAAAGTAGGTGTATTAGATAAATATGTTTATAAAATGTTTTAAAAATCATGCGAGATGAATTTTGAAATTATGTATAGGGTTTTTGAAAACATGGGTAATGCTTTTGAAATCATGCACTTGATATATTAAGTAAGTATACTGTGTTAAAATTGTTTTCAAACTATATGAAATATTTTGAAATCATGAAGGTTGTTTTGAAAACTGATACTATGTATGTTGTTATGAAAACCAGAATGTAATGGGTATGAGATCGAAAAATACCCTTAGTTATCTAACCAAGGATTCAAAGGCACAGATGTGCAAAAAGCACGATTGCCCATAATGTCACTTTATTTTCTGTACTTCGTTTCTTAGAATGAAACGAGTACTTGGAATTTTTGAGGAAATTATGAGTGATCACCTGAAAGGGAGAATCACAAGAGTAGTTTGTAAAGAACATAGTTCCTTGATGTAGGTATCATAGGGAAATGCCATACACACATGTAACTACACTTATACATCAGAATTGTGAACAACAATTTATTTATAAACAAAACAGATTGTGTCAGGGTTCAACAAAAGATACAAAAGCATAAGATTCAAATTATTCAAAGTAACAGCATCTTCTAATCCGCCAAATGCTCATCCGTGGGTCAGATTTGCATTAGAAAGCTTTGGGCAATCCCTTCGGAAATGGCCCATCTCGCCACAGTTGTAGCAAGACCCCGGTGAGAAACGAGCTTGAGCAGGATTGTCGCCAGCTTGATTTGGTACAACTGCAGTTGGGCAAACCCTTGCTGTATGACCTATAAGTCCACAAATTTGGCATTTGCGGCACTTCACACTAGCGTGATGATGAAGGCTACATTGATTGCACAAGGGTGCAGTTCCGTTGTATGGCTTCTTGGCTGGTGGTGCTGCGACTTGACTAGGTCCTGCTTGTTTTGGTGCAACAACTGGACGATTCTCTGAAGCTTTACGTTTCTTTGGTTTTGGTGAAGGCTTGGCTTCTGTCTCCTTTGGTGACTCTTGAGTGGCTTCATCCTGGAGAAGATACATGGCAATAGCTAATTCAACAGTCTTTAGGACTACTTCGCCTATTCGCTGGGCAAATTTGGCAGTCTGCTAGGATATCTGAGTGTTGTTGCGATGAAGAGACATTCAAGAGAAATGTTATTGGATAATCAAAATAGAATGACAACGCATTAAAACTGCAATCATTTGTTTGTTACCTAAGGCAAACAAATGAGATAGTGAATAATCAAAGTAATCGGGTCATATTAATGTATCGCGAAGACATGCTTTAGCCTATAAGTGGATACTCACCCCAAGAGTTCCCAGGTAAGAGTGACTGGTTCGATTATGCGGATTTGTACGAACACTCTAGCCTTAGACAGAAAACTCAGAGTACAGGCATCCACCCTTCCAGATTGCATGTGTTCACATTATAAGACCCAACTTTGATGAGATTTTGAAAACTTAGAGGGTTCAAAACTTTATAATAAATCATCCTAGAACAGATGATTGGTTTTCAAAGCGGATTCAAAATTTGTGTTCTGGTTGTGGTTGTCACCTAAGGATAAGTGACGGTATTGTTTTAAGATCTAAACACAAGGATCTTGTGTAACACCCGTATCAATTTACTTGATTTTAATAATAGATTATACCATTTCAATTAAAATATTAATTAAGTAACATAACTTTCATTAACGGAGTTCATAAGTAACATCAACCTTAGTCAACTAATGACTAAGTTAAAACATTTCAAAAGTTGTTTAACAAGTGTTTACAACCCATACACAAAGACTACTAAAGATTTAAAACATTGCGGAAGCTTCAAAATGTAGTGTTCGGTTCTTCATCATTGCTTGATCGCCATCCGTAAGTTCACCAACAACACCTAATGTGAAAACCACATCAAGGGTTAATTTTGACAATAATAAAACATGTATAATCGAAATCTAGGATCAAAACAATCGAAAACAATTGAAATTTCCGGTTTAGGGTCGCTCGCGCCTCGCGAGGGAGGTTACGCGGGCCGCGAGGACCTGTCGCGTGTCGCGGCGCCTGCCGGGTATCCTTCCGCGTGGCGCGGGGGACCAGGTTTTCCAGCAGCTCATGTTTATTGAGCTGCATATTCTGCCAGCTCCGGAAAACTCAGATTTCAACTTCAAATGTGCATAACTTTTGACTCGTAAGTCCGTTTTAGGTGATTCTTTTTCCTATACGTCTGTAAATTCATTACCGACGTGCCTATTACGATTATCATACCGAAAATTTATTTACAGACCGAAAGACCATATGTCATTATGTAATTATTCGACCATTCTAACCTTACTCATTTTACTACCATTTAACTAATAAACCTATTATGCCCAACATCCGGGGGCTTATTATCACCCGCATTTCTTACCAATTTCATGGTTTAATGCCTTTGTGACTATTATCGCCATTATCGACTACTAGAACGTCTAAAACTACCATTTTCACAACTAATAGACCCGTTGGCTCATCTTGTGGAATCATCCACTTATGATGACTACCAATTGGTTCGTTTACTATACTAAGTCTATTAATTCACATACAACCATAATCAATATAGATTCAACGCAGATTTCGATTCAACAATAAGATTTATAAAACTTATCAACAACTCACTTAATGTAACCAATCAAGTTACGTACCTTTAAAGTATGCCCTTCAAATGTGGTTCACCACCCGCTTGTCCGCTTGAAGCTCCTGCGCCCGTTCCTATAGAGTTCATTTATGATGTGTTTAGAACTCTCTTTAAATCATAATTCGCATAATACACCAAACATCATGATTATGCGTTTTAACTTGGAATTTCAGTTTTAAGCCTTCATAGAGGCATTTCTACAAACACTTCATGGGCAGATTTTTACATGTTTAAACATCAAATCTCTAGTTTATTATTTAGCCCTAATTTCACATCATTCAACCTTTTTACATGATTGATAACTTCAAATTTTCTGGAATCACTTCAAAATTGTCAAATTACACTAGATTAACAATCTATTTTCCTAGTGTTCATCAAATTACACATAACCCACTAATCACCTACAATGGTGTTCATGGATTCACCAAATTTTCTTATGATTTCAACTTCTATTTGTCTAGGGTTTTGTCCCTAGACACTATAGTTGTTCCTAATCATCATAATACACACATGCAACTAGAATTTTAGATTTTTCCCAATTCATGAGAATTTCAAGTTAAGAGTTTTCATTAAATTTTTACATACCTTGTAATCCTCTTGCGATGAGGATCACGATTCTAAACTCGGATTTTCGTTTGGACCAGATTTGCACCTCCAATTTGAGAGTTTAAGTAGAATTTTAGGGTTTTGAAGAGTGGGGATCGCCCCTGGCTTTGTTTGTACGACCAGACACCTCCTTTTGGGGGTGTTTGGTTTGTTTTATTTGTTTAATAACAATTAAGTTTCAATTGTTACAACTTAAGCCCCTCCACTTTGATCAACATTTAATTTAGTTGCTTTTAACCCTAATTTAAATTATTTCTAGACTTGTAACTAACTAGGTTAAAATTCCTAGTTAGTAAATTCTCGTTGGTTTATACTTTATAATTCTAATATAAAGTTTTATATTTTCGGGGTGTTACAAGTCCACCCCCCTTAATAAGGGTTTCGTCCCCGAAACAGAAGTACGTACCAAATAATGTAGGGTGGAGACGTCGCATCTCCTTTTCGGACTCCCACGTGGTGTCCGAACCTTTCCTATGCTCCCATTTGACCTTGACTTTATTAATCACTTTATTCCTCAAACTCTTCTATTTACGATCTAAAATCGCAATTGGTTTTACTGCATAGTTGAGACTGTTATCTATCTCAATATCATCGTAGTGGATACGAGCAGTTTCGTCTGGCAAACATTTTCGGAGATGTGACACGTGGACCGTGCTATGAATCCCACTCAACTCCTCGGTTAATTCGAGACGATAAGCTACTTTACCAACCCGTTCAGTGATTATGAATGGCCCAATAAATCTCGGGCTTAGTTTCCCCTTTTTCTGAATCTAATAATGCCCTTCCATGGGGAAACTTTTAGCATAACCATGTCGCCAACCTGAAATTCAATTGGCCTATTCCTTTTATCCGCATACGCCTTTTGCCTGTCTTGAGCCGCTTTCAAGTGTGCCCGGACCATGTCGATTTTCTCATTCGTAGTTTGAATTATGTCAATAGGTGTTAGCCCTCGTGGACCCACTTCTCCCCAACATACTGGAGTTCGACATTTTCTGCCATATAACAGTTCATACGGGGCCATCTTAATGCTCGCGTGATAGCTATTGTTATATGAAAATTCGACCAAGGGTAGATAGACATCCCAACTACCCCCGAAGTCAATAATGAACAATTTAGTTCCCATTTGTTCCTGAAATTCCCTACGTTTGTATTGTTCTTTCACTCTGCCCATCCGTTTGTGGATGGTAAGCAGTGCTAATGAACAATTTAGTTCCCATTTGTTCTTGAAATTCACGCCAAAAATTCGAAGTAAACCGAGTATCTCTGTCTGACACAATGGATATCGGTACCCCATGCCGTGCTATGATTTCATTAGTGTACACCTCCGACATCTTTTCGGATGTATAAGTCTCACGAATTGGAATGAAGTGAGCGCTTTTCGTCAATTTATCTACAACTACCCATATAGCATCAAACCCGCGGTTAGTTTTGGGCAATTTGGTCAACAAATCCATAGTGATTTGTTCCCATTTCCAAACCGGAATTTCCAACGGTTGAAGTCTACCGTATGGTTTTTGGTGTTCCGCCTTGACTTGTAAACATGTCAAGCATTTTTCTACGTTCTTCACCACATCTCTTTTCATCCCGGGCCACCAATAGTTTTGTTTTAAATCATTGTACATTTTGGTCGCTCCCGGATGAATTGAATATCGGGATTTATGAGCTTCATCAAGTAGAAGCGCCTTCACTCCACAAGTATTTGGAACCCATATCCTCCCGAATCGAGTCTTCAACCCGTTATTCCCATCCGTCAAATCTTTCAACTGACCGATTATTCTTTCCTTCTTCCAATTCTCCTCTTTTACTGCTTCTAATTGTGCCTCTCGAATACGTTCCAGTATACCCGAGGTCACCACGAGCTGCATCGACCCTACTCGTATTGGGACATAGTCCGCTTTTCTGCTCAGAGCATCCGCTACCACGTTTGCTTTTCAGGGGTGGTAATGTATTTCACAGTCAAAATCTTTCACCGTTTCTAACCATCGCCTTTGTCGCATATTTAACTCCTCCTGATCGAAGAAGTATTTTAAGCTCTTGTGATCGGTGAATATGGTGCATTTTACCCCATATAGGTAGTGCCTCCATATTTTTAAGGCAAATACCACCGCAGCTAACTCAAGATCGTGCGTGGGATATTTCTTCTCGTGTATCTTCAATTGTCTCGAGGCATAAGCTATAACTTTGCCCCGTTGCATCAAAACGCATCCGAGCCCCGATAGTGAAGCATCCAAATAAACCACCATATCTTCGACTCCGTCCGGCAATGTCAGTACTGGAGCTTGAGTTAACTTTTCTTTTAGCATTTGAAACTCTTTTTCTTGATCGACACCCCAAATGAACTTTTCTTTCTTTTGGGTTAGCTTTGTTAGCGGTGACGCAATCTTGGAGAAATCCTGAATGAATCTCCTATAGTATCCCGCAAGCCCCAAAAAGCTTCTAATTTCCGAAGGGTTATTCGGGGGATTCCATTTTGACACAGCCTCGATCTTGGACGGATCCACCAGTACTCCGTCGGCACTTATGACGTGACCAAAAAATTGTACCTCTCGTAACCAAAAGGCACACTTAGAGAATTTCGCATACAGCCTTTCTCGTCTAAGTGTCTCTAACACTTCTTGTAAGTGGTGTGCGTGTTCAGCTTCACTTTTCGAATACACCAAGATATCATCGATAAACACGATGACCGACTTATCCAACATTGGCTTGCAAACCCGGTTCATGAGGTCCATGAAAGCCGCGGGTGCATTTGTTAGCCCAAATGACATCACGAGGAATTCGTAATGTCCGTATGTCGTACGGAAAGCCGTCTTAGGTACATCTTCTTCCTTGACCTTTAGTTGATGATACCCAGATCTAAGGTCAATTTTTGAAAACCAGTTCGCACCTTGTAATTGGTCGAATAAATCATCTATTCTCGGAAGCGGGTATCAGTTCTTTACCGTGAGTTTGTTTAACTCCCGGTAATCGATACACATGCGCATGCTTCCGTCCTTCTTTCTCACGAACAATACCGGTGCGCCCCAAGGAGACACACTCGGCCTTATGAATCCCTTGTCAAGCAGGTCTTGAATTTGGGACATCAACTCTTGTAATTCCGACGGTGCGAGTCGGTACGGGGCTTTTGCTACGGGTTTCGTTCCCGGAATCAATTCGATCCCGAACTCTACTTCCCGTTCAGGCGGTATCCCCGGTAAATCCTCTGGAAACACATCTCCATAATCTCGTACTACCGGTACATCTTCAATCTTCCGTGATTCTTTCTCGGGCTCTTTTGCGTATATCATGAACACCTTGCATCCTCGCTTCATAAGCTTATGAGCTTTCAACATTGAGCACACTATGGGGTTACCTCCTTTTTCGCCATAAATGGTAACGTGTTTCCCGCTCGGAGATGTTAGTTTTATCTCTTTACGAAAACACACGACTTTTGCATGGTGCTGGGCTAGCCAATCCATCCCAACGACTACTTGAAATTCCCCCATTGACATCGGAATTAGGTCTATCAAGTATTCCTCATCGTCGATGCTTAATTTGCAGCCTCGACAAACATCACAAACTATAAAACTTTTGTTGTCCCCTATTTCAACTTCTAAGGCCACAGGTAATTTCGTTAATACAAATGAAGGATGTCGAATAAATCCATGCGAAATGAAGGATTTATTCGCACCTGTATCAAACAATACACGTGTTGGAATTGAGTTAATTGTGAATATACCTGAAACCACATCGGGTTCTGTCTTCGTTTTAGCCGCGGTAAGTTGGAAGGACCTAGCCTTCGCTTTGGGAGCTTCTGTTGGAGATTATTTAACATCTCTCTTTCCAACTAAGTCCTGACATTCGGACTTTTTGTGGCCGGGTTGATAACATTTGTAGCAAACAGAGACTTTTCCCGGGCATAGCGAGGCCGTGTACCCCGTCTTATTACATATGGGGCATGACTTGTCTTTGAACCGACATTCCCCTTTGTGTCCCTTCCCGCACACTTTGCAACTTGACGACCCACCTTTAGTATCCACCTTCTTTCCCGATTCTACAGTTCGGGCTTTCTTTGTAGGGCTTGGATTCACATCATGCGCCCTTCGCTCACCTCTTTCGACTTGCTTCTTCAATTCGATTTCCCGTTCCCGAGCAACATTAATGATTTCGGTAAGGGTCTCGTATTTTGAAGGAGTCATAAACTCCCTATATTCAGCGCTCAACATATTGTAGTAGTAGTATATTTTCTGTTCTTCGTTCGTCACCAACTCACTACTAAACTTCATCTTATCCATAAACATCGCCGTGATCTTGTCTATGGTTTCACCCTTATGCCTAAGTTGCATGAACTCTTCCTTGATTTTATTAATGACCGCTTTGGGACTATGATGTTTAAGAAATGGTGTCTTAAACTCTTCCCATGACATGGTCCTTGCCGCTTCGGCCCCTATTTCATTCTTTTTGTTATCCCACCAATCCTTGGCTTGTCCTCTTAACTGACCCGTTCCGTAAGCAACGAAATCGCTTTCGTCGCAATGGGTCCTTTCAAACACCCCTTCAATGTCACCCAACCATCTTTGGCAAATTATCTGGTCGACTTCCCCGTTATAGATTGGTGGTTTACACGCCATGAATTCCTTATATGAGCACCCTTTACGTTCTCCAGTTTTGTCTTTCATAAGGTTGACCGTATCCTCCAACCTTTTAACTCGTTCTTCTACGAGTGACAACACCGTACCTTGAATCTTGTCTATAAACCCGGATAGACTGCTTTCAATTGCCTTTCCTACTTCCTCGGCAATTATTTCTTTCATTTGTTCGGTGCTTGTCGGCACCGGATCATTATTGCTCCCTTTCGACATCTTGAAACTGAAATGTTTATATCAAACGTTAAACATTTCATTCATGACATTGCTTTGTTTGTTTCGGTTTAGCCCCCTAACTTGCTTTAACCGTTCACATTTAATGCACTTTCCGGGTTTGAGCGTGTTAACACGCTCTTCCCATGCATAACAATTCGTTTCTCATTCCTTACATAAGACATAATCTACTAACATAATGAGTTAATTCTTACCGGACGATCGATCAAGCTTGAACCGAACACTTTGTTAACAACCTTAAGCTCTGATCCCAACTTGTAACACCCGTATCAATTTACTTGATTTTAATAATAGATTATACCATTTCAATTAAAATATTAATTAAGTAACATAACTTTCATTAACGGAGTTCATAAGTAACATCAACCTTAGTCAACTAATGACTTAGTTAAAACATTTCAAAAGTTGTTTAACAAGTGTTTACAACCCATACACAAAGACTACTAAAGATTTAAAACATTGCGGAAGCTTCAAAATGTAGTGTTCGGTTCTTCATCATTGCTTGATCGCCATCCGTAAGTTCACCAACAACACCTAATGTGAAAACCACATCAAGGGTTAATTTTGACAATAATAAAACATGTATAATCGAAATCTAGGATCAAAACAATCGAAAACAATTGAAATTTCCGGTTTAGGGTCGCTCGCTCCCCGCGATGTCACACCCCCAAATTCCACCTGCGGAGTACCGTCCGCTTGAGGGCGTGACCGACCAGGATCCAGCCACCAATTATACTGAATAATTGAATTAATAACCAAAGTAATACTTACTAACCATACGATTAGCAAATATCAAGTTCAGAGTTTAAAGTTTTAAGCTCAAATAGTAGTAGGTAGCGGAAGCATAAGTAAAACAGTCTTAAACATGGTTCATAGTTCATGTTTATTTAACACCCAACACAGGGGTAGACGAACACTACACGTCCCCCAAGCAGCAGCTCCTCAGTCACTGGTTACCTGCAAAGCATGCAGTAAGGGGTCAACAATAATGCTGAGTGAGTTCACTAGTTGTCCAGTTTTAATTACCAAAAACTTGTTTCACCAGTTAATTTATCCGTTTATACATGCCATGGGGAGCTACCCCAAAAGTTAGCGACTAAACTGTTTTTCCAATACCGAACACTAGGTGACCGTTGCGTATCCGCAGAGTGCCCCGATGTCAATGTTCTATCATCATTGACGGATGCCTGAGTACATTAGTTCACGACCGATCCCATACCTTGGCACGGTGTGAGGTTGGTAAGACCTAAATAGCGCTATCAACTAATAACCCGTTCGCCTGGCCCCGGCGACTAATCGGTATTATGTAGTAGGGACTTTAAGTGATAGAGTTTCGTTTAGTGCCGTTTGTTGCAATCCGTATAAACAGTAATTAACTAAAAGGTTCCCAATAACAAGGGAAGAAAAGTAAGTTGTATCCCTCATAAGGGGATAGTGTTGTTTTTAGTTCCGTTTTCCCAAACCACCGGGAATACATGCTTTAGGTTGTGAACTCACCTTGGGTTGCTCGTTAGATTAATTACCCGGTCGCTCACGTTGGTCACCACGTCCTAGCATGGTTACCGAATATAGGTCAAGTTGGGGTACAAGTAAACACGTATAATCTACACATAACTAACACATAGCATGCACAACATATAATTACCCAATAAGTCATTGGGTCCGTCTAAGTTCTTTAACAGCAACAGTTAACAGTTAACACGTAGCCCACCTAAACAGTAACCAGCATGTACAGTTAATACACTTGGGCCCAATAACTAACAGTTGCGAGTCGCAACCGGATGTTTCGACTTGTCATGCTCTGGTTGCGAGTTGCAACCGGATGTTTCGACTCGTCATGCTCTGGTTGCGAGTCGTAACCGGATGTTTCGACTTGTCATGCTCTGGTTGCGAGTCGTAACCGGATGTTTCGACTTGTCATGCTCTGGTTGCGAGTCGTAACCGGATGTTTCGACTTGTCATGATTCGGTTGCGAGTCGTAACCGGGGGTTTCGAGTCGCAACCTTGGATACGTGCACAAGAATCCTTCTAGAACCTGGCGGATGTACTAACCAATACAATTCTGTTTTCATGAAATTTTGTACTAACCAATAGAATTTCTTAAACATGTTTTATTGTCTAATTTCCAAACAATTCAGATCAAACACCAACAATTTCAAATATTTTCAATGATCTTCAAATAGTTCATCAAGCACATTCATCACATATTCATCATATATTCATCATTATGCAACATGATTATTCAAACAATCCTAATTCTAGCACATACTCAAATCAGCATTATCGATTCCTGAATCTAACATACATCCTCGGATTATACACATACACATACTCTTATGGCCCTATCAACCTTGTATTTTAACCAACAATTTCCTATCAAAGCATGAACATGTCTAGCATATCATCCCATTATCACTATAACACAATAACACAAAGATCTATCAACAACTTAGTCATCTTAACCCATTTATCTTCATAACACATGTGTACAATCCAACAAGCATGCATCTTTGCTAATCTACAACATGTTCTAACATCTAACCGAGATAGGATACTAACCGGAACTTGTTTTGGTTGTGAGTGAGCGTATGAGATGATGAAAGAAGTGTCCAACGCGATGATCACGAGCTGATCCGGACACCTTGATGCCTCCGGTTTGAATCCGAGAGAGAAGAGGTGATTCTTGTGAGGGTTTTCTAGAGAGGGAGTGAGGGGGAGAGGATGAAGTGAGAGTGTAAAAGGGGAGTGTGTGTGAGGGTTTTAGGCTTAAATAGGAGGTGATGCACCCCAAGTGGGTTTCCGAGTGAGCTAAGGGGGTGCACGGCCCAACCGATTTGGTTCACTCGAGACCGGGTGGTCTCGGTTCACACACATATATATATATATATATATGTACATAATACACGTATGACACAATCAAAAGATCACATAATGCACAACAAAAAATAACAAGTTCTCATTTAATATTATATATATATATACTCATACATTCATTTAAAAAGAAAGTTGGCTCGGGAAAACCCGAAGTGTCACACGCGAGGGAGGTTACGCGGGCCACGAGGACCCGTCACGTGTCGCGGCGCCTGCCGGGTATCCTTCCGCGTGGCGCGGGGGACCAGGTTTTCCAGCAGCTCATGTTTATTGAGCTGCATATTCTGCCAGCTCCGGAAAACTCAGATTTCAACTTCAAATGTGCATAACTTTTGACTCGTAAGTCCGTTTTAGGTGATTCTTTTTCCTATACGTCTGTAAATTCATTACCGACGTGCCCATTACGATTATCATACCGAAAATTTATTACGGACCGAAAGACCATATGTCATTATGTAATTATTCGACCCATTATAACCTTACTCATTTTACTACCATTTAACTAATAAACCTATGGCGCCTTATGCGCAACATCCGGGGGCTTGTTATCACCCGCATTTCTTACCAATTTCATGGTTTAATGCCTTTGTGACTATTATCACCATTATCGACTACTAGAACGTTTAAAACTACAATTTTCACAACTAATAGACCCGTTGGCTCATCTTGTGGAATCATCCACTTATGATGACTACCAATTGGTTCGTTTACTATACTAAGTCTATTAATTCACATACAACCATAATCAATATAGATTCAACGCAGATTTTGATTCAACAATAAGATTTATAAAACTTATCAACAACTCACTTAATGTAACCAATCAAGTTACGTACCTTCAAAGGATGCCCTTCAAACGTGGTTCGCCACCCGCTTGACGCTCCTGCGCCCGTTCCTATAGAGTTCATTTATGATGTGTTTAGAACTCTCTTTAAATCATAATTCGCATAATACACCAAACATCATGATTATGCGTTTTAACTTGTAATTTCAGTTTTAAGCCTTCATAGAGGCATTTCTACAAACACTTCATGGGCAGATTTTTTCATGTTTAAACATCAAATCTCTAGTTTATTATTTAGCCCTAATTTCACATCATTCAACCTTTTTACATGATTGATAACTTCAAATTTTCTGGAATCACTTCAAAATTGTCAAATTACACTAGATTAACAATCTATTTTCCTAGTGTTCATCAAATTACACATAACCCACTAATCACCTACAATGGTGTTCATGGATTCACCAAATTTTCTTATGATTTCAACTTCTATTTGTCTAGGGTTTTGTCCCTAGACACTATAGTTGTTCCTAATCATCATAATACACACATGCAACTAGAATTTCAGATTTTTCCCAATTCATGAGAATTTCAAGTTAAGAGTTTTCATTAAATTTTTACATACCTTGTAATCCTCTTGCGATGAGGATCACGATTCTAAGCTCGGATTTTCGTTTGGACCAGATTTGCACCTCCAATTTGAGAGTTTAAGTAGAATTTTAGGGTTTTGAAGAGTAGGGATCGCCCCTGGCTTTGTTTGTACGACCATACACCTCCTTTTGGGGGTGTTTGGTTTGTTTTATTTGTTTAATAACAATTAAGTTTCAATTGTTACAACTTAAGCCCCTCCACTTTGATCAACATTTAATTTAGTTGCTTTTAACCCTAATTTAAGTTATTTCTAGACTTGTAACTAACTAGGTTAAAATTCCTAGTTAGTAAATTCTCGCTGGTTTATACTTTATAATTCTAATATAAAGTTTTATATTTTCGGGGTGTTAGATCTTGTGTTAGGGTCCTAGGAAGGTTATAGACTAGGTCAAAGAATTACTAATAACCTAATTCCCTATAACCATGAGCTCTGATACCAACTCTTCTGTCACACCCCGACCACGTAAAACAACAAATCGCGGCGGAATCGTCGGGGAGTGTTGTAACATAATCATTGTTTCATAACACATGGAAATTGAAGTTTTGTTTTATTGAAATATTAAGAGGTTACAATGTCTTAAAACAAAGAATCATAACATAATTAACTAGCCTTGCATCTTTTAATGTCACTAAGGACCAAGTCCGCCTAAGTGTATCTTGATTAATCCTATGCATCATTTCCTAAAAACACATGTGAAAATAGGTATGTCAGCATAAAAATGCCTGTGAGATACATATGTTTTATTGATTTAGGATTCATGACTTGTAAGTTTAAAGAAAATGTTTAACAAAAGTAGTCATGAACCTTGTAAAATGTTTTTCTTTTATAAATTATATAAAAATCGATAAGAAAATAGATGATATAAAAGAATAGTGTATGGTTAAATAAATAACCAAGTAAAAATGAAATTTGTATAAAATATGTTGTTTGTCAAACAATGTTTTGTGAAGATATGTTAATTGTGTAAAATGTAATATGTCAAAATTGAAATGGTTTAAATAACGCTACGATATGTAATACCATAAAAGCACTTATATATAGGAAGTACCAGCGGCGTATCCACCATGCTTTTATCATATTACACACGCCTCGTTACTTAAATCATTTACCAAACAAACCACCAAAAATGTCTTGTTTAAACCAATTGTCAAATGTTTATGTAAAGACCATGTCTATTGCCAAATGTAAATCATGTAATATGTAAACAAATGTCATGTATGATAAGTAAAAAGTGACTACTTAATCATATGTAAAAATGTACAAAACAAAGTATTTGAATAAATCAAAAGTTATGCTTTGTAAAATAATGCATGCTTTACTGATACAAACATCTATGCGGTATTGTTTTAATGCATACACTCAAGCCTTGCGACTGTGGCGACAAACCCTTAATCGAAATTAAAGGTTTATCTAAACAATGTATATCGAATTCGGTCATTCCCTCCATCCAAACAAACCTAGGATTTCAGGAACCGGAGTTGTCAATTCCTATGGTACCATTACCTACTAACGAGCGGCGTGATCAATGTTAATGAATGTATTTTTGTCCCATTTAAACAAACCAAATGACATACCAAAATGTAAGCATGTTTTATGAAAATAATGTACTAAGTATGCAACAAATGAATATATGTAGCATGAAATGTAATGTAAAATAATGTACTAAATATGCACTAAATGGACATACATAGCATGAAATGTAATGTGAAATAATGTACTAAGTATGCACTAAATGGACATACATAGCATGAAATGTAATGTAAAATAATGTACTAAGTATGCACTAAATTGACATACATAGTATGAAATGTAATGTAAAATAATGTACTAAGTATGCACTAAATGGACATACATATCAAAACATAATGAAATCATGTACTATACGTGTACTAATGAACATAGCAAGTATATATATTATGAAAGCATGAAAAGCATGAAAGTAACAACTAGGCACATGTGTTTCACCCCAAAACAGTTTGAAAACAGTAAAAGATGGGTCTATGTACTCACTTAAGAGTGCTTAGAAGTCTTGAATAACAACCAAGCAAAGCTAGAGGTGTCACGGAAATCAAACGACACCTAATATAGGTAACTATGTTAATAACCGGACCTAAATCGGAAGATCGGATAGGATGTGGTTTCGTAAACCAAATGAGAATGGAACTCATGTAATATGGTTTAACAAAACCTACATACTAAATCGAAACCTAACCTAAGTGCTTACGACCCATTACGACACGTTTAGGTAGCTTATGCTACTTTAACACGTCGTTCGCGTAAAACGCGTTCGGACCACCTAACTAGTCCTATGACAAGTATTATATGCCTTAACATGTCTAATAATGTTACCTAATCAGTTTAAATGTAAAAATTTAGGTTACATATGCTAAAAATGAATTTATGCGCAAAAAGGGCATTTTGGTCATTTTCCTAAGGCATATAAACTACCTATCATACAACTAACTAAACGAAGTGACCATAAGGTATAACCTCGGAAGGTTATTCCCTATACAATTATGGTCACCTAATGTGTTTGGTCAGATCCTAATGATCGACCAAACGGGTCGGGTTCGAAAGTCTAAGCGGTTCTTTAGACCGCTTACCTTACGACCCTACATACGCACTAAACCTAAAGTGACGAGTTAAACATGTCAAAACATGTTTTACGAAGTTAGAAAACAAGTTAGATATCAAAACAAACAGTTTTGATACCCAATAATAGTTTGGTTTCAAAATACGCATAAACGCGTATTTTAACTGAAACTATGACTCGTCACTACACCTAATTAACGTGGTAATCAGTAGGCATAGTCACTAGGGACTATAACCATCGTGACTACGCTCATGTTGCGAAGTTTAAACGAACTTCATGTTGATCAAAGACTAGTCAAAGCAGAATGTCAAACACTGTTTGACTTTCGTGCTAAAAACGCATAAAAGCACGAAGGAATACTTACAAAGGGTCCAATCTAGGAAAATCTTGATCCAAGTTGCTCAGGTATGAAGTACAAGACCCCAGCTTAGAGCAATTGAATCAGATTGTGTGGAATGAGAATGAAAGCTTGGTGGTATTTATTGAGTTCGGTAAACCATTAGGATCGTTTCTTGAAATTCGAGCTTCAATCTTGGCTCTCCATGTGTGCCCATGGTTTTAACATACTAGGGGCATCCAAAACTAGTCCATAGAATCAAAGAAACCATGTGCAAAACAATAGGAGCAGCTGGGTTTTATCAAAATGAAGTCTGCTATGCTAGATAGGGCTTAAGAACCATAATTACCTCCATACGGTCCGTATGGAGCTTGTGTGCTGGCAGCAACTTTCAGCAATTGGCAGAACAGGCCCCTGCATCTCCAAACTTGATTTTTGATGTGTTTTGGCACGTTTAATCCCCGTTAACCCCATTTAAAGGATCTAAAATGAAGTTAAAGTATAGGGAACTTAAAATATGCTCAAAAATATTTTCAGATGTCGGTTCGTTTGGTCGTACGGTCGCGTTGTTCGGTTAATTACGACGGAACACGAACGTACGCGAAAAACGGTCCAAATTACGCGACGAATGGAATTTTATCATGCCAATCACTAAAATAAATTATTTTAATGATTACACAAATTTTTGGATGTCCGGATGTATTCAAAATGTAAGTTATGCGCGAAAACGCAAACTTATGCACTTTTTGACGCTTTTAGTCCCTGAATGACCAAAAAGTTTATTTTTACACACCGAACCCCTCAAAGCCTATTTATAGGCTATGTAAAGGATATTTAGGGTATGTTTAAATTATGTTCAAATTCCGAAATGTCCGTTATAGTACGAATCGGCATACTTTCACAGTTTGTCGAATTTAGTCCCTGTAAGCGAAATAACTTGATTTCGACACACCAAACCTTCCAAATCTTATTTCTAAGTTATGTAAAGGTTATTTAAGGTATGTTAAGCCTATTTCACTATTCCAGAGTGTTTGTTGCATTAAACTGATTACGTTTACGCATCAGTTCGCGTATAACTCCTCAGAAAGCGATTTAGAGCTCGAAATCGAACAAAATTTGATATGTGCAAATGACTCACATATTTATACAAATCCCAAGTATGAAACACGATATTTCATTGGTTTTTTATTTTTTTGATGGTTGTGGAAGAACAGGTGTCACACCAAAAATGCACTGATATCCTTGCCATGATACGGCTTTCCATACTTGTTGCTGTTTCAATCAGCTGGGGAGATATCACCAAAATGTCTATCAAATATGATAAACTTCAGATACATGATATTAGGATATTACAAGAATATAAAAAGATATATCATCAGGTGACGAGGTTTATCATCCTCGTATCGGAGTCATCATCTCCAAAACATATGTAGTTCACCATGTTGAACTTCAGGCTACAGAATGGTAGAGATCATTGAGTCCGCGACCCATCATAGATTCTTCATCTTGCCCACAACGTCTTGGCGGTATAAAATCAATAACTACTATATATATTAAGAGTAGTCTTATATTCAGGTCTAGACTCGGAGTTTTTAAAGGAATCTGCATTTGTGATATTTGAGATAAGACACTAAGGGCTAGTGTCTAATTCACTCAAACTGTAGCTCTGATACCAACCAGTCACACCCTGATCTCCGGTGGGCCCGGATGGGTACAATCGTGACGGCTGGATAACAGTTATCACAATAATAATAGACAGCGGAAGTATTGGATTAAAAATTATTAAAATAAAGCTTGAATGTATAAAAGTATTACAAGCGTTCGATACAAGCCCACAGGCAGGATCCAATAAACAGAGCTTTAGACATCATAGGCCTTAAGCATAAGGAGTGCAAATTCCTTAGCCTTCATTCTAGCCGACCCGTATTCCCAGCCCCTAATAAGGTTCGGTACCTGTTGTTCAATCTTTTGAAAATACGTCAGCCAAAGCTGGTAAATACACTTAATTGACTCTTTGGAAAAATAGTTTTTCAAAAAGAGTTTTATACATATAGATAGCCCGTAGGTGATCTTTGAAAAATATCTTGGGATTATTCTTGTTACGAGATTATATACTTGATTAACCTGTTGGGTTGTCCGGACATGGTATCAATAATCCCCAATAACAGTAATTATCAAGTAAACAGAATAAAACCGTATTCATACACTTTTGCACAATCATAGGCGACTTAGTTGTGTAATAACCGTCCCAAGAGGCATATTTGTCATCCCAAGTTTACACTAAAATAAGTCAAGAGTATTTACCTTTTTGCTAGCTTCCAATCAATAAGACTATATTTGGCAAAGAGCCGCAAGTCTAAGTATTATTGACTCAAGTCCGGTTATCTGGGGGGTACTATAGTCTGGAATGAACAAATTTATTATCTGTCAGAATGTATACGAGCCAAAGGTAGATCCTTTAGATATGACCCAATACTTAAGAATAGGTTCGCTAGATTAAGCGTATACTAAAAAGAATGTGGTTTAAACCCAACAAGTACTAGGACTTGTATAATATGGGTAAACATAGTACATTCTGGATTTTGAGATTAAAACGATAAGGTTAAACCCTTTTTGGTAAACTTATGTAAACTAGTTACGTAAGTCTAACCGTACGCGTATAGGTGATAACGGGTAACCGGATGAGTCATGAACAAGTTCCATATGCCAATATACTTTAAACAAGTTATAATATCAGTAGGATATCAAGTTGTATGCCCATTAAGGTTTTAAAATCAAACTATGCCTCATAAGGGCATTTTGGTAATTTTACAATTTATAAAAGAGCTTGCAAGTAAACTGATGTTATGGTCATAAACATTCTGCAAAAAATGGTTAAATTATGATATCATATCAGTAGCATATCAAATATATGTGTGGTTTATATTTTATGACCAAACTATGCACCGTAGGGGCATTTTGGTTATTTCACACATAGTTTTGAGAACTTATTTGGGATTCTAAGTTCATAAATTATACTTACTATAAAAAAATTTAAAATGGTTTATAAATTCAGTAGGTAACAAGTCTTGGCTCATACCTATGGTTTAAAACCATACTACGCGCCTAAACGACGTTAATGTCGTTAAATGACGATTTATGTGAATATTTATGAAATCTAATGTTATGACCAACTTTGAATAGTTAAAATATTTTATTTGTCATAACAAATCAGTAAGGAAAAGGTTTGGTTTGAATATTATGCTTAAAACGCATATTATGTGCCATAAGGGCATTAGCGTCATTTATCGGCATTGTATACGAAACTGAAGTTAAACCCAGTTTACATTCTGACTTAGCATCCCAATAAATCCCAAATGTGATATCTCATCAGTACATAATGAGTTTTGCCAAGAAATTATGTTTAAAACTCATTTTATATGAAAAAGGGCATTTTAGTCCTTTTAAAAGCATAGTTTACGATCATATGCGTAAACTCAGTTTATGACCAGGTTATAAACATCAAAATATTCTAAATATGTTTACTTATCAGTACATAACTCATTTGCATGCTCATTTGTGTCTAAAACATTATTTTTGCTAAAAAAGGGCATAAAGGTCAAAGTATGGCATAAATACGGAAACTTGCATAAAACTCATATTACTAATATGATCATGTAATATAACCTTATAGGGTTATGTTACATCATATTACAATCATAACGGAACCTTAAATCAGTAGCATACTAGTCTAATTTGGTTCACAGTCAAAAGTCAAAGCAGAAGTCAAACTTCGCGACTTTCGGTTGCGAACCGACCGTAAAATTGGAATTGACGAGCCGAACATGTTTACACATGTTATATTAATTTTTATTATGTTGTTTAAGTGATAAAACATATTTTAGAACACTCGTAAACTCATATCGCATTTATTTTAAAATCTGACCCGTTGACTTTTAAAATGTCAATACCTTGATTCGTCAATTGACCAAGCAAACGTGATTCTTAGGAGGTGCCCTTTTGAGGGATTAACACCTAGCTAATTACGATCACGTAGCCATGTTCGTTGCGAACAATGGTTTGACCTTTTAAGGACTTACTAAAAGTCAAAGCGTTATTACGATAACGCTTGACTTTTGGCTTAAAAGCCTATAAAACAGAATCTAATCACGAAAGGAACACTTACAAGTGTCCTAAGGACTGAAGAGAACTCATTGGTGTGCTCCTAATACTCAGGAGCTCCCATAGTTGAGAGAATAGAAAGATTCAAGAATGGTGTAAGAAAAATGAATGGAAGGCACCTCTATTTATAGTGAAACATCACACCCTTCTATCATGCCAAGTGTTTAGAGGAACTCCAAGATCATTACAGGTGTAAAACCATGTTTTAAACCCAACTAAGAGCTCATGGTATCGAATTATGAGTGTTTAGAGTGGTTTGTTTGAGCTGCAAGGAAGAAGAAGACAACTGCCAAAGGATTCTGCCCAGATAGGGCTCTCGCGTTGCGCGACAAGGGACCAGGAGTCCCGTCGCGGCACGCGACCACCACCATTCCAGCCAAACAAGTTTTAAAGATGACAAGTTCAGTCCCTGCACCTTTTATCTCATAATAACTTTCATATTTAGCACTTTTGGCCCTTCAAGTTAGATTTTAGGTATTCAGGGAAGTATAACCAACACCGTTAAGCTTCGGGTTCGTTATAAAGATCACCCGAAGACACTAGCTTCTCTCGTTGGCGATTTTAACCCTTTTAACGCACAAACTTATGCGTATTATCATTTAACGGCATGAAAGCCTTGAATGGCCAATATAGGCATTCCCGAGAGTATGAACGGAGATCATGAAGCTCTTGGTCCGTTAAAAGGTCACTCAGACGTAAGAATTTAAATGTTGACTCTTTTAACCCTTCTATGCACAAACTTTTGAATTATATTGCAAACGGTTTCGTTTATCCAACAAGTGGCTTATTAAAAGAATACAAACACCGTATAAGGTCACTCAGAGGCTTAGTTTAAGCATGTTGACACTTTTAGTCCTTGCATATTCAAAGTTTTCATTGGTTGGCAATAATAGTCCCTCCTAGTCAACGTTTGACATAATTAGGATTAGGGACACGTGCCAGCACATAATTGGACACGATTTTACGAGGTGTTACACGTGTGGCAACGCCCCTAAACGTTGTAATTTGTTTGAATTGTGTTATTTTGACACATGAAACTTGTTTAAACATGTATTTAACTTATCAAAACTAACTTTTATGTTGGTTTTGAATTTAGGTGACTAATTATGCACACAGATGAAAATTAAGCTCGATGAAGAACCGAACACATGATAATGAAGCTTCCGCATGTTGTGTCGTCGTTATTTTTAAACGACGAACTCAATTACATTATGTTGTATTATTTTAAACTGTATTTTTTTTGTAAACCCGTATTTTATATGTATGTGTATTCGTAAGTACACATGTAATTGTCGTTATTAGTACACAAACCGTTTTATAATAGTAAGGGTGTTACAAATACCCAAGAAATACCGTAGTTAACCCAAATCCTTCATAGCAAAACAGTGAGCTAAATCACGCTTCAAGGACTCAATATCATCATAATCATTGCCTATAATAATCATATCATCCACATATAAAGACAAAAAGGATCCGTCCTGCTCTTGTACATCGAACAAACAATGCTGAATCATGATTACTTGGAACAATACAAAGGGAAGTAATCATTGTAGAGAATTTCTCAAACCAAGCACGAAGGGTCTGTCCCAGGCCATATAAAGCTTTCTGAAGCCGACATACTTCACTGGGCTGATGAGTAATTCCCGGGCGAGGAGTCATGTAGACCTGCTCATGGAGATCACCTTCAAAAAGGCATTCTTAACATCCATTTGACAAATCTCCCACTAATAGCCCCTGCGTATAAACATCTGTAGTGATCTCCTCCTACAAGTATAAACCGCTATGAACCACAAAATCTGCTAGCGTCATCGAACGCCAAAGATTTGTCAAATGGATGTCAAGAATGCCTTTCTGAATGGTGATCTACATGAGGAGGTCTACATGACTCCTCCCCCGGGAATTACTCATCTGCCCGGTGAAGTATGTCGGCCTCAGAAAGCTTTATATGGCCTCAAAGAAGAAACCAATCATATAATGCTTCCATGTACCAATGGTTACTATTAACAACTTTATATTTGTATTATTTTATATATACCCAAAATAGAGTTAAGGCCCATTGTATTCATTACCCTATATATAGGGTGTCATTATTATTATTATTATTACTATTAATACTTTACTATATATTAATAAAGAAAATAAAATGAATAGTGATTTTAATATTATAATAATATATAGTTTTTTAATACTTTTATTATTTTAATATTATAATAATAGTTATTTTTCTTTACTTTTTAACTTTAATCTTTTTTTTTTCATATCAGGGGTTGGGATAAGCTTCCATCTTCTTCAATAGCTCTCTATTATTCTCTTGGTTTCAGTTGTATCTCTGATTTCAAAAATAGTGAGAAAAGAGTCACCGGTATGTTAGACCATTATAACTAGTTATTTCGTTCATCACATTGGTAAATTAATTTATTGTGTTTGAGTTTGATTTGGTTGTATTCTGTACTTCTACTTGGATGTTTGCAGTTTGATTTTTAAGATTTATATAAAAGTGATTTGTTTTTTTTTTTTGGATACTTTGAAGCTCCAACAACTTGCAATATGAAACAATTTATGCTTAAAGACTCAACCAACTTACATTTTTCTTTCTAGAAGCTCCAATGTCATCTAAGCTAGCATTGGGAACTTGTTTGTTTCATTTGCCACTCCGTCCATAGTATCATATAATGGTTTGTAAAATGTTTCTATGCAAGCATCGCGAACTTATTTTCTTCAACTTCCATTCCATTCATGGTGTCATACAACGGCATGTTTAAAGTTTCTTGCAAGAAAAACATAAGAATACCGCCCACAATTCCACATGTCCCAAAAACCATAAACGAAAGACTAGCACCTTTAACTGCCACGAAAGGTACTAGTATGTATCCTACTTGTCCCGCTTGCCTTGCACATCCAATCGCTACGCTTCGGACTACAGTTGGAAACAACTCCATCCCATATACATATAACAAATTATAAGTTCCAGCCATCCCAAATATCCCCAAAACTCCAAACACCATCCTATTGCCTTCCAATTCTCCTTGCTTCCAATCAAGCTGCCTATAAGGCAAAAGATTCCACTGAAGCACTGTGCTCCTATTCCTAATGACTTGCTTCCATACCCATCTATTAAGAATGCAACCAAAAGATACCCTGGCATCTCTACAACCGAATTGAGTAACACACTAAAGTAGATATTAGTTTTAAGGTTTGTGGCATTTAAGTTTACCCCATAATACACGATCGAGCTTGTAAAGTAGATTCCCATAAGAAGAAACAAACGTGTTCGCATTAATGGAGACTTAATCACATCTCTTATTGAGGCGGCCGCAATTTCTTTTGTTTCAGTTTCTATACTCTCGGGATCACGCCTTTTAGCTTCCTTATCTAGAACAAGATACACATTTTTAGGGAGGTGGTTTCCATTTATTTTGGCAATATTCTGCATGATCTTCATGGCTTCATCTGTTTTACCTCGAATGAGGTACCAACGTGGGGACTCGAAGATGAAAGGGAGCATGAAAAGAAGAAAGATGATGGGGGGGGGGGGTATGGAAGAAGCAATATAAAGAAACCGCCATGATTGAAATATGTATGCTATGCCAGAGATAAGAGCTATCTCGTCTGAGTAAAAATAGAAGGTGGACATGCCCGCAATTCCACGCTTGGCAGGACCTATGGGTTAGATGGCGAGAACATAAGCACAAACGCCAATCCCAATGTTGCTGAAGCCGGTGAGTAGACGAAAGAGGACATAGGTCCATTAACCCGGGGAAATGGCTGTCAATAGGCCAAAAATGATGTTCAAAATGCATACAATCATTAGTGATCGTTTCCTTCTCAATTTTCTATCGGAAAGGTGACTAAATGTACCACCACCTGTGAAACAAGATTAACCATTTTAATTGATAATCGTAGGTATATGAAAATTTTAAATAATAAAACCTTGTCCTGGGTTATAATGAATGCACTATTGTTTGTTCATACATATCTATTTCAACTTCAAATAAGTTAATAAGGTGACAATTATAAGGGTGGTAGGGGTGGTCATCACTCACTCACGACTTTCAATCAAGTTCCCCCATGTCATCAAGCATTATTCCATCACTAGTGATGGATTCTAGTGGAAATGCCCATCACTCACCACCACACCCAACAATTTCCCTCACCACCCACACTTCTTCACGTGTGATAAATATTCATTTTGACGCGTTTTAAGTTTTGGTGGCGGTGGTGTTTTGTGGACAATCACACGTGATGGCACCTCCATCAGGGACCACCCCAGGTGGCCTAAGAGAAGATGTTATCAAGAATATCTATCGGAACCAAGACTAGTGCTGACAAATTTTGACACAAACCTATTAACGTGACACGGAGCTAAACAAGCTTGGGTAACTTAACAAGTTTCATGTTTTAAATGGGTTGTCACGTGTAATACATAATTAAATTCATGTCTAAACTGGCTAAACCTCTGTTAACCTGCTATTGACCTACTTAAACATGTAATTTTTATTTAAAAAAAGAAAATACTTGCTTTAGTGTCGTACGCCCTTAGTCCTTACTAACCCAAAGTCCTAAACCTTAGTATGCCAACTGAGCCTTGGTATATACGTTCGCAATCTGCAAACTGATGGAACGAAGGGAAGCGAGATGGTTCCAAGCTGAAGATGATGACAAGTAAAGTGACAATCAATTTCAATGTGTTTTGTCCACTTATTGAAAACAGAGTCTTTGCGATCTGCATAGCACTTTGGTTATCACAATGCAATGGGGGTAGGCTGAAAGATAGTGACACCCATATCTCCTAGGAGCCATCGTAACCAAACAATCTCACATGTATCCACAACCATAGCACGATACTTAGCCTTAGTAGAATATATGGAAACAACATCCCACTTCTAACTTTTCCATGAGATTAAAGAATCATCTAGGAAAACAAAGAAACTGGTAGTGGATTTTCGATCATTGGGAACACTATCCCAATCAACATCACTATAGTTACGCAACTCCAAAGATGATGTAGAGGGAAACAGAAGACTCTGAAATTGAGTCCTTCATAGCAAAATGGTGAGCCAAATCACGCTTCAAGGACTCAATACCATCATGATCATTGCCTATAATAATCATATAATCCACATATAAAGACAAAAGGGTGCGTCCTGCTCTTGTACATCGAACAAACAATGTCGAATCGTAATTAATTGTTACAAAACTAAGGGAAGTAATCATTGTAGAGAATTTCTCAAACCAAGCACGAAGGGCCTGTTTGAGGCCATATAAAGCTTTCTAAAGCCGACATACTTCACTGGGCTGATGAGTAATTCCCGGGGGAGGAGTCATGTAGACCTCCTCACGGAGATCACCATTCAGAAAGGCATTCTTGACATCCATTTGACAAATCTTCCACTACTAGCCCCTGCTTATAAAAATCTGTAGCGATCTCCTCCTACAAGTATAAACCGCTATGAACCGCAAACACTGCTAGCATCATCGAACGCCAAAGATTTATCAAATGGATGTCAAGAATGCCTTTCTGAATGGTGATCTGCATTAGGAGGTCTACATGACTCCTCTCCCAGGAATTACTAATCAGCCCGGTGAAGTATGTCGGCCTCAGAAAGCTTTATATGGCCTCAAAGAAGAAACTAATCATATAATACTTCCATTTACCAATGGTTACTAATAGAACCTTTATATTTGTATTATTGTATGTGTTTATATACCCAAAATAGAGTTAATTAATGCCCATTGTATTCATTACCCTATATATAGGGTGTCAGTATTGGAATAATACATAGAATATTTTGCATACCATAAACACTTCTAGTTACCTACCTATTATAGTTTAATCAGTTAAATTTCAACTAGTGGTGGTTTGGATTTTAATCAATATTACATAAGTTGTTATCTATAATCTATATGGTCTAGTGGTATGATATTTATATAGGGGTATGACTTTAAATCCTTGCAAAGTCAAAGTTAGGTAAAAAAATTAATTTAGAAAAATTACATAATTTGGCTATTACAAGATCAATGTTGACAAGTAGTGGTTAGGTATGAGCATTTGGTATTGGTATATTCGGTGCTGGTACCACTTTTCCCTGTGTTTTGGTACCTGACAGGTATCGTGCTCATCTCTAGTAGTTGTTTGGTGCAAAGGACTGGTACCGAGGATTGTTGGTATCAAAATAAAAAATAAAAAATTAGAGCGGTCAAGTTGGTACATCTTGATAATCTAAACCTGGCCGACCCTTAAAATCTATCTCATAGGTTGGTTTGGGGAGCTAGTATGTTATTTTTTATTATTTTTCCTAGAGTTTGTATGATAGAAAATAAAGTAGAATAATATATATAAATATATATAATTGAAGTAGTTTTATTACATACAAAATGAAAATATAATTACCACTCACAAATTTCTTAATACTTGTTGGTGCATACGTCTGTCGACTTCGTCTTGTATCGAGTCTTGTATGTGTATAGATAGATTAGGGCACGTTATACGAGGAAAGTGTCAAAAATAGGTTAGAAGGTAATTTCGCACGAAATAACAGAGTGTAATTTCGCACGAAATTAACTAGTGATTTCACACGAAATCAACTGGTGATTTCGCACGAAATAGGTATTTCGTGTGAACGTGTTCATGCGAAATTAGCTAGCCTATAAATAGGTGCCTTGTGATTTTGTTTGAGTCAGTTCCAACTTTCCGATTCCAGAGCCGAAGTGCTGCTGAAGTGTCAACGTGCTGTAAATCTTTGTCAAATCAATAAAAAAGACAGTTAAAGTGAATATCTAGCTGAATCGAACTCGATACGTCTGTTTCCGCCTTTCGTATTGAGTAAAACGCCTCTGAACGACTCGTTTCGGTCGTGAAAACGATCCTACATGTGGTATCAGAGCACAGGAGGAGGAGTTCTACCGAATTCAGCTTGATTTCATCAAATTTTCTAACTTCTACACCTTCTTTTCAAAATTGAACAAGATTTTATGGTTAAAATGGTTTGAATTTCACACATTATATGCGAAACAGTGTTTTAACAAAGCCTTGAGAAAATTGGACCAAAAATCGAGCAATAACCTGATTAATTTGACAAAAGTTTGGCCGACATGATGACATCAGCAATATTTCGCATGAAATAGGCTCTTAATTTCACACGAAATTACTTTTTGTGATTAATTTCGTTTGAAATTGCTGTTGATATTCACACAAAATTAAATTTCGTTTGAAATATTTCATACGAAATCACTATTTCGTTCCAAAGAGGCTGTATTCGTTTGAATCCAAGTTAATTTCGCACGAAATCTTATTTCGTTTGGTCTGTTCGAACGAAATCACTATTTCGTTTGAAAATTTTGATTTCGTTTGAGTTGGTATTTCGTTTGAAACTGTATTGCAGGTCATTTCGCTTGAGGAGATAATTTCGCTTGAGGAATTTCATTTGAAAGTGACTGATATTGTAAAACTTGTTACCGAATCATGGAAGAGGAATTCTATAACGCGTTTGCTACAGCCCCGACTACTCCAGCTACCATTGCTCAGAGCATGAACATGGAAAACGAAACTGGAACTTTACAAAAACCCCCGAAACTCATGGGAATTGAGGAGTATTATGGTTGGAAAGACAGATTTGAAAACTGGGTTCAAGCTAATCATTTGAGATCTTGGGAATGCATTGAGAAAAAAGTATGTTAAACCGCGTATAGATTTGGGAGTTATTAAAACTATTTCTGAACTGAATGATAAAGAACGAGATATGTACAAAGCAGAAAAAATGATGATCAGTCTGTTACAACAAACTATAAAAGAAGACATCTTCATATTGCTTCAGAACGACAATACTTCACGATCGATCTGGGATGCGCTTCGAATTAAGTTTGAGGGAAGTGAAAATGTCACACCCTCAAATTACCACTTAGGGAGTGTCCCTGTTAGGCGTGTGACCACTAGTAATGAGCCACCAATTACATTGAATCCATAAGTTTAAAATAAAGTTTCATCATTTAATAGTAATAAAATCCAAACATAAGCAATTCCAAAAACCATCAAGTTCAGCGGAAGCGTTAACGTAACATAAGGTAAATACTTTCCAAACAACCATAGTAAATAAATGTTTGATAAATAAACCCATCAATTCAACCATGACCACTCACACCCTCCAGCCAGCAAGTTCCTGTTCCCAAGTACCTAACGACCTGCGAGCATGTAACAAGTGTATCAGACAAAGCTGGCGAGTTCACAGTTTTAGAAAACGTTTGTTACCGGTTGTATGTAAAACAGTTCACTGGCAAATGCAAGTAATATTGTTAATATCTCAATTCCGAACAAGACGGCTCCTGATGTACATGACTGCCCTTTCCCACGTACTCCTATCCAGTACTGGGCCCGACTAGGTCATTAGTTCACATCCGTCCTCTCTAGGGGAGGTGTGAGGGTGCCAAACCTAAGTAGCGCTACCAACTAATACCCATTACTCTCCAGGTAACAACATAAGGGACTTACAAGAATGATAGGTGAGAATATTACCCAATATACCCGTTTTTACCCAAAAGACTTATCCCTCCACGGGATACCCACTGACTGTCCCCAACCACTGGGACGCATGCTCAAATGTAGTGAACTCACCTTAGAGTGCTTGGTAGAATACGTTACTTGACCACACTCAGTTAATCAAACACGTCCTATCAAAGTTTACCAATAACCATCAGTTCTATTCTCACGTTGCACCACATATGTTGTTACACATTTCACACACCACGTTCATGAAGTATTTACACCCCTCAAGCAAATTATAACAGTTAATCACGTTACACATCATCCATGTTAACACATTTTGTGGTATCACATACAAGTTTACTTCATGTAACCAAATCCCAATGAAACTTCTCTAATATATATGTGTGACCCAAAACTACGGAATGATCCAAGATAGTATGTGGCCCAGAGAATTACTTGGCCCAAATCTGAATATGCAGCCCATTACCTATCGTGTTACCCGGTCCGAACTATTGCCCCTTAACCCAACAGGCCGATCCAATAAACCCCAAGCCCAATTCATATGTATAAAGCCCAATGTAAACTTAAACCAACTGTGTAGTCCAGCACGTGAGTGTGTGTGGCCCAATGCAACCAGAATGTGTGTTTTGAGTTTAATTTACAAGACCAGTACCCTACTCATGTTCTACTAGTGGGCCGATGTGTAACCACAACATTTGAGCCTATCACAATGCAACCCTAAGATTAAATAGCTCAACCAATGTAACAGTGCCTCTTACGTAATGATTTGGCCAACTAATGGCGGCCAACACCAAAGGTGCTACTCACCTTTCCTCCAATCGAGTAATCATGACATCAGTGCTTCAAAAGACCAATGCAAATTATATAACATTCCTATCATTCTATACACATATGAAACATAGATCAAATGACAACCAAATGGATTCCTGATGCTAATTCAGTATTACTAACTCTACTGTGCGTTTTGGACTGAGTATGAAGCCTATTTACATACAATTCGTGACAGATTGGGCCTGCAACCAAAATATATTAGTGGCCCAACTCACTTGGCCAACTAGACACTCGTTTTAATTGTGCAGCCCAATAACAATTAATCCAACCCAACTATTGTTTTATACCAAACTTATGTGACCAGAATGTTAGTGTGTAGTCATGAAAATAACAATCCTTTATTATTTCATCCTTAACCAACAACATAATATATTTCCACCTCACCTACACATAGTTACGGCATTATTATTCAATCAAATTGTCACCAAATGTTATCACCCTTACACTAACATCCATCACATACTAACAAGTTTCCATACACCAATCCAGAAGCTATAACATGCGATCCATACAATTAACAAATCATACATAAGCAACCCTAAATCATCCATATTCAGATTGATCATGCAAAGCTACATACAGAACTGTTCCTATGATCTATCATTCAATCACACTATTATTTTGAGATTGCATTGTGAAATCATGTATTCATATGACAATAGGATTCCATAACCAACTATCATTCAGTATCACACAATCAATATATTTGTAATCCTACCCGTCTGATTGCATCATTCATGCATACTATCCACATAACAATTTCCTAATCTAAACTATGATACAAAAGTTGTCAAAACATCGCACATGTATATAACACAATATCATCAAATAATAATTTAACACAATTATGGTTTTACTAACCAGATAGTCGATCACAAAGGATGGTGTCTCGAGATGGGGGGGGGGGGGTATCTACTGTCGTCGCACTTCAAGAGAAGAGAAGATTACGAGGGGGGTCTGCCCACTGCGATCGTGTTTTAGGGTAGCTTAGGGTTTTGATATATTGATGTTAATGTGTTACGCTACAAAGCATGTAGACATGCTGAAATACTAACCGGCCCCAAATAAGTAACCCTCTTGGGCTCAACTAGGCCCAAACGCAAAAAGATAGGCTTCAGGTGTGTGTATATGGACTCACATCTAACCGGCCCAATGCAAAGTCCAAATTAACAATATTTCAAGGTGTACGCGTGAAGATGTCGTCCAGGTTAACAGTTGTTTAATTAAAACGCTAACACTAAACTTAACCGAGTTAAACAAATAAACGCGCGAGCATACCTAGCTACAATGCAACCCAATCGTAACAGAAAGTGATTTGGAAATGAGGACACCTAAAGATTACGGGTCGTCACATCATCCCCAACTTGAAAGAAATTTCGTCCCGAAATTTGACAAGCTAGCACAGAGAAGTGAGGTGATGGGTCAAGATTGCTGCAGATTTTCCCTAGGTGCCACATCATCCCCAACTTGAAATGGAATTTCGTCCTGAAATTCCTCAATGATATCAAGAGTTGGCTCAACCGATTGAACAACTGAGGATTCTAGAGCTTACTTCGATGATCGCATTCCCACGTGAACTCTGGTCCACGTCTTGAGCTCCAACGAACTCTCACGATTGAAATTCGACTGTGTTGACAGTGGGTTTCTCAACAAGGGTATCACAAGTGTTGCGTCGAACAGACACTTCTTTAGGTTCGAGACATAAATGACATGGTGTACGTTACCCGATTCGTCGGGTAACTCGAGTTTGTAGGTTACGCTGTCGATTTTTCCCAGACCGTTGAATAACTCAACGTAACGTAAATTAAGCTTGCCACGCTTCCCAAGCGTACCACACCCTCCCTGGGTTTTCAACATGAGTCGACCGCCTACAATGAACTTCCAGTGTTATCCGATCCCAGCAATCTTCCCAAGAGTTTCGAGTACAAGTCCTAGACCTGTTATTAGGTTGTCATCCATCCCAGTCAATCAAGAAGGTTGGCATTATTGCCTTATGTAATGCCTCAACAGAGCTGTCTGGTTACCAAGATGATAACTGCCGCAGTAGTACTCAACCATAGGTAAGAGTCCTTCCAATTTGCACCAAAGCCAGTCCCACACATGCTCGCAGCATGTCTTCAGGTGACAGGAGAGTTCGTTTTCTCTGATCGTTTGCCCAAAGGCGATAAGCAATGCTCTGGTCCTGACGTGAGCCAAGGGTGTTGTGTATTGCCTGCATAGATCAAATTCAGAGGTAACAGGAATTGGCGCTTCGTGCCTAGCAGCCGCCTCTCTCAGAGGAACATTCACAACTGTGAAGACTCGTCACTTTTCTTAATTGCAAGAAAGCGTGCTGGTAACGTGCGTCCATCAACGATCATTCAGGTGATGATGTTTCCGTTTCAAGTTGTAAGTAGACTAGTGATAAAATCCATGGTAGTCCGTTCCCATTTCTTGCGTTCCTGGTTACCAATATCCCACCTTGACTTTCCCACAAGTCAAACATCGTTCTCATGCGTTGCTATGTGGGCCTTCAGGCCCGGTCATCCATACATGGTCTTCAGGTTTTAATTCATCCTATCTAAACTCAGATAAATATGATATCGAGGCCCGTGTGCTTCACCTGCACCAGTTCCCTAAGGTTGTTGTATAGTGAGGTCCATATTCGTTCCATGAAGTAGCAAATATCGTTCGACCTGCCAAAGGTTGCCTCCCCATGCCCCGCATGGGTCAATCTTGAGAACTCTCTACCTTCAGTTCTTCAGTTCGAGCAAGGCGAGTGTGATCAGGTATGTTAGAGTCAATAGCAAGCTGCAAGGCTCGTGCACGTCCAGGTTTCACGGTCGTATTCATTCAAAAGTTCCATCCAGCGATGCCATCACATGTTTAGCTTTCTTGAAACAAGGGTACACGGGAGGCTCTTGTGATCGGTCTAAGTGGTGCATTAGGTACCGTCCAAGTAATGCCTCCAATTTAACCCAAAGTCTACGGCTTCCACCACAGGTCGTGACTCGTGCAGTTCTTCCTGTAGGTCCATTACGTAAGTCATCACTTTCTCGTGTTGCGTCGGTGTGTAACCATTGCAGAGTTGGGATTCGAAAGCTGAAAAGACGTACTCCTGTTTTGTCCTTCACGAACACAGCACCCTACTGTGCTAAAGAGATTTAAGCTGCGCGATCTTCGAAAATCCTGTGGTGAATCTGCGATAGAGTCTAGTGTGACCAAGAAATTGCTGCATCCATGAAGGGATCTTTGGTGCCGAACAATATCTAACGAAATGGGTCTTTAGCGAGATCCACGTGTATTCCCACTTCGTTGATCAAATGACCAAAAAGGTATCTCTCGAATCCAGAAGTTACCTTTAAGAAGACTTCGCGCAGAGTGGTTCCTCCCTCAGGGGCCCTAAAATAAGATACAATTGCCGCCCATGATGTTCCTTCCTCTTGGAAATGATCCAGAATGTCATCCGTAAATACGGTCGATTCATGTGGTCCATAAAGATGCTGGTGTATTGATTAACTCAATGGTCATGGTGTACAAAGTCGCAATGGCCGTATTACGTTCGATATGCCGTTTCAGGAACATTCTCCTCTTGGTCTTCCGTCAATACATGGTCGAGGCAAACACTTCTTGATTGTCACCTTGCTGGGTTCTGGATAATCAGTACACATATGAAAAGGCTTTATCTTCCCGAATATAGCTAGGGCTTCCCAAAGCGAACAAAAACTATGTCCAATAAAACTCCTGTCCAACAGTTCCTGTAGATAGTCCTTGCAACCCTCCTGGTGCAAGACGGTAAGTAGCACGAGTAATCAGGGCTGCCCTTGTCGTGAGATCAAACTGAGATTCTGCCTAACAGTGGTGGAAGTAAATCTGTAAGTTCTTCGGGTAGCACACTGAGAGGAATCACGAACAATTGGTGGATCCTTGATGTGTTCAAAATGTAACATATAAATTTCATCAAATGAGGCATAAAACTAACCCTTTTTTAGTACTAATGTTGGAAAAAGTGTGCTTTTGTCTTCCTTTTGTATTTTCAGGATTAAATGAGCTCAAATTAACAAAAGAAGCAAAAAGACATCAAAATCTAACATAAATACAAGAAAAGGAACAAGACGTGGCATGCCCGACCCCACAACAGCATCTTCCCAAGCAAAACAAGAGATCAGAAGCCTGAAAACGCCCCATGCTCAGCCAGCACGGGGGCGTGCCCAAGTGTTAGCAGAAAAGACAAAGTGGTAGAAGCTTCTATTGCCCACCACGGGGCCGTGCTCAGCGGACACGGGGCCGTGGTCAACTATAAGATTCGCACAATCCAGGCAAATCTTCATAGTACAAAGATTCTTCTGCACACGGGGTCGTGCTCAGCGGACACGGGGGCGTGGTCAACTAATAAGACAAAACTGCATTTAATGAAGAAAGAGAGGATGTGGACACGGGGCCGTGCCCACTGGACACGGGGCCGTGCCCGAGCTTCTGTTCAGCCTATAAATAGAAGTGCTTGGCTCAAGCTCAAACCATCCCTTGGCACACCACCTCTCTCACACTTCACCCACCACCCACCACCACCATAACACCATCATCCACCACCATCATCCATTGTCCATCGTAGAGTGTGTGAGTCGTCTCGGGATCCAAGATTGATCGTAAGAGTTCTTAACAATCAAGGCCATGTTTGCCTAAGTCTCTTACATCACTTGGTGAAGACAAAGTGTCTAGTGTAATACTTTTTATTTCTAATCTTTTGCACTTTTTATTTGGTTTTGTATTAATGACTTTAATAACTAGTTGCTTATGTTGAAGGTGATCTTTCCTTATCGTTTGTCCGTGGTGTCTTGGCATTATTTTACTGTCTATATAAAATAAAAGATTTTCACCATTCATATCTCCACGGTCTATATGGAGGTATGTTGGCTACCTGGTCGGGGGTTAAGGGAACGGTTTGGTAAAGGTCTTGCCATTGTTCAGCGTTTAGAGGTCCTGCAATGGACCTGGGTCAAATTTAGTAGGACCTCCTTCAATACTTAACGGTATTGGATGGCGGGGGCCCAAACTCTTTGATCCCCTCATAAGTTAACTACTATTAATACTATAACCCGGCAATTTAGGACTGTATCCCTGCTGACTCAGACTACTTAGTCGAGGGTAACGTCACCTCCAAAAGAGGGGCCTACCATAATTTGCATTAATAACTTAATTAATTATCTTCCAATAATCCACCCTTTTAGGATTGTATCCTTGCTGACTCAAACTACTGGGGTTAGGGTAACGTCACCTTCAAAAGAGGGGCCTACTACAATAACTAAGATAATCTCTTAATTATGTGCAAAAGTGCGGAAATAATCAAAGGTTACACTAGATACGAGTCGGAACCAAGTGATTCATCTTGTCTATCTGTTTTTCTTTTTATTTTATTTTCAGCATTTTAGTTAGTTTTTATTTTTCTTAGTTAAAAACATTTTTCTAAACTTTTTATTTTGATTAGACGTTGAGGATAAACCAGTACTAAAAGCTCTTGTGTCCTTGGACGACCTCGGTATCTTGCCAACACTATACTACGCTCACGATGGGTGCACTTGCCCATATGTGTGTTTAGTGTTAGTAAAATATCGTGTTTTATAAATTTAAAACTTGGCTAAAATAAGTGTTAAAGGGGCTTAAAATATACACCTAATATATATAACACTTCACACGCATCAAGTTTTTGGCGCCGTTGCCGGGGACACAAGGATTTTAAGAAAGTTAGGAATCAGCGGCCTAATCATTTTTCTTATTTTTCAATTTTTTTTAGGATTTTTTTTTGTTTTTCAGTTTCTGCAGAGCTCAGCACGGGCCGTGCCTGGTCGGACACGGGCCGTGCCTAGCATCATCACTGGCAGTTTTTATTTTCTGAGTTACAGAGAGCTGAGCACGGGGCCGTGTCCAACTCCCAGTAACAGGGATCCGGAAAACAATTACTGTACCTCCGACCACGGGACGTGTTCACTGAGCACGGGGCCGTGGTGAACCTTCTGACCAACGTTCTTTTCTGTTTTTATTGCAGGACTTGGAACCCAGGTGCCACATTTGACCCTCCTACGTAGTGCATGAGCTCCAGTTCTAGTAGAGACATAAAAGAACCTCTAGAAGAACCCGAACGCTTTCTCAGAAAAAGACTTAAAGCTAAAAATCAAGAGAAAGCTTCGGGGGACCCACTTCCAATGGTGGACCAACGTACCCTCATGGATTACCTACGGCCCACCGTAGGCAATCTCGGCGCCGCTATCAATGCACCGAATGTCGAAGCCAACAACTTCGAACTTCGGCCGCATTTGATACAAATGCTCCAAAACTCCGCAACCTTCCATGGGCTAGCGGACGAGGATCCCCATCTACATATTACTAATTTCTTGGAAATATGTGATACCTTTCGCATCAATGGAGCATCAAACGACGCCATTCGCCTTAGGATGTTTCCATTTTCGCTAAAAGACCGAGCTAAAGCTTGGCTTAACACCCTCCCAGTTGGCTCGGTAAACACATGGGATGAACTAGCCCAAAAGTTTCTATATAAGTATATCCCTCCTGCTAAAACGGCTAAACTAATGACTGAAATTAATACCTACTCACAAGAGGATGGGGAATCCTTATATGAAACTTGGGAAAGGTTCAAGGAGCTTCTAAGAAAGTGTCCTCATCACGGTCTAGCGGTATGGCAACAAGTATCCACTTTCTACAATGGGTTGTTGCCACACACAAGACAAACACTTGATTCAAGATCCGGGGGACTTTTAGGTAATCGACGCCCAAATGAAATATATAATCAAATTGAGGAAATTGCTCAAAACAATTTTCAATGGCACACTCCCCGAGGTAATAAATCTATTGCCCCAGGCGCCCATAACGTTGATGAAAGCACTTCTTTACAAGCCCAAATCGAGGCCCTCTCTTCAAAAATCAAAAAGTTAGAAATGACGAAAACGGCCTCGGTTATGGCTTGTGAAGGGTGTGGTGGGTCACATGAAAATTGGAGTTGTATGAAAGAATTAGATGAACAAGCAGAAACGGTAAACTACATTGATAATAGACTTAGGCCGTCGGGTCCTCCAACGGGTACCTACAACCAAGGATGGCGTAATCACCCAAATCTTGGTTGGAGAGATCCCGGCAATAGTAGTAACCAACAAAACCAACGAACTAATTTTCAACAACCACAAAATTTCTCTCAACAACAAGGTGGAAGAGAAAGGCTTGAAGATACCATATCTCGCCTCATCTCCGACACCGAAAAGAAAAACTCGGATCGATTTCAACAATTGGAATCGAATTTTAGAAATCAACAAGCTAGCATTCAAAACGTTGAAAAACAATTAAATCGACTAGCTCAAAATTTCTCCGAGAGACCACAAGGTGCGTTACCAAGTAATACCGAAACCAACCCAAAGGCGCAAGTACACCTCATCACGTTGAGAAACCGAACCGTGGGTCCCGAGGATGAGCCCTTACCACCAATTGAAGGAAGTCAACGCCAAAGCACTACTTCACCCACACCTCAACCAGAAAAGGCTCCTTCAGCAAATCAAGAGCCCACCAAGACTCATCCAATTCCGTACCCCGGTAGGTTAATTCGACAAAAGACCGATGAGCAATTCGCAAAGTTCGAAAGTTTACTAAAACAATTGCATGTTAATATTCCTTTTATTGAGGTCCTAACCCAAATGCCTAAATATGCAAAATTCATGAGGGATTTCCTCACTCACAAAAGGAAAATTGAATCATTGCAATTATTTAACTTAGGCGAAGAATGCTCAGCTTTAGTACTCAACAAACTTCCACAAAAGAAAATCGACCCCGGGAGCTTCACAATTCCTTGCTCGATTGGGAAGTCCCCCGTCCGTAATGCTTTAGCCGATCTTGGGGCTAGCATTAACCTCATGCCCACGTCAATGTTCAAGCGACTGGGCCTAGGAACAACAAGCCCTACAAAGATGAGCATACAACTCGCCGACAAGTCCGTCAAATTTCCACAAGGTGTCGCTGAAAATCTGCTGGTCAAGGTTGACAATTTCGTCTTTCCAACCGACTTTGTCATCCTAGACAAGGAAGAAGACACCGATGTCCCTCCCATCCTCGGGAGACCATTTCTAGCCACCGCCCAAGCTGTGGTGGATATGAATGACGGAACTTTAACATTGAAGTTTGTTGATGCACTTTGTGTGGACGCGACTCGGCTCGGTTCGACTCGGCCTTGAAGACTTGAAGACACGAAGATCGAGACAAAGCTACAGCCAAGGGGGAGTTTGTTGGTGCACTTGTGTCTGTACTTTGTCTGTATTTCGTCATGATACAAAACGATGTCTTTAATGTAAGGTTGATGTAAGTTTGACAAAGTCAACCATCCTCCTGGTTTGACTTGACCAAACAGTTAGCACATTGTTTGAAAGATGTTGGGTCGAAGGATAAGTCATCGAAGGATTGCTTATATCCTTCGATGATGATGAGCTCGAAAGATAGCTTTCGATAGATGGACCTCGAAGGATATCATCCTTCGAGGTACATATGGATCATTCGAGCTGTTTCTGGTCGACAGATGATCTTTCGATCAGTCTGTCTGATCCTTCGACCAGACCTGCTGTGTCGGGTATAAATACCCGTGTGTTGTGTTCACTTCATTTTTTTAGAGAGATAAGGCAGAGAGAGACAGGAGAGCACACACACACTCTGAGAGTTTATAGAACATATCTGTAAACATTGAGCTTGTAACCGGACCTTTCATACGTATTAATACATGTGGTGTTAATCGGTGAATCTTGTGTGTTGTGTTTGTGCTTGTTCTCGTATAAATTCTCGGTTGCGTGCTAGCTTGGATTCCGCACTCGCTAGTGTGTTTGATATAACAAGGAAAAGGTTTTAATCTCATCCTCGAGAGGGACCTACAAGTGGTATCAGAGCCTTGGCTCTTCTCCTTGTTAAAACCGAGTGGTTTCGGGTGTGTTTCGGATTTTTAAAGTTTATATTTTTCTGGAAAATCTTGTTATTTTGCCTTGTGTTTGTCATAAAACCTTGTTATCTCTCATTGTCACATGTTAAACATTGGTTTTTAGTGAAGTTTCGGCTGAAATCGGGTTTCAGAAAACCTTCGGTTCATCAGAATATTCATATATTTCTGGGCTGTTCTTCATTTGGTTCATCCTTTGTTCGAGTTGGTTCTTGATATTTTACACTTTTGATCTTAAAAATTTTAAATTACAAAGTGTTTGTTTGTGTTGGAAGTTGTTTTCTGATTAAAATATTGGGATCCTTACCTGGTTGGTGAAAGTCTGCATATTCAGACCTGAAAGATATGGTCTGAACATACTTTCTGCCGAAAGTTCTCACCAACCTGTCAACTTTTCACCAACCTGTCACATTTGTCAACCGTGTCAGAGCTGTTCGAAAGATATCCTTCGAAGTCGAAAGATCATCTTTCGACCAAAGGAGGTTCGACAGATAGTCATCCTTCGAGCATCCTTCGAAGTGTGAGACTTATCTTTCGGTCCAAGGAATATTTTCGAAACATATATCTTTCGGTCTACAGTTCATTTTCGAAAGATAAGGATCCTTCGATTGGAGAATCTTTCGAAAACATTGTTCGAAACTCAACAGTGATCTTTCGAACACTGTTGATCCTTCGAACAGGTGTTGATCTTTCGATCCTTGTTTGTTTAAGTCTAACAGTTTGTGTTTTTCAGGTCTTTCGATCAAGGATCTTTCGGCTGGTTGTTATCATTTGAAATTAACATAGTTTGTGAAAATTAAATTTTTAAATAGAAAACTTGTTTTCATTTTTAAATCAATTTTCACTTAATATATTAATTTTCATAAAATGGGAACAAACGGTCAGTGGGATCCAACCGCATGGACTCAAATAACTTCGACTCCACAATCATCAGCTATGCAATCTACGTCAGATTTCGACAAAAATGCATGGATGCGAGCTATTGCCCCACCTCAAGCTGCAATGATAACTGCAAATCAATGGGCTTTGGTCACAAATCAAAGCAACAGCATTCAATCTATGATGCAGAATGACAGTGAAACTGGTACAAGCACAAAACCGCCAAAGTTAAATCACATCAATGATTGGGGATGGTGGAAAGAAAGGCTGAGAACTTATGTTCAGGGACAAGGTCAAGATCTATGGATGTGCTTCTTCACAGCCTTTGAAAATGAGCTGGAAGTTGCAGGATCTAATCCACAAACTTACAGCACTTTGTCTGAAGAAGATAAGAAGAAGTTTGAGTTAGAAAAGAAAGCATTCATGATTCTCACACAAGCTCTTCACAAAGACATTTATCACCAGTTTGTTTACTGCACGACTACTAAAAGCTTGTGGGATATGCTCACGTTACGGTGTGAAGGAAATGCTCAATCTAGAAAGATCAAGCAAGAATTACTGAAGAAAGAGTTTGAAGGATTTACGTGTTTGGAGAATGAGACTTTGGCAGAGTTATCTACAAGGTTCCATCATTTGTTGAGTGAGATGTTTGCTTTTAAAGTCACTGCCACTCCACAAGAATTGGTGAAGAGATTCGCTGATAGCTTACCAGCAAAGTGGAGCAGTTATCTTGAAATTCTCAAAGAAAATGGTGTTTTAGAAACAATCACCGTTTATGAATTAATTCAAAGATTGGAGAATAAGGATGTAGAAGAAAAGCTGAAGGCAAAAAGAACACAAACTCCTCAAAATCCAGAAATGTACTTTGGGATTGCAGGAGGTATCAGTGGAGAAAGACCAGCTTCTCAACACGCGAAGCTTCAAACAGCGTTCGTTTCTAACACCGGACCTTCAACAACAGATCAGTTTGATCCTTCAGCCTACACGATGTTTTCAAGACCGAATGTGCAACCGACAGCTCAGCAGCAACAACCGCAACAGCAAGGGTTTTATGGAAGCTCTTCAAACTTTCAAGCCACTTCCAATCCTAACACAGTCAGATTAGACACTTCCAACTTTTCCAAAGTCAGTGTCGAAGTAGCCAAGGAGCATATGGAGATGTTGAATACCTTGGTTAGTGCTTATAGTGGATTGATCGCAGGTCAGATTGGGAATGTCAATCTAACCAATGAAGATTATCAGCAAGTGGATAAAGAAGAGTTTGAAATGATGGATATCAAATGGGCTCTTGCTAGTGCAATTCGAAGAGCAAAGGAGTTTATGGAAAGGACGGGGAGAACCAACTTGGAAAACAAGAAAGACACCAAGTATGGGTTCGACAAGCAAGCTGTCAAGTGCTTTAACTGTGGCGAACGGGGTCATTTCAAAAGGGAATGCACAAGACCAGCTCAGCATGGAAATCAAAATCCGTTCAGAAATCAAGGCAACCAGCAGAACCAGAACGGGAACAATGTTCGTACGTTGATACCTGTCAACAACCAAGGCCAAGCAGGGTCATCAAATGCCAACCGGGGGCTGGTGGTTCAAATAGATGAGGGTTGTGATTGGTCGCTTCAGCTTGGAGAAGGAGGAAATGGTGGAACAGCATGTTTTGCTGAAGTCGTAAAGGATTTAAAGCACGCCAGTGGTTGAGAATCTTCCACCAATGGTGTTGCATCTTCTGAAGATGAAGACAGTTCTGGTTATAGTGGAAGCTCAGATGAAGAATCCTCCACTTCAGGAAATGATCATGTGGATGAGACATCAAGTGCGTCAGTCGATGCAGATATTGATGAGCTCTTGGAAGAAGCTGCAGCAGGAACTGAAAGAAGATCTAATTTGATGGATCAAGCTGCTTACTCTTCGTCTTCTCTCCATTCAGCCTTTATGGCTAATGTCGACAGTTCATCAGGTCAGGTATGTGTCGATGAACCCACTGTAGTTAGCTGTGAAAATTGTGATAGTTTAAATGTTAAATATGCTGAACAGGAAAGTCAGTTTGAAATCATATCCAAACACAATCAAGAATTGATTGTAGATCTTTCTAAAGCAGCTGAAGCTAACTCGTTTTTAACCAGAAATGAAAAGGAATTTAAAGCAACAATTGTGTCATTAAGACATGATGTTTCAGAATTACAAAAGGCTGTTTTGCGAAAACAACATGCTAACAATAATCTTATTGACACAATTGAAAAGCAAATGGTAGAGTTGGCAACAGCTCGATGTGAATGTGAGACAATTAAGCAGAAACTGGAAAGCTATTCCAATTCCCGCTATGTATTGGATCACATTATTGATGTTCAAAAGAAAAAGGGGGATAAACAATGTATTGGATTCAAATCATGTCCTCCCCCAATGAATCAGAATTACTCCAAATTGCCTGATGACGAGGATATGCCCCGTTTTGAACCTACTGTGCCACTCAATCTAGATGATTTTGCAGCAGGCCTCGGGTTCACAACTGGTACATCATCCTCAGGTCAATCTGAAACTGAATCTGAATCTGAGAATGTGACAGATTCATCATGTGTTAAGGAACAGAGTCCTCCCACTGTTGAGGATGCTGATTCTTCGGATGATGAATCTGAAGTAATTGTGAAACAACAGTCTAACTCGGTTACAACAGATATTCCAATCGAGAATCACATCCTGTGTGATCCACCAGTGAAACCGAGTAAGACTGATATGTCAAAACCAATGGAGTCCCTTGTATCTAGCAGTGAAGAGAATAACTTGTTGTACACGCTCAAAGGAGATAGCAAAATCTACTCTAACAAAGATTTTCCAATTAAAAATGTAAATCAAGATTTAATTGAGCAAATTTTTGAAGGATGTACTGATAAGTTTTTGGGGAACAAAAGTGGCAAAATTACCGTCACTCAATGTGATCCAATTCCGTGTGAACAAATTCGAAAACAATACGGAAACCAAAAACTACCAATTGAGCGAAAACAACAAGTCAACTCAGGAAAGGGTAAAGTACAGGGAAAGAAGGCTCAGAACAAGAAGGTTCAAGCACCTAAACTTCAGCAGGCTAAGACTGAACAACCAAAGGTTCAACAACAAAAGGTGCAGAACAAAAGAGCTTCTGTTAAGAAACGAGAACCGAAAATGAACTTTGTTGGATCCACGGGTTCAGATAAAATTGAAACATTTCAAGAAAAATCTAACGTTGATTTTGTAAAACAAGTTAGAATTTTAAAACGAAATGATCAGAATAATTACACCCAACACACCAACGGATGTGATTTAGGTCCAAGCACGTCTAGATCACAAAGTTCATTGTCTGGTTCTCCGTCTGATCATCAACATGTTTCTCCGAGGTTTGTAGAGCGGAGAATGTGTTTTGAGTGTGGCACAATTGGGCATATTGTAAGATACTGCCCATACCTGCAAAAGTTGAAGGCAAAAACAAGTGCTCCCCAAGAAACCAATTACCAAAAACGATCACTTTCCCCGAAACAAGACCCACGTGTCTTGAAAGAAAGGGAAAAGAAGTTAAAACAAAAGAATCAAAAGGTAATTGAAAAGGCCTTAAAATCAGAGGTCAAAGAAGAAAAACCTGTTCAAGAAAAACCTAAAACTGTAAAACCAGTAAATGCTAAAACAATTAATACAAATACTGGTAAAGGACAAACAGCTTGGAAACAAAAACAGGTAATTCAGTCAGGGGGAGCACCACAGGTTCTTTTTCCTAATCATCAAGTGATTGAAATCACTTTTCTTGATGATCAAGGACGACCCAAGTCCACAAAGGCTTGGGTCCCTCTCTCCAACTAATTTTTGAGTGAGTGTGTAGGATATTCCAGGAGGAACTTTCGATAGTCGTAAGATTGTTGATAGTGGAGCATCCTTGCACAAAATAGGCAACAGAAGAAATTGCTGCCTTTGATGGAGAGAAAAAGTACAGGGAAACAGAAATGTCTGTTTAAAGAGATTGAAAAGCTTCGACAAAATGAAAATCATTTCAAAATGTGAATGTTCAAGGCTTTGATCGGGTCCCCGGGATAGATTCAAATCAAAATGTACGCACCTGCAGCACGTCTGAAGTTCAACAATCTACAAGATGAATGTGCAGTGTACATTTCTTCGTGGTATGATTGAAGAAAATGTGTTTGTTGAACAAACCAACCAGGTGTGCGGATGCCTTGGCATGGGTTGAACAACCGCACACTACTTCTGAAAGAGAAAGACAAAGACCTTCGCTGGTGCAATGTGGACGACCAGCCGGACCCAAAGGTTTATGATCTTGTTGCTGTCAAGAGAGTTCTCAGTAGCTACAAAGAATCGACTTTGAAATCCACACCGGGTGGATATCCAGTTTGGGAGAGCACTCAAATTCCTGGCAATGCATGAAGCAATTGCAGGATACGGTTTTAATTTTCTAACTCTCCAATACTTGTCGATCTTTACGCTGCTTTGTGAATTATTATCTCGTTCAGCACTCTTTGGCCAGACAATGTTGTCATGGTCCGCACCGCTTACCGACATGCCAACTGATGTTTCCAAAATTCGTTACATCATTTCTGATTCAAAATTAATTTTGGTAAACGGCATTTAGGTGAAACATGAGTTAACCAACATCGGAAAATCATTTTTGTAAATATCTTTGTGTTTTAAATTTATCTTAGTTTATTGATTTTAGGGGGAGTAAACCAAATTTGAAAATCCAAAAACATCGAAAAAAAAATTTCAAAAACACAAAAACAATAGAAAAGCAAAAATGAGTTTCCTGGCGAGAAAAAGAGAAAATGATAGTACATCAGTGGTCTGTCTAAACCTCTTTAAACCCAAAATGAAAAACGATAAGCAGCTCTATATAAGATGTATCGGTAGGCTCAAAAACATTTTAAAGTGTGCAGGGTGATATAAACTTAAATTGACTGAAGACTGGGTGGGAACCATTCATTGGCATATGGTCTTAGTACCGAAATTTCGTTTGAGAGATTGCCGAGGTTCTGAGATATTCGGTCTTTATGCTGCTTATCATCTGGGTATCATGGTTGTATCTTTTACCGAAAAATAACGGGGACGCAAGTCTAGATCTTCCATGATACTATACATACGTGTACATACTGCATACGACCTCAATAAGTGATCAACAATCACATGTCCAATCAAATAAGTGATAAAATATCACATTCATCCGGGAGTCAAGTTCGTCTCTCTGCTGTACGAAAGTACTGACCTGTTCACGGACTTGCTCCTGTGCCCTCATGCATCGAAAATCAAGTTCCTCATCAATAAGTGATTATATCACATAGGGCTTGTTTTCAAATCAAATAAGTGAGAATCTCACATCATATACGGTCAAACAGATGATAATCGGTATACTCACCGGTAAGATGAATCCTCGTGCATACCTTGATACGGGAATGTGTCGTGATGTGGATGAACACCGGTCAGTAAGTATAAATTATACCTTAACGTATCCCCTCGCCATGATTACAAATGATAAGCTGAGCTTAAGTGGACAACAATACCGATAATCGTTATAGGATGCTTATCTTAATGTTAACTAAAAGAACAACAAGAGCGTTTTGGCATGACCGTACACTGATATGATTCTCTTACCCTCGAAACTCGCAAAAAGAATGTCTGTAAATATTTATTTAATGTTTCCTGTTTATGCATCTTTGTATATATTTATTTATTGCTTTCCGTCTTTACTTTTGAAAAATGAAAATTTCAAAAAGATTTTAGGTGTGTTTTAATATAAACTTTATAAAATCCAAAAAGATTTTGCTTCTAGTTTATTTTTAATTGACCGATGTTGGATCTCGAGTCTATCCTACCCAAAATCCTGATCGTAAGCTGGAAAACAATTGCATCTTCATAAGCAGTCGAAGTTAACGAGTTTTGAAAGTTAAAGGATTAAAATGATTTTTTTTTTAAACTTTCAAACTGCTGTCGGTTGGTGTTTGATTGAGATTTGATCTCATATGTGTCATTAGTTTAAATGTTAACTATATTCCAAGCGGTTGTTCTCATTATGCGTTTAGCTTTCTTGCATGTGCAGATGCTAAAGGCGAGGAGAACATGTTCGATGAAAAGCTTTGGAATGAAGACACGAAGTGGAGGCACTCAAAGGATAAAATGATCGAGTTGCCGCTGTCCCTTCATCAACACCACAAGGATCTGAAGAATTGTCAAGTAAAAAGATTCACGAGCATGACTCAATGGAGAGTTCAATCTAAGGGGGAGTTTGTCAACACACTTTCTACATGAAACGGGGAGTTTGTTGATACACTTTCTGCTTACGACGCGTGAAAACTTTAAAGATCCTCCGACATGAAAGACATAGAAGACGAACCATCAAGAGTAGCGTCCAAGGGGGAGTTTGTTGATGCACTTTGTGTGGACGCGACTCGGCTCGGTTCGACTCGGCCTTGAAGACTTGAAGACACGAAGATCGAGACAAAGCTACAGCCAAGGGGGAGTTTGTTGGTGCACTTGTGTCTGTACTTTGTCTGTATTTCGTCATGATACAAAACGATGTCTTTAATGTAAGGTTGATGTAAGTTTGACAAAGTCAACCATCCTCCTGGTTTGACTTGACCAAACAGTTAGCACATTGTTTGAAAGATGTTGGGTCGAAGGATAAGTCATCGAAGGATTGCTTATATCCTTCGATGATGATGAGCTCGAAAGATAGCTTTCGATAGATGGACCTCGAAGGATATCATCCTTCGAGGTACATATGGATCATTCGAGCTGTTTCTGGTCGACAGATGATCTTTCGATCAGTCTGTCTGATCCTTCGACCAGACCTGCTGTGTCGGGTATAAATACCCGTGTGTTGTGTTCACTTCATTTTTTTAGAGAGATAAGGCAGAGAGAGACAGGAGAGCACACACACACTCTGAGAGTTTATAGAACATATCTGTAAACATTGAGCTTGTAACCGGACCTTTCATACGTATTAATACATGTGGTGTTAATCGGTGAATCTTGTGTGTTGTGTTTGTGCTTGTTCTCGTATAAATTCTCGGTTGCGTGCTAGCTTGGATTCCGCACTCGCTAGTGTGTTTGATATAACAAGGAAAAGGTTTTAATCTCATCCTCGAGAGGGACCTACAAAGTTTGGGGATGAGGAAGTAAAATTTGAATGTGGAAAGAAAGTAGAGGAAGAAGATCCGGTCAACTACATGAAGGTCATAGACTCAAGCTTAGATGATGCTCTCCGACGGTGTAACATGGGATGCACTACATCCCACTTGGGTAACATATGACCAGGCTTTGGGTCTAGCCAAGGACCCTTATAAACGTGGCGCACCATGGAGGCATTCCACGGAACTATCCTTAGTTTATTTTAGATTAATTTTCTTGTTTTTTAGTTAGTTTTAATTTTTAGGAATAAAACACACTTGAGATGGCAAAGGATGCAAGGGAAACTTGAACCGGCACTCTATGCAGGGAAACAGAACCGTCCGACAAATTTCTTCGTTTACAGTAAGTTCGGCACGGGCCGTGTCCACTCAACACGGCCCCGTGCTGCACAGTCTGCAGTAAAAGACTCAGTTCAGGTAACTGGACACGGGCCGTGTTCACCCAACACGCCCCCGTGTCCAGACTTCTGTTTCTCTTGTTTTAATTTTGTTACTGGCACTTGAACACGGGGCCGTGCCCGGACAACACGGGGCCGTGTTCAGCGCCCAGTAACACAAAATTTTTGCTTTCTACACCTTTTTACACATTCAATCAACCTAAAAACTTATTTTTGGGACACATTGAAGACAATGTGTAATTTAAGTGTGGGGGGGATGCTAAAACCTTGAATCTTGCAAGTCCTAAATACAAGCCTTACACAAAACTCTATTGGAATTGCTAATCACCCCAATTTTTTTTCAAAAATTTTCATTTTTTTACTTGTCTAGGTTTAACTCGGGAAATTCAAGTTCTTAAAAAGGTTATATTTTTACAAATTTACAACCGATAGCGTCGTGATAAAAATAACCAACATAAGAAAATTATAAAAAGGCATGACAAGCTTAGTTAAAATTTAATTATATATACTTGATCACATAAAAACCCATTCCCACAAAAGTGAGTTTTGAGCCTTTATTGAGCAAACACTTACATATCATTTTACTAAATGCTCATTTTCATTTCTTGTGTGAATAGCCGCTTGGTTCTTACGACTCTAGAACTTGCCATGAAGATACATTCCCGGTCCTTACCAACTTAAACCCGAGTAAGTAAAATGATGGAGGCATTAGGACTAACCCTTTTTATTTCTACACCATTATTTTTCTGTAAGTCCCGTTAACCAGATCTTTCAATGATATCAAACAATCACCAAGTTTGTGCGGAATCTAAACTTGGTGAGATTCAAGATAAACCGAAAAACAATTGAAAAACGAAGAACACAATACCGAATCACTTTCAAACTTGCACACGATTCTATTACTATCAACTAGCAAAACCGTCTGGTACAAATTCCTACACCACAATCGCCTCTCTCTAGCTTCTTTAGAACTTTTGTAACAATGAGGTTCCAACCTAAAAACAAGTTAGAAACTTGTTTATATACTATCTCAAGCCCAATTCCCTACATGGGCTCCCCTTGGGCCTGCTTGGCCCACATGGCCTAAAGCTTGGCCCAAGTGACCTATAAAGGTCCACAACCTAATATAAACTAACCCGGTAATGCCCAGCTAGTAACCATAGCTCGTTGTATTAATTAGATGCGCCAGTCTCACACTTTAGGGCCTAACAATCTCCCCGTAGACTGATGCCATCAAATCGTCCCTATGAACCCTATTATATGCAAAATCTTTCTTTTTGGCTTTTTCATTTTTCAAATGTTTTTGTATTTTTCTCATTTTCTCCCCCTAAAACAATGCATATATACAGCAAACTCTTTTTGTATTTTTTCGAGTTTTCTCCTCCTAAACTCTATATCTATCTATATGTTCCTCTCCCCCCCTAAATTTGTGCATAAATCTTGTATTTTTGCGCAAATTTACCATTTACTAGAGAAAGGACACTTCATATACAAAGTAATGAACTAAGAAAGGTGAAAAAATTTTTTTTTAACCGTTCTGTCATTAGATTGAAGACTAATCAAATTCAAATCAAAGTACTGAATTTAAACGGTACCTTTTGCTGATCATTTCTTACTTCTCTTATCTCCTCCAAAGGAAACATATCATCTGTAAAAAAAATTTGAACTTTTTGCAATAGTGAAATGTTACCCATTTTTATCTCTGGAACAACCGCTATCAACATTCCAGAGATTGTCAACAGCTCCTCCTTGGTTGTTCCTGAAAAATAAGGAGATTAGTAAGACATGGGTACCCAGGCCATCGTGGTCCTGGGTTTACCTGAAGCATCAAAATAAGGATTGGAGACGTTGCTGCTTTGAATTTGGGTTTCCAAAACTGTTTCGGTCTAGCAAACGCGTTTGTTGCCTTCGGTTGAGCAACTTTAGCTGATTCAGTTTTAGAAAGACGTTTTTGTTCTTGAACAGCCTTGCGTTTGTTTTTAGCAGCGTTCCAATCCCCATCAGAAGGTTTAACCTTGGGATTCACATTCTTCATTGCCTTAGGTGATGATACCTTCATCGGCTTGGAATGGTAGTTATCCTTTGATGTAACCCTCTGATTTTGCATATAATAGGGTACATAGGGACGATGTGTGCAATTTCGAGCAATATGACCAGCAATGCCGCAATTGAAGCATGTCTGTCTCTTCATGTAGAAAGCATTCTGATCAGTTGGATTTGCTCTTGCAGGCCCTGAAGGACGAACCAGTCCTTTCTGTGCTTGTTTGTGTTGCACATTTCCTGCAGACGAATATGAATTTGGGTGCCCGTACTTGTCGTTTGCAGGGGCCTTCTGTGGTGGAGATTTCCTTTGATTCTTCTTGTTTTCCTTAGACTGCAAGTCTTGTTCAGAAATCTCACCAGTCTTTCTGAAACCCTTGTTAGCACAGTCAAATGCATATTTCTCACATTTGCCATTACAGACTGGCTTAACAAAGACATTTTTCACATCACGGGCCTTTTGAGGACTATTACTGCCCGTTGAGGACTGTGGAGATCCTGTCGTCTTTGATGTTTAGGCTTCTTATTTCCGCGTCCTTTACCTGCTCGCTTCGGCTCTTGTTGCTTGATCTTAACTTTGTCATCACTAACAAAAGGTTCAGATTGTTTAGCTTGCGCACTTGGAGCCTTGTTCACGCATGTCTTCTCTTCATCCTCCATGTCATCAGCTTTGACAGAATCGGAGAGTTCTGGTTTGTCGGAAGAAATACCAGAAACTTTAGCAGAAACTTCAGCTGAAACATTTGACGAATTTTCAGCACAAGACGGTTCTGCACATGACACCCTTGAGCTGAATTCACTAGAATCAACCGATTCCAATTTCTCAGAATCAGCTGCTTCAGGTGATTCGCATTTGGAATTTGATGGTTCAGCTGGCTCATTCGTTTCGTTTGCCATTTCAGTCTCTGTTACACAAGCATCAACGTTTTCGCCCAAACCATCAGGCCTGAAATTAATCATAGAGTGAAAAAATGAGCCAAAAATGTCACACACATGAGAACTTGATGCTTGTTCATCTCCAACGACACCTTCAACTTTAACTTCATCTGTAGGGGAAGACGAAGCATTAGAATCAAAAGTACCCTTTGAAACAAAATTTACCGAAGGAGTCGCTCGTTTATCAACAGGTCTGCTGTTGATTGATGACTTATTGTTTTTGGGACCAAAAGTCATTCTACTCTCATTCATCATCTCCTCCTCAGTCATGGGTAAATAAGTATAATTGTCATTATAAGGAGGAGGAGCCTGATTAAAACCCAAACCACGCCCTTTATTTTCCTTGTATGCGAGTTGTTGATCACACAAGTTTTTGACTAATTTGCTGGAAGAATCAAATTTCTTAATATTAAGCTCATTTATTTGATATCTATCTCTGATATCTTCCAGTTCCTTAGTCACAGCACACAGCTTCTCCAGAACATAAAAGAGTTGAGATGATTTCACACTTACATCATCCTTGAGTTTACGATGTCTTTTCGCTGAGCTTCAATTTTTTCTTTATAAAGTTTCTCATTTTTCGATAAAGTAAAATTTTTATTTTTAATATCATTGTAATCTTGAATTAGCTCAGCATTATGTAACCGATATGCCTCATTTCTTTCTCTACACTCAGGAGTGCAAAAGACAGAAAGTATATTTTCACGTTCTTTAGTAATTCCTTGAGCCAGGGGTTTGTTAAACATAAATGCTGAATTTTGTGTGGATGAGCAAACTGCAGTAGATGTGTTGCATTGAGTAGACTGTTTGTCAGCATTGTCATATGATTTGATGATTGAGATTAGCTCATCCGGCTTCATTTTGTAACAATCGGTTGTCACTATTATCTGATTAACATTGGTAAACCAACTACAGTTTGCCTGATCTGGAATCTCATTTATAGCATCCAGAAGCTTTCTGTTATTCGTGTGAGTAGATACCACCATCTCTGCCTTCTCCATTTCAGAGAGCAGTTCAGCAAACCGGCCTGTAAGTGCTTCAATAGATTCACCATATGAGTATCTGAATCCTTGGAGTTCCTACTCAAGCACCTCTCTCTTAGAAGACATTTTTAAGATGTGATCTCCAAAAATGTACGTTTTTAACTATTTCCTCAACACAAGTCCAAAGCGAGAACCCGTGTACTCGCTAACTCAAACCCCTTGCACGTGATTGACTGAACCCGTTTTCTAAACCGCACCTCAAAAATCTGTCAAAACTTATCACACCAAACCAAACCAAACCAAACCAAACCTTTTTTTTTAATTTTATTATCTTATTTTAATTAGAATATAAAACAAACTATTATTATTATTATTAAAACCTAATGATTATGGAATGATGACCCCAATGATTAATATGATAATTATTATAATTATTATTATTATTATTATAATAAAACAAAACAAAAACTGTCGTCTTCTTCGTTTAAAAAATTACCGAACCGAAACCCTAATTTTCTGCCGCTCGATGTGATAGCAACGGATGATGAAAGGAGATTGGCTGGAGACGTAGTGCAGATCGGAGAACACGGTGGTCGGAGTTTGAACGGAGACGAAGATGATCAGAGGATAATGAACTTAATAACGATGAAGGTTGTGACTACCGGAGAAGGTTGATGACCGTGATGTGTGGATTAGTGACGACGACGAAGAAGTTGCAGGTGGTGGTCATCGGAGTTGATGACGGTGCTGTGACGAAGAAGATGAACGATGAAGACGAGTCGAGGCCGAGGATGATGATGACTCGAGATCTCGGTTGCGACTCGGAACCGTGGTTGCGACTCGAGACTGAAAATTGATGAGTCGAGACCGTGGAAAAGTTGATGACTCGAGACCAAATTTTTGAAGAATCGAGACCTCAGTCGAGATAGTGGTTGCGACTCGAGACCGACACTCGAAATGATGGTTGAAGGTTGCGACTCGAGACAGCTGGGGAAGAAGATGACTCGAGACCTTGAAAGCAGACGATGTGAGTCGAGACCGCTGAGTCCAAACTGTGAAGATGGGACTCGAGACCTTGAATGTGATATCCAAACTTCTGTTGCGACTCCGAAGAATACGACTCGAGACCAAAAATCAATTACTCGAAACCGTGAAATTGTGTCGATATGTGGTGGTTGTGACACGTCCTGAAAAGGTGGAAACCCTTGTTGACTCGAGACCTTGTAGAGATAACTCAATTCTCAGAGAGATAATAGTGATTGAGATTGCCTCTTTCCAAAGAAAAACCACTCGAAGTCAACTGATATTAACAAATCAGTTTCAATTTACCTAAAATAAAGGATTTTTAAATCTTTCAAAATATGAAGATATTTCAAAATACGATTTTTTTCCTTTTAAATTTAACTTTATCCTTTAAACACTTTAAACAAAAATCGAACAAGCAGAATAGGATGTTTTTCAATAAAAACCGATGAATATCACGAAGAACGCGAAGAACACCAACCCAAAAAATTATGAAAATCTTGAATCTTTGATATCACACCGAGCCTAGAAATAGCTTCTATGGCTCTGATACCACTTGTAAGTCCCGTGTAACCGGATCTTTCAATGATATCAAACAACACCAAGTTTGTGCGGAATCCAAACTTGATGTGATTCAAGAATAAATCGAAAAATATGAAAATACGAAGAACACAATACCGAATCACTTTCAAACTTGCACACGTTCTATTACTTGAATAAGCAAAACGTCTGGTACAAGTTGACACCAAGATCGCCACTCTCTCTAGCTCTCTAGAATTTCTATATCAATGGAGGTTCCTAGAGGTTCAAACCTAAAAAAAAGTTAGAAACTTGTTTTTATACTAACTCAAGCCCAAGTCCCTACATGGGCTCCCCTTGGGCCTGCTTGGCCCACATGGCCTAAAGCTTGGCCAAGTGACCTATAAAGGTTCACAACCTAATATAAACTAACTCGGTAAGACCCAGCTCGTAACCATAACCCATTGTGTTAATTTGATGCGTCAGTCTCACACTTTAGGGCCTAACATTTTCTTTTTTTTACCACCTACCCAAAATCCCCCTAGTTAGCCCCTTTGAGCCTAAACCTTTTCATTTCATAACCCAAACCAAACACCCTTTTTACCCACCAAAACCTTTTTCATTTTTTTTTACCCTTTGTTTTAGTAACAAGTTCGGTTCTTCATATGACTTTTCTAAAAAAAAAAATTGTGTTGATGATGAAGCAAAAGAAAATAAACAAACAAGTTCATAAAAAATAAATTTGTTTGAATAAATAGCTTCATCAAAATAAAAGTTACAAAAATAGAAAGTCATACGAAAACCGACACTTGTTACGCTTTTCGCCCTTTTTCTACTAACCACTATCCACCAACCCAACCACCTACCTTTAACCCAAGCCTAACCCTTAACCCACAAAGTCCTCTTGATATTTACAAAGGTATATAAGTTAAAAAGGAGGAGGATTGATGGCTTGGAAAACCTATGGTAGGAGTAAGTTCCATGCCGCTCTCGAGTGATCCACAAAAATACATTTTCGGCCGAGTGTTGAGTGATCCCCGTGAGGTATGTGAACTTGTATATAAATAGAATTTTACAAAGGCATGTTATGCCCTAATAAGTAATTTATCTTATGAAAAGTTTTAAATAAATCATGACGAATAGGATTGTAAATAAATTAAAATAAAACTAAATAAAGAATCTTGGAAATCCCGACACTCTACGACAAGCCCAAAAACCTTCTTTTCTACCCATTCCATTTGGGAGTGTAAATAGCCACATATTAAAGAGTTTTGCTTGAGGACAAGCAAAGATTCAAGTGTGGGGGTATTTGATGTGTTCAAAATGTAACATATAAATTTCATCAAATGAGGCATAAAACTAACCCTTTTTTAGTACTAATGTTGGAAAAAGTGTGCTTTTGTCTTCCTTTTGTATTTTCAGGATTAAATGAGCTCAAATTAACAAACGAAGCAAAAAGACATCAAAATCTAACATAAATACAAGAAAAGGAACAAGACATGGCATGCCCGACCCCACAACAGCATCTTCCCAAGCAAAACAAGAGATCAGAAGCCTGAACACGCCTCGTGCTCAGCCAGCACGGGGGTGTGCCCAAGTGTTAGCAGAAAAGACAAAGTGGTAGAAGCTTCTATTGCCCACCACGGGGCCGTGCTCAGCGGACACGAGGCCGTGGTCAACTATAAGATTCGCACAATCCAGGAAAATCTTCATAGTACAAAGATTCTTCTGCACACGGGGTCGTGCTCAGCGGACACGGGGGTGTGGTCAACTAATAAGACAAAGCTGCATTTAATGAAGAAAGAGAGGATGTGGACACGGGGCCGTGCCCACTGGACACGGGGCCGTGCCCGAGCTTCTGTTCAGCCTATAAATAGAAGTGCTTGGCTCAAGCTCAAACCATCCCTTGGCACACCACCTCTCTCACACTTCACCCACCACCCACCACCACCATGACACCATCATCCATTGTCCATCGTAGAGTGTGTGAGTCGTCTCGGGATCCAAGATTGATCGTAAGAGTTCTTGACAATCAAGGCCATGTTTGCCTAAGTCTCTTACATCACTTGGTGAAGACAAAGTGTCTAGTGTAATACTTTTTATTTCTAATCTTTTGCACTTTTTATTTGGCTTTGTATTAATGACTTTAATAACTAGTTGCTTATGTTGAAGGTGATCTTTCCTTATCGTTTGTCCATGGTGTCTTGGCATTATTTTACTGTCTATATAAAATAAAAGATTTTCACCATTCATATCTCCACGGTCTATATGGAGGTATGTTGGCTACCTGGTCGGGGGTTAAGGGAACGGTTTGGTAAAGGTCTTGCCATTGTTCAGCGTTTAGAGGTCCTGCAATGGACCTGGGTCAAATTTAGTAGGACATCCTTCAATACTTAACGGTATTGGATGGCGGGGGTCCAAACTCTTTGATCCCCTCATAAGTTAACTATTATTAATACTATAACCCGGCTATTTAGGACTGTATCCCTGCTGACTCAGACTACTTAGTCGAGGGTAACGTCACCTCCAAAAGAGGGGCCTACCATAATTTGCATTAATAACTTAATTAATTATCTTCCAATAATCCACCATTTTAGGATTGTATCCTTGCTGACTCAAACTACTGGGGTGAGGGTAACGTCACCTTCAAAAGAGGGGCCTACTACAATAACTAAGATAATCTCTTAATTATGTGCAAAAGTGCGGAAATAATCAAAGGTTACACTAGATACGAGTCGGAACCAAGTGATTCATCTTGTCTATCTGTTTTTCTTTTTATTTTATTTCAGCATTTTAGTTAGTTTTTATTTTTCTTAGTTAAAAACATTTTTCTAAACTTTTTATTTTGATTAGACGTTGAGGATAAACCGGTACTAAAAGCTCTTGTGTCGTTGGACGACCTCGGTATCTTGCCAACACTATACTACGCTCACGATGGGTGCACTTGCCCATATGTGTGTTTAGTGTTAGTAAAATATCGTGTTTTATAAATTTAAAACTTGGCTAAAATAAGTGTTAAAGGGGCTTAAAATATACACCTAATATATATATAACACTTCACACGCATCAATCCTCGATCCTCTTTTCCTTTGCCTCAACATCAGTAACGGTTGCTAACGTAGCGGGGTGATCCCTCCGTAGACACTTCTGGGCCTTCATAGCTGATGTGGCGCTAACCTTTGCACCACTCTGTTGCTTTCAAACAAATAACGATTCTCCACACAAAATTTTCTCCTCACAAGGTATGTCTGCGCGATTTCTGAATAACCAATCCACAATAATTACTGCATTGTAACCATCAGGGGTAGTAGAAAGAAGGTCGATGTCGAACACCTGTTCCCCAAGGTCGAGTTTGCATCCCAGCGAACATATAAGGCTTCAATTGACTTGCATCAGCCGACTCCACAACAGGTTCGGTTTCAAGATGCATCAGGGTTTAACAGAACAGAGACAAAGCGAATAGCTACCCATCCAAGCTATCGTGTTGCTATTATGCCTGGTATAGCCTATACCAATACTACATATCCTTCCATGAGCTTCATTTCCAGTGTTGTTTTCGTCACGATAATTTCCAGTACTGCCGTCGTTCCCTTGGTTGTCGTCACCTTGACTTAATACAGTCAATCCTTGTCGAGGTCACCTTCGTTTCCATAATGTAAGCTATGATCACGAGTACCTTGATGTTTCCGCGACTGTTGCCTCTAATATTGTCGCCTGTAATGGTGTCCTGCGTCCTTTCACCAACAAGGTCCATCTTTTCACATTCCGTGCCACGTCCTAAGGCACTACTCATGGTGCGGGCGGTTACACAGTCCACTCTACAGTCAATCGTCATCGATTTTGTCCCGATTGGTTCGTAAGAGTCGACTCCCATGAGTCGCTAGCTGGGGTTAAGGAGTCAAATCGCTGTTGTTCGTTGTCGATAACTAGGGTCGTTCAAATGCTGAAGTCGGTAAGGTACTACGTTTACCCTCTTATCCATCGTTCTTGCAAGTTGACTGAGTGATACACGATATGTCGCGAGAGTGTTGCAGAAGTGATCGCACTTCAGGATCTAAGGCGTCAACACGCTAAGTTCCAGCAAACAAAGATAAGTGAGGAAAGTATAGTCCAATCATTTGATGCTGAGCCATCCAACTCAGGGACGTTCGTACTAGCACCTAACATTCTACACAGTTCGCTAGGCGTTCAGATGTGAGATCAGGTGATACTCGATCGCATCGAGATTCGTAAGGATTCAGAAAGGGGTGAAAATATCATGTTCGAGTAGGAGACAATCACTCCTATGACACCTATAGACTGCTGAGTTCTAACATAACATCAATTAACAGAGCGGAACCCCTCTCACACTCGTTAAGCCTCACTGGGACTCACATGCACCCCACATTATTATTATGTGTGCACCCATAATAATAAGGCAATTTGCCTGCTTATCTCAGTGCCACTTAACTCGAACTAAAAGGTTCCCCGAATTCGAGCAATAAGACAGATGACGCCACAACATAGATCATGAAAGTTCAAGAAGAGTCGCACTCTTAAAACACGTAGCATGGGTTGGTAACATAGAAGTTCATTCTGCAGTGCTAAGTGTGCATTCACGTGTGATGTTATTCATAAGCAAACACTAGATATACTATGCAATAGTAAACGAGAAACGAACCTTGCAGTCTGGAGCTGAGTGTCATGGTCGATTTCGGATCTGTTTGGTTATAGTTTGGTTTTATAAAAACGTTTTAAAACCAAGTTCACTATAACCAGTGGCTCTGATACCAAACTGTCACACCCTCAAATTACCACTTAGGGAGTGTCCCTGTTAGGCGTGTGACCACTAGTAATGAGCCACCAATGTCACACCCCCAAAATCCACTCGCGGAGTACTGCCGCTTGGAGGCGTGACATGACCAGGATCAAGCCACCAATCATATTGAACATATAAGTAAAACGTAAAAGTCATTCATCAATACGATAGGTGTTTTCAAAACCAAACCTAAACAAGTGTGTAGCGGAAGCAATAATGTAAAAACCCAACATAAGTATTAAGTACAAAATATCATAATGTTTAACAACACGTTCACGATCCAAGTCCACAACGACCGTGCCTCCCGTGCAAGCTCCAAAAGTACCTAAGGTCCTGCAAGGCATGTAACAGAGAGTCAACAACTAGTTGAGCGAGTTCACAGTTGGTTATTTAGTTATAAGGTTCGTATCGTAAATCGTATGTTCGTTTAGTAATCATGTATCATATGTAATGGTATCGCGGCCCTCTAGGCATGTTTGCGAAGTTTAGTGGGGGTTTCCCATGTTTTTTAGACTAGGTATATTTGTATCGCGGCCCACCCGGCATGTGTGCGAAGATTAAAGTATAGTTCGCGGCCATTCCAGGCATGTATGCGAAGATTGTTCTATTATCGCGGCCAATCCCGGCGTGTGTGCAAAGAGAAGTATATGTATCACTAGTCTAGCAGTATATACCAATAACCTTCCTCTCCCGAGGCCTGTGGTATGTAATCCCAATAACAACTCAAGCATAAGTAATCATCCAAACCCATTCCCAACCCCGGGAATCCCATGCCTTGGTAAGAGTGTGAACTCACCTTGTTTTGCTCGGTATGCTAAGTATGTGCTCAAAGTAAGTCAATCACGTCCTAAAGTATGCACGTATACTAAATCAGTTTGTATTTACGGAGTTGGCACGTAAGTATAACCATAGTGAACAACGCATCAAAAATCACCAAGTAGCACATTGCACATATTTAAGATCATACAAGCCAGGCATAGCATCTAACAGCAGTTAGTTAACTCAGTTAAGTCTTAACAGAATCAAATTACCAAACAGTTTACCTAGTCGGCGAAACACCCCTGTTTCGCCGTGAAACCCTTTGACGAAACACTACTGTTTCGTCGACTACATTCTTGGCGAAACACCCCTGTTTCGTCGTTAACCCTTTGGCGAAACACAAATTCTGTTTCGCCGCACAATCCATTTCGTGACCCAATTCAGTTTCGTCGAGAATCAGTTACGTACATGAACCCTAATCGCCGATACAACAGTTTACAGAAATCATTCAATCCTCGCTCAATATAATGAGTCTTATGTTACTAATCATTAATCTATGCATCACAACCGAACCATCAATGAAACAAGGAACATATCATCATCATCATCATCAATAAAATCATGTAACCATCACAAAACAACACTCATAAAATCCATACTCTATGCATACCCGCTAACATGCATAATCACCGAGAGGTTCATGAAACCCTAAGTATTCATCATACACATATACTCCTATAATCCAGAAATCAAGCATATACACAACATGTATAAAGAAAACAAAGGACAAAGAAACCGATTAGACGAGCACGCACTAACCGAGATATCCGGGATGAACAAGGGAGGATTCGAGAGAGAAAGATGATGGTTGAAGATGGTTATAGCCTTCACAGAGTGGAGAGTTCTAGGGTTTCGATTTTTGTTAAAAGTGTGAAACAGGAAGTCGGTTTACGTTAATATACACGAATTACCGTTCTGGGCCCTTAATGGGCTTTGCGAATCAGTGGGCCGGCGAAACACATCAGTTTCGTCGTGAAGTTCTATGGCGAAACACACTGTTTCGTCGAGTTGCTTGATGGCGAAACACATCTTGTTTCGTCGGGATGTATATGGCGAAATAGTCTGTTTCGTCGGGTCCTTTCATGTGTTAAACAGTTTAAGTTTTCAACAGGTGTTTCATGTTATACAACCAAACACAAAATCATGCAAACACAATGCGTTTTATCATATCATAACATGTACAGTTACAAGTCAAACAACTAACAGTCAAAGTCAACGCGCAATAAATACGAAAGTGAAAGTATGAAACTCGAGTTGTCACATTATCCCCAACTTGAAAGAAATTTCGTCCCGAAATTTAGCGTGCGGTTACTGAGGAAGCTAAGTAAGTTATGTCGTTTACTGGTTTTCCTGGGGTGTCACATCATCCCCCCGTTGAGTTGGAATTTCGTCCCGAAATTCTGTAGTAGCTTTAGCCTCAGTAGTAGTAGCATTGTTTTCGAACAACTGGGGATATTTGAGTTCCATTTGGTCTTCTCGTTCCCAGGTATACTCTGGGCCACGACGGGAGTTCCAACGAACTCGAACAAGAGGTATTCTTGTGTTCTTGAGGACCTTAACATCCCGGTCCGTGATTTCAACAGGTTCCTCGACGAAATGCAACTGTTCGTCGATGGTGAGCTCCTTCAAAGGAACTATGAAGGTCTCATCTGACAGACACTTCTTCAGATTCGACACGTGAAAGACGTTGTGAACTGCACTGAGTTCAGCTGGTAAGTTCAGTCTGTAGGCCACTTTGCCTATTTTCTCTATGACTTCGAAGGGTCCAACGTATCGTGGATTGAGCTTGCCTCGTTTTCCAAAACGAACAACACCCTTCCAGGGTGATACCTTGAGTAGCGCTCGATCCCCAACCTGGAACTCGAGTAGTTTCCTGTCTTTATCTGCGTATGCTTTCTGACGGTCACGAGCTGCCGCCATGCGTTGTCGTATTTGAGCAATCTTCTCAGTAGTATCAACTACCATTTCTGGACCTGTGATCTGACTATCACCCACCTCTGCCCAACAAAGAGGTGATCAGCATTTACGCCCGTACAATGCCTCAAATGGAGCAGCTTTAATGCTGGTGTGGTAGCTGTTATTGTACGAAAATTCCACAAGTGGCAAATGTTTTTCCCAGCCATTGCCAAAGTCAATTACGCACGCCCGAAGCATGTCTTCTAGAGTTTGAATAGTGCGCTCAGACTGCCCATCTGTCTGAGGATGATAAGTTGTGCTCATGTCTAAACGAGAGCCAAAAGATTTGTGCATTGCTTGCCACAGTTCTGAAGTAAAACGTGCATCACGATCAGAGATAATAGAGGTGGGCACCCCGTGCCTCGAGACAACTTCCTTAAGGTATACGTCTGCTAGAGTGGAGAACTTATCCGTTTCCTTGATAGCCAAGAAGTGAGCAGACTTTGTGAGTCGATCCATGATCACCCAAATAGTATCATTCCCGCGCTGAGATCTAGGTAGGCCAGTAACAAAATCCATGGAAATTTGTTCCCATTTCCATTGTGGTATCTCAGGCTGTTGGAGTGGGCCTGATGGTTTCTGATATTCCGCTTTGACTCTCGCACAAGTCAAACACTTGCTAACGTAAGTTGCTATGTGAGCTTTCATGCTAGGCCACCAGTATGTAGTTCTGAGGTCGTGGTACATCTTATCCGAACCAGGATGTACTGAGTAGCGAGAATTATGAGCTTCTTCCATTACAAGCTCGCATAAGTTGCCATAGAGTGGGACCCAGATGCGTCCTGTTACATAGTAGGCTCCGTCTGCCTTTTGTTCTAACCGTTGCCTTGAGCCGCGTAGAGCTTCAGCCCTGACGTTTTCTGGTTTCAATGCTTCTACCTGAGCATCTCGTATCTGAGAAGGAAGGCTAGACTGAATAGTGAGTTGCAATGCTCGTACACGCCTAGGTGTAGTATCCTTTCGACTGAGGGCGTCGGCCACCACGTTGGCTTTGCCCGGATGGTACTTTATAGCACATTCGTAATCGTTCAGTAGTTCAACCCATCTACGTTGTCGCATGTTCAATTCTTTCTGCTTGAAAATATGTTCGAGACTCCTGTGATCAGTGTAGATGGTGCACTTAGTGCCATACAGGTAATGTCGCCATATCTTGAGCGCAAAAACAACGGCTCCCAGCTCTAAATCATGAGTAGTGTAATTCCGTTCGTGAATCTTAAGTTGGCGTGAAGCATAAGCAATGACTTTATCCCGTTGCATCAACACACATCCAAGACCTTGGATAGATGCGTCGCAGTAGACTATAAAATCGTCCGTGCCTTCAGGTAATGAGAGGATAGGTGCGCTACAAAGTCTATCCTTTAAGTGCTGAAACGCTGTTTCCTGTGTATTACCCCAACGGTAAGCAACACCTTTCTGTGTCAGTAATGTAAGCGGCTGTGCAATCTTTGAGAAGTCTTTGATGAACCGTCTGTAATAACCCGCCAAACCCAAGAATTGGCGTATTTCGGTTGGTGTGCGAGGTGCAGGCCAGTTCTTGATCGAATCTACCTTGGATGGATCGACATGAATCCCATCCGTGTTTACCACGTGGCCTAGGAAGTGGACTTCACGAAGCCAGAAGTCGCATTTTGAAAACTTAGCGTACAGCTGTTCCGTTCGAAGGAGTTCCAAAATAAGTCGTAAGTGCTGCTCGTGTTCCTCCAGACTCTTCGAGTAGATCAGGATGTCATCAATGAAAACAATAACAAACTTGTCAAGATAAGGTTTGCACACCCTGTTCATAAGATCCATGAAAACCGCAGGCGCGTTCGTTAGCCCGAATGGCATGACCAAAAACTCGTAATGGTCGTAGCGAGTTCTGAATGCTGTTTTGGAGACGTCCTCATCCCGGACTCTCAATTGATGATAGCCTGACCTCAGGTCAATCTTCGAGTAATAGCTCGACCTTTGCAACTGGTCGAATAAGTCGTCGATGCGTGGAAGTGGATAGCGATTTTTCACGGTCACCTTGTTCAGTTCACGGTAATCTATGCACATACGAAAGGTACCGTCTTTCTTCTTCACAAATAATACTGGAGCTCCCCAGGGCGAAGAGCTAGGACGTATGAAACCCTTTTCCAAGAGTTCTTGCAATTGCTTAGACAGTTCTTCCAGTTCAGTTGGAGCTAAGCGATAAGGTGCTCGAGCTATAGGTGCTGCTCCTGGAGCTAGCTCGATCTGAAATTTGACCTGACGATGAGGCGGTAGCCCAGGTAACTCTTCAGGAAACACCTGAGGAAAATCGCGTACTACAGAAATATCCTGAATCTTTTTCTCTTTCTTCGATGTATCAGTAACGAGTGCTAATATAGCTATGTGGCCCTTTCGCAAACACTTCTGTGCCTTCAAGAAGGAGATGATGCCACTCACGACACCACTCTTGTCGCCTTGGACTTCGAGAGGTTCTTTGCCAGTACGGGGAATGCGAATGATCTTCTCCTTGCATAGGATCTCTGCTTGTTGTTGGGATAACCAATCCATACCAATGACGATATCAAAACTACTCAGAGTTATAGGAATGAGATCGATAGAGAAAGTCTGACCAGCGAGAATAAGATTACAACCCTGAACTATGTGTGTGGCTTCTAGACTTTTACCATTAGCTAACTCTAAGACATGTTTGGTGTTCAAAAGTGTTGGTGCGCGTTTAAGCATTTGACTAACTTTCAGAGACATATAACTGGTATCCGCACCCGAATCAAATAATATAGTAACATAAAAGTCGTCGAGAAGAAACTTACCCATAACCACATGAGGATCGTTCCTTGCATCACCCTGACCAATCACAAATGAACGACCCTTAGCACCATTGTCGTTGTTGTTTCCCCCATTGTTGTTCCCATTGCCCTGATTATTGTTGCTGTTATTCTGATTCCGGTTTAACTGGGGGCAGTTCCGCTTGAAGTGACCTTCAGCCCCACACTGAAAGCATGCCCTATTTCCTTGTTGTTGTTGCTGTGGCTGGTTTCGTGGAGCCGGTGGCTGTTGTTGTTGGTTCTGATTCGCAGGCCTTGAGCTCCTGCAATCTTTAGCTTCATGACCTACCCTTAGACATCTCTGACAGCGGCCTTTACGACACTGACCACTGTGGTGTCTGTTGCACCTGTTACACAGTGGGTGAATTCCCCGATATCCACTCTGCCCCTGACCACCAGACGATTGCTGACTCGGACTCTGGTAATCACTAGTCTTGCGTTGCTGCTGTGCTTGAGACTGTACAGTAGCTGAACCCTTGCTGGAATCCCCTTCCCATTTCCGTTTGTTGTCACTGGGAGTAGCAGGAGTAACTGGAGTGGTAGCGGTAGTAGTAGCGCTGATACGTTTAGGCAGTCTGTTCTGTTCCACTGCCTGATCGGTGAGGCGATGAGCTAACTTGACGATCTGTTGAATGGTGCCAAGATTCACTGAGGTTATGTGACTTTGAATTTCCGGTACCAGAGCATTGAGATACAGTTCGATACGCTTAATGGGAGGGTCTACCATAGTAGGACACAGAATAGCCAACTCATTCGATCTTCTGGTGTACGCTTCAATTTCTGACCCCGTCATTTTCAAGTGGTAAAACTCTACCTCCAGCTTATGAATATCATCACGGCTACAGTATTCCTCTTTGATCAACTCCTTGAAACCGTTCCAGGGTGTGGCGTTAGCAACAACCAACCCTAACATCTGAACTTGCGCATTCCACCAAGTCAGCGCAATGCCTTCTAGAGTACCAGTGGCGTACTTCACCCTGCGAGCCTCAGGGCATTCACACATCTCAAATACTGACTCAAGCTTTTCAAACCAATGGAGGACTCCAACTGCTCCTTCTGAGCCACTAAAAGTAGTAGGGCGACAGTCCATGAAAGTTTTGAAGGTGCAAACAGGTGGTTGACCTAGTGTGTATAAGAATCAGGACAAAGTTAAACACAAGAGTTGGTTTAGGAGTGTAGGATCTAAAGATCCTAGTGTGAGTTACAACTGCAAGATATACCTCCTGCTTGTGCGGCTGCAACTGCCGCAGCTACTTGTTCGTTAATGAGAGCCGTCAACTGGGCTTGTGTCATGTTGATACGTCCAGACATGATCTTCATAGCAAAGATAACATAAGTGAGAGAGGTTCGCGAATAGTGCGATGACAGAAGAGAGTAAGCACACAAGTGTTCTCGTGCAATAGTGTTACGTTAATCTAAGCATACCCTGAGCAAGGTTCTATGCAATTTTAGCAAGTAGGCAATAAGACATGTACCATATTACCTAGGATGTCGAGTCTTGCACGTGGAGCGAGGCGTCGTTGTGGATCGTTGAGCACTGTATAGGTTATAGTCTGGTTTTAATAAAACGTTTTCCCCTTATTAAAACCGAGTTCTCTATAACCAATGGCTCTGATACCAATCTGTCACACCCCCAAAATCCACTCGCGGAGTACCGCCGCTTGGAGGCGTGACATGACCAGGATCAAGCCACCAATCATATTGAACATATAAGTAAAAAGTAAAAGTCATTCATCAATACGATAGGTGTTTTCAAAACCAAACCTAAACAAGTGTGTAGCGGAAGCAATAATGTAAAAACCCAACATAAGTATTAAGTACAAAATATCATAATGTTTAACAACACGTTCACGATCCAAGTCCACAACGACCGTGCCTCCCGTGCAAGCTCCAAAAGTACCTAAGGTCCTGCAAGGCATGTAACAGAGAGTCAACAACTAGTTGAGCGAGTTCACAGTTGGTTATTTAGTTATAAGGTTCGTATCGTAAATCGTATGTTCGTTTAGTAATCATGTATCGTATGTAATGGTATCGCGGCCCTCTAGGCACGTTTGCGAAGTTTAGTGGGGGTTTCCCATGTTTTCTAGACTAGGTATATTTGTATCGCGGCCCACCCGGCATGTGTGCGAAGATTAAAGTATAGTTCGCGGCCATTCCCGGCATGTATGCGAAGATTGTTCTATTATCACGGCCAATCCCGGTGTGTGTGCGAAGAGAAGTATATGTATCACTAGTCTAGCAGTATATACCAATAACCTTCCTCTCCCGAGGCCTGTGGTATGTAATCCCAATAACAACTCAAGCATAAGTAATCATCCAAACCCATTCCCAACCCCGGGAATCCCATGCCTTGGTAAGAGTGTGAACTCACCTTGTTTTGCTCGGTATGCTAAGTATGTGCTCAAAGTAAGTCAATCACGTCCTAAAGTATGCACGTATACTAAATCAGTTTGTATTTACGGAGTTGGCACGTAAGTATAACCATAGTGAACAACGCATCAAAAATCACCAAGTAGCACATTGCACATATTTAAGATCATACAAGCCAGGCATAGCATCTAACAGCAGTTAGTTAACTCAGTTAAGTCTTAACAGAATCAAATTACCAAACAGTTTACCCAGTCGGCGAAACACCCCTGTTTCGCCGTGAAACCCTTTGACGAAACACTACTGTTTCGTCGACTACATTCTTGGCGAAACACCCCTGTTTCGTCGTTAACCCTTTGGCGAAACACAAATTCTGTTTCGCCGCACAATCCATTTCGTGACCCAATTCAGTTTCGTCGAGAATCAGTTACGTACATGAACCCTAATCGCCGATACAACAGTTTACAGAAATCATTCAATCCTCGCTCAATATAATGAGTCTTATGTTACTAATCATTAATCTATGCATCACAACCGAACCATCAATGAAACAAGGATCATATCATCATCATCATCAATAAAATCATGTAACCATCACAAAACAACACTCATAAAATCCATACTCTATGCATACCCGCTAACATGCATAATCACCGAGAGGTTCATGAAACCCTAAGTATTCATCATACACATATACTCCTATAATCCAGAAATCAAGCATATACACAACATGTATAAAGAAAACAAAGGACAAAGAAACCGATTAGACGAGCACGCACTAACCGAGATATCCGGGATGAACAAGGGAGGATTCGAGAGAGAAAGATGATGGTTGAAGATGGTTATCGCCTTCATAGAGTGGAGAGTTCTAGGGTTTCGATTTTTGTTAAAAGTGTGAAACAGGAAGTCGGTTTACGTTAATATACACGAATTACCGTTCTGGGCCCTTAATGGGCTTTGCGAATCAGTGGGCCGGCGAAACACATCAGTTTCGTCGTGAAGTTCTATGGCGAAACACACTGTTTCGTCGAGTTGCTTGATGGCGAAACACATCTTGTTTCGTCGGGATGTATATGGCGAAATAGTCTGTTTCGTCGGGTCCTTTCATGTGTTAAACAGTTTAAGTTTTCAACAGGTGTTTCATGTTATACAACCAAACACAAAATCATGCAAACACAATGCGTTTTATCATATCATAACATGTACAGTTACAAGTCAAACAACTAACAGTCAAAGTCAACGCGCAATAAATACGAAAGTGAAAGTATGAAACTCGAGTTGTCACAACCAATTACATTGAATCCATAAGTTTAAAATAAAGTTTCATCATTTAATAGTAATAAAATCTAAACATAAGCAATTCCAAAAACCATCAAGTTCAGCGGAAGCGTTAACGTAACATAAGGTAAATACTTTCCAAACAACCATAGTAAATAAATGTTTGATAAATAAACCCATCAATGCAACCATGACCACTCACACCCTCCAGCCAGCAAGTTCCTGTTCCCAAGTACCTAACGACCTGCGAGCATGTAACAAATGTATCAGACAAAGCTGGCGAGTTCACAGTTTTAGAAAACGTTTGTTACCGGTTGTATGTAAAACAGTTCACTGGCAAATGCAAGTTATATTGTTAATATCTCAATTCCGAACAAGACGGCTCCTGATGTACATGACTGCCCTTTCCCACGTACTCCTATCCAGTACTGGGCCCGACTGGGTCATTAGTTCACATCCGTCCTCTCTAGGAGCGGTGTGAGGGTGCCAAACCTAAGTAGCGCTACCAACTAATACCCGTTACCCTCCAGGTAACAACATAAGGGACTTACAAGAATGATAGGTGAGAATATTACCCAATATACCCGTTTTTACCCAAAAGACTTATCCCTCCACGGGATACCCACTAACTGTCCCCAACCACTGGGACGCATGCTCGAATGTAGTGAACTCACCTTAGAGTGCTCGGTAGAATATGTTACTTGACCACACTCAGTTAATCAAACACGTCCTATCAAAGTTTACCAATAACCATTAGTTCTATTCTCACGTTGCACCACATATGTTGTTACACATTTCACACATCACGTTCATGAAGTATTTACACCCCTCAAGCAAATTATAACAGTTAATCACGTTACACATCATCCATGTTAACACATTTTGTGGTATCACATACAAGTTTACTTCATGTAACCAAATCCCAATGAAACTTCTCTAATATATATGTGTGACCCAAAACTACGGAATGATCCAAGATAGTATGTGGCCCAGAGAATTACTTGGCCCAAATCTGAATATGCAGCCCATTACCTATCGTGTTACCCGGTCCGAACTATTGCCCCTTAACCCAACAGGCCGATCCAATAAACCCCAAGCCCAATTCATATGTATAAAGCCCAATGTAAACTTAAACCAACTGTGTAGTCCAGCACGTGAGTGTGTGTGGCCCAATGCAACCAGAATGTGTGTTTTGAGTTTAATTTACAAGACCAGTACCCTACTCATGTTCTACTAGTGGGCCGATGTGTAACCACAACATTTGAGCCTATCACAATGCAGCCCTAAGATTAAATAGCTCAACCGATGTAACAGTGCCTCTTACATAATGATTTGGCCCACTAATGGCGGCCCACACCAAAGGTGCTACTCACCTTTCCTCCAATCAAGTAATCATGACATCGGTGATTCAAAAGACCAATGCAAATTATATAACATTCCTATCATTCTATCCACATATGAAACATAAATCAAATGACAACCAAATGGATTCCTGATGCTAATTCAGTATTACTAACTCTACTGTGCATTTTGGACTGAGTATGAAGCCTATTTACATACAATTCGTGACAGATTGGGCCTGCAACCTAAATATATTAGTGTCCCAACTCACTTGGCCAACTAGACACTCGTTTTAATTGTGCAGCCCAATAACAATTAATCCAACCCAACTATTGTTTTATACCAAACTTATGTGACCAGAATGTTAGTGTGTAGTCATGAAAATAACAATCCTTTATTATTTCATCCTTAACCAACAACATAATATATTTCCACCTCACCTACACATAGTTACTGCATTATTATTCAATCAAATTGTCACCAAATGTTATCACCCTTACACTAACATCCATCACATACTAACAAGTTTCCATACACTAATCCAGAAGCTATAACATGCGATCTATACAATTAACAAATCATACATAAGCAACCCTAAATCATCCATATTCAGATTGATCATGCAAAGCTACATACAGAACTGTTCCTATGATCTATCATTCAATCACACTATTATTTTGAGATTGTATTGTGAAATCATGTATTCATATGACAATAGGATTCCATAACCAACTATCATTCAGTATCACACAATCAATATATTTGTAATCCTACCCGTCTGATTGTATCATTCATGCATACTATCCACATAACAATTTCCTAATCTAAACTATGATACAAAAGTTGTCAAAACATCGCACATGTATATAACTCAATATCATCAAATAATAATTTAACACAATTATGGTTTTACTAACCAGATAGTCGATCACAAAGGATGGTGTCTCGAGATGGGGGGGGGGTATCTACTGTCGTCGCACTTCAAGAGAAGAGAAGATTACGAGGGGGGTCTGCCCACTGCGATCGTGTTTTAGGGTAGCTTAGGGTTTTGATATATTGATGTTAATGTATTACGCTACAAAGCATGTAGACATGCTGAAATACCAACCGGCCTCAAATAAGTAACCCTCTTGGGCTTAACCAGGCCCAAACGCAAATAGATAGGCTTCAGGTGTGTGTATATGGACTCACATCTAACCGGCCTAATGCAAAGTCCAAATTAACAAAATTTCAAGGTGTACGCGTGAAGATGCGGTCCAAGTTAACAGTTGTTTAATTAAAACGCTAACACTAAACTTAACCGAGTTAAACAAATAAACGCGCGAGCATACCTAGCTACAATGCAACCCAATCGTAACAGAAAGTGATTCGGAAATGAGGACACCTAAAGATTACGGGTCGTCACAGAAAAGATGATCAGGAGCAAGAAAGCATTGCTAAAGAAAGAGTTTGATTTGTTTTCAAGCTTGCCGGGTGAATCATCAAAGAAGCTGATTGAAAGATATTGCCACTTAGTGCGATCTATGTCTTTGTTAGAAATTGTCAAAGATCAAGAAGAATGGGTCGATAAATTAGCTGATGCATTAACTCAAAAAGAGTGGGGTACATACTTGATGATTTTAAAGAATACTGGAGAATATGACAAGTTGACTATTTCCCAGTTCATTGAAAAGATTGAGGGTCAAGATCTGGAATAGCAAAAGATTGCTAGAATGAACAGTCCGAGTGGTCAACAAGATGTTAAAATGTATTGCAAAGGAAGTATTCAAGATATTGAAACTAGTCCGAAAGTCCAAACTGCTTTCAGTGCTGAAAACTCATCTGAATATGTTAATCAAAATTCAAGCAGCAGCAGTGGATTTTCTTCGTACTTAAATGTGAATCCAAAGAGTTCAACTTCAAGTCATAAGTTTCAAAGTTCAAACAGCAGTAATGGTCAAGTGTTAAATTGCAACATCGCGTTGCATCTTCAGAATGGTCAAAATTTCTCTGAAGAGGTCGCCAAAAATCACATGTCATTTCTTGCTACTGTGTTGGAATCATATGAAGGATTGGTTGCTGGAAGGATCGGAAATCCTATGCTAACGAAAGAGGATTACGATCAGATAGATGCAGAAGAGATGGAGCTTATGGACATTAAATGGTGTTTAGCCAGTGTTTTGAGGATAACTGAAAAGTTTAAGATGATTACAGGAAGAGATGATTTTAGGGATGCAAATGTTTCTACTTTAGGTTTTGATAAATCTAAAGTTACTTGTTTTCGATGCAGGGAGAAAGGTCATTTCAAGAGAGAATGTAAAAATCAAGAAGTAAGTGGAGCACAAAATCCGTTTGGTGGCAATGATTACTATCGGAAAGCCATTTATCAACAAGTTGCTCATCAACCATATCAACAAAAAGAACCACAAACTGCACATGCTAAAATGATCGAAGAAGCAAATAAGAAAGCTTATTTTGGTATAATCAATCAAGATGATGAAAAACTGGCAGAAGGTTTCAGTTGGGACAAATACATTCCACCTAATTCCAAAGTGGTAGCTCTCACTGCTCAATTCATTCAAGAGCCAGTTTTTGATCAATCATCATCTGATGACAGTGATGATGAAGAGGAGACACAAATAAATATTGGAAAATCTATGTTATCTCCTGAAAGTTTTCAATTTTATTTTGCAGATAGATTGGAGAAGCTGAAGGAAAGACGAGCAGCAAAAGAACAGAGGGAGATGAAATGTGAAAGCGTTGCTCAAAAAGAGAAATCAGAACAAAGTGAAGAAGTTATAATCGCTGAGATGATAGTTGAATTAGAAAAAGTGGTTGAAGTTGAAAAAGTTGTTGAAGTTGAAAAAATAGTAGAAATTGAAAAAATCGTTGAGGTGATTAAACCGTGTCTAAAGTGTTTGGAATCTTGCAAACAGTGTGAAGAGAAAGATGAAAAGTTGAGTGAGCAAGATAAGATGAAAGAAAAATTACTGTTCGATCTCAATTATGTAAAAGAATCTTATGATGTGTTGAACAAAATAGTAACTGGTCTACAAAAGACAAATTCTGAAAGAGAAGATGCTTTGACAATGATGAATGCTGTAATGATGTCAAAGCAGAAAGCTATCAATTATTACATTGAAGAAAGTGCAAAGTGGAAGCAAGAGTTGGAGACAGAAAAGATAGAGAATGAAAGAATCAGACGGTTGTTACAGAGTTATTCTAGTTCTGATTATTTGATTGACATAATTTATCCAACTGTTGCAGGTTTAGAAGCATTTCAAGATAAGAAGCCAAAAGAGAAGGATACTGGTAAGAAACAAAGTGCAAATTATAACAAGTGTCCGCCTCCGATCTGGGAAGGATATTCTCCCAGAAAACCGAATGAGGAGCAAGTCAAAAATGCTGTCAATATAAAGTTAAAATCAGAAACAACTGATGAGTTACTAGAAAACATTGACGTCACATTCACATCGTCTGACACTGATCATGAGTCCGAGTTAATAAAGAAAGTGGTCGATCAGGTGTTGGATAAAGATGAGGAGTCAGAGTCAAAGTCCGAATCCAAGAGTTCGAGTTCATCAGTTGACAGTCCAAAGTCGTCGGTTAAAAGGATTTACAATAAAGAATTCCTGTTATCAAAATCTAATTTGAATGACGAACTAATCAAAGTGGCATATACTTTGATTGATTCAGACAAATTATATTCTGATGAGGAATTTCCAATAAGAGGTGTTAAACCAGAAATGATAAAAAAGGTTTTCAAACTAATAGAAATTAATATTTCTAAAATAAAAGATGAAAATCTTTCTGAAAAACTTAAACCTTACACCTCAAGAGTTCAACAAAAGTTAAACAAGAAAAAGGGTTACAGTTCTGGTTCTGGTTTTCAAAAGAAACCAAACCATAACAGTAATTTCAAAAAGAAAGGACTTGGTTTTATTCCACCGAAAAATTATAAAAATGAAAAAATTTATAAACCAAAAACTGTATTTGTTTCAGGAGCAAGTTCGGAGGAAGAAGAAAAGAGCTCAATCTGGAAGCAATCAAACAAAGAGTTCTTTACAGAAAAACAAAAGTTTGAGAAGAATATAGCATATCAAAGAAAGGAAACAAGAACCTGTTACAGATGTCAAGAAGTTTGACACATTGCCTGGAACTGTCCTAAGGCAACCAACATCAAACAGGAAGTTGTTTCTAAACTCAAAGAAAAGATTGTTGATAAAACCGAACCACCAACTGAAAAGTTTAAAGTGTTTAAGAACTCAACATATGAGGTTGGTGAATGTTCGAAAAGATTTTACAAGAGAAGAGTGAATCTTGACAACCAAAAGTGGATTGTTAAGAAATCAGATGTGAAATCTGGTGATGAATCTGATTCCACAAAGTCAGAGGAGCCACAAGTTGAGATAAAAGATGAAAATTCAGTTCCACCAATGGATGATGTCAATTTTCCACCATTGAGGACTGAAAATTTTAAACAAAAAGTTGGTAAGATTGAGATTTCAAATCAATTCTATTCTGAAAAGAAATAATTTGATGTTGAAAAAGTTTTTAATGGAAATGTGAAAAAGATTTTTGGAAAGATGGTTGAGGGAAAGGTTAAAGGGGTTAAAGAATTTTATGAAACTAAGAAGGCAACTTATAACCCGAGTGAAGTTGAAGAGGAAACATCCAAGTTTGGTCAGGCTTGGATGTCTGTTTTTCATATGTAAAATTCTGACTTGCCGGAGCTTCCAGGTTGGTAAAAGTGGAGCATGATTCGGCATCTTTCTTGAGAAATTCACTTCGATGATATTTCGATCTACAAGTGGTAAATCAGGGACATTAAGTTGTACTTGATTTTCTACAGGTGATATTGATGGAATCTAAAAATGTTAAACTTTTCATACAAAGTGGTTGTGAAACAAAGTGATGAATGAATCCCCATTCTTACAAAACAAAACTTATTTTCCAGAAAAACCATTTTTGATTAAAACAAACTTAAGTGTTTTGAAATCTTAATGGGAAAATAGTTTGTTGTAAGGGGGAGTTCTGATTGTTTATGCCAAGTGGATGGCGAATTGAATCAATTCACAACAGTTGTCACTTTATTTGTACAGTTTGTTTTCAAATTTTTCTGTAAATGGTTTTGAATTTTAGGGGGAGTAAGAATTTTCAAAAAATCCAAAAACATTTGAAAATTTGAAAAAGCCAAAAACATGATAAAATCAAAAAATGAGTTTTGTTGTGAAATAGAGGAAATGATAGTACATCAGTGGACATTCACAACATGCTAAAGAATTGGAAAGTTAAAAAAATGATAAACGGTCTCACTGATGATGTGCCAGTAGGTTTTTGCACGTTTAGTAGATTGTGTCGAGATATAAACCTAAATTTCAAACTTACTTATCTCGTGGGGAACATCTCTCGGATATATGGGTAACCCCCGAAATCTTGTTTGAAAGGTCCCTCTTTCTGAGATACTAGGTCTTTATGCTTAGTGATATCTGGGGTATTATTCCGGGACTTCTGATTTTGCGGAAGCAATAGCCTAGTCCCCGTATAATACTTTTCGCTTGCTTGAAATATAGCACACCCCTCAGCATAAAAATGATGAAGCATTGCAAAATGCTAATCATGTGCTGTTGAAGAAAAGATTCTATAAAGGGAACACACCTAAAGTCGAAGCCATCATCTCTCTGATTTTGCGGAAGCAATAGCCTGAGCTCTCATGGCCCTCGCATTTTAACCCTTTACAGATATCATCTAGGTATATTCACCTGTAAGACTGAATATTGGGATCTGGATACGGGAGTATATTCTGAGGTGGGACACGCGAATAAGTTTAAGTGTTTAAAACATTAATCCGTATCTCGAAACAATTGAACTTTGTGTGAAAATTTAAGTGGATCAGTATACTGACAATCTAAGTGAATCGTTTAGAACATAAAATGTTTAAAGCTTAATGGTGTTGTTGATTTGTCTCAAAAACTGATATGATTCTCTTACACAAACTCACAAAAATATTGTCTGTAAATATTTCTTTACTGCATGTTCATTTTAATCAAAAATCCAAAAAGATTTTCAGTATGTTTTAGCATAATTTTTTGATAATTTAAAAAGATTTTCGACAACTGATGTTGGAGAGCTGATTTTTAAAATTCCGAGTGCTATACATGATGAACATGTTTGGGAGAGTGTGTTTGAAAAAGATTTTCTTACAAGTGATTCATCAGAGTTTAAAAATGTTAAATCATGTTGTACGATACTTGAAAATGATGTATTACGATTGTGTCTACAAGTGATAAGCAGAAAATAAATTTGTGAAATTTATTTATGGGTTAAGAATTAGCAGGTTAGCTAGGTTTTAAACCTGAGCAGAATGTGAAGCCAGGTTATGATCTTGATATTACTGATGTTGATGAATTTAAGAAATCAAGAGATCTGATCAAGAGAATTAGAATGAGATAAGAGCCAGATAGAGATTCTGGAGATGAAAAAACGGCTGAGACTGAGGATGCTTTACACTGTCAGATACATCAGGAAAAGAAAAAGACTGATAAAGACTGAAGATGTTGAAGACTCGACACTGACGACTCGTCAACATTCGAGGGGGAGTCTATTGGTGCATACGTCTGTCGACTTCGTCTTGTATCGAGTCTTGTATGTGTATAGATAGATCAGGGCACGTTATACGAGGAAACTGTCAAAAATAGGTTAGAAGGTAATTTCGCACGAAATAACAGAGTGTAATTTCGCACGAAATTAACTAGTGATTTCACACGAAATCAACTGGTGATTTCGCACGAAATAGGTATTTCGTGTGAAAGTAATTTCGTGTGAACATGTTCATTCGAAATTAGCTAGCCTATAAACATGTGCCTTGTGATTTCATTTGAGTGAGTTCCAACTTTCCGATTCCAAAGCCGAAGTGCTGCTGAAGTGTCAACGTGCTGTAAATCTTTGTCAAATCAATCAAAAAGACAGTTAAAGTGAATATCTAGCTGAATCAAATTCGATACGTCTGTTTCCGCCTTTCGTATTGAGTAGAACACCTCTGAACGACTCGTTTCGGTCGTGAAAACGATCCTACAATACTTTATACAAGACATTTGTTATTTTGTTTGTAATTTTATCGTTTTTATCAACTATCAATTGCTTAAAACCATCCATATTTTTAACACACACCACCGATTTAGAATCCAAAAAATCTAATGTTCCGGTTCTAGCCTTGAAACAACAATAATCAGTTTTAAAACCAATATTAGTGATGTGCGGTAAAGTGTCGTATATATTAGGTGTATATATACGATATTTATAAAACACGATATTTCACTAACACTAAACACACATATGGGCAAGTGCACCCATCGTGAGCGTAGTATAGTGTTGGTAAGATACCGAGGTCGTCCAAGGACACAAGAGCTTTTAGTACCGGTTTATCCTCAACGTCTAATCAAAATAAAAAGTTTAGAAAAAGATTTTTAAAGTAAGAAAAATAAAAACTAACTAAAATGCTGAAAAAAATAAAAAAATAAAAACAGATAGACAAGATGAATCACTTGGTTCCGACTCGTATCTAGTATAACCTTTGATTATTTCCGCACTTTTGCACATAATTAAGAGATTATCTTAGTTATTGTAGTAGGCCCCTCTTTTGAAGGTGACGTTACCCTCACCCCAGTAGTTTGAGTCAGCAAGGATACAATCCTAAAAGGGTGGATTATTGGAAGATAATGAATTAAGTTATTAATGCAATATTATGGTAGGCCCCGCTTTTGGCGGTGACGTTACCCTCGACTAAGTAGTCTGAGTCAGCAGGGATACAGTCCTAAATAGCCGGGTTATAGTATTAATAGTAGTTAACTTATGAGGGGATCAAAGAGTTTGGACCCCCGACATCCAATACCGTGAAGCATTGAAGGAGGTCCTACTAAATTTGACCCAGGTCCATTGCAGGACCTCTAAACGCTGAACAATGGCAAGACCTTTACCAAACCGTTCCCTTAACCCCCGACCAGGTAGCCAACATACCTCCATATAGACCGTGGAGATATGAATGGTGAAAATCTTTTATTTTATATAGACAGTAAAATAATGCCAAGACACCACGGACAAACGATAAGGAAAGATCACCTTCAACATAAGTAACTAGTTATTAAAGTCATTAATACAAAACCAAATAAAAAGTGCAAAAGATTAGAAATAAAAAGTATTATACTAGACACTTTGTCTTCACCAAATGATGTAAGAGACTTAGGCAAACATGGCCTTGATTGTCAAGAACTCTTACGATCAATCTTGGATCCCGAGACGACTCACACACTCTACGATGGACAATGGATGATGGTGGTGGATGATGGTGTTGTGATGGTGGTGGGTGGTGGATGAAGTGTGAGAGAGGTGGTGTGCCAAGGGATGAGTTGAAATGAAACCAAGCACTCCTATTTATAGGCTGAACAGAAGGCTGGGCACGGCCCCGTGTCCGCTGGGCACGGCCCCGTGCCTGTCTGACAATCTCTCTCTTCATTAATTGTAATTCACAATTACAATTAATGCGCCTGCTGTACTTTCGACACGCCCCCGTGTCCGCTGGACACAGCCCGTGGTGGGCAATAGAAGCTTCTATAGGTTTGTCTTTTCTGCTGCTTCTTGGGCACGGCCCCGTGCTGGCTGAGCACGGCCCGTGTTCAGTCTTCTGCCTTCTCTATTTTGCTTGGGAAGATGCCGTTGAGGGGTCGGGCAATCCACTTATGTTCCTTTTCTTGTATTTATGTTGGATTTAGCTGTCTTTTTGCTTCTTTTGTGTTTTTGAGCTCATTTAATCCTGAAAATACAAAAGGAAGACAAAAACACTCTTTTTCCAATATTAGTATTTAAAAAGGGTTAGTTTTATGCCTCATTTGATGTAATTTATATGTTGCATTTTACACACGTCAATTAGAAAAAAGTTGCGTTTATTTAATCATCCCGGTTTATAATAATAATAATTGTTATTATTATTATTATTATTATTATTATTATTATTATTATTGTTTTTGTTTTTTTTAAACAACAAATTTCTTTTATTCTCGATTAGAACCCAAGAACTCCGATATTTTAATTTGAAACATCCAAAAAAGTAACGATAATAGATTAATAGTTTTAATAGAACTCTTAATTAAGTAATTATAACTAGAACTCAACTTTTATATTAATTATACGAAAAAAAAACTCTTTCGCATTATTGGATTTAAAAATTCAAACTTACTTAAAATAAAGAAAATTAAAAAGAATTTGACCAGAAAGAATATGTTGATGAAATATGATATTCTTTGAAATCATTTATTAAAATAACGATTCAATAAAAATTATAGGTCTAAATCTAAGGTACACTAGTCTTTCATCTTCTTCAATAGCTCTCTATTATTCTCTCGGTTTCAGTTGTATCTCTGATTTTTTAAATAGAGTGAAAAGAGTCACCGATGTGTTAGATTAGTATAACTAGTTATTTCGTTCATCACATTCGTAAATTTATTGTGTTTGAGTTTGATTTGGTTGTATTCTGTACTTGGATCTTTGTAGTTTGATCTTTAAGATTTATATAAAAGTGATTTGTTTTTTTCTTGGGTTACTTTGAAGTTTGAAGGGAAACACTCCGTCTTCTCCACTCAATTCAAGTTTGACAAATACATTGTAGCATATAAAATAAAAATCATGTGTATTATTGTGGCACCTTCACCCATGTTCATGATTTTATTAACCTTCCCTCAAAATACTTCCTAATTAATGTAGTCGTAAGGATAAACAACCTCCATTTCAATTATAGGTTATTTATTGTGTTTCTATTTGACCTCAAATCCTATTAAAATGTTTCATAGAATTCATTAATCAACATGATGATAAGAGACAAAAACCAACAACTTACAATATGAAATACTTTATGCTTAAAGACTCAACCAACTTACATTTTTCTTTCTAGAAGCTCCAACTCCATCTAAGCTAGGATTGGGAACTTGTTTATTTAATTTGCCACTCCGTACATAGTATCATATAATAGCTTGTTAAATGTTTCTATGCAAGCATCGCGAACTTATTTTCTTCAACTTTCCATTCCATCCATGGTGTCGTACAACGGTCTGTTCAATGTTTCTGGCAAGAAAAACATAAGAATACCGCCCACAATTCCACATATCCCAAATACCATAAACGAAAGACTAGCACCTTTAACGACCACGAAAGGTACTAGTATGGATCCTACTTGTCCCGCTTGCCTTGCACATCCAATCGCCACGCTTCGGACTACAGTTGGAAACAACTCCATCGCGTATACATATAACAAATTATAAGTTCCAGCCATCCCAAATATCCCCAAAACTCCACACACCATCCTCATTGCCTTCCAATTCTCCTTGCTTCCAATCAAGCTACCTATAAGGCAAAAGATTCCACTGAACCACTATGCTCCTATTCCTAATGACTTGCTTCCATACCTATCTATTAGGAATGCAACCGAAAGATACCCTGGCATCTCTACAACCGAATTGAGTAACACACTAAAGTAGATATTAGATTTAAGGTTTGTGGCATTTAAGTTTACTCCATAATACACGATCGAGCTTGTAAAGTATATTCCCATAAGAAGAAACAAGCGCGTTCGCAATAATGGAGACTTAATCACATCTCTTATTGATGCGGCCATAATTTCTTTTGTTGCAGTTTCTATACTCTCATGATCACGCCTTTTAGCTTCCTTATCTAGGACAATATACACATTTTCAGGGAGGTGGTTTCCATTTATTTTGGCGATATTCTGCATGATCTTCATGGCTTCATCTATTTTACCTCGAATGAGGTACCAACGTGGGGACTCGGAGATGAAAGGGAGCATGAAAAGAAGAAAGATGACGGAGGGTATGGAAGAAGCAATGTAAAGAAACCGCCATGATTGAAATATGTATGCTATTCCAGAGATAAGAGCTATCCCGACTGAGTAAAAATAGAAGGTGGACATACCCGCAATTCCACGCTTGGTAGGACCTATGGGTTCAATGGCGAGAACATAGGCACAAACGCCAATCCCACCGTTGCTGAAGCCGGTGAGTAGACGTAGGAGGACATAGGTCCAATAACCCGGGGAAATGGTTGTCAATAGGCCAAAAATGATGTTTAAAATGCATACAATCATTAGTGATCGTTTCCTTCCCAATTTGCTATCGGAAAGGTGACCAAATGTACCACCGCCTGCGAAACAATATTAACCATTTTAATTGATAATCGTAGGTATATGACATTTTTAAACAATAAAAACATACCCTGGGTTATAATGAATGCACTATGGTTTGCTCATACATATGTATTTCAACTTCAAATAAGTTAATAAGGTTATAGTTATAAAAGAAGATGTTATCAAGAATATCTGTTGGAACCAAGACTAGTGCTAACAAATTCTGACACATACCTATTAACACGACACGGAGTTATACAAGCTTAGGTAACTTAACAAGTTTTGGGTCTTAAATGGGTTGACATGTGTAATACATAATTAATTCATGTCAAACCTGGCTAAACCTCTGTTAACATGCAATGACCTACTTAAACATGTAATTTTTATTTAAAAAAAGAAAAATACTTGCTTTAGTGTCGTACGCCCTTAGTCCTTACTAACCTAAAGTCCTAAACCTTAGTAGTCCTCAAAGTCTCCATACAACTCTTCACCTCGTTTGCTAGACTGGATTAGGGGATCACTCTTCACGTTGGCATACAACTCTTCACCTCGTCCTCTAATTCTCAATGATCAGTCCACAAACCTTAGCCGATTATAACATTTAGAGACTGCTAGAAGAAGTCAATTTTCACATGTATTTCATCATTCTTTTTTGTGGGTTCAAGTTCAACGTGTATCATTCTTTGTGGGTTCAACACCGACTCTTCACCGATTATAACATCCCAACCCAACTAGAGATTATAACATCTTGAAATTACACATCCAGAAGCGCAAGCTCGATGCACATCATCATGTTGTGTGTGTTTGACCTTATGGCTTTAGCTTCATGAGCAATTCACAAGATCGACATGTAACCTATTTTGTTTATTGTTCATCATTCTGTTTATCGAGACATGTCATGTTGTGTAATAAGTTTAAAAAAAGTTTTTGTTCGTGTTTGTACAAAAAAATGACACGATTAGTTATCATGTTGTGTTCATGTGTAGCACACCTCAGGTAATGTCTTATTGTATCGTGCCTAGCCTATTATGCCAACCCTAACCAAGATGGGCATGGGAAATCTTGAATGAAGGATTACAAAAATTATACTAACTACAATAATTAATAAACAACTCTAACTAAGTTACTAACTATATATAGTTCCATTAAAAAAAGATGGTGACCAGCTACTAACAGAAAATGGTTGCCGACTATCATGGGGAGGGACTCTAGAAACGTATGAAGAAGAGAAGGGTCTTTTAAAAAGTCTATAGGTAATTGTTTTCTTACTGTTTGTTTGTTTTTTCAGAGGTAAAACGTCTGCAGTCTGCGGACCACATCTGCAGATATCTGTGGCAGAAGATGTGGACCAAACCTCTGCAGTCTGCAAGAAGAAGACTGTTTGTTTTCTCAGAAGTGTTTCATAACAAACATAAAAAATTCCCATCACCAACACAAAAAATTCACAATATCTCAACAAACAATGGACTGAAATCAAGAACCATTTTTATCCAAGCCCTAATTTCATCCAACATGTGTACATAACAACCTCTAAAACTCACAGTTCAGATAATAAATTCATATAATACAACAAACAAAACCTGAAATCAGAAGAAAGAAGATAAGCAGAAGAACGAGAGGAAGAGTTCAGTACTCGAATCCGCCGTTCTTCCCTTCTCAATCCACCGTCGATCTCAGAAAGAAAGAAGATAAGCAGAATAGCAAAATTGCAGTAATGAAGCTTGCCCGTCAAACAATATCCCCAACCCTTCTTCCCTTCTCAATCCACCGTTCTCCTCTCTCCTTCCCCTCCAATCTCTGCCCTCAATTTCACTTCCACACACTCTGAAACCGGAACCCAGTTTATACAACAAGAACAAAGAAGAAGATGATATTAACGCCACTGTTTGGAGATGGGTGAACGATGGTGGAGGGGCGGCGGAGGTGGAGGGGGTGGCGAAGGAGGTGAGGTGTCGGCTGGAAAAGTGGAGATGGGTCTGTGGTGGCCGGCGAAGAAGGGTTGTGGTCGACGTTGTGGTAGCCGGCGAAGAGGGGCTGGGCGGCGTCGGAGTTGTATCAGCGAAAGTGGAGAGGGTGGGAGAGGAGTGGGTCGGCTGGTGAGGATGGAGAGGAGATTAGGGTTTATTTTTTTTGTGATGGAGAAGTTGTGTGAAGAGGCCAGAAGACATAAGGCCACATCTGTGTGAAAAAGAGGTGAGGAAGAGGTTTTTTTAATGAAAACTCTTCTAAAAAACAAACAAGCTGCAGATCTCTATGTCTGCGCGTGGTCTGCGTGGGGAAGAGAAAAGAGGTTCTTAAGTACTTTTCTACAAAAACAAACAACACCTCAGTAACTTTGCATATATTGTATTGACCACTAAAAACCCTATATATGAGTCTTGTTATATGATTAAAACACACTCACTAAAATTTTGAAATGCAATGTTTATTTATTTATTTATCTTGAAATTCATGAACAAAATATGAACAAATTTCATTTTAATTATTCAAACAATAGATTTTCAAGTTTTGTGTATGAATATTATCTACGCATAACTTGAGACATGTAAAAAAAATTTAAAACATATGAACAAAGTATTTAATGGGTTTTGTCGTGTATATAATATGATATACACCTTTAATGTTTTAATGTGTATATGAAAAGTGAAAAAAAAAACTTGAAATTCTAAGAAAAAAATTATAGTTTTATGTTTTTTCTTGCTTTTCTCACAATAAAACCCTCACTCAAATAAATCTCATTCTCTCTCTATATATGTGTTATGTTAAAGAGAAAACCATTAAAAATTTGAAAACCGAGAAAAATTCTATCAACCAATCAAAATTGTTTTCATTTCTTTTAACTAGAAGGTTAGCATTGGAAAAATATATAAAAAAATATATATAGCTAGTGAAGGGGGTGAATATTTGTGTAGCTATAAAGGTATTTTTTTTTTTGAACGGCAGCTATAAAGGTATTACATATATGTATCTTAAACTAGGTACTTATAGTGGTTTTCTTACTGCTTTCAAATATCCTTTATTTTTTATAATTCATCTCTCTCTCTCTCTCTCTCTCTCTCTCTATATATATATATATATATATATATAACATTAAGTTCAAAAGTGAACACTAGTGTAGTTTGCGAACTGAGCGAACTAATTCTGGTCATACATGTGTGTAGATCAATGGCCAAGATTTAATGATGAAATACACTAGTGTATTTTACGATTTGACGATGAAATCCTGGCCATCCACGTGTGTAAATCAATGGCCAAGATTTGTTATATATATATAGAGGGGATGGTTCAAATGAAAACCACTTTTATTGTGAAAACTCGAAAACTAACTAAAAAAAACCTAAAAAACACACAATTTTTCTTTTCAATTTTTTAATAAAAATCGCTGGTTTTTATATATAAAAAAAACTTTTTTTCAAAAAAAAAAAAAAAAAAAAATTGTAGTACACATGTGTAATAATACACATGTGTAGTACACATACACATATGTAGTATTACACATGTGCACTACACAAAAAATATATATATTTTTTTTAAATTTTTATATATAGAAAAACCTGCGAAAATTGGGTTGCAAAAAAAAAAAAAAAAAAAAAATTTGGTATGTTTTTTTGGCTTTTTTAATTAGTTTTCACAATAACTAGTGGTTTTCATTTGAACCTTCCCCTATATATATATTTGTGAGCATCCCTTGAGAACCACAAGTTATTTGAGAACTTGAGAGAACCACTATCAATCAAGTAATTTTTTTAATTATATTTTTCAACTTTTTTTATTAAAAGGTCATTATTGTAAAAAAAAAAGAAAAAAAACCAAAAAATTATATGTAGATTGATAAAATATATGTATGTAGCATGCGAATGTACATATATGTAGTTTATGATGTACTTTTATGTAACCTGTCAATGTGCATATATTTATCAATTTTTTTTATTTAGGTAAATATTAGTAACATATAAGTAAATGTAAGAAAAAAAAAGGTTAAAAAATTTGCTTGGTTAATAATGGTTCTCTCAGTTTGTAATAATAAACCTCACACTAAGAGTTAAAAGAACTTAGAGAACTCTAACCACTCATGCGAGTTTTGCCTCAATTTTTTTTCACACACGTGAATTAAAATGTTACAAAAACAACTGTAAAAAAATTTCGTAGTGACATTTTCAGTCTTTTAACGCTAACGCTTTTGTAAAAAGTTGCTAACATCAACATGAAACAATATTTACACCAACTATAATTGTCTTTTTATGGGTGGTGCAAATCAACATTTTTTTTAAAGTTGATTTTTAGGACTATTGGTAAAATAAATTCTGAAAATATCCTTTGTAAGGCCGAGTTCTCTAAGATCTTACAACTCGTACGAGTTTGCATTTAACATTAACCCGTTTTTTTTTAGTTTTTCTCATTTAAATGAGTTTTCTCATGTTCCATCCCATATATATATATATTAACAATAGTGTATTTGTGAACTGAGTGAACAAATTCTGGCCATTGATTTACATCATCAAATCGTAAAATATACTAGTGTATTTTCATTATCAAATCCTGGCAATTGATTTACACTTGTGTATTGATAATCAAGGGCTATGATTAGTTCACACAATTCACTATTAAGAGGGTTATTCACAAATAAACCTAACCATATATATACATATATAGTGAAAGTGTAAAATACACTATTGCTTAATGTACGAGCGTACGCTGTGAATTACGCACGTTGTAAAATTCAAAACCCTAATCACAAATCCCACCAATAGCAAAGATTAGGTAGGGTCTAATCACGCATGTTGAAAAACCATAATCACGCATGTTATTATTAGGTAATGAAGCATGTTATAATTATGTAATGAAGCATGTTATGGTTTTCAACATGCGTGATTAGGGTTTTGAGTTTTACAACGTGCGTAATTTGACAGCGTACGCTCGTACGTTAAGGAATATTGTACGTTAACCGGACTATATATATATATAGGGTCGGGATTTAGAGAAAACGGTAGAAAGTGTGAGAACGGTGAGAACGCTTAACGATCTTCCGATCATAACAATCTATGGACTAGATTGGCGCGGTGACGTTTTCGTAAATAACATCAATTTTATTACGTGGACGTGCTTCATTAAGGGTAAAAGGGTCTTTTGACTACTCCACAAAAAACGCCAAAAACAAAAATCACAGACCATTCTAAGTAAAACGCCATTAAATATAAAACGCCAAACTTAATTATAGTAAAATCCCGCCTAAAAAAACCGCCAAAAAATCATATATATACAACATCTCAGACCTGCAATTAAAAACACACACAAAAACCCAAACGCCATATTTTATATAACTCATTCTCCTTAAAAACGCCAAAAAAACCAAATATCAAATATCTTCCTACCCCAAAACGTTTTTTTTTTAAATTTAGTTTGCATGTCGGTAGAGATTTCGCTCAATGAAATAGACAAAATCCTTATGTTAGGATATTGTCTATTTCATTGAATAAAATTTTATTAACTTATCCTAAACTTCCATCCAAATTTATAACGGCAAAACATACAAAAAAACTATTGAGGTTTGTTGTCAATAAAGTTTAGCTGTATGGGGTGGACAACATTGTGAGTTATCTTTCTTAACCGAGGATTAACAATGTTGTCCATCTCATACAACAAAATATTATTGACTTTAGCATGATCAAAATTTGAGGTTTAAGGTGATCTTATTTCGTGGCGTTCTTTTTATCGGTAAAACGCCAAAATAGTTAAAAAAAATTAAACATCTTTGATTGTAAAAACTCAAGATTGTTGGCTGAAAAGGGTCTAAACTCAATAACATTTTGCTGCATGAGATGGACAAATCTTCAAGAAAAAGATGCTGATGTCAGACTGTGTGCTTCCAAACAGCGACAAATAAAACTACTTGAAAAACAAAAAAAGCAAAATGAATCATACGAAAGTCGAACCAGCCAGTTAACATGATTCAAAAAAGAAGAAAGAGACTGGTGACAGTGAAGATTTAGAAAATCAATTAATTATGTATTCTTTTTTTTTATTTTCCTTTTCATTTGATTGTTATATAATAAAAACGCCATATATAATAAAAACGCCAAAACAACCAAAATGCTTGTTTAAACGATATCATCACGTTAAACGCCACCAAAAACTCACAAACTATAATAAAATTACTTTGAAAAATTATTATAAAAAACACCAAAAAAAAATAATAAAAAAAAAACAAACTTGAAAATGTAACTAGAAACAGTAAATACAAAATCGGTAATACTAAAGAATCTAAAACGTCAAACTTGAATGATAGGACGCGTTACAGACTTCAAAAACATTAATTACAAAACAGTAACTGAAATGACGAATACTTTATTATAATAATGCACCGCCTAATTTAGGCGCCAAAAAGACATCCTATAAAATGATACGTCTCAGCAACTTCCATTTGATCAAACAAAAAAAACAAACGCCAATACTACTAAATAACAAACACTGTAAAACGCTAACAAATAAACTGAATAAATTTTGATCAGAGGGGAGTAACTCAGAAAATATTTTGCTGCATGAGATGGACAAAATTTCAAGAAAAAGATACTGATGCCAGTCATATGGCATTTTGTATTTTTTGTTCTTGAAGAAGGTTTGGATGAGAAGAAGAGATCAATGACACTAAAGAGTGGGTTCACTATAAAGATGAAAGATCCAGATAAAGAAAAAGTGAAAAACACACTCACACGCCATAGATACATGTCCCCAAACATCCATAAAAAAGCCAGTTCAACAGACGAGCAGGCAAAAAAAAAAAAAATCAAACCGATGGGTTTGTTAAGTTTTACATAAAACGTCATATATTTGGTGACAGTTCTTGTGCTATTAAAAAAGAGAGAGACTGATGACAGTGAAGATTGGTAAAAGAGATCCAATTAGGATTTTTAATTTATTTCCTTCCCTTGTTTTTTTTTCCAGTGGTTGAAATATAATTTAACAATAGTAAAACGCCAAGATACCACAAACGCCAAAATGTTTATAAAAAATAATAGAACAATAGGCCATCTTGTTTAAAACCCCTTGGAAAACGTCATTAAAAAAGATTTCCTGCCCCCTAGGTTCCAATGGCATACGAAGTGAATAAACGCCATAAAATCCATAAACGCTAAAATGTTGATACAATGAAACTATTAAAACGCCATTAATTATTGAATTTGGTTAACGCTAAAAATCATAAAAACAAAAAATTAAAACAACATTGGAAAAAAGCAGAACTGGAAAAACAGAAGATGAAAGGACAAAAAAGCCCCTCCGTCCTTTTCTAAGCGGCGTGACATGTGTTAGGCCAGGAAGTTTTCTCACCTTTCTCACACTTTTGAGCGTTTTCTTCAGATCTTGTTTCTCTCTCTCTCTCTCTCTCTATATATATATATATATATGGGAATTATAGAAAGAAAACCACTTGAGTTGAAAAAACTTAGGAAAACTTTATGTAACAAACTTTTTTTTTTCTAAAAAAATTAGGGAATATAAGTTAAATGTTTTTGAACGTTTAGAGCCATAAAAAAGCCCCTGAGTAGTTTTTTTTAAGTTGAAATTTCTTTATTACATTTTACATACACTAAAAAAACAGTGTAACATACAAATATTCAACTTTTTAATAAAATATATGTAGTCGGCGTTTTTTTTTTTGTTTTGGCTGAAAACATGCAACTTACATTCCCTATGTTTTAAGAAAAAAAAAAGTTTGTTACATATGATTTTCTTAAGTTTTCTTAACTAAAATGGGTTTTCTTTCTTATCTTCCGGTGTTAAAGAAGTTCCATATTATATTGATGAAAAAAAATATGATGCAAAGAAAATGTGCCTCCAAACGGTGTTAAAGAAAACCCATCTTTGAAATTAAAAGATCGAGATTCGCCAAACCCAAGGTCCCAAGCTTAAGCTCTTAATCTCTTAGTAATTTTACAACAGAGAAGGGTGAGTGTTTTTATCCTTTGATGCTGGAATGGCATCTCATCTATCTAAACCCAATATTGGGGTGAGTGTTTTTATCCTTTGATGCTGGAATGGGCATTTTTATCTTTAGACAAACTTTTTGGTTTGCACTATTAATGGTGATTTATAGCCTAACGTAATGTTGTTCACTAATAAAGTAGTTGTGAAACACATGATATTGTGAGAATAAACTGCTTAATTGGCAAGTTGATAAAGCATATCAAAAATCCCAAAAAAGGAGAAAGACAAGACTCAAGTTGACAAATGGATCATTTATTTACTTTTCTTTTGGTTGCTTTTGATGGGGCCGTCTTAAGTGTCATCTAAACTAATGTTGGTTTATTGACCGATATACACATGATTGTGTAACCCTAGCGAGTTCGAATCAAAGATTGTTTGGTAGCGTGTTTCGTTCACGAAATAGTACTGAGTTAGTGCATTACTAGTTTGAAGAACTATAGTTTAAAGCATATTAACACGGCAGAGTGTGCGAAGAGACACCTCCTCGTCATTACAGTATTCAGATTAAATAAGCATTGATAACAAATTTCTCATTATTTTTCTCTACTGACTCTCTGATCGAAGATTAAATAAGCATTGATAACAAATTTCTCGTTATTTTTCTCCACTTACTCTCTGATCGAAGTTGGTTACAAGTAGCTAGCCCTCATGGCGAAATTAACAATGTTTTTTCTAGTATTCTCCTAATCAAACGAAAGTGTAACTCCGGATCAAACGTACACTATAATTAACAAGTCCTTAGTCCTTTATTGCAACCGTTCCCAGTCCTAGGTTTGATAATGATTTCATAATTTTGGGGTCTGTAGTAGAATTTTTGGTTTAATTGTATTTAAAGATGATAGCTTTTACTTTTTAACAAGTTAGATATATAGTTGATAATCTTTTCTTTTGTAAAGTTTATGACTCTTTTTTGCTTGCATTGTACATACTTTTCAATTCAATTTGATGCATTTAATTTTGCTACTTAATGCATTTAATTTTTTTACTTGAACAAAAAGAATGGAGAGTTTAGATAAGTTAAGGATATCTACTATAAGCTACGATGCATACAAGTTTAGAAAATGTTGAGTTGTTTTCTTATCTTTTCCTATTAAATGTTTTCAAGATGATTGGGGTTTAAACAAATGCAATTGTTTAATGCTTTAGTGCTGAATAAAATAAAATATCTTACTCATTACATATTTTAATTTTAAATTAATGAGCTATTTAAATAACTAATAATATAGATTGACTAATTATGAATCACATCACACTTTGTAACTGAACATGCATGATATCATTTGTAGCTTACATACAAACACTGAATGAATTGTTTATCACTACAATATCTAATACCAAAATTGAATCAAAAGTCAACTAAATAATTAAATATAAAACTCATTTCATAAAAGTTGATTTAAATCATAAAACTGAAACACTCACTATTTAATATTGACTAGAAATAATACTTAAAATTTGAAATAATAAATCGAATACTAGTTATAAAATTTGGTTAATAAAAATTCTATTTGTTATTAATATATTATAATAATAAGTAGATTAATTAAGTAAAAATTTGCCAAACCATGTGAAAACACCATCTCTAGCTTTTTCAAAATTACGACACTACCTCACATACATTATTTAAGTCATTACCAACTAGATCTTATGGACGGATTTACCCAAAATATGAGAAAATCACAATAGAAACATAGAAAAGTAATCAAAACTAAAAAAGAAAACTGTCAATCAATTAAACCACGAGTCAGCTCGAGTTGAAGGCGAGTTACAAGCTTAGTTTTTCGCTTCGATGGTCATATACATTGGCGCAGCTTAGAAGGAGGCCGGGGGGGGGGGGTCCCGACCCCCAGAACTTTTCGCTTAGTAGTGTAATATATGTGGTTTTCGTATAGAAATTTTTGGGTATATACGTTTTCGACCCCCTGATTCTATAGAAATTTTTGGGTATATACGTTTTCGACCCCCCATCGGAAATCTCAAACTTCGCCACTGGTCATATAGACTCGAGCTGACTCAAGACCGAGATGGTGTTGGCTGAACTCCAACTCTCTCATTTTACTATCACTATAGTTATTTAAAGTTTTAACATCACTATAGTTATTTAAAGATGTAGAAGGGGGTTGTTACCTATCATGCAACCAAAGAAGAACAAAGCTTGAACTAGCCCAACCTTATACTTTTGTCCACACACCAGTCCCCACTCAGCCACCGTTGACCACCCTTCGCTACTGTTCCATCGCCATGAACCTGGCTGAAGCCCACACACGCTCTTGTCCGAATCCCATAAACATCCAAAACCAGGTTCACATGTCCAACTAGGTTCACGGTCAGCAAAAATCATAACCATTGTGTGTATGGCATCAAGTGTCCATGCCATACACGTGAGAACAAAGTGCTTGAATTGCCAAAACCCAAACTCGCCACAATATTTGGTTAACATTTGGTCGACCGTGAGCATCTCGAGTGGTGGTTGCTCTTGAATCACCACAGGAGGGAGGAGAGGTGACCGAAGATCATCCGACTCCTTTTTATGCGATGACATTGTCATTGGCAGTGTCAAGTTGGTTCAATACTGAATGCAGTTTTAGTTATATATATATAGGCAAAAGGATGGGTAACTGGCCTTTTCTAAAACAAGAAATATCTACATTTTGTTCACATTTAAATCTTAATAAATAACGTAAATGCAAGAACAGTTTTTTTGCCCAACAAGAAATATATAATTTTGTTTTATAGCGTTGATACATTTTATTATCGGTACAATTTTGTTTTATAGTTTAATTCATAATATATTTCACCTAAAGGTTAACTTTTACATCAACTTTGTACAACAACTAGCAGTCTATATCCGCGCTTCACGGTGGGCAAACGTATAAAATAATTTGAAAAAATTAAACAATTTAAAAGAAAAGTCGCAACGTTATATTCGAATATATCAAGAAAAAGTTATGTCACTATAAAGATTATTCTTAAGAAATATGCAAATGTGTTTAAAAAAAATAGAAGTATATCATATTTGACCCGACTTGGTTTTGAAAAAGTTACGTTGAAACGAAGACCGGTCTGTTTTTTTTTAAGTATTTATGTTATATAATTTGACCTCAAGTATAAAATTACCTGATAAAATACATGTTTGATAACAAATCCTTTCTATATGTATCCTTTTTTTAAAAGATAAACTTCATTCAGCAAACAAACCACATGCAAGTCCTCAAGTTAAGGAACGCAAGGAAAACCAGAAGTTACATCAATATAAGAGGAGAATTGTACCAATCCTTCCATTCTATACATTTGAGTTTAAAATTATTTATAATCCAAAAAAACGAACTAGCTTTAATCTTTGCGATAACATCCACCACTTTAGCATTCTTCCCTTGAAAAACCATCTCATTTATGGCAATCCAAATACAACATAAAGTCGTTAACACAATCCCGTGAACCGTCCTCGTCTCATGTTTCCGCAGCTTCAAACCTTTTGCTAAAGAGAGTAAATCCCTAACCTCAAACACATAGAGAGGAGGTAACCTACAACGGCTCGCAACCCGATCCCACACCTCCAATGCAAAAATGCAAGCAGTAAATAAATGGGCCGATGATTCCGTAGAATCGCCACAAAACGGAGATTTTATATCTTGTAAAATCATACCTCTCTTCCTCAATTCCACCCTAGATGGGAGTCTATCTAGTTCCGCTCGCCAAGCCAAAACATTGCACTTCAAAGGGATCCATCCGTTCCATTTCATTTTATAAAAATCGCTATAATTCCGAGCCGAAATAAATAGTTGTGTAACCGCATATACCGTAAAATTAGTTGGGCCATCACCTACCCTTTTCCACGAATCCACTCCCTGAGCCCAAACGTAATAATGGATCTGCTCCAAAAGCCCAAAAAGTTCTCCAACCTCCTCAGCTGTCGTCAGCTCTCTTTTCCAATTCCATTTCAAATTTTTAACGGTGCTTCCAAGGGTGATTCTGCTTTCAACCATACAATCTTTACATTTTTCTAATCTAAATAAATTAGGACATGATTCTCGAAGAGGCGTTTCCCGAATCCACAAATCGCACCAGAACCTTATAGACTTGCCATCTCCAACCGAACCATAGAAAAAGGAATTCAGCTTCATACCATCCGAAGTACATCTTTCTCCCACCTTCACAATCTCGTTCCAACATCCAGAAGAATTAGAGGCGAGAGGAAGCGACAACCAATTGTTTTTACTCCTATGACATTCTACAATGACCCGCTTCCACAAACTGTTTGCTTCTTTCTTGAATCTCCAATGCCATTTAAGATGCAAAGCTTCATTAATGTTATTAAGACGTCTAATTCCCAAACCACCCGCCTTTTTAGGTCTCGCAACTCTATCCCACGCAACCCAATTAATTTTTTTGTCTTTACTCGTACCACCCCAAAGAAACCTCCTCATAATACCTTCCAATTTATTAATCACAGTCACGGGGGCTTTAAAAAGAGAGAAATAATATATGGGGAGATTTTCCAACACCGATCTAATAAGTGTAACCCTCCTCCCGATAGACAACAGTTTGGATTTCCAAGATGCTAGACGCGTCTCCATACCATTAATCACCGGCAACCAATTGGTGATGCGATTCATGTTCGCACCCACTTTTATACCAAGATAATTAAAAGTAACAATACCTCTTCTACATCCCAACACGCCAAGCATATTTTCAACCTCGGTGTCAGTCGTACCTACACCAAAAAGATTAGATTTATGAAGATTGATTCGTAGACCGGAACATAAGTAAAAAACACGAAGAATTCTAGTGGTCTTCTCCAAGTTTTCTCTCGACCATTCCCTCAAGATAAGCGCGTCATCCGCATAAAACAAATTACTAATATCTTGTTCATTCTCTGAAAGTTGAACTCCTGAAAGCTCACCAATCGACTTTCCTTTTTTAGAACCCACGAAAGTGCTTCCATGACAATCAAGAAGAGAAACGGGAGATCGGGTCTCCTTGTCGGAGGCCTTTCTCAATGTATCCTAGAGAATCGTTTTTATTTAATATTTATAATATATTTAGAAAAGAGATAGAACTTAGATATATTTATTTCATGAGTTAAGAAAACAAACCAATAGTATGTTTCTACTATACATGTAGTTGTCAAATGTATATATATAATTTTTTTTCCTTTTCCCATGTGACCAATAAAATTTTCTATATTATGATTTTTAAGAAACAAACGAACGAACACAAACGAGTTTCCCGCCGAACGGTTCACGAACTGTTCGCCGAACGTTTGGTTCTTTTGCAGCCCTACCAAAAACTGAAAATAGGGTTAAAAAATCTATATAGGACCTGAACCCGGGTTTAAAGGCAAACCAACAAACATAACAACCACTAAACCATACCATATGATCATGTTAGGATCGGAGGCTCTTATGATTGTGTTAGTTTGTATGATTTGAACACTGAATGAGTATGAAACAATGTAAAGTGCAGCGGAAATGGATAACAGACTTTGTAAACACAATCAAAGGAGAAAATAGTTTTGAAAATGCATATGCAATTCATTTAGTCAAAAGATTTTACAAAGCAAACCAAATGATTACAGTCATGCATACAAACTAAGCTCCCCCTCAGCCTGATGCCCCAAGGTTGGATTGCACAAGATGAAAGGATTGAACTGAGGAGAAGAATTCTCTCAGAACGAATCAAATGTAACAGTACAGAGTACTGTTCCATTTATAGACAATCCAAACCACTGACGCATCTCAGCTGACGTCACCATGAAAGCGACGTCTAACAGCCTAACAACCTGTAACTACTGTCTTATACAAACACTACTAATCTTAACAACTGACTATACATGAAACATATGATATACTAAACTACTGCTCTCTCTAATCATCAGTGCTTTCCTCAAGGTTGATCAGTCCTTGATTGGGCAGTGCTTTGTCATCAGCAGTTTGTACCAGCAATGCTTAGTTTCCAGCAGTCTCTAGGCTTCATCAGTAGTTAGACAGAACAACAGCAGTTGTATTCGGGCAGTGGATATAAGATCATCAGCTGTTATAATCACTGTCAAGGGAGAAGACTTAGTGTAAACTGCTGCTTATTGTGAATCCACTGTCATGATCTGGTTTTGGCTTTCATTAACTGTTCCTCTGGTAGGGTTCAATCCCAACAATCTCCCCCTGGAACAGATAATGCCAAAACCTTTCATTATTCTGGATCTTTATTCCTCATCAGAAGTTCCTTTGCTTGCCTTTTAAATTCTTTTTCAAATTCTTTGGAACTTGTGTCATCTTCATCCCTTCACAGTGAAAGTTCAAGGAGATCCTGCAAATTTTCAACACTAAGGCCTAGTGCTTCTTTCCTTGATATATACTTCACATCGCCATTGGATCTGACTATAGTCAATACGTGGGTCTTTTGGTCAGACATCCACTTTAGTACTTTTGAACCCAATGGGTTTCTTGGGAGAGATTTATTTACTGATGAGCTTTGAGATATTGGCCTTGAGAAAAATTGTAAAGCAGTATCTTTAACTTCAGACATTCTTTTGAAAGCTTCTTCTATGACTTTATTTGCTGCAGCTATATCTTCTGCAACTTCTTCGTCAATTTGCTTTTGAATCTTTTGTTGATCAAGCTCTCTGTCTGAGATATCTGCTGAAGTTTCTGTTGATGCAGGTTTGGTTAATACCTTTTTGAAAAGGTTTTGAAGGCTCACTGAACTATCTTCTTTTAGACCCATTTTCTTGATGGTTTCTGTGAAGTATTCATCTTCCTTTTCTTTTGCCTCTTCACTGGTCAGCTGTTTTCCTTCTTCTTGGTTTGTCACAAGAGTAGGATTTTCTCTTGACTTGAACAGTGTTTTGAGGTTTTCAATCTGTTTTTCAAGTTTCATCATTTGTTCTTGTTTCTTTGAAGTGCCTGAAACAGTTATCTTTCTTTTCTTTAGCCTTTCATAGGCTTCATCAGTATGCTGCTTTGACCATTTTGATATGGCATTGGCAGTGTCCACTTTTGCATCTATCAACTCCTGTTTCTTTCTTTTATATTCAGTTGTTAGGTCAGCGATGAGCCTTTTGTATTTGCTCCAATTTGGAACATTTTTCTTCTTTCTGGGATCGTTTTTGATTCTATCAATCCTATCAGCCTCATGCTTTAAAGCCACTATTGGCCATTCTTCAAATTGGTTTTCTTCAACTGGATAAAATTTTTCTTGCATGATGTATGCAAGAAGTTTTCTTCTCATCTCTTTTCGTTTATCTGCCTTTTCTTTGCTCAGCTCTTGTGCAAAATCTTTTATTTGTTTGACTTTTGTGAGCAGAAATTCCAATCTTTCAGCAATGGCTTCATCACCTTGACCTTCACATTCAACCTTCGCTCTTATCTTTGCTTGTCTTGATTTGAGCTCAAGATATTCATCCATGTCTTCTGGAACTAGGAAGCCAACGAGTGAAGGAAATCTTCTGTTTGAAGGATCATCATCAGTGAAGAATTGCCTCATCTCATTTTTATAGCTTCTAGTTCCAACGGATATTTTGCAGCAGTGGGATCATACTTATCCTCATTTGACTGAGTAAGTTTTCTTTTTCTGGTATAGAGCTTTGCGGATGAGGAGGGTTTTGATTGTGATGTAGGAATGATTAGAGCAGTGGTGGATGGTTGACAAACAGCTGTTGAAACAACTGGTGTTCCAACCTCTGTTGTCATTACAACTACAGATGTGTCAGTAGATGTCTTCTGCTTTTGAGCAGGGGTTGAAGTGGTTTTTGATGGAGGTGATGGTGGTGGTGACTCATCATCAGGAATGAAAACCCTTCTCCTCTTTATTGTAGGAGAGGCTGATGATGTCGTTGGTTGATCAGTGGTTTGAATGATGGAAAGTGTCTGACAAACAGTTGTTGAAACAACTGGTGTCTCAACCACTGTTGTCATTACAGTAGATGTGCTGTCTTATGCTTTATGGCAGGAGGCAATGGTGGTGATATGATTGTAGATGAAGATGGTGGTAGAATAGTGGTTGTGATGGTGTGTGTTGAAGTTGTGTGTGTTGATGAAATGGCAGCTGTTTGGCTACTGACAGCAGTTTTTGTAACCGCTGCTGTATCAGTTGTTTGGATGGAAGTTTCAGATGTTGAATCTTTTGAGATTTTAGATAGTTGTTTTCCTTGTTCTGGTTCAACATACAGACCATCTTCAATTCCCTTTTTCTTCATCTTTTTGATACTCTCCCCCTTTTTGGCATTATCTGCAAGAGGGTTATCCATAAAAAGGATAGTAGAGGGAACTTTTCCAGAAGTGCTATGGATATGAGCCTTGATAGCTTTGATGTCTGCTTGAGTATCTTTGAATCTCGACTCCACCATGTTTGTCAGCATTTTCACATGTATCTCATGCTGTTGATCAGCCATCTGTTTTTGTTTCTCAAGCATGGGTTGAAAGATATTCCAGAGCTCATTTGCAGCAATTGCTTGTGGTGGAGCAGATGCTTGAGTTGGAACATGTGCTTGTGGTGGGGCAGCAGTGGATTGTGCTTTTTGAGCTTTTAAAATGTCTTGCACCATCTCCTTTATTTCAGCAACTGAGGTTTCCAGTTTTTCAACTCTTCCCGTCAATTCCTGGTATTTTGAATCATCACCCACTTTAATGGGATCATCTGAATCCCCACCTGTAGTGGTTATATCAATGTTTGACTTAGGAACTGAGTCCCAAAAATCACCCATTGATGCCCCTTGTTCTTGGTACTGGGGACTTCTTTCTTCAGCACTTGATAAACCTTTGATGGTACCAGTGGTTAGAACCAACTCACTGGTGGTTACCGATGGTGCTATTGAAGAAATTGCCTTCAAGGGAGTCTTACTAATGAAACAACTGTCCAACTGAAGATCTGTTGATCCATCAGTTGTAGTTGCTGCTCCACTTGAACTACCACCGAGAGTTACTTGTAACTCAGGGGGTGTAACCTCCTCAGTTGTTGCTGGGATAGCAGAGGTATAAGCATCAGACCCAGTCACTTGTGGGAGTATACTCTCAGTGATAGGTGATAGAGAGGAACTGGTTTGTGTCTGAGCTATAACAACTGCATGCAACAAAGGTAGCATGGATTGTGGTAATATGATTGGTGAGGGTATGGGAGTTGAAAGAGACATGTCCTTGGGATCAGGACTGAGGAAGATGGATCCAATTGAATCCAGAGCTTCATATTGTGGGGTCCCTGTGCTTACAACCTGATCCTTTTGTGAGGATGCAGGAGGAGTTTTAGGCAATGGTGGAGATCTTTCTACCAACTGCTATGAGGAAGTAGCAGCAGTGGTTTGTGGTGACATTTGTGTTGTCACAGGCAGCAGCTCTGGGATCTCATCTTCCAGAGTTGCCTTTGTTTTGGGTTTTGGGGGCTTTCTGGATGTTTTCTTTTTGGTCTTTTTGGTAGTGGCAGGTGTGGGTTTCAAAGCAGGGGTAGTGCTGCTATGATCATCTGGAGCAGTAGGCTCAGCAGTAGATGTCTGAGGAGCAGTGGCAACTGCTAAATTCTGCTTAGACACCTCTGCTTTTGTTTTTATTGGTGCCAACATTCTAGTGAATGTTTCAAGTGTTAAACTTTTTATTTGAAAATAAACACCTTGTTTTGGCACATTTTCATTTTCTTTTTCAAATTTTTGTTTAAAATAGTAACTTAGAAACCTTGGAAAGAGTAAAAATGTTTTGCTATCAACGTTCTTTACCAAGTCATTGAAGATTTCCTGGGAATAGTTGTAATCTTTATTATTTAAAATAGCATAGCCCAGGCATTGAATCTTCAATGGTATTTCATTAAACGGTGTTGTTTTATTTGAAACACACGACAAAAGTGTGTGAAATAGAAATCTGGGAGCAGACGGAAAATAACCTTTTTGTAAGGTATCTACCTTTGATTGTTCTGCATACCCTCTTTTCAAAAAGTCAGTTTTCAACTCGGTTTTGTCAAAAGAGGTTTTACCTTTCTGATCATCGAGTTTAAAGACTTCCGAGATTGTTTGTGGAGTGATTTGGATCGCTTTACCCTGTATCGAGGAGTTGATGGCTACTACTTTATCGTCTTGTTTCTCAAGACTAGCATTTTTCCAGAACTCTCTCTGGGTTTGCAGGTAAATGGGAGCGTCTGCTGTCAACAAACTTTTGTACTTTGATTCAGATAGTGTGTCGATGACGGAATCGAAGGTGCGGTTGTTTGAGGGTTTTGTGAGGAGACCCAAGTAGTTGTGCGGTGATTTGTATGGGATTTCAATGGTTTCTTCGGCCGTTTGAACGACCTCTTTTGAAGATGATGGTGATTTTGGTTTAGATTTTGACTTCGTCATTTTGATGAAGAAGAATCGGAGAGTGATTTTGGAAGAAAGGTTGGAAACTGCTTTGAGAAGAGAACTTTGGAATTCAATTCGACAGTGTAAAACCCTGTTTGGGGGTTTTGATCAGGGTTTTATTTAGGGAAAAAGTGATCGCTGATGTGGCAGCAGTTATTATGATCTGAGGGCTAAAAACTGACCACGTGTCAAACTCTGATGAATTGGATGAATAGCAGAGGACAGTTGTTTTGAAAACCACTGATGAAGCAAACATCAGTGGTTACAACGGTAATAATGTGACATCAGTGGATGATTTTTACTATCAGTAGATAGTTCATCAGTGGATAAGACACTGATTTTGAGCATCAGTGCTTGCCAGGAGAAATGATGGATCAGTGGATGACTTTCAGCAGTGGATAGTATTTAGTAAAAGATGTTTGAACAAGACAGTGGTTAAAGGTAATATAATGGTAATGATTTGAGAGATCAGTATATCAGCAACAGTTTTGAAAATTTTCATTCAGGGTTTTGCCACATGTCAATTACACATGTTGAAGCCTTCACAACTCCTTGACAGTGGTTTAGTACCCCAAATAATGTGAACTTTTTACCAAAGCTACTCATCTTTGTAATAATATTTGAATTAAAACATGAGTACCTAGGTATTTTAAGATCTGTTGACAATCAATCCTTTTCAAAGATTAAGAATAAACTTGAGTTTGACATGACCATGACAAATATACCATTTCCTTTTGATCTGCTTGAGGATAAATTAACCAACAAAAATAAAGGTTATCTATCCTGACAGGAGATTGAAACTTTTGCTATCAAAAACCAGTAAAAGTTCAAAATATATCATACCAAAAATAGAAAATAGTATATCCTGCTTTATTCGAGAAAATCCTTCTAGAAAAAATAAAGGGTTTTCTGAAAACAGCACCAAAGGAACCTGGTAAAACAATAATAAAGCACATAATCATCTCATGCTCAAGTTTATGAGAATGGTCAGTGGTTGAAGACAACCACTGTTTTGAAGACAGTGGTATGAATTTTAATCTGCATTTTTGTCCACTGTTTGATACCATTTACTTGATGATTGCCAACAGAATTGAGGACACATGTTCACATGAGTTTTTGACAACTCAGTTGTAGACTTTGTTACCATGTGAAGATTCTGAAAATTTGTCTAGTCCTCTTTTAAGTGCATATACTGGGAATACAATTGTTCCCTGAATTTTCTTAAATCGAAAATTGCACATAGTTGCTTAATGACCACTATTACCCCAACCTTTGACTCTAAAGCGTTTTATGTTTATACTCTTCCCTTTCACCCTTCCCATTTATAAGTAATGAATTACTTACTGGGAGATCTTTTAGAAAAACCTTAAACCAATATCATTTTGTCGTAATGTTTTGAGAGAATTGGTCATGTTTGCACAAGTTTTTCAACCAATCTCACACTACATATGATATGGACTATGTTGATCCCTGATTTTCTGAATGTATTTTTAACCTGGTTGATTTTGTCCATTTGAGGATCCTCAACCTGTTTTTCAACACACCAGATCTTATGACTAAAGTTTTAAATTCCCTCTTTCCTGTTTACCAAAAACACTAATGTTTTAAGAACATAGGTTTTGTTCATCTGAAGTTCATACTTTAGTATCAAACATGATGAAACAGCACAAAATTCACAACAATAGTTGAAATCAATTTTGAAAATAAGAGATAATCCCATAGTTTTAATAGATATGTTTTCAGATCTAGAAACCATGAGTGTCTTGTGCATGAAATCACTTGTTGTGTGAGATTTGTGTGTCATATGACATCTTGGTTGATTTATAGAGTTTTTTGAATAACCACTTTGAACATGGTTTACTCGGTACTCTGTTTTTCAAATAAATGCACCCAACCTTAGTATCAATGAATTATGAGCCGAACTGTTATGTCAAATTGATTGTTAGACCGAATTTGACTGTCCAGGCTCTTATGATTTGAACACTAAATGAGTATGAAACAATGTAAAGTGCAGCGGAAATGGATAACAGACTTTGTAAACACAATCAAAGGAGAAAATAGTTTTGAAAATGCATATGCAATTCATTTAGTCAAAAGATTTTACAAAGCAAATCAAATGATTACAGTCATGCATACAAACTAAGCTCCCCCTCAGCCTGATGCCCCAATGTTGGATTGCACAAGATGAAAGGATTGAACTAAGGAGAATAATTCTCTCAGAACGAATCAAATGTAACAGTACAGAGTACTGTTCCATTTATTGACAATCCAAACCACTGAGGCATCTCAGCTGACGTCACCATGAAAGCGACGTCTAACAGCCTAACAACCTGTATCTACTGTCTTATACAAACACTGCTAATCTTAACAACTGACTATACATGAAACATATGATATACTAAACTACTGCTCTCTCTAATCATCAATGCTTTCCTCAAGGTTGATCAGTCCTTGATTGGTAGTGCTTTGTCATCAGCAGTTTGTACCAGCAATGCTTAGTTTCCAGCAGTCTCTAGGCTTCATCAGTAGTTAGACAGAACATCGGCTGTTATAATCACTGTCAAGGGAGAAGACTTAGTGTAAACTGCTGCTTATTGTGAATCCACTGTCATGATCTGGTTTTGGCTTTCATTATCCGTTCCTCTGGTAGGGTTCAATCCCAACAGATCAATTCTGTAATCCTATAACAAAGTATATAAATACTCATTAAAAAGGCTAATGAAACCTATAACAAAGTATATAAATACTCATTAAAAAAGGCTATTGAAAAAACTTGTAAACAAATGCAGCCATGTTACTATTCATTAGCTTTAATTTATGTTACTATTCATTAGCTTTAATTTTTAATATCAGGACTCGAGCCCGGGTTTACAGGCAAACCAACAAACATAACAACCACTAAACCATACCATATGATCAATTCTGTAATCCTATAACAAAGTATATAAATACTCATTAAAAAGGCTAATGAAACCTATAACAAAGTATATAAATACTCATTAAAAAAAGGCTAATGAAAAAAAAATTGTAAACAAATACAGCCATGTTACTATTCATTAGCTTTAATTTATGGTACTATTCATTAGCTTTAATTTTTAATATATAGGTTTTTTAGTATATAGGTAATTTCAAAATTTTAAATATCCTTATTTTATTATTAACAAAAAAGTTTAACTACTAAAAAACAAAATACTTCAATGGGTATCACCAGAATTTAACTCTAATGGAGAACTAGCTTATTACTTTACCATTTAATTTCTGTTGATGCGTTGTAGGGCCGTCTCTAAGAATTCATGTACCCTGTTTGAGCTTGAAAAAATGTTCCCTTTCGCAATATTTTATTATTAATATTACTGTATTATTTAATTTTAAAATCAAATGGGTATTGGGCTCACTAAAACTAATGCCAATGGTCTAACTTCAAAACCATAAAAATTGTTTTGTAAATGGGCCTATCTTGTAGTTGGTATAGGTATACTATTTAAAAAAATAACATATAAATCGGATTTTTTATAAAAAAAACACGCGCCCCTCGAAATCACGGGCCTTGAGCGGTGGTCCTCCCCGCAAACCCTCATCACCGCCCATGATGCCTTGGTTAGGGAGAACTAGCTTATTACTTTTATTCAAAAGAGTTATTCTAGTTCTAACTCTAATGGAGATAGTCTCTCTTCTTTTTTTAATATTTCGGTGTTATTTTCTCAGTTATAGAGTTGTATCTCCGATCTCTCATATAGATCGAAAAGAGCCACTAATCTACTACTTACTATAGTAGTGAAGTTAAAATGTCTCAACTTCAAATGAATTCAGCCTTTTGTTGTGTGTTTTGTTTGGTCTCAAAACTACTTTTAATACGTTTAATAATAATGACAATGTGATAAGAATAACAATCAAATGTTACAATATGAGATAGGGTATGTAGAAAGACTCAAACAAATCACTAGCTATTTAGCCCAAGTGCCAAATAAGATAAGCTTTGTAGGAATCAAGATTACATTGTAACTTCAAGATTGACTAAGCAAGCATTGAGGACTTGTTTGTTTCATCCTCCATTCCATTCATGGTGTCATATAAGGGTCTGTTTAATGTTTCTGGCAAGGAAAACATAAGAATACCACCCGCAATCCCACATGCCCCAAACACCATCAACGAAAGACCTGCATCCATAACTACCACGAAAGGTACTAGTATGGCTCCTATTTGTCCCACCTGCCTTGCAGATCCGATCGCTGCACTTCTGACTACTGTTGGAAACAATTCCATCGCGTATACGTATAACAAATTATAAGTTCCAGCCATCCCAAATATTCCCAAAACTCCACACACTGTCCTCACTACCATCCAGCTCCCATGGCTTCCTATCAAGCCGCCTATAAGGCAAAAGATCCCGCTAAACCATTGTGTTCCAACTCCTAACGACTTTCTCCCAAACATGTCTATTAAGATTGCGGTCAAAAGATATGCTGGCATCTCCGCAACTGCATTGAGTAACACACTGAGGTAGATATTAGTGTTAAGGTTTGTGGCATTTAAGTTTAGCCCATAGTACACTGTCGCGCTTGTAAAGTTGATTCCCATAAGAAGAAGCAAATGTTTTCTCGTTGATGGTAACTTTATCACGTCTATGACAGACATCGTGACAATTTCATTCTTTCCAATTTCTATGCAGTTGTGATCACAACTATTGGTTGCCTGATCTAGGACAATGTACACATTTTCAGGGAGGTGTTTTCCATTTGATTTGGCGATATTTCGCATGATCTTCATGGCTTCATCGGTTTTACCTCGAATGAGGTACCACCGAGGGGACTCAGAAATGAAAGGGAGCATGAGACAAAGAAAGATAACGGAAGGTATGGAAGAAGCAATGTAAAGAAACCGCCATGATTGAAATGTGTAAGCTATGCCTGAGAGAAGAGCTATCCCGCTTGAGAAAAAATAGAAAGTGGACATGCCAGCAAAGCCACGCTTGGTGGGTCCGATGGGTTCAATGGCGAGCACGAAGGCGCATACACCAATCCCACCAGTGCTGAAGCCGGTGAGTAGACGGAGAATGACATAGATCCAGTAGTTTGGGGAGATCGAAGTTAATAGGCCTAAAGTAATGTTCATAATGCATACAATTGTGAGTGACCCTTTTCTTCCCAATTTGGTATCAGAGAGGTAACCCCATATTCCACCACCTGCAAAATAAGATCAACCATCTTAATTAAGATGGATTGGGGAAACTTTAGAAGAAGGTTATATATTTCTAGGAAAATAGAGTGTTGTTCATAATGCATACAGCATACTAGATTTGATTTTTTTTTTTTCCTATAAGCAACGAGGTAAAATAAATTAAATTACAAGAATGACCAAATACTAGATTTGATTTTTTTTTCCTATAAGCAACGAGGTAAAATAAATTAAATTACAAGAATGACCAAACTATTCTCGAGGTTTTTTTCTATTAAAAATAGACGAAAAGTTATTGTTTGGATCTTAAAAATGTTACAAAACTAGAAACTAGAAATATCAAAATTGTCACTTTCAAAGCTAGACTCTAAATCTATCTTTTTTCCTATACCACAGGGACATTTGTGTATTTACTCTCTCTTTCTGTGTAGTCTGTACACACATCAGACATGTGTATATATATGTACACATATATAAATTTAGCATACACATAAATTCATTTTGCTAGCATTATTCTTTAATGATTTTTTCATAATCAATATCTTGTAATTGAATTTTTAAATTTTCATCAGACACTAGTTAAAACTTAAAAAATAAAACCTTGAAGAAAAAAAAAGTCCATCTCAAATTGATGAAAAAAGAAAATGATACAAAGAAAATGCCTTTAATACCCCCAAAGGCAAAGCCTTTAAACACCTGGGTTTTGGAAGGGGACGTCTTGGGTTTAAGTCCCTCAGACGACATGAATTAAAAATAAATTTGTTGTTCAAAAAAAAAAAAAAGTACCTCCAAACTATTTTAAAGAAATTGTCCAACCTAAGGTCCCAAGCTTTACAACTAATGCATCAATGTAGAATGTAACACTCTTTTGGTCAACTTATGTTTTCATTTTTCAGAAACACTTATGGCTGTGAAATCTTTTCAAGTCTTTTGAATTAGAGCGAAAGCTCTTGACCCTTTATTTTACAATAGATAAGGTATCTTAATTTGTTGATGGCTTCTACATCTATCAATCCATCATGTTGCAAGTGGCATTTCATATTTCAAACAATATTAAAAAAGGTTGAGAGAAGAACCAATACAGTGGGCTGTCAAACATGCTAAACTGTTTTGGCAAGTTGAGAGAAGAAATCATTTGTCAAAAAAGGAGAAACAAGTTGCAAAGTAGGGTACTTTTATTTTTGTTTCTTTTGATGGGATGAGTCATCAAAGTGTCATCCGATCTAGTAATGGTTTGGACTTATGAGGAAAGAACAAAGGAAAGCCAAGGAAGTTAATTATTGACGAAAACACACGACATGGAGCTGTATCATTAGTCCGAATCCAAGATGGTCCCGGATCTATGATGAACTGGGGATAAGAATATTCACAATCATAACAAGCTAGCCTTTAATGCATTGAAATAAGGTAGTGTGTGTCGCTCGTTGATGAAATAGTAATAAATCGGTGTATTACTTGAAGGACTATAGCTTAAACCTGTTTAACGCCGCATGGTGTGTGTCGATCACATTATCAAGGACTAATTTCTCCTTATTTTTCTCTACTTACTCTCACATTGAAGTAGTCGTCGTGACAAGATTAACAATGGTGTCTCTAATATTCTCCTATTTAAACGTAAGTAAAGGTCCGGACCAAGAACTATAACCAGTCCTTTATTGCAACCATTCGCATTCCTAAATGGTTTCAAAAAGCGGATGACCACGAGAACAAATGTGAACATAACCCAAAAATATCTAAAAAAATATGCAAAAAACACACAATTTTTTTTAATAAAAATTGCTAGTTTTTAGCATTTAGCTTTGGGGGGTGGAGGGTTAGCTTTTTTTTAGGTTTTTGAGAGGTTTAGTTTTTAGCAATTAGCTTTGTGAGTAGGGGGGGGGGGGGGGGGGGGTTAGGTATTTGATGGTGCAGTGGGTTTATTTTGTTGTGTTCACATTAGTTCTCGCATGAACCCTACCTTAGTTACAAAATGTAGTTATTAAAACTTAAACTAAAATCATTCATTGATTAAGTAGAGTAATTTTTTTTAACGGCCAACGTATAAAAGTCCAGCTACCCCAGGGTAATCCAATGACAAAATGCGACTCCATTCGCTTGTGATCGCAGACGACGCTGGATGGCCCAAGCCTCTACCATCATTAGTTCTGGGGAAAACCTATAGCTCAAAAACCCACTGCGATTAAACCCTGTTAAAATCAGGTTTAAACTTGAGATCTATAACCTTAAACCCAAATCTTCACCTTTTCTCGATGTGAATTTACCAACTCATGTGAAACATACTATCTCTAGCTTTTTCACTATTAAGACTCTCCGTGTGAAGTTAATAATAGCCCAAAACATGATCAAATCACAATAAGTGGAATCTTTTGGATATACTATATGATTTTATTAATCTGATATTGTTGTTAACGCTTATTTACTGTTTTGGAAAAAAAAAAAAAAAACATATATGTATTTAAAATTGAAAAAGAAAAACAAATTAAAAAGCCAATCCATAATGCCAAGAGTCCGCTTGAGTTGGAAACAAGTCGAATATGAGCTCAGTCTTTTGCTCAGTTGAAAATATAGAATTGAGCTAGCTTGAGCCCGAGTTAGTGTTGGCTCGAGCATCCATATAACGATTTCATCAGAAAACGAAGATGTATTCCATGTACACTTAATTTAAAGATACAGGGAGGGTGTTACCTATCATGCAACCACAAAAGAACAAAGCTTGAACGAGCCCAACCTTGTATTTTTGTCCACACACTAGACCCCACTCAGCCACTGTTGACCACCCTTCGCTACTGTCCCATCGCCATGAACCTGGCTGAAGCCCACAAACGCTCTCGTTCGAATTCCATACACATTCTGAGCCAGGCTCACATGTCCAACCGGGTTCACGGTCAGCAAAAACCATAACCATTGTGTGTATCGCCTCAAGCGCCCATGCCATACACGTGAGAGCAAAATGCTTGAGTTGCCAAAACCCAAACTCACCACAATATTTGGTTAACGCTTGGTCGACCGAGAGCATCTCGAGTGGTGGTTGCCCGTCAACCATCACAGGAGGGAGGAGAGGAGAGCAGAGATCATCCAATCGCGACTCCTTTTTATGGGATGACATTAGAGATTTAGAGGTGACAAGTTGGTGCAATACTGGATGTGCTTCAAGTTATATATAGGCCAAAGGATGGATAATTGGCCATTTTTTTAAAGACATGAAAAATATACAATTTTTTGAACATTAAAATTTTAATATTCTAAATGACATGGAAAAGTCACTTATCCAGCCAGCATGTAAATAAGTTGCTTTTTTGAAAATATATAATTTTGTTTGGTCCCAACAATCTGGGGATGGATTCGAACTTTTATAGGGTTAATACATATTAAAGAGGAGTCGTTTGAGTGGATAAGTCTAAGAACAAGACGTATCAGGGTAACATGGAATGAGTGGAAGAGTTTTTCTTTGATGGAGTAATCACCTATACAAGTAATGTGTATCCCGTCACTAGATATTGATGTCCCTTGATGTAAATTTTAAAGATTCTCGATTGTATACTTGAGTTGAGGGTTGCGATATTTAGCATCTTGCTATATGTAGGTTACCTTTGGTTGGATGAATAAAAGTTTCGTTGTTGCTGTTAAAAAAAATATGTAAACAAAATTATAATAAAGAGTTAACATTTTAAAACTTCATGTTTGACCAAAATTTTAATTTTAACTTAATTTTCATAATATTTTTACCATCAAGTTTAACTTTAAGGGAATTTCATATATTCCATATAACTTATAAAATTACTATTTTCTTCGTAATATTTTTACCAAGTTTAACTTAAAGGGAATTTCATATATTAACTTATAAAATTACATATTTTCTCAAAACACATTTTCAATACATAGTATACCATACTCTTCATTTATATCAACTTTAGTATAACAATGTCGTTGCTCTTTTTGCCTTGTGACTGATAGTTTCTTTTTAATTTTATTCTCTTAATTTTTCATATTTTTAAATATATTAACCGGTAATAATAATAAATAGTTCCACTGCTATAAAAAAAGCATAAAATACGTGGTTATTAAAACACTACCAAACAGAGCCAGACAAACATTGGTAAAGTGAGCTACCAACGAGAATATGTCGATGATACTCCACATATTTTGTCGGTCGTTGGAAATTTGAATTAGGTTTATTAGACTAAGTATTAATGTTAAAAAAATCATTCTCTAATCCATCATATCCTCAACTTAGATTTTCATGTATTTTTCAATCTTATTTTGTACACAGAAGTATATTTGGACTATTCAATCTAAGTTTACCACGTGAACTATTTTAGATTCAGATTCGAGGTTAAAAGAATTATCTCTCCTTGTAGATTTGGTAAACTAGTCTATATCTTTGTACCTTGGAAACAACCTGGATCACATATTTTAGTTTTGGATTATCATCTTATCTTCTATACGTGTATATTGTTCGTAAATTTTGCATCAGATGATTAGAATCTTCTTTTTCTATTTCAATAATATATGAATTACTGTTGTGTATTGAAATTATAGATGGTTCAGCATAAGTGTCCCATCTACCTGGAAAGCGATTAACCTGAACCTGCTTAATCCCAATATTACCCGGATCAATTATCGGATAAATTTTTTCACATGAAAACCGATTAACCCAAAGCTATCTACCTGATATCCAATTAAACAACATAAAAATTCCCACGGGTTTCACGGGTTTACCCAATAATTTTATAGTTGTTTTTTTTCAAAACAAATATTTTAACATACTTGAATAATAAATGAGAAATCAACATCAAGTTCTACATTTTAAACATAACTAGTATTAAGCACCCGTGTTGCGACGGTGGTGTAAAGTCATGTTGAATACTTTAAACGTTAACGAAAATAAGAAGCGTAACATTGATTGCATATTGATATAACACAAAATTTACTACTGACATTCGTAGTTTGTTATACATTAAATAAGTTAACAACCCTAATCAATAGGCTCATAAACATCAGTGCACTGGAAGCTTATTATGAGCTTCCATAGCCAACACAAGCATAAATACAACGTATTCATCATCGCCTTCCAGCTTGCAAATCTAAATTCAAACAAGAAACCATAAAAATAGACTAAATATGAGTTGTAAAGCACAGGAATTTGGCTACAACTGGTTGCTTTATTCAAGTCATCTCAATTTGGCTACAACAAGTTCACAACAAGAACATTAGGATGACAACTTCCTTCACAAAGCGAGGCTTATGTACCCAACCGATATAAAACAAAAGAATACAAAACTACAACACCATTAACCACAAAAATAAAAAAAAAAATAAAAAAAATAAAAACCCAACAACATATTGTACAACACAAAATTGCATCTGAACCTTACAAATCAACAATATAAAGCCTTTCATGTTTATAACACTTAACTGTAGGCTCGGAATAATGAACATCACAATCACAATCACAATCACAATCTCGTTGACAAAACAAAGAATAATACGAATCAAAGGGTTGCGACTTAGATTTCCGTATGGCTGCAAAGAGGTTTCCAACCCCAATGACAAAACAACATCATAGCTGGTATAGACAAGCGTTGGCCAAACTCCTGTATGAGTGTATCATTATCTTTATCAAGCATCTGGGTCTCTCGGATGAAGCCATAACCATCTTCATAGAGACCCGAAATGACAACCCCATGATCATAAAAAAACCATTAATCTGTGACAACCCGCAATTCCAGGTTAATACTTTAACTTAACCACAGTTAGTTTAGACATACATTCATAGCACTGCATTTAACTAGGGTTGGTTAAATGAGTCTTCTATGGTAATTCGGGGAATTACCGGAACACACACAAAAGTTAATTCTCGAACGTTGGCGACTAACCTGAATAATTAATATAAACGGACGGTTTATACGAAACTTATACGCTGCATGACAAATACGTGAAATACATGTTGTACCTACAAACTGCAAGATGTTATGTGCTTTTTGTGTAAAAGTATATAGTTAAGGGTGTGTTAAGGTTAATTAAGAAACTCTAATAAAATACTGCAAACCCTAAACACTCCTCATAATCTCTTCATACGACAATTGGTTTTCTCTAATCATTTTGGCTACACAAATCTCACACACATAATCACCAATCTCTGATCTTTCAATCCATCAAGAGCAAACATTAGATTGAATCTAAGGTAAGTGTTTATGTTATGCATTGATATCCTTGTTCTTTTGATTCCATGCAAAACCCTAGATATCCAAACAATCATCTGTGGTTAATTGATTATCCCTGAACGAATGTTTAATTGCTTGTGAATTAATGCACAATCGTCTGACAGATAATTGAGATGCTATTGATAAGTTTGAACTGTTAAACTGTCGATTTGGTTAGTAACATTGTTAAGATTAGGGTTTAATCATAGAACTAGAACTGTAACTGTTGCATTGAGGAACTGTGATTTTTTGTGTTAATGTGCGATTGTTAGTGCGGGAATAACAATGGTCCGACTTTGTGAAGTCACAAAGTTCGGATTATTGAAAGGTATATGTTGTCCGAGTTTTAGAACATCAATATAATCCAAGTTTATCTATATAAAAAGGATTTTTCGAGTTTATCTATATAAAAATGGATTTTCCGAGTTTATGTGTTTACATGAAGTGTTCCGAGTTTATGTGTTTAAAGGTTTCGAGTTTCGTATTTGATCCAGGTTTAAATGGTTGTCCTAGTAAATATGTTAGGTTCCGAGTGTACCGATTACACAAGTTGTCCGAGTATATATGTTCAATAGTTCCGAGGTTATTGATTAAATCAAGGGTCCAAATTTATTAAGTATATTCTGAGTTTAATATAAGGGTCCCGGATTTTTCGTATGGTCCGAATTAATATATGGGTCCGGGTTTGTTATGCTCGTGTTTCCGAGTTTCTCCGAGTATATACATAAATGTTCAAAATTTATTTATTTATTCCGGGTTTTGTGTGAGTCCGGATCTGCTCACGTGTCCGAACTTATATGGGGTCCGAGTAGGTATGTATTTTGAATTCATTTAATTTAGATGCATGTTCTAAGTTTATATCATGTTCTGAATTTATTTATAAATATTCCGAATTTAGATAGGTGATTCAGGATAAATGTGATTGTTCCGAGTATATATGTGATGTCTGTGTTTCTCAAAATCATACTATCACCAACTAATGTGTAGGTCCCTATCACGTGGATCGTAACGAGATTGACAATCAATCAAGGGTGCAGAATCCCCTTGATAGATCACACAACACATAGAAACAAGAATAGATGAAGAACAAAAATGCAAAACACTTACAAACCGATCTTCTATGATTATCAAACCAAAGTTTTACAATCACTCAAGATAACACGAGACTCACAACCACTCTCTGTGTATTCTCTCACAAAAGCTCTCAGTCACTGCTCTCTCTGAATATCTGCAGCTTTTTCTTTGACGTCTAACCTAAAACCCTAGTGCACACTGTTTATATACTACAACATGCACACTGGGCTAGGCCCATGTACATAATATTATAACTCGGACAATATTACAAAGACAAAACTCGGACTCTATACTAATTAAATAAACTCGGACATAGATGTATTTCACAAACTCGGATGACTTGAGTTAATCACAAGCTCGGACTTGATCATGCTTGACTAAACTCGGATAGCTTCAAACATTGATGAAACTCAGACATCCAAGGTCCTCAAAAACTTGAACCTTATGAACCAAATAAAGTCGGACTCCATAAACTTAGTCCATCATCATCTCTTGGAAACTCGAACATGTTGATATCATAACTTCGGACTTCCCAATCCATCAATCAACAATCCATCAATCAAGAATCTCGGACATACAAGTTCAGATAAAGCTCAGATCTTTGTGACTTAATTAAGCAAACTCGCACATGATTGGATGATAAGAAACTCGGACCTTGAATCCTCTTAATTAACTTTTAAGTCTTCATATCCAAATCCAGGTATGACTAGTATATCCAAAGACCATAACCGAAGCTGTTGTCACATAACGTGCACCAACAAACTCCCCCTTGACAATAGCTTGCAAAGGTGAACTTAGTCTTCAGAAATACTTATTCTTTGGTCTTTGGATAGCGTCAGCTTCAACATGAATTATGTTAGCAACAGACTCCCCCTAAGCTAATGCATCCAATCACCAACTCTTCCAAGATTTGAAACAACAATCCAAGTATGTCTTCATATAATCCGTTCTACATTGTAGAAGGAGGATTCTACCAAGCAGCAACAAACTCCTCATCTCTTCACATCAACTTCTCAGTAGCACACTGCTTCATTCTGTATACTATAAAACAAATATCTCGAGAAACCATAAGAATTTTTCAAACAAATTATTATTAAACAAGAGATAGTCAAACTGTATCAAAGATTAAGCAATTCCAATTCATGACCAACACACAAAAATGTTGTCCAACACACTAGATCCTGCATGATTTTGAAATTTTGAACTCATTTTCTAACACCGTTTCCCTGTCACAACCCAACCGATGGCGGAAACATCGGAGTGAGAAGAAATAGATTGCTCGATACTTCATAACACTAACATTTGCGACAAGTATTTAAATAATAAAGTTTATTTCATTTCTAAAGAGTCAATTACAAAGATTGAAATCAAATGCAACAACTTGAAATAAAAGAAATACATTACAATAAGAATACAAAATTTAAAATGAGTATCTAGGCATCCTACTATGTTCCATGCATCATCAACATCATCGTTAAACCTACAACATGTTTTAAAAAGCATAGTTCAATACAACGTATTGGCGAGTACACTGGTTTTAGACACGTGACATAAGTATAAAAAAAAATTTCAATCCAACATAGCAATTTGGTATAAAAGGTCAAACTATCATGCATAACTAAAAGTCAAACCCAAGTGTCCACAAGAATTATAAGTGTCCCTCACCACAAAAGTGACGAGACTAAGTATGAATAATATGTGTCCCTCGCCACAAAAATGACGAGACTAAGTATGAATATAACCTAAGAAAAGCCCATCGGGTGGTGTGCTACTCCTATAGCGCTATAATTGTTAAGGCGGGCTAACAAGTAGTATGAATTCTAGCATGAGCCTAAGTATAACAAAGCATGTATAATGGATTGAGTGAATAAAGCATGTTTGTGTGAATCGTGCATTTTAACAAGTAAAACATGTTGCACCCAAACTGTGTTAAAGCGAAAACAGAGGTCAAGTGTACTCACAATTTTGCAAAGTTTTCTTTGGTGAGTCCGTGAAGAGTTAGAGGTTGGAGCTTCAAAGCTTCATTTAAAATACTTAGTGTTTTCTTTTAGAGCTCTTAGAGTTCTCTTCCTTGCTTGGAAGATTTGAGAGAAGTTGAGAGAAGAATGGTTGGAACAATTAGTGTCCTTTTAGAATTCTTAGAATTCTTGATTTAAAGAGATTGAGAGAATTAGAGAGATGGAGAGAAGAATGGTCTGAAGAAAATGTAAGTAGGAGGTTGGTATTTATAGGTGGAGAAGGTGGAAACGGTGAAATATGATTGGTTAAAGAAAATGGAAGAGGATTGATGAGGTGGAAAGATGATTGGTATGTTTCTTGAGTATATATTATGTAATTGAGTATATAAAAGTATAAAAGTATAATTCAAGTATTGAGGATGTGCGTATAAGTATTTATACGTATAAATAGTGTCGGTTTGCGTATAAATACGTATTTAAATGATCGGTTGTGTGAATAACAAATATGTATAAAATATGAATTTTATTATAATTAACGCCTCCAAAATTGTGATATTGAAATTAAAAATACGAATGTAAGGTTTCTAAAATTAGAATACGAAAATATGAGGCGTTACACTCCCCCTATCGGTAACAACTCCTCCTTGAACAACCATTTTCCGCATGTTAAGAATTTTAAAAGAAAATTAAAATCTTTTTTGGATTTTTTATATTTTCTAAAAACAAATAAATAATCAAAAACAATAAAAACTTTGTTTTTGTGAGAATCACCGATAAAAAGATCATATCAGCAAAATCAAACTGTTTTCACACTATTATATAATTCTATATATAATTTTCGTGAAAAGCAGTTCAAGATGATTACCAGTATTGTTTATCCAGTTAAACAAAATGCATGAACATTTCAAGTTTCATTACCGTGTGATACGTTAAGGTAATATTATATTGATATATTAGCGTGTCCCACTTCAGGACATACCCCGGCGATCAAGGTACACAAAGGTTCCTCGTAGTAGGTGAGTATACCAAAATCATCCATTTTGTTTTACAACGTTAGATAATTGGTGATCTGGTCAGTACTTCCGTACCACAAAGAGACCAATATCTAACGAGGGTTAAGACAAATACCAAATGTGGTACGCCTTATGCATTTTGCGTATTTGAATGACTCTCTAGGAGAGCTTCTTCAATTTCTGGGTTTTTGGCATTTGTAGCTCTTTTAAGATATATTGGTTGTGCCTAGGTCAACATATATCCGGATGCAACAGAAGGACAACCCTGATATCCCCGAATGAAATAATAGTATAAAGACCCAAAGCTTAAGATTTTGGCAATCTCTCAACGCAAGATTTAAGTTCATTAAACCATACGCCACTAATGTGTTACCTACTCATACTTAGATCGTTAGGTTTATATCACGTTGGTAAGTTGATTATTTCATGCTTTTTGCCTACTTGTACATCATATGATGAAGCTGCTATCACATTTAAGCAATTTAATTACAAATCCAGTGTGACAGTCTAACTTGCTAATGTACTATCATCTCTTCTCTTTCACACAGTGAAATCTCTTTTTTTCAATTTTTTCATTTTTTTAATGTTTGATCGTATGAAGGGTCAACGGACCCTCAACCTGTCGCGCCCACTTTTCACATTCGACAAATAATATAAACATCGTCTAAATTTTTACAAAAAATTTGGCATGACCCACTCGCATTATAGTTAATGCCCTGCTTTCAATAACCACATTTGAAACATGTTCTAAGACACTTTTCTAAAGATACAAAATTTCGACCATACAAATTTAATCAAAAACATTTTTGTCCAAAATACCCAAATTAAGACTTAAAGACTTCAAGTTACTACAACCATCCTAACAAAAGTATAACATTTACATTACAAAATAAGTTTTTGACCCATAATAAAGTCAAGTTGAACCGGAAGCGTGTAAATGGGCATTATAGTGTGTGTTCGGTTCGAGCACGCCGCAATCAAGCATGAGATTTACCTATCATACACAACATATTAGTTCGTAATACCAAACAAAAATCCATAACATTCATTACTGATGCGTGTGTAGCGTTATATGTTTTTATTTATATTTTAAGCCCTTTTTAACACATTAGTCAAGTTTTAAATTTATAAAACACGATATTCTACTAACACTAAACACACATATGGGCAAATGCACCCATCGTGAGCGTAGTATAGCCTTGGTAAGATACCGAGGTCGTCCAAGGACACAAGAGCTTTTAGTACCGGTTTATCCTCAATGTCTAATCAAATCAAAAGTTTTAGAAAAGGTTTTAAACATGAAAAATAAAAACTAAAATGCTGAAAAATAAAATAAACAGATAGACAAGATGAATCACTGGGATCCGACTCGCCTTTAATGTAACCTTTGATGATTTCCGCACTTTTGCACTTTTTAAGAGATTATCTTAGTTATAGTAGTAGGCCCCTCTTTTGAAGGTGACGTTACCCTCAACCCAGTGGTTTGAGTCAGCAAGGATACAATCCCAAAGGGTCGGAATATTGGAAGATAATTAATTAAGTTATTAATGCGTAATGTGGTAGGCCCCTCTTTTGAAGGCGACGTTACCGTTGGCTAAGTGGTTTGAGTCAGCAGGGATACAATCCCAAGTAGTCGGGTTAACGTATTAATAGTAGTTTACATATGAGGGGATCAAGCCATTCGCACCCCCGCCATCCAATACCAATGGGTATTGAAGATGGTCCTAGTAAGCTTGACCCAGGTCCTTACAGGATCTATACACTGAGCAAGGAAAGAACCTTACCAAAACATTCCCTTAACCCCCGACCAGGTAGCCAACATATCTCTATATAGACCGTAGAGATATAAATGGTGAAAATCTTTTATTTTATATAGACAATAAAATAATGCCAAGTCACCACGGACAAATGATAAGGAAGTTTCACATTCAACATAAGAAACTTGTTATTAAAGTCATTAATACAAAACCAAATAAAAAGTGCGAAAAGATTAAAAATCAAAAGTATTACATTAAATGCTTGTCTTCACCAAGTGATGTAAGAGACTTAGGCAAACATGGCCTTTGATTGTCAAGAACTCTTACGATCAATCTTGGATCCCGAGACTACTACACACACTCTAAGGTGGATGATGGATGATGGTGGTGGATGTAGGTGTTGTGATGGTGGTGGAGTGTGGTTGAAGTGGGAGAGATGTGGTTTGCCAAGGGATGCCTTTGAAGTGAACCAAGCACCCCTATTTATAGCCAGAACAGAAGCCCGAACACGGCCCTGTGTCCGCTGGACATGGCCCCGTGGCCATCCACTTTCTCTTTCTTCATTAATTATAATTGTCTGCATTAGGCTCCACACGCCCCCGTGTCTACTGGGCACGGCCCCGTGTGCAGAAGCATACCTGTACTATCAAGATTTGCAAGATTCTGCGAATCTTAGCGTTGACCACGGCCCGTGTTGAGCTGGGCATGCCCCCGTGCTGGGAATAGAAGCTTCTATTACTTTGTCTTTTCTGCAGACCCCTGGCCACGCCCCCGTGTCCACTGGGCACGGGGCCGTGATCAGTCTTCTGATCTCTTGTTATTGCTTGGGAAGATGTTGTCGAGGGGTCGGGCATGCCACGTTTATTCCTTTTCTTTGTATTTATTTAAGATTTTGCTTCATATTTGTTCCTTTTGTTTATTTAAGCTCATTTGGTCCTGAAAATACAAAAGGAAGACAAAAGCACACTTTTTCCAACATTAGTACTAAAAAAGGGTTAGTTTTATGGCTCATTTGATGTAATTTATATGTTACATTTTGCACACATCAATTACATTACTCTTATTTGACCCATTTGCAATTTACCCATTAGTTGACATTTCTTGTGTGAAACACTCTTCCCGTTTAACATTATTTCCGTTAACTTTCTTTCATTCCAACATTACAATGACATTCATACATACATCCATTCGACCCATTAATAATGAGTCCATACTCAAACAACATCGCTATTGATTATACAAGTCTAAATCATCCAGTTTACAACGGGAAAACTTTATCATGCATACTTGAGATAACTTTATCATTTTTGACTCGTTTACAACAAGTCATTACTAAACCATTCCACATCCGACTTTCCAAACGATTTAGTACCACTTGCGTGGTTAATGTACATCTGATACTATTTGCTACTTAACAGTTTTTCTAACATTCAACATATCAAAACTTTTATCATAAACAAACATATAACTCCACGTTAAGATTTATTTATTAACTATCATCTGAAGAACTAGATAAAGGAAAATTAAGTTCATATGAACTTACCGTGGACTTGTGTCCCTTGCGACTTGGAGTGACTTGCTCCTTCTTCTTTCTTTGTTCCTATACATCACAACTTCATATACTTAGCTTTCGAAAATTTCATTATTCTCATATTCCTTGTCATACAATATGACGTTTATGAACCATATGCATTCCCACCATAATCATATTTCATCAATTTAGCAAATTTTCATATAAAATCACAATTACATTAATTTAGACATTTCATCGAACACATGGCGTGCGTACTTTCTAATAAGCATGAAGTACAAGTAACTATAACACATTCATCCTAAATTCATCAAATAGATCAACCAATTCTTTCAAAATCAACAATCATAACCATACTACATATGATTCATATCAAGTTACTCATCTAAACACTTCTATAACATGAATTTAACATCAACATTACATAATTCATCCATAAATTTACTAATTTTTACTACCTTACATAATCTCAAGTGGGTTTTACTCCAACTACTAGTACAATCGAAATATCACATAATATAACTCCTATTTGTTCATATCATCCAGCATCTAGGTTCGATTTCATGCAAACATCATAAATTATACATAACCGAGCTGGCTTCATGAAATTTCAGAAAAACATCAAATTTAAACTTACTTGAGATCAATTAGAGTTAGGAGATCCTATTTCCTAACTCCTGAATTAAGAATTCAGCTTTCAATCCCTTATATTTGTAAGATTTTGTAGGATTCTTTAGAGTTAGGGTTTCCCCTTGGCTCTCCCCTTGTACGAACGCACACCAGGAACCAATACTGGTTTCCTTTTCTTATTTATCATATTTTCATTAAACAATTACACCTTTAGTCCCTTGTCTTTTAAAGTGTGTCAAAATGGTTAATTCTCATACTAACATGATTACTTTCATTTGCATAAGGGGTTTTAGACTTATTATTATTTAAAAACTTTCTAAATGGTAACCGATGTCAAGTGGTAGCCGACACTTTTACACTCTCCCCAGAAGGAGTGGTAACTGATTTTGCCATTCTCGAGCGGGTTTTTTTCCCTCCATTTTCAAACCCTTAAATGCATCCCCCCCAGTTGTCGACTGGCATTCGCTCAGGTTTTAACGGGTGCCCTACGTAAAGTGGCGGCGTCTCCAGGCTCGGTGGAAAACTGGGTTCAGTTGCTTTTGTTGCTGTGTTGTACACTGAGGGTTATCAGGCCTTCTTCGAGGCAAGAGCAGAGATCAAGAAATAGAAAATCCCTGCAGTACAACAGCATCTTGCAGGCGCTTGCATTGTGGAAAGATGGGTCTGGTTTCACAGATCTGGTCTCTTCTCTCTTGAATAATGGGGGGGGATGCTGGGGTTCCTAGAAGGGATTCCAGAAGGGGCGAAGACAATAAAAAGGATCCCAATATCAAGCAATGCCTGCGGAAGGTCAGGGATGGGCATTTTACGGCGGCGGTCAAAGTTTTATGTTCCAGTGGGGTTGCCCCTTTTGGAGAATCGACCATGAAAGCTCTTATTGATAAACACCCTGTGGTGCCACCCCCATCACTGCCTTCCATCCCTATTGTCCAACCCACTTTTATTGCAGCAGAGGATTGCGTGCTTAAATGTATCCAATCCTTCCCTAGAGGGACATCTTGTGGCAGAGATGGGATGCGGGTCCAACACTTGTTGGACTCTATTGGTTGTGAGGGTTCGGTAAGTTCCTTGGGTCTGCTCACAACTATTACTAGTGTCGTCAACCTATGGCTTGAGGGGCTTTGCCCTAAGGTGTTCACCGAGTTTGTGGCCTCAGCCCCCTCACCCCTTATTGAAACCTGATAATGGTATTAGGCCTATCGCCGTGGGGGGCAACTAGCGTAGGTTGGTCTCTAAGGTGGCTATGAAGAAGGTTGGGAAGGACATGGCCCAGTATTTGGGGGATTTTCAGGCGGAGGCGGTGCTTCATAGTGCGAACAGGTTCCTGAACTCTTTTCATGAAGATGGGTCCATGGCCTTGCTTACGGTAGACTTCACCAATGCATTCAACATGGTTGACCGCTCAGCGTTCCTCCAACAGGTCCACCAACATTGCCTATCTAACTATCGGTGGGTCCAGTTCCTGTACGCCCAACCCGCTAGGTTGTATGTTGGCAGCGAGTGTATTGGGGCCACCATTGGAGTGCAATAAGGAGATCCCTTGGGGCCCCTTCTCTTTGCCCCTACCCTTACACCCCTTATTCTCCGTGTTCAGGAGCACTGTAACCTCCCCTTTCATGCTTGGTATTTGGATGATGGCATGATTATAGGTAATGCAATGGAAGTTGCTAAAGCCTTGGACATCATCAACACGTAGGGACCATCCCTAGGGCTCAATCTCAATATTAAGAAAATGGAAGTGTACTGGCCATCGTGTGACGGTCTCAAGGTCCAGGATGGCGCTTTCCCAAGAGGGATAGGTAGACCTGAGAGGGGCGTTAAGCTCCTTGGGGGGTGGTTAGCCGAGATTCTGTTTTTATCGGGGAATTAGCAGGGCAGCGGGCATTGACAGCGGTTGACCTTATGAAACTCTTGCCCTGCCTCCAGGACCCCCAGTGCGAGCTTCTTCTTTTAAGGTCATGCAGGGGGTAGCTAAGTTACTGTTTGGGCTGCGGACCTGCCAACCCGACTTGATGGCAAATGTGGCATCATGTTTTGAAGATGGTCTCTAAGAGGCTATCGAAGACATTGTTGTTTGCGGGGGGTCTTACTTTGGTGACCTTCAATGGCGTTTGGCATCTTTGCCGATGCGTCTGGGTGGTTTAGGCCTCCTCTCAGCCCGGGATGTTGGAGTTTATGCTTTTGTGGCGTCTAGAGCTCAGTCGTGTGTATTGCAAGACCAAGTCCTTCGAAACAGTGGGGTTGTTAAGCTTGACGTAGACTACCTACAGGCCCTTGAGTACTTAAGTGTCTCTCTTCCAAACTTTGATATTGTCGCTTTCTCTAATATGGACACCGCCCCCCCCCCCCCCAAAGCCACAAAAAACTTTGGCAAATGCCCTATTTGACAAAATCGCTCGGAGTCTGGGAGAAGCATTTGATTTGTCTCCCCGCCAGAAGGCGGTGATTGAGTGATTGAAAGGCCCCCATGCGCAAGACTTTTTGACTGTTATCCTGATCGAGGGGCTAGGGAAATGCATGTCAGCTGTTCAGTATAGGGCTATCCTCAAATACCGGCTGATGATCCCTATGTATCCAGAAGATGAAACCTGCCCAATCTGCCGTAAAGCCTGCATGGATAAATACGGGTAGCATGATGTTCATTATAAGGAGCTTCCTGGTTTCAAATATTGGCATGACTGGGTGAGGGATGTTTTGGGGGACATCTTGAGGAGAGTGGGGATTTTTGCCAAGAAGGGGGCCCCTGTGAATTTCCTCACAGATCCCACGGAAGGGAGATCTGCATTGAGACCAGCGGATCTGCTCGTCTTTGGCTGGGCGGGATGGAAACATGCTTGTGTGGATCTCATAGGGGTCTCCCCCTTAGCTGGTTTAAGGGAAAGCGGGTTTGTAGTAGGACAAGCTATAAGGAACGCGGAATAAAAAAAGGTGGATAAGCACGCTAAAGCATGTGCTGATAACCAACATGCATTTGTCCCCTTCGCCTTCGACACCTTTGGCTACCTAGCTCCAAAAGCTATCCGTTTGATGACTAGGGTCCAAAAGGTTATCCACAGCAGTTGCTCATCAACAGGGGGCAGGGGTTTGTCTTTAATAGGCTAGGGTTTGCTATTCAGAAAGGGATAGCGGCGCATTTTGTTGCTCGCCTACCGCGATATTGATGTAACTGGGCCAGTTCTTTATTAATAAATTTAAAAAAATGAGTTGATAATACTAATTTAAATGGTAAAAATCTATATTTACCATTCCTTATTATTAAAACATCCCAATTAAATTATTATTATAAGTCACGTGAAATTTTGGGGTGTTACAAGTCTACCCCCCCCCCCCCCTTAAGGAAGGTTTCGTCCCCGAAACTTGAATACGTACCAAATAATTCTACGTAGTGCTTTCGCATTTCATCCTCCGTTTCCCACATAAGATCCGATTCTTTTCGATGTTGCCATTGAACCAACACTTGTCGAACAGATTTGTTGCGGAGTTGCTTCACCTTAAAATCTTTTATCGCGACGGGCTTTTCAACATAATTTAACTTCTCATCCACTTCAATATCATCCAAAGGCACGTATGTCGTCTCATCCGCGAGGCACTTTCACAGTTGCGACACATGAAAAGTGTTATGAATTCCATCCAACGCGGGAGGTAATTCTAACTGGTATGCTACCAACCCGACCCGAGCGAGTATTTTGAATGGTCCAATGTATCGAGGACCTAACTTCCCACGTTTACGAAAACGAATTATCCCTTTCCATGGAGAGACTTTTAGTAACACGTAATCACCCACTTGAAACTCAATTGGTCGTCTACGCCGATCCGCTTATCCTTGATCTAACCATATCAATCTTTTCATTCGTCTCGGCTACTACATCTTTTGACGCGAGTTCTCGTTGACCCACTTCCCCCCAACAAACCGGGGTCCTACATTTCCTTCCATAGAGCATTTCGTAGGGGGGTATTTTTATACTGTTATGATAACTATTCATCATCATCATCATCATCATCATACTCAGTATATCCCACCAATAGCAAAGCTAAGGTAGGGTCTGAGGAGGGTGAGATGTAGACAGCCTTACCTCTACCCTGTAGGAATAGAGAGGCTGCTTCCAATGAGACCCCCAGCTCGATTGTAGTTTTGCATCAAGCCTTGGACATAAGGCACATAACACTCAGCAATTGAGACAAACGCCGATTAGTGCATGTACCCCCTTGTCTTTCGGCTATCAACGCCACCACATGATGCATGATTAACCATCCCCTCTTGTAACGTTATTTTCACGAAATTAGTAAAATAGCGTTAAAATTAGTGCACTTTCGCTTTTGCCCCCCGAGCGCCCACACATATACACATTATATGAGCATACCGCAAGCGGTAACTATTGTTATATGAAAATTCTACCAGAGGTAGATGATCATCCTAGCTTCCCCCAAAATCCATAACAGGCGCCCTTAGCATGTTAATTAAGGTTTGGATAGTTCTTTCTGACTGACCATCGGTTTGACGATGGTAGGCGGTGCTTATATGTAACTATGTCCCCAATTCTTCATGAAACTTCCTCCAATAACGAGATGTGAAACGGGTATCCCGGTCGGATACTATAGACACCGGAACCCCATGTCGAGATATAATCTCATTCATATAAACTTCCACCATCTTTTCTGAATTATAAGTTTCCCGAATGGGTAAGAAATGTGCACTTTTGGTTAGTCGATCGACGACTACCCAGATAGCATCGTGCCCTTTTCATGTCTTGGGAAGTTTAGTTACCAAATCCATCTTTATATGCTCCCACTTCCAAACTGGTATCTCCAACGGTTGCAACTTTCATACGGATTTTGGTGTTCGGCTTTTACTTGACAACACGTCAAACATTTAGCAACGTACTTAACAATGTCTCTTTTCATCCCCGGCCACCAATAATTCATCCTCAAGTCTTGATACATCTTTGGAGCTCCTGGATGTACCGAGTATCGAGACTTGTGAGCCTTATTCAAAAGTAATTCCTTCACATCACATTCCCGAGGTATCCAGACTCAGTCATACCTCGTTTTCATACCATTCACATTTTCTTTCAAGTCGTGAATAAATCCTTTCGTTTTTTCTTTCTTTGAGTCGTCGGCATTCAAGGATTTAATTTGAGCTTCCCATATTTCTTCAAGGAGTTTAGAAGTAACTACCATCCTCATCGATTTTACCCAAATCGGAGGCGGGTACTCTTTTCGGATTAGAGCATCCGCCACTACATTAGCCTTCCTGGGGTGATAATGAATATCACAATCGTAATCCTTGATGAGTTCCAACCATCTTCGTTGCCTCATATTAAGATATTTCTGCTCGAAAAAGTATTTGAGGCTTTTGTGATCCGAGTAAATTGTACATTTCACCCCATATAGGTAGTGTCTCCATATCTTCAAGGCGAATACAACTGCCGCCAACTCTAGATTATGAGTTGGGTAATTGTTTTCATGTTGCTTGAGTTGTCTAGAAGCATAAGCAACGACTTTACCCCTTTGCATTAACACTCAATCTAAACCTTGGTGGGAGGCGTCAGTATACACTACCAAATCATCTGTTCCATCCGGTAATGTCAACACCGGAGAATTCGAGAGCTTTTCCTTCAATGTCTGAAATGATTTTTCTTGTTCTTCTCCCCACAAAAACTTTTCACTCTTCTTTGTTAACTTCGTCATGGGCGAGGCTATCTTGGAGAAATCCTGAAAAAATCTTCTGTAATACCCAGCCAAGCCTAGAAAACTTCTTATTTAACTTGGATTCTTCGGTGGTACCCAATTCATTACTGCATCTACTTTGGACGGGTCCACATGGACACCGTTCGTATTGATTACATGGCCCAAAATTTGTACTTCTCCTAAGCCAAAAGGCACACTTCGAGAATTTTGCATATAACTTTTCCTTGCGGAGCGTTTCTAGCACATCTCGTAAGTGTTAAGCATGTTCTGCTTCACTTCGTGAGTACACTAGTATATCATCAATAAAAACGATCACATACTTGTCAAGCATAGGCCGACACACCCGATTCATTAGATCCATAAATGCAGCTGGTGTGTTCGTTAACCTAAAGGACATCACTAAAAACTCGTAATCTCCGTACCACATTCGAAACGCAGTCTTCGGCACATCTTCTTCTCGTATACGCAGTTGGTGATATCCCGATTGCAGATTGATCTTTGAGACCCAATTCGCCCCTTGAAGTTGGTCAAATAGGTCGTCAATTCTAGGCAACGGTTAATGATTCTTCACCGTTAACTTATTTAGCTCCCGATAGTCGATGCACATTCGCATCGAACCATCTTTCTTCCTCACAAACAATACGGGTGCTCCCCATGGCGAAACACTCAGTCGGATAAAACCTTTATCGAGCAACTCTTGGAGTTGCGTCATCAATTCTTTCATTTCGGTTGGGACCAACCGATAAGGAGCTTTAGCTACCAGCTTTGCATCCGGGCTAAGCTCTATTTTAAATTCCACTTCCCGCTCAGGTGGAAGCCCCGGTAAATCTTCCGGAAACACATCCGGATATTCATTCACTACATTCACATCTTCAAGCTTTGGAACACTTCGATTGGTATCTATCACGTAAGATAGATACGCCCTACCCCCGTTCCTTACGTGTTTGACGGCTTCGACTAAAGAGCACAATTTCAACTCGACGACCCTATCTCTCTGAATGCTTACTCGTTTTCCCCCCGAGGTTACTACATGTATGACTTTCTTTTCACATTGTATTTCAGCATGATTTTGGGCTAGCCAATCCATTCCTATAACTACTTTAAATTCCCCCATACACATCGGAATAAGATCTATACTAAATTCCTCATCTTCGATTAAGATCTTACAGTTTCTACAGATATCATGCAGTAAATAACTTTTACTATCAGCAACTTCCACTTCTAAGGGCGTAAACATCTTTTCAAGCTTAAATGATGGATGACATAATAATTCATTTGAAAACAAAAGACCTACTAGCCCCGAAATCAAATAAAACATTCACAGGCATGGAATTTACTAAGAATATACCTGAAACCACCTCTAGGTGAGTTTTTGCTTCTTCCAATGTTATCTGAAACATCCTTCCATGAGCCTTAGATGGCTCCTCTTTATTTCCTTCTTTCTTCGATGCTTGCTGGAGTTTTGGACATTCCTCCTTAACGTGCCCCGTCTGATAACAATTGTAACACGTCTTTGGATTATTGGGACAATTATAGTACGGGTGGTTTTTCCCGCATGTCTTCCAAGTCGGGATTCCACAACTTGTCTTTCCCTTTTTACTTTGATCTTGAAACCTTGTCTTCTTTGATGGGTACGGGTTTGTATGCTTCTCCGACATCCTTTTCTCTCCCTGTTCAACCTGCCTCTTTAGCTCAATTTCCCTATCTCTTGCACAATTAATTAGCTCATTCAACGTCTCATACTTGGAGGGATTTATGAACTCTCGATATTCAGCCTTCAACATAGCATGGCATCGTATAATCTTCATCCTCTCGGTCCTCGCTATCTCCCCACAAAACTTCAACTTGTCAAGGAACGTATTCGTTATTTCATCTATCGTCTCATCCTTTTGTCGATGACGTAAGAAGTCTTCTTGAATCCGATCAACCGCGGATTGTGGGCAATGATATTTCATAATTGGTTACTTGAACTCCTGCCATGTTAACATTTGTACTTTATCATCCCCCAATTCCTTAGAATACGCGTCCACCAATCCTTTGCTTGGAGTTGGAGGAGACCCGTAGCAAACATTACTTGGTCCTCCACATCGCATCTACTTCTTACAAACACGGCCTCCGTACTTGAAATCCATGTTTGACAGGCTATCGGGTCAATTTCCCCTTTATATGGCAAGGGGTTACACGCCATGAATACCTTATACGTGCACCTTCGATTACTTTTCTTCACTTGTAGTTCGTTAATCATTCCCTTCAATTCTTCAATTTTGGTCATCACTAAGGTATCAACTACCCCCAATACTTGCCCTTCAACTTCTTGAGCTAGTCGGGGAATGCTAGCCTCAATTACCTTCTTTACTTCTTCCACAATTCTTTCGTTTATCATATCTTGTTGTGTCGCTTCAGTATCATTCACATTTACATTGTCCGCCATCTACATAAAACATTCATTTCATTCATTAAATTTTCTTCTCATACTTTTCTTCATCGCATTAAACTCATTTTATCCTACTATAATCAATTTACATTTCATGCTTCATGCATCATTGTCATCGACGATCATGTCGTATCGTGTAGATCAAAATCTTCGTTCGCAACAATTTTACCCTTTCATTCTTCTTATATACTTCTCCCATCATTCTTAACACAAAAATTATCTTACATTGATTATGAGGCTTTAGAAAATAGTTAAAAGCAGTCCCCTAATCAAATTCAGCAAAATAAAAAAAAATTGCCTACGATTAAAGCCCTCGACGGTAAATCTTGCTAAGTGTCGCGTGAAGCGACGCCCCTCTTTTAACAGAAGGTTCAGCATTCTGTTGCGGGTCGCGACAGAGGTCGCGTGACGCGACGGTAAATCTTGCTAGGTGTCACGCGACGCGACGCCCCTCTTTTGACAGAAGGTTCATTGCTGTGTTGCTGCATTTGCCCAGCTCCAACCCTTTCTAAATTCCTAACTTTAAAACCTCATATCTATAGTTCTACTAGTCCGTTTTACTCGATTCTTTTTCCTACGTTTCCATAATTTAAATACGGATCCGTTTAACGTCATCATTTGCCTTAAAAATCAGTTTATAAACAAAATCCTATAAATCCCCTTTTATTTTTAACTAAATTCATAATCATATTTACGATTTACTTACTTGCATAGCACTTCAGAATGAACACACCTTCATACGAGCTTTCGGTTTGAGTTCAAGCATTTTAGCTCTAATACTTGAATCCCTCAAACGTCGGCTCTCATACCAACTTGTCGCGCCCACTTCTCACATTCGACAAATAATATAAACATCATACAAATTTTTACAAAAATTTGGGCATGACCCACTCGCATTATAGTTAATGCCCTGCTTTCAATAACCACATTTGAAACATGTTCTAAGACACTTTTCTAAAGATATAAAATTTCGACCATACAAGTTTAATAAAAAAAACTTTTGTACAAAATACCCAATTTAAGACTTAAAGACTTCAAGTTACTACAACCATCCTAACAAAAGTATAACATTTACATTACAAAATAAGTTTTTGACCCATAATAAAGTCAACTTGAACCGGAAGCGTGTAAATGGGCATTATAGTGTTTGTTCGGTTCGAGCACGCCGCAATCAAGCATGAGATTTACCTATCATACACAACATCAAACATTCCTTAGTTCGTAATACCAAACAAAAATCCATAACATTCATTACATTACTCTTATTCGACCCATTTGCAATTTACCCATTAGTTGACATTTCTTGTGTGAAACACTCTTCCCGTTTGACATTATTTCCGTTAACTTTCTTTCATTCCAACATCACAATGACATTCATACATACATCCATTCGACCCATTAATAATGAGTCCATGCTCAAACAACATCACTATTCATCATACAAGTCTAAATCATCCTGTTTACAACGGGAAAACTTTATCATGCATACTTGACATAACTTTATCATTTTTTACTCGTTTACAACAAGTCATTACTAAACCATTCCACATCCTACTTTCCAAACGATTTAGTACCACTTGCGTGGTTAATGTACATCTGATACTCTTTGCTACTTAACCGTTTTTCTAACATTCAACATATCAAAACTTTTATTATAAACAAACATATAACTCAACGCTAAGATTTATTTATTAACTATCATCCGTAGAACTAGATAAAGGAGAATTAAGTTCATATGAACTTACCGTGGTCTTGTGTCCCTTGCGACTTAAAGTGACTTGCTCCTTCTTCTTTCTTTGTTCCTATACATCACAACTTCATATACTTAGCTTTCGAAAATTTTATTATTCTCGTATTCCTTGTCATACAATATGACGTTTATGAACCATATGCATTCCCACCATAATCATATTCATCAATTAGCAAATTTTCATATAAAATCATAATTACATTAATTTAGACATTTCATCGAACACATGGCGTGCGTACTTTCTAATAAGCATGATGTACAAGTAATTATAACACATTCATCCTAAATTCATCAAATAGATCAACCAATTCTTTCAAAATCAACAATCATAACCATACTACATATAATTCATATCAAGTTACTCATCTAAACACTTCTATAACATGAGTTTAACATCAACATTACATAATTCATCCATAAATTTTACTGATTTTTACTACCTTACATAATCTCAAGTGGGTTTTACTCCAACTACTAGTACAATCGAAATAGCACATAATATAACTCCTATTTGTTCATATCATCAAACATCTAGGTTTGATTTCATGCAAACATCATAAATTATACATAACCCACTTCATGAAATTTCATAAAAACATCAAATTTAAACTTACTTGAGATCAATTATAGTTAGGAGATCCTATCTCCTAACTCCTGAATTAAGAATTCAACTTTCAATCCCTTAAATTTGTAAGATTTTGTAGGATTCTTTAGACTTCGGGTTTCCCCTTGGCTCTCCCCCTTGTACGATCGCACACCAGGAACCAATACTGGTTTCCCCTTTTTTTTATTTATCATATTTTCATTAGACAATTACACCTTTAGTCCCTTGTCTTTTAAAGTGTGTCAAAATGGTTAATTCTCATACTAACTTGATTACTTTCATTTGCATAAGGGGTTTTAGACTTATTATTATTTAAATACTTTCGAAATGGTAAAAGTCTAGATTTACCATTTCTTATTATTAAAACATCCCGATTAAATTACTATTCTAAGTCATGCGAAATTTTGGGGTGTTACACAACCTCATTTTCTTTGTTAGTAACCCTAAGAGGAGTGCATGTGACTATCACGTTCTTGTATGTATTAGTTGTACCTTTGCGGCGGGAATATGGTCGTTAATGATTCAAATCATTATAGTATTGGTACAGTATTGACACCTATTATAACAACCGAAAGATAAAATCCAAAAAAGTAAAGCTCTTATTAGCCCAAAATAATATCGATTGAAAAAATATATATTTTGAGACGTACATATTAATCAAATATAGTCATCACATTGAACCAAAATTTATTCAATACCGTATTAAACAAATAGGAAAACTTTTATGATTAATATATCTGTGTTTGAAAGAAATAAACCAATCAAATACATGTATAGCATTTAGGATGTTGGAAATGGTCCGGTCCAATCCTACTGTTCACAATTCTAATTGTTACTATATAGAACTAGTCATAAGACCCCGTGTTGCGGGCAGGAGAGTAAAACCGTGCCAAGTAGCAACTAAACGACAATCAAAACCGGAAAACGATGTACAAAAGCATAATTTTTAACTTCAAGTGACTCATGTGATGTAAACCATAGATAAAGTCAAATTTATATCAACACATATTAGAAAGTTGAGAGGGTAAAAAAAACTGAGGTACCAAATGTGATCAGCACCATACTAAAATGATCAAATCCGGAAAAAATATAAAACAAAATTTAATAAAAAATAAACTCTTTTAAGTTTATTATGTAAAAAAAAGAAATATAAAAAGAAAAAATCATAAAAGACAATAAAGTACTAATTCCCTCAAATGTTATAAACTAGTGTGTAACCCCCACGTTGCGGGTGTGCGAGTCGTAAAACCGTGTCAAGTAGTAAGTTGTCACACCCCAATCGATAGCGGAAACATCGGAGTGAGAGAAAACGATATTGTTAGAGACTTCATAGCACTATTTGCGACAATTTTTGATAAAACTGAATTTCATTTCATCGAATAATATTCAAGTACAAACTTTGGAAACTAAATACAACAAAAAGAAATCAAATACAACAAGTCTAGAGTTCTAATGTAAGTTTCTAGTCACTCCTACTAGATTTCATGGTCATCATCGTCATCAATTTCCTGCAACACATTTCAAAGTATAGTTCAATACAAAAAGTATTGGCGAGTATACAAGTTTAACTACTAGCATAATATAAAGAGTTTAAACAACCCACATGGCAAAATAGTTATCTAAAATTCACATTTGACTGGCAAGCAACTATAAATGTCAACCTAAAGATGACCGCTAGCGTAATCTTATCATAGCAACGATAAGACCGTTCTATTTTAACTTAACATGACCTCAAGAATACGGGCGGTGCGTTACTCCTATAGTGTTATACATGTTAAGGGAGGCTTGTACGAAATTAATGACACGTATACCACATAAGAATGTTCCAGCACATACGAATTAAAGCATAACGTATTAAGCATGTATGAATGATTGTTTGATTGTGGTTAAGCATGAAGTTTGTGTGTTTGTGTGAGTTGAATAACAAGAATGTGTTGCACCTAAAAGTGTAAAAAGTAAAATGGGTCGAGTATACTCATAGTTTTGCAAGCTTTCCAATAAAACCGCGAGTTGACGAGTTGAGTGATGGAACACCTAGGTTACCCTACAAAGGGTAAACAAAGGTGTGAGTTTACTTGGAGTTGAACGGAGGATTCAGATTTGAGTTAAAGTACAAAAGTATAAATAAACACGAAAGTATATCCCGTCTAAGCACTCGTAGTGACACTAAGTTTACTATGATTTCATGGGTCATGATTTAACCATTTGAATCAACAGACGAGGAACTTAGAACTGGGATAATTGATAACTGAATTACATTACTCTGTCTGTGCGGATGAAAGTCCCTTCGTGCGAAGGGACCAGTACGTGCGGACAGAAGGTCCTGTTGAACATTTTAACCATAGATCGGTTAAGGTCAAGAACTCAGTTAAGTTTTATATATATTATATTATATTATATAGTATTAATAGTCCAGTATAGTCACAGAGTTCATGAATGTCAAGCATGGAGGTGCGAACACCTCGTTATATGATTCACCAAAGCTCAAAGTTTACTAACATAGGTTGGTCACGAATAAGTATAACAGGAATAAATAAATACACATATCCAAATAGCCGAATAAGGACAACCGGGCATGTCATTCCCAACATGGTAAGTGTTGGAGGCTTGGTTTTAAAATGCGCGCATCATGCGCGCATAATGCGTGATGCGCACGTTGCGGTGGAAATAGCGCATCAGGTGTAACGATGCGAGACTATTACGTGATGCGGCAGTGATGTGGTGATATCGCATAATGCGAGGCATTGCAATATGCGGTCTGATGCGTGCAACATGTAAAATGAAAGGATTTTTTTATTTTGGCTTTGGAGGGAAAATGAAGAGTCACCCTTTTTTTATTTTTTTTATTTTACACAGCTGGAAAAAGATACTTTTCTGGAAAATAAGCCTTGGAAATTGGAATTTTGACTTTTGAGTTATGTTAGGTAATAAAATGGCTATTAACGACATGCTCTATATGATGAAAATGAGATTGAAGAAGATATTGGGGAGTATGATGATGAAAGAGATGGACGTTTGGGTGGTACTTCTGATGATTTAATGATAATTGATTAGAAACTAGTAGTTAAGAGTATGTTTACCTTTTAAGTGTTTTGTTATGTCTAAGACTAAGTATGTTTTATTAATGTTTTGTTATTTTAAAGACTAAGTATGTTTATTAATGTTTTGTTATTTTAAAGATTAAGTATGTTTTATAAGTTTGTTATAAGTAGTTTTTATATGTATGATTATTTTATGGTACTTTTATACTAAGAGACGTCCAGTATACGTGATGCGTGCGCATCACTTATTGCGCATCACGCATCAGATTTTTGGACCAAAACGCATCAGAGCGCATTACGCAATTTAAAACCAAGGTTGGAGGCGAGGCCGGTTAACTTACTCTGATTCTAGGAGACTGTTTGGGTGTTTGATTACAAGGTACAAGTGAGGCAGTGGAACTAGTTTGGAAAGCCAAGGGTCCCACGGTTCACACTTTACCAGAACACAGGTTCGTCCATATTGAAAATGGTGAATCTCGGATGGTTTTAACACTTGGAGTTTTGTAAGAACAAAAAGGAAAATAACAGATTGTTCATTCGTGCGAGTGGCTCAGTCGCACGAGGGAAGTCTGTCCACACGAAGGGACTGCTTTGTGCGACTGGGGCCTGGTTTGTCATGGAATTCTCTATTTCGAGCTTGTTTCTTGGTGATTATTAACCTCAACACAAACCCACAGTTATGGACTCAGGTGTGATCTTGGTGAGTTCCAGATTTCACCAAGTTTTAAAGTCAGAATGTTTGTACAAGAAAAATAATTAAAACGTAGATTTTCAAAGTCTTTGTTTGGGCCTCATAAATGGTGAGGACTCATCTTAGCTGCCAATGCAAGCTCGTGAAATCCATCCAAGAGGTTGTTCAAACAAGAAGATTTGAAGAAAATGTAGAAAAGTAGAAGAAAATTTAGGAGAAATGATAAGTAAGTGACCTAGAACTCACTTAGAAGTTTGCTGGAAAGTTCAGTCTAAAATGCACGAGTTCAGAGCGTTTGGGAGTGTTTGGAATGGCTGGAAAGTGTCAAGTGAATGTGAGGTGTAACACTCGTCTTATAATTCCATTATTTTATCATAAAATATAGACTTTCAAAAACGTAAATGCATAATTAACAAAAACTTAGTTAACAACTAAGATGTACTTCGTCAAAACGTTTAAACATAGTCAACTAGTTAGGTTAAAAACATCCAACATTTAGTAATGTTTACAAAACAACATTGTTTAAACATAATTAGATTAGTGCGGAAGCTTCAAAAACTTGTGTTCGGTTCTTGATTTCCTTGCTTGATCGACATCCGCAACGAAACGAGCCTTACCTAAAGTCAAACCACATCAAATGTTAGTTTTGACAAGATAATATCAAGTATATATAAGTTATATTGTCAAACAATAAAAACAATCAAGAATTTCTGCGAATTGGGTCTGTCGCGCCACGTAACAAATCAGTTCCAAGCTTTTGCGGCCCGCGACGATCTTCGCGTGACGCGACGGTGAATGCAACTTGGCGTCGCGTAGCGCGACGGCATCAATTCGGCAGAAGGTTTGTTGTTTGGTGCTGTATATTTGCCCAGCAATTTTATTTCCAATGTCAAACTTTAAACTAACATAACTTTCGATTTACATGTCCGTTGTAGCCGATTCTTTTTCCTATGTATCCGTATTAAAATTATGGATCTAACCATGTAAGTTTCACTTAACGAAACCCGGTTTATAAACATATGGTTCATGAAAACCTTGTTTCGATTATTCGACCCATTAACTATATGTGCATATTGTTCATCATTCTAGACATATTTACCCATTCTCGGGCTTGTAATTCATGGCGTATCCATTACATTACATGGCCTTATGCTCGCATTAGAATCCCATGCTCATTTTCTAACAATTTAAGCATGCTTCTTGTGCATCTCTTGCATCTAGTTACTACCGTTTGACCCCGATATCACGGGTTCATAAACTTAGCTTGGCAAAACCATTCTTTGGCATATTGCTACCTAGCAATATCACAATATGAGACTTTCAAGTCTCTACACACAAGAACGATTCAAGTATTTAGTTTTGACCCGTTTGGTTGTCGAGTGAAGATCATCACTTTAATGACAAACCAAACTATTTCTAACCAATAAGTTGACCCGTTTGATTGTCGAGTGAGCTTCGCCACTTCTATGACACACCAAACGCGTACACTACACTATGACACCATTAACACACTAATTCCAAACGTTTATGCATAATGTAACGAAACTAAAGTCACGTACCTTTAGAGCACCCCCCCCCCCTTCAAGCGTGTATCCCCTCCAGCTTGTCCACTCGACGATCCGGATTCTTGGCCTAAAGAGTTCAATTCAAAACCAATTTAGAACTCTTTTCATAATCTTTAATGTATAATTCGCTATAAAAATAAAATACGCGTTTTCATCCGATTTTTAACATTATAATCCTCACTTAGGCATTTTAACGAACACCTAGCGGGTCTAATTTTTACATAGCTAGAATCAAGTTCATGACTTGTTATTTTCACCAATTTCAATCACATATTTCGATTTCCTCATGTCAAGCATGCATACAATCACCAAAATTATCATAGAGAAATCAAGTAATACAAATTTTAACAATCATAATTCTTGTGTTCATCTACTTAGTAAAACCAATTTAACCTATGAATGGGTTATCACTAATTTCATAATTCTAAACAAGATTGTTGCAAGTTATCAACTAGGATTCAGTCTTAAACTTGTTTTCATTACAAGTTTCATCTCAACATCACATAATAATGCTTAATTTCGATTTTCACAATTTACCTAGAACTTGAGATGAATCAAAACACCAAAATTTTGCATACCTTATGATCCCTTCAATGAGGTGATCACGAATTCATGCTTGGAAATCGATTTAGACTAGATTGGAGCCCTCAATTTGGTGAAAATTGCAAGACTAGGGTTTGGTGGGGAGCTCTTGTTCGCCCCTGTGTTTTTGATCGACCAGACACACCTAAGTGTGTGTTTGGTGTGGTTTATTTTTGTTTTAATCATTCAAGTTTCCATTTTACAACTTAGGTCCCTTAACTATTGTTTTATTTATTAATTTAGGAGTTTCAATCCACTTATTTGGCATCACAAGACTCGTAACTAACTGGGTTATTTAGTCCTAGTTAGTTTATTACTGTTTATTTAATACTATATAATTCTAATATAAAGCTTTATATTTTCGGGGTGTTACAAGTCCACCCCCCTTAAAATCGGTTTCGTCCCCGAAACCCGAGTACGTACTGAATAGTGTAGGATAGAGACGTCTCATCTCCTCTTCGGATTCCCATGTGGTATCAGAACCTTTCCTGTGCTCCCATTTGACCTTCACTTGGTCAATTTCTTTGTTCCTCAAACTCTTCACCTTACGATCTAAAATCGCAATCGGCTTCACTGCATAGTTGAGACTATTATCCACCTATATAAGCGGTTTCATCGGCTAAACATTTCTGGAGATGTGATACGTGGAACGTGCTATGTATCCCACTCAACTCCTCGGGCAGTTCGAGACGGTATGCTACCTTACCAACCCGTTCGATGATTCTAAATGGCCCAATAAACCTCGGGCTTAACTTTCCCCTTTTTCTGAACCGAATAATCCCCTTCCACGGAGATACCTTTAACATAACTTTGTCACCGACTTGAAACTCAATTGGTCTTCTTCTTTTGTCTGCATACGATTTTTATCGATCCTGAGCCGCTTTCAAATGGGCTCGGACCAAATCAATCTTCTCATTCGTGATCTGGACTACATCCTTATGTGCAAGCTCACGTGGACCAACCTCATCCCAGCACACCGGGGTTCGGCATTTTCTACCGTAAAGCATCTCGTACGGAGCCATACCGATACTTGCGTGGTAACTGTTATTATATGAAAATTCGACCAACGGTAGATAGACATCCCAACTACCCTCGAAGTCAATAATACATTCCTGTAACAGATCTTCCAACGTCTGTATTGTTCTTTCACTCTGTCCATCCGTTTGTGGATGGTATGCTGTACTAATAAACAATTTGGTTCCCATTCGCTCTTGGAATTCACGCCAAATGTTCGAAGTAAACCGAGTATCTCTGTCAGACATGATGGATATCGGTACTCCATGTGTGACAATCGTAAAAAATCCAGGTATCCGTACAATTAATTAATATTGATTAGTGCTTAATGACTGTGCTTAATTACAACTGATAACTTAAACTGCTTTCTGAATTCTGTAACATACATTCATGTGCATCACATATTACATACTGTCACATCATTTCACAAACAAACACTTAGTGACATAAACGATGCACAAAGCACAGTTAGCGGATAACTCAGAAAATGCTGACGATGTTCAGTAGATAGACAGACAGTGTTATGAGACCCAGTATGGTCCAGGGACAAGGTACTGTAGGTCCCTCTCGAGGATGAGATAAAACCTTATCCTTGTTATATCAAACACACTAGCGAGTGCGGAATCCAAGCTAGCATGCAACCGAGACTTTATACGAGAACAAGCACAAACACAACACGCAAGATTCACCGATTAACACCACTTGTATTAATACGAATGAAGGGTCCGGTTACAAGCTCAATGTTTACAGAAGTATTCTATAAACTCTCAAAGTGTGTGTGTGTGCTCCTGTCTCTCTCTGTCTTCCTCTTGTGTCTCGTACTGAAGTGAACACAACACACGGGTATTTATACCCGACACAGCAGGTCTGGTCGAAGGATCAGACAGACTGATCGAAAGATCATCTGTCGACCAGAAACAGCTCGAATGATCCATATGTACCTCGAAGGATGATATCCTTCGAGGTCCATCTATCGAAAGCTATCTTTCGAGCTCATCATCATCGAAGGATATGAGCAATCCTTCGATGACTTATCCTTCGACCCAACATCTTTCAAACAATGTGCTAACTGTTTGGTCAAGTCAAACCAGGAGGATGGTTGACTTGATCAAACTTACATCAACCTTACATTAAAGACATCGTTTTGTATTATGACGAAATACAGACAAAGTACAGACACAAGTGCACCAACAAACTCCCCCTTGGCTGTAGCTTTGTCTCGATCTTCGTGTCTTCAAGTCTTCAAGGCCGAGTCGAACCGAGCCGAGTCGCGTCCATACAAAGTGCATCAACAAACTCCCCCTTGGACGCTACTCGTGATGGTTCGTCTTCTATGTCTTTCATGTCGGAGGATCTTCAAAGTTTTCACGCGTCGTAAGCAGAAAGTGTATCAACAAACTCCCCGTTTCATGTAGGAAGTGTGTTGACAAACTCCCCCTTAGATTGAACTCTCCATTAAGTCATGCTCGTGAATCTTTTGACTTGTCAATTCTTCAGATCCTTGAGGTGTTGATGAAGGGACAGCGGCAACTCGATCATTTTATCTTTTGAGTGCCTCCACTTCGTGTCTTCATTCCAAAGCTTTTCATCGAACATGTTCTCCTCGCCTTTAGCATCTGCACATGCAAGAAAGCTAAACGCATAATGAGAACAACCGCTTGGAATATAGTTAACATTTAGACTAACGACACATTATGAGATCAAATCTCAATCAAACACCAACCGACAGCAGTTTGAAAGTTTAGAAAAATATTCATTTTAATCCTTTAACTTTCAAAACTTGTTAACTTCGACTGTTTATGAAGATGCAGTTGTTTTCCAGCTTACGATCAGGATTTTGGGTAGGATAGACTCGAGTTCCAACATCGGTCAATCAAAAATAAACTAGAAGAAAAATCTTTTTGGATTTTATAAAGTTTATATTAAAACACACTTAAAATCTTTTTGGAATTTTCAATAGTTCAAATGTAAAGACGGAAAACAATAAATATATATACAAAGATAAAGAAACGAAAGCAGTAAATAAATATTTACAGACATGCTTTTTGCGAGTTTCGAGGGTAAGAGAATCATATCAGTGTACGGTCATGCCAAAACACTCTTGTTGTTCAATTAGATAACATTAAGATAAGCATCCTATAACAATTATCGGTATTGTTGTCCACATAAGCTCAACTTATCAGATGTAATCATGGCAAGGGGATACGTTAAGGTATAATTTATACTTACCGACCGGTGTTCATCCACATCACGACACATTCCCGTATCAAGGTATGCACGAGGATTCATCTTACCGGTGAGTATACCGATTATCATCTGTTTGACCGTATATGATGTGAGATTCTCACTTATTTTGATTGAAAACAAGCCCTATGTGATAGAATCACTTATTTATGAGGAACTTGATTTTCAGATGCATGAGGGCACAGGAGCAAGTCCGTGAACAGGTCAGTACTTTCGTACAGCAGAGAGACGAACTTGACTCCCGGATGAATGTGATATTTAATCACTTATTTGTTTGGACATGTGATTGTTGATCACTTATTGAGGTCGTATGCAGTATGTACACGTATGTATGGTATCATGGAAGATCTAGACTTGCGTCCCCGTTATTTTTCGGTAAAAGATACAACCATGATACCCAGATGATAAGCAGCATAAAGACCGAATATTTCAGAACCTTGGCAATCTCTCAAACGAAATTTCGGTACTAAGACCATATGCCAATGAATGGTTCCCACCTGGTCTTCAGTCGATTTAAGTTTATATCACCCTGCACACTTTAAAATGATTGTGAGCCTACCGATACATCTTATATAGAGCTGCTTATCGTTTTTCATTTAAGGTTTAAAGAGGTTTAGACAGACCACTGATGTACTATCATATTCTCTTTTGCTCGCCAGGAAACTCATTTTTGCTTTTCTATTGTTTTTGTGTTTTTGAAATTTTTCGATGTTTTTGGATTTTCAGATTTTGGATTACTCCCCCTAAAATCAACAAACTAAAATAAATTTAAAACACAAAGGTATTTACAAAAATGATTTTCCGATGTTGGTTAACTCATGTTTTACCTCAATGCCGTTTACCAAAATTAATTTTGAACGAATTTCGGAAAAATCAGTTGACATGTCGGTAAGCGGTGCGGACTATGACAGCATTGTCTGGCCAAAGAGTGCTGAACGAGATAATAATTCACAAAGTAGCTTAAATATCGACAAGTATAGGAGAGATTAGAAATTTAAAACCGTATCCTGCAACTGCATCGTGCATTGCAAGGAATCTGAGTGCTCTCCCAAACTGAATATCCACCCGGTGTGGATTTCAAGGTCGATTTGTAGCTACTGAAATCCCTTCACAGCAACAAGATCATAAACCTCCGGGTCCGGCTGGTCTTCCACATTGCACCAGCGAAGGTCTTTGTCTTTCTCTTTCAGAAGTAGTGTGCGGTTGTTCAATCCATGCCAAGGCATCCGCACACCTGGATGGTTTGTTCAACAAACACATTTTCTTCAATCACACCACGAAGAAATGTACACTGCACGTTCATCTTGTAGATTGTTGAACTTCAGACGTGCCGCAGGAGTGTACATTTTGATTTGAATCTATCCCGGGGACCCGATCAAAGCCTTGAACATTCACATTTTGAAAAGATTTTCATGTTGTCGAAGCTTTTCAATCTCTTTCAACAGACATTTCTGTTTCCCTTTACTTTTTCTCTCCATCAAAGGCAGCAATTTCTTCTGTTGCCTATTATGTGCAAGGATGCTCCACTATCAACAATCTTACGACTATCGAAAGTTCCTCCTGGAATATCCTACACGCTTACTCAAAAATTAGTTGGAGAGAGGGACCCAAGCCTTTGTGGACTTGGGTCGTCCTTGATCATCAAGAAAAGTGATTTCAATCACTTGATGATTAGGAAAAAGAACCTGTGGTGCTCCCCCTGACTGAATTACCTGTTTTTGTTTCCAAGCTGTTTGTTCTTTACCAGTATTTGCATTAATTGTTTTAGCATTTACTGGTTTTACAGTTTTAGGTTTTGCTTGAACAGGTTTTTCTTCTTTGACCTCTGAATTTAAGGCCTTCTCAATTACTTTTTGATTCTTTTGTTTTAATTTCTTTTCCCTTTCTTTCAAGACACGTGGGTCTTGTTTCGGGGAAAATGAACGTTTTTGGTAATTGATTTCTTGGGGAGCACTTGTTTTTGCCTTCAACTTTTGCAGGTATGGGCAGTATCTTACAATATGCCCAATTGTGCCACACTCAAAGCACATTCTCCGCTCTACAAACCTCGGAGAAACACGTTGATGACCAGACTGAGAACCAGACAATGAACTTTGTGATCTAGACGTGCTTGGACCTAAATCACATCCGTTGGTGTGTTGGGTGTAATTATTCTGATCATTTCGTTTTAAAATTCTAACTTGTTTTATAAAATCAAGGTTAGATTTATCCTGAAATGTTTCAAGTTTGTCTGAACCCGTGGATCCAACAAAGTTCACTTTCGGTTCTCTTTTCTTAACAGGAGCTCTTTTGTTTTGCACCCATTGTTGTTGAACCTTAGGTGCTTGAACATTCTTGTTCTGAGCCTTCTTTCCCTGTACCTTACCCTTTCCGGAGTTGACTTGTTGTTTTCGCTCAACTTGTAGTTTTTGGTTTCCGTACTGTTTTCTAATTTGTTCACACGGAATTGGATCACATTGAGTGACAGTAACTTTGCCACTTTTGTTCCCCAAAAACTTATCAGTGCATCCTTCAAAAATTTGCTCAATTAAATCTTGATTTACATTTTTAATTGGAAAATCTTTGTTAGAGTAAATTTTGTCATCTCCTTTGAGCGTGTACAACAAGTTACTCCCTTCAAAACTTGATACAATCGACTCCATTTCTTTTGACATTTCAGTCTTACTCGGTTTCACTGGTGGATCACACAGGATGTGATTCTCGATTGGAATATCTGTTGTAACCGAGTTAGACTGTTGGTTCACAATTACATCAGATTCATCATCCGAAGAATTAGTATCCTCAACAACGGGAGGACTTTGTTCCTTAACACACGATGAATCTGTCACACTTTTCTCAGATTTTGATTGACCCGAGGATGATGTACCAGTTGTGAACCCGAGGCCTGCTGCAAAGTCATCTAGACCGAGTGGCACAGTAGGTTCAAAACGGGGCATATCCTCGTCATTAGGCAATTTGGAGTAATTGTGATTCATTGGGGGAGGACATGATTTGAATCCCATACACTTCTTATCCCCCTTTTTCTTTTGAACATCAATAATGTGATCCAATACATAGCGGGAATTGGAATAACTTTCCAATTTCTGCTTGATTGTTTCACATTCACATCGAGCGGTTGCCAATTCTACCATCTGCTTTTCAATTGTGTCTATAAGATCATTGTTAGCATGTTGTTTTCGCAAAACAGCTTTTTGTAATTCTGAAACATCATGTCTTAATGACGCAATTGTTGTTTTAAATTCCTTTTCATTTCTGGTTAAAAACACGTTAGCTTCAGCATCTTTAGAAAGATCTACAATCAATTCTTGATTGTGTTTGGATAGGATTTCAAACTGACTTTCCTGTTCAGCATATTTAACATTTAAACTATCACAATTTTCACAGCTAACTACAGTGGGTTCATCGACACATACCTGACCTGATGAACTGTCGACATTAGCCATAAAGGCTGAATGGAGAGAAGACGAAGAGTAAGCAGCTTGATCCATCAAATTAGATCTTCTTTCAGTTCCTGCTGCAGCTTCTTCCAAAAGCTCATCAATATCTGCATCGACTGACGCACTTGATGTCTCATCCACATGATCATTTCCTGAAGTGGAGGATTCTTCATCTGAGCTTCCACTATAACCAGAACTGTCTTCATCTTCAGAAGATGCAACACCATTGGTGGAAGATTCTCCACCACTGGCGTGCTTTAAATCCTTTACTACTTCAGCAAAACATGCTGTTCCACCATTTCCTCCTTCTCCAAGCTGAAGCGACCAATCACAACCCTCATCTATTTGAACCACCAGCCCCCGGTTGGCATTTGATGACCCTGCTTGGCCTTGGTTGTTGACAGGTATCAACGTACGAACATTGTTCCCGTTCTGGTTCTGCTGGTTGCCTTGATTTCTGAACGGATTTTGATTTCCATGCTGAGCTGGTCTTGTGCATTCCCTTTTGAAATGACCCCGTTCGCCACAGTTAAAGCACTTGACAGCTTGCTTGTCGAACCCGTACTTGGTGTCTTTCTTGTTTTCCAAGTTGGTTCTCCCCGTCCTTTCCATAAACTCCTTTGCTCTTCGAATTGCACTAGCAAGAGCCCATTTGATATCCATCATTTCAAACTCTTCTTTATCCACTTGCTGATAATCTTCATTGGTTAGATTGATATTCCCAATCTGACCTGCAATCAATCCACTATAAGCACTAACCAAGGTATTCAACATCTCCATATGCTCCTTGGCTACTTCGACACTGACTTTGGAAAAGTTGGAAGTGTCTAATCTGACTGTGTTAGGATTGGAAGTGGCTTGAAAGTTTGAAGAGCTTCCATAAAACCCTTGCTGTTGCGGTTGTTGCTGCTGAGCTGTCGGTTGCACATTCGGTCTTGAAAACATCGTGTAGGCTGAAGGATCAAACTGATCTGTTGTTGAAGGTCCGGTGTTAGAAACGAAAGCTGTTTGAAGCTTCGCGTGTTGAGAAGCTGGTCTTTCTCCACTGATACCTCCTGCAATCCCAAAGTACATTTCTGGATTTTGAGGAGTTTGTGTTCTTTTTGCCTTCAGCTTTTCTTCTACATCCTTATTCTCCAATCTTTGAATTAATTCATAAACGGTGATTGTTTCTAAAACACCATTTTCTTTGAGAATTTCAAGATAACTGCTCCACTTTGCTGGTAAGCTATCAGCGAATCTCTTCACCAATTCTTGTGGAGTGGCAGTGACTTTAAAAGCAAACATCTCACTCAACAAATGATGGAACCTTGTAGATAACTCTGCCAAAGTCTCATTCTCCAAACACGTAAATCCTTCAAACTCTTTCTTCAGTAATTCTTGCTTGATCTTTCTAGATTGAGCATTTCCTTCACACCGTAACGTGAGCATATCCCACAAGCTTTTAGTAGTCGTGCAGTAAACAAACTGGTGATAAATGTCTTTGTGAAGAGCTTGTGTGAGAATCATGAATGCTTTCTTTTCTAACTCAAACTTCTTCTTATCTTCTTCAGACAAAGTGCTGTAAGTTTGTGGATTAGATCCTGCAACTTCCAGCTCATTTTCAAAGGCTGTGAAGAAGCACATCCATAGATCTTGACCTTGTCCCTGAACATAAGTTCTCAGCCTTTCTTTCCACCATCCCCAATCATTGATGTGATTTAACTTTGGCGGTTTTGTGCTTGTACCAGTTTCACTGTCATTCTGCATCATAGATTGAATGCTGTTGCTTTGATTTGTGACCAAAGCCCATTGATTTGCAGTTATCATTGCAGCTTGAGGTGGGGCAATAGCTCGCATCCATGCATTTTTGTCGAAATCTGACGTAGATTGCGTAGATTGCATAGCTGATGATTGTGGAGTCGAAGTTATTTGAGTCCATGCGGTTGGATCCCACTGACCGTTTGTTCCCATTTTATGACAATTAATATATTAAGTGAAAATTGATTTAAAAATGAAAACAAGTTTTCTATTTAAAAATTTAATTTTCACAAACTATGTTAATTTCAAATGATAACAACCACCGAAAGATCCTTGATCGAAAGACCTGAAAAACACAAACTGTTAGACTTAAACAAACAAGGATCGAAAGATCAACACCTGTTCGAAGGATCAATAGTGTTCGAAAGATCACTGTTGAGTTTCGAACAATGTTTTCGAAAGATTCTCCAATCGAAGGATCCTTATCTTTCGAAAATGAACTGTAGACCGAAAGATATATGTTTCGAAAACATTCCTTGGACCGAAAGATAAGTCTCACACTTCGAAGGATGCTCGAAGGATGACTATCTGTCGAACCTCCTTTGGTCGAAAGATGATCTTTCGACTTCGAAGGATATCTTTCGAACAGCTCTGACACGGTTGACAAATGAGACAGGTTGGTGAAAAGTTGACGGGTTGGTGAGAACTTTCGGTAGAAAGTATGTTCAGACCATATCTTTCAGGTCTGAATATGCAGACTTTCACCAACCAGGTAAGGATCCCAATATTTTAATCAGAAAACAACTTCCAACACAAACAAACACTTTGTAATTTAAAATTTTTAAGATCAAAAGTGTAAAATATCAAGAACCAACTCGAACAAAGGATGAACCAAATGAAGAACAGCCCAGGTAAGGATCCCAATATTTTAATCAGAAAACAACTTCCAACACATAATAATGCTTAATTTCGATTTTCACAATTTACCTAGAACTTGAGATGAATCAAAACACCAAAATTTTGCATACCTTATGATCCCTTCAATGAGGTGATCACGAATTCATGCTTGGAAATCGATTTAGACTAGATTGGAGCCCTCGATTTGGTGAAAATTGCAAGACTAGGGTTTGGTGGGGAGCTCTTGTTCGCCCCTGTGTTTTTGATCGACCAGACACACCTAAGTGTGTGTTTGGTGTGGTTTATTTTTGTTTTAATCATTCAAGTTTCCATTTTACAACTTAGGTCCCTTAACTATTGTTTTATTTATTAATTTAGGAGTTTCAATCCACTTATTTGGCATCACAAGACTCGTAACTAACTGGGTTATTTAGTCCTAGTTAGTTTATTACTGTTTATTTAATACTATATAATTCTAATATAAAGCTTTATATTTTCGGGGTGTTACAAGTCCACCCCCCTTAAAATCGGTTTCGTCCCCGAAACCCGAGTACGTACTGAATAGTGTAGGATAGAGACGTCTCATCTCCTCTTCGGATTCCCATGTGGTATCAGAACCTTTCCTGTGCTCCCATTTGACCTTCACTTGGTCAATTTCTTTGTTCCTCAAACTCTTCACCTTACGATCTAAAATCGCAATCGGCTTCACTGCATAGTTGAGACTATTATCCACCTATATAAGCGGTTTCATCGGCTAAACATTTCTGGAGATGTGATACGTGGAACGTGCTATGTATCCCACTCAACTCCTCGGGCAGTTCGAGACGGTATGCTACCTTACCAACCCGTTCGATGATTCTAAATGGCCCAATAAACCTCGGGCTTAACTTTCCCCTTTTTCTGAACCGAATAATCCCCTTCCACGGAGATACCTTTAACATAACTTTGTCACCGACTTGAAACTCAATTGGTCTTCTTCTTTTGTCTGCATACGATTTTTATCGATCCTGAGCCGCTTTCAAATGGGCTCGGACCAAATCAATCTTCTCATTCGTGATCTGGACTACATCCTTATGTGCAAGCTCACGTGGACCAACCTCATCCCAGCACACCGGGGTTCGGCATTTTCTACCGTAAAGCATCTCGTACGGAGCCATACCGATACTTGCGTGGTAACTGTTATTATATGAAAATTCGACCAATGGTAGATAGACATCCCAACTACCCTCGAAGTCAATAATACATTCCTGTAACAGATCTTCCAACGTCTGTATTGTTCTTTCACTCTGTCCATCCGTTTGTGGATGGTATGCTGTACTAATAAACAATTTGGTTCCCATTCGCTCTTGGAATTCACGCCAAATGTTCGAAGTAAACCGAGTATCTCTGTCAGACATGATGGATATCGGTACTCCATGTGTGACAATCGTAAAAAATCCAGGTATCCGTACAATTAATTAATATTGATTAGTGCTTAATGACTGTGCTTAATTACAACTGATAACTTAAACTGCTTTCTGAATTCTGTAACATACATTCATGTGCATCACATATTACATACTGTCACATCATTTCACAAACAAACACTTAGTGACATAAACGATGCACAAAGCACAGTTAGCGGATAACTCAGAAAATGCTGACGATGTTCAGTAGATAGACAGACAGTGTTATGAGACCCAGTATGGTCCAGGGACATGGTACTGTAGGTCCCTCTCGAGGATGAGATAAAACCTTATCCTTGTTATATCAAACACACTAGCGAGTGCGGAATCCAAGCTAGCATGCAACCGAGACTTTATACGAGAACAAGCACAAACACAACACGCAAGATTCACCGATTAACACCACTTGTATTAATACGAATGAAGGGTCCGGTTACAAGCTCAATGTTTACAGAAGTATTCTATAAACTCTCAAAGTGTGTGTGTGTGCTCCTGTCTCTCTCTGTCTTCCTCTTGTGTCTCGTACTGAAGTGAACACAACACACGGGTATTTATACCCGACACAGCAGGTCTGGTCGAAGGATCAGACAGACTGATCGAAAGATCATCTGTCGACCAGAAACAGCTCGAATGATCCATATGTACCTCGAAGGATGATATCCTTCGAGGTCCATCTATCGAAAGCTATCTTTCGAGCTCATCATCATCGAAGGATATGAGCAATCCTTCGATGACTTATCCTTCGACCCAACATCTTTCAAACAATGTGCTAACTGTTTGGTCAAGTCAAACCAGGAGGATGGTTGACTTGATCAAACTTACATCAACCTTACATTAAAGACATCGTTTTGTATTATGACGAAATACAGACAAAGTACAGACACAAGTGCACCAACAAACTCCCCCTTGGCTGTAGCTTTGTCTCGATCTTCGTGTCTTCAAGTCTTCAAGGCCGAGTCAAACCGAGCCGAGTCGCGTCCATACAAAGTGCATCAACAGGTACTACACTAGTATGGAGTGTAGGGAAGTAAGGACCATAAAACTGCGTCACTAGGTGATAGTTTAAATGCCGGAAAGTGCCTAAAACCCATTAAAAGTGCAGAATTCAGCAAAATTCAGCTTTTTAACTAGCTAGTAATGTGCAAAAATATGGCAAAATGGTCCTGTATGCTTTCCTAAGTGTCGGGAATTAAAAGTGTCACAAAAGGGTACTTAAAGATCACTAAACGGAATAACTTGACACTTTAATGAACCGGTAACTAACCGAACAACCGGACTTTACCCGGAACACCAAAATTATACTAAAAACATTCTTTTATTATTTCTTGGCTAGTTATGTTTCCCAAACACCCTAACACACTATATAATGCATGATACACTTAAAACACTAGACATTACACTTAACCTCCAACTAATTATCTAATTTACCATCAAACTTACATTTAACCCCCTCCCCCCCCCCCCCCTTCATATTTACGGTCACCAAGTGACCCCACCAAGATCTTTAGATCTTCTCTTGATCTCTTTAAATCTTCTTAAGATTTGATTAGATTGTGTATGGTACTTACAAGACATAAGAACCAATGGTCAAGACCCTAAAATGGTTATAAGAACTCATGGACTCAATTCATTTTCACAACACCAACTCAACTATCTCACTCTCTTCCACCACCACCATTGTTTTCATTTCAAGTCCATGCAATCTAAGGTCATCTCAAGGTGTAACAAGGTGTTTTAGGAAGCTCGGTGCTCATGAATCTTGAAGGACCTCACCCGTTTGCTTTTATCCACTCCATTTTCGTCTTGTGTTCTTCCCTAGCTTAGAGCTAGTAGTAAGATCCTTTTTAACCTTTGTTACTTCTATTTTAGTTGGTTAAAAGATGTGTTATGTTGTAAATCACAAGAACATTAAAAGACATAAACATGAATCTTGAACAAAAGCTTAACATATGATGATGTCTTGATGAAATGATGTGTTTAGTATATGTATGATGTTTGTTGTTGTCTACTTGAGAATATGATGTTGATCATTACATAGAGCTTGCTAGATTGTGATTAAACACATGATCTAGCAAGTGAGAGGATGATTATGTGACAACATAAGATGATCATCTTCTTGTTTGAACATGAACTTGATGAATAAAGAGATTTCTTGTAAAATAATAAACAAAGTGAGTTAGTAACCTTATGGATCCAAGACTTATGAATGATTTTCCAAATGAACCAAGTTTAAGATATGATTTTTGGAAGATCGTGGTTTTTACTTAAACCTACACTATTTTTAGTGGAAAAACAAGCGTAGAAACACTAGAGAAACAGGAAGATCCATAAAGAAACGTTTTTGTAAAATATGTTTACAAGTTGTAAACACCCAAAACTTCCAAGAATGAAGTTTATCAAGAAGTAAATACATTTTGGAGGGTAACTAAACCCACTAAACACTTTACCAAGTTACTACAAGTTTTTGTGATAAATCAAGTTCATGTTGTTATGTAAAGTGTATAGTTTTTGCACTTGGGAAGAATAATATTGTTTAGGGTTGATTGTTGATTTTTGTGTGATGATTTTTGAAAAGAAAATGATATGCTTTGATAGCATGGACACCTCCATTTTTAGGGGAAACTATGGCAAAATTTTCTAAAAATATAAACACTTAGAAAAATATTTCTAACAAGTATTTACAAGTGTATTTAAATTTGGTTTTAAATATAAACTTTGCCATAATTTTTGTAACAAAAATATAAATATTGGAGGTTGGTTTTATAAATAAAGATGAATAAATATGTATTTAGAATATATATTTATATTAAAGACACTTGTGTGAATATTGGTATACGTTGTGGAATAGTTATGTTATTTTAGGGTAAAATAATATAACTTAAAAAATACCATAAAATTTACTATCCAAAACAATACCAAGAATATCAAGGAATAAATATATAAGTTACGCACTTAATATTGTGAAATCAAACGCAAGAACGTAACTCACGAAATATTCCGGAGAATACCGTTATAAATATATTTTTGGTAAACATTATTTTGGATACAAAAGGGATGAAAGTATGATTTTTATTATTACTACAAGTTACATCATACTTTGACAAAAGGGAAAATATTATTTTTGGGAAGTTAAAATATATTTTCTTGGAATATTTGGAAGATATATGATTTTTGGGAAAAATATATATTTTCTGGACAATACTTTATTTTTAGGATAAAATAAGTTATTATATATATTCTAAAGTGGGACTTGAAAATATACTAATTTGGAACTACAAATACAATAACACGAATATACATGTATAAGAATACCCCATCCTTGGGAAGGAAATACGAAAATAAATACTTGAGAAGTATTAATACAAAAATATTGGGAACATAAGAAACGTAACTCAAACACGTAAATACTAAGCAAAGGCACGACCCGTTCGTCTAATAGACGTTAGTACACTGTAGGTAGTCGTGTTTGTTGAGGAGATTTGGGTTACGATTCTGAAGACGCAATACTGTGAGTTCATGTCCCCCTTTTCTTTTAACTGTTTGCAGTTTTATACTTCGGGGGTGAAATACATGTTACAATTACTACAACGTTTTATACATGGTATGATTAGCTTAAGGAGGGTTTACTACTAGATCATGTGAAGGGTGGGTATAACACTTAAGGCCATTAATCCTCGTCGTAGGACCTAGGGACATGAGTGATAGATCTATTTGGGTGTAGCGAGCCCACACCCATGGGGACCAGGGTGGCCCATAGTGGTGACTATGTCTTCCAGCCGAAGGCCCGGTACAAATTTGCTAGGTTTGAGTTTTCCTGCACCATTTCACCCATATCAATGGCCTTGCAAACCATTGGTGATCTCTTTTTCCTTATTGCTACATACCAGGGACATACATACATACAGACATACTTTAAAGGTTTATTCATACACTCACACATGAACTCGCTCAACTTTTGTTGATTTTTCAAACTACATGTATTTCAGGGAACTAAGTGGACCTGGCAGGTGTGTGCATGTTGTCAAGCTGCGTTTGAATAAAAGATGTCTTCCGTAGTCGTAGAGTTTAGGGGATGTATCCTACTCCTGGGCCTGATCTTGGAGCTTTGTTTGGGCTGCGAAACAACTCATGTGATGGGGTTTCGGGCCGAGATAAGTACACAATAGAAACAAGAGTGTGTGGTTGGGAAACGAATGTGCGAATCCGAGATACTTGTGCGACTGATTTTAGATTACACGCATACAATTTTCATGTATCACCCTATACTCACATACATTCAAATACAATTAAATACTTCAACTAATTAATATAGCGTATTCAGAAATTACAACGTATTATGAAATGCGAAAGGATTCGATACACATAATGGGCTTGAGATTACGAGTTGTCACATCATCCCCAACTTGAAAGAAATTTCGTCCCGAAATTTGTCAAGCAGTCTCGGCGAAAAGGAGGATGATTGTGGATTTTCCTCGGGTGTCACATCATCCCCAACTTGAAAGGGAATTTCGTCCCGAAATTCTCCAATGATATCAGAAGTGGATACGACCGTTTGAGCAACTGAGGATACTAGAGCTTACTACGATCCTTGCGTCCCCATGTAAACCCCGGTCCACGTCCCGAGTTCCACGAACTCTCACGATTGAAGTTCCCACTATAATAACAAGTCTTGATGTCCCGATCCATGATTTAAGTTGATCTCTCAACAATTGCAGTGTGTCATTAAACTTCGACTCTAGTAAGGGCATCACAAACGTTTCATCGAACGAACATTGCCTTAGATTCGAGACATAAATGATATCATGCACGTTACTCGGCTCGACAGGTAATTCAAGCTTGTACGTCACTTGCCAACACGTTTTCCAGAATTTTGAATGGTCCATCATAACGTAAGTTAAACTTGCCACGCTTCTCAAGGTGTACCGCACCCTCCCAGGGTGAGACTTTCGACTATAATACGTTCGCCTCCAGCGAACTTCCAGTGTTTCCTAAGCTTATCAGCTTTCCTGACAGTCACGCGTTGCCGCCAAACGATGTTCCCGATCTGGACAATCTTCCCAAGAGTTCCGAGTACAAGTCCTAGACCTGTGATTAGGTTGTTATCCACTTCAGTCCACAAGGGAATTGGCATTATCATCCATGCAATGCCTCAAACAGAGTGGCATGCGTACCAATACGGTAACGGCTACAGTAGAACTCACCCAAAGGTAGGTGTCCTTCCAAATGTTTACTAAGGTCAATCACACGCCTGCTCACAGCATGTCTTCATTTGCCAGGATGGTTCGTTACTCCATCCGGTTGTCCTTTAGTGATAAGCAGCGCTCATGTCTAGTCATGAGCTAAGGGTGTTGTGTATTGCCGGTCATAAATCAGGTATAGCTCAAAATCAAAGGTAACAGGAGTTGGCACCTCGTGCTTAATAGCCGTCTCTCTCAGAGGAACATTCACAGCTGTGAAGACTCGTCAGTTTTCTTGATTGCAAGAGGGTGTAATGGTTGCATGAGACATTCAACGATCACCCATGTGATATTTGTTCCCGTTTCAAGTTGTAAGTAGACTGGTGACATAATCCATGGCAGTATGTTCTCATCTTCCATATGGGTGTTGCCGGTTGCTGATACTCTATCTTGGCTTTCCCACAAGTCAAACGTCATACATACATTGCTGGGTCTTCATGCCCGATCACCAGTACTAGAATATCGAAGCCGGTGTGCTTTGATCAACACAAGTTTCCTAAAGTTGCCGTATAATGAGATCCACACTCGTTGCTGGGGGTAGCGAACATCATCCGCACTGCCGGAGGTTGCTTCCCCATGCCCCGCATGGGTTCAACTTGAAAATCCTCTTCCTTCTGTTTTCCAGTTTGAACAGAGCGAGTCTGATCAGGTAAGTTAGAGTCGATAGCAAGCTGCGAAGCTCGTGCACATTCAAGTTCACCGTCGTAATCATCCAAAAGTTCCATCTAGCGACGTCATTAACCGGTTTAGCTCTTTCAAAACTCGGGTACACGGGAGGCCCTTGTGATCGGTCTAAGTAGTGCATTTGGTACTGTCCAAGTAATGCCTCCACTAGAATCCAGAGACCATGGTTTCCACTGCAGGTTGTGACTCGTGCAACTCTTCTTGTAAATCCACTACGTAAGCTATCACGTCCTCGCGTTGCATTGGCGTGTAACTGGAACTCTGATTCGAATAATCATGGTATACCACTAGATCACTCGCACCCTCAGGCGAAGACGATTCTCAGTGCGTTGCAGAGTTGGTATTTGAAAGCTGAAGAGACGTTTTCATGTTTTGTCTCTCACGAACACAACACCCTGCTGTGCTTAAGGGAGTTAAGCTGCGCGATCTTCGCAATTTCTGTGATGAACCTACAACAGCACCCACCGAAACCAAGAAATGGTTGTACCCCCGAAGGGGTCTTTGGTGCCAATCAGTTTCTAACAAAATGGATCCTAGCACGATCCACGCGTATTCCCACTTCGTTGGTTACATGATCAAAAAAAACATTCCTCGAATCTAGATGTTACATTTAACCAGGCTTCACACGTAATGACTCCTCCCTCAGGAGCTCTAAGATAAGATACAGATGTCGTCCATGATGTCCCTTCCTCCAGGGAATGACCCAAAACGTCATCAATAAACACGGTCGATTCTTGTGGTCCATGAGTTTCTGGTATGTTGATTATCTCGATGGTCATGGTGTACAAAGTCGCATTGGCCGCATTGCGTTTGATGTTCCGTTCTAAGAGCATCCTCCTATTGGACTTCCGTCTGATGATAGTCCGTTCGTTAGCCAATTCTCGAATGGAAGCTTGGCTCTCGCAACTCATCGATAAGTTGTCAATACATGGTCTGGGCAAACGGTTCCCGACTGCCACTATGTTGAGTTCTCGATAATCAGTATGCATACGAAAAGGTTTATCTCCACGGATATAAATGGGGCTTCCCAAAGCGAAAACTAGGTCCGTCAAAACTCCTGTCCAACAGTTCTCGAAGTAGTTTATACGGTTATTGCAATCCTCTCGGTGCAAGGTGATAAGAGTACGAGTATTCGGAGCTGCCTTTGGCGTGAGATCAACTGAGATTCAGACTAACAGTTGCGGAAATAAACCTGAAAGTTCCTCGAATAGTACATTGAGATGAGTCACAAACAATTGGTGGATCCTCGATCCTATTTTCCTTAGCCTCAACATCAGTAACGAGTGCTGACATAGCGAGGTAATCCTCCCGTAGACACTACTGGCCTTCATTGTTGAATTGATGCTAACCCTTGCACCACTCTGACGCTTTAGAACAAATAACGATTCTCCATACACAAAATTTTCTCCTCACTGGGTACATCCACGCGAGTTCTGGATAACCAATCCACACTAACTACCGCATTATAGCCATCAAGGGTAGTAGAAGGAAGGTCGGTGTCGAATACCTGCCCCACAAGGTCGAGTTTGCATCCCAACTAACATATGAGATTTCATTTGACTTGCCATCAGCCGATTGCACATCAGGTTCGGTTTCACGAAGCGTCAGGGCAAGCAGATCAGTGACGAAGCGAATAGCTACTCATCCAAGCTATCGTGTTGCTATTATGCCTGTCATTGCCTATGCCAATCCTAAATGTCCTGCCATGAGCATTATTTCCAGTTTTGTTCTCGTTATGAGAATTTCCAATTCTGCCGTCGTTCCCTTGGTTGTTGTCACCTTGACTAAACCACGGTCAATCCTTTTCGAAGTCACCTTTGTTTCCATGTTGTAGGCTACGATTACAAGTACCTAATATTGTTGCCTGTAACGGTGTCCTGCGTCCCTTCACCAACAAGGCCCATCTTTTCACATTTCGTGCCACGTCCTAAGGCACCACTCATGGTGCGGGCGGTTACACAGTCCGCTCTACAGTCAATCGTCGTCGATTTTGTCCCGATTGGTTCGTAAGAGTCGACTCCCATGAGTCGCTGGCTGGGGTTAAGGATTCAATTGGAGTCAAATCGCTGTTGTTCGTTGCCGGTAACTAGGTTCGTTCAAATGCTGAAGTCGGTAAGGTACTACGTTTACCCTCTTGTCCATCGTTCTTGCAAGTTGACTGAGTAATACACGGTATGTCGCGAGAGTGTTGCAGAAGTGATCGCACTTCGGGATCTAAGGCATCAACACGCTAAGTTCCAGCAAACAAAGATAATTAAGGAAAGTATAGTCCAATCATTTGACGCTGAGCCATCCAACTCAGGGACGTTTGTACTAGCACCTAACATTCTACACAGTTTGCTAAGCGTTCAGATGTGTGATCAGGTGATACTCGATAGCATCGAGATTCGTACGGATTCAGAAAGGGGTGAAAAGATCATGTTCGAGTAGGAGACAATCACTGCTATGACTCCTATAGACTGCTGAGTTCTAACATAACATCAATTAACAGAGCGGAACCCCTCTCACACTCGTTAAGCCTCACTGGGACTCACATGCACCCCACATTATTATTATGTGTGCACCCATAATAATAAGGCGATTTGCATGCTTATCTCAGTGCATCTTAACTTGCGCTAAAAGGTTCCCCTCATTAAAATAGCAAACGAAAGGTATTACAGGGTTAAGAATCACAATAGCCAATGGGTAGTATCACACTAACAGATCACATAACGGGGGTTGGTAACATAAGGCTCATGCTACTGTGCCAAGTGTGCATTCACGTGTAATGTTATACATAAGTGTACACTCGATATACTATGCAATAGTAGATGAGAAACGAACCTTGCAATCTGGAGCTGAGTGTCATGGTCGATTTTCGGATCTATTCGGTTATAGTCTGGTTTCATAAAAACGTTTTAAAACCAAGTTCACTACAACCAGTGGCTCTGATACCAAACTGTCACACCCTCAAATTACCACCTAGGGAGTGTCCCTGTTAGGCGTGTGACGTACCAACAATGAGCCACTACTTACATTGAACCCATACAAGTTTCTAAATAAGGTTCCCATTCATTAATAAAATACCATCAACAAGTTTAAATGAAAACCAATATATTCAGCGGAAGCAATTAGTAAACCAAGTTAAACTGTTTCAAAATCAAAGTATAGTATCAATAATCCAATCACATGAATCCTTCCAGTCGACCCATGACCACTCCAGCTACTCCAGACAGCAAGTTCCCAAGTCCAAAATATCTAACGACCTGCGAGCATGTAACAAGTGTATCAGACAAAGCTGGCGAGTTCACAGTTTTAGAAAACGTTTGTTACCAGTTGTATGTAAAATAGTTCAATAACCAATGCAAGTAATATTGTTAATATCTCCTTTCTGAACAAGACGGCTCCTGAAATACATGATTGCCCTATCCCACGTACTCCTATCTAGTACTGGGCCCGACTGGGTCATTAGTTCACATCCGTCCTATCCAGGAGCGGTGTGAGGGTGCCAAACCTAAGTAGCGCTACCAACTAATACCCGAATAAGGGACTTACAAAAATGATAGGTGAGAATATTAACCAATATACCCGTTTTTACCCAAACCACTGACTGTCCCCAACCACTGGGACGCATGCTCGAATGTAGTGAACTCACCTTTGGTTTGCTCGGTTAGATTAAATGCCCGTTAAACAGTTGATCAGTCAAATCCTATCGTGATTACCAAGAATAATCAGTTTCACGTCCACATAAATCACGTATTATTCGAACACGTAACTGAACAAGCAAGGCACATATTACTACGTATGTCATAGTGAGTTTTCGGGTCTTAGTTACATGCTCAACACAAATTCATATTACACCATGGTACCCGTCAAACGGTTCGGTTCACATCCGAGTAAACATGCAAGTCTTACCACGAAATCATGCAACATTATAACCAGTTTCCAACAAGAATTCATACAGTAGGTATTCATGTTTCATTACAAGTTTATACTACAACTTCATATTTCATTGTCCACTAATAGTTTATTCCATTAAGCATTTAAGTATGTGGTCCAGTTAGTCATTGACCCATTCACTTTAATTTTGAATTCAACATATTGGAAGTTTAGTCCTAAATTCGGATGCTTCTAACTAGCTAAGTTGAATATAATACATCATCACCATGGTGGCTGTATAAAAGAAACCATGTGCGGCCATGTTGATTCCAAATAAATTCTGACACAATTTACCTTACACAACCATTTAATAAATCAGTATACCTAAGAGTGGGCAACAACTTGAATTCATAACTCATGAATACACGTGCAGACCATTAAAATATATCATGAGCAGACATTCACTTTCATATATTCAACATATGCAGCCCACCTATTGCATTCATATTGACTTCACCACTTTGTATTATATTCAGACGAATAAACCGAACAATCATGTGCCGCCCGAGTTCCCACAAGTCTTAATCATTTAGCAATTACACACACAATATCCTAAATCGAGTCATGAATTAACCGATTACAAACATCACTCGAACCCATTCATCCATTTACGTACACACAGCCCGAGTACATTCATTAACATCATGCATATTCTAAAACGACCATACTGTTCGTTATAACATAGTTTTCATCGAGATTCCTACAAACATATCAACCTAATCCATACTTCGATTTCATGTAAATCAACACAGACAACACTTTAATACACAATTAACAACATACTAACCGGAGGAGTGTAAGGTGCTGGCTAGAATGAACGAGTAAAGCTTCGGAGGAGGGCAAAGCTGCCGCCGATAGTCCTCCATCGCTGCCTTCGATCGCCGAATAGAAAGGGAGAGGCTAGGGTTTTCTTTTGTTGTGCGTTTAGGAAGAAAATGAAAGCACAAGGGTGTTTGCAAAATATATTGTTTCGGGCCTGATCTTGGAGCTTTGTTTGGGCTGCGAAACAACTCATGTGATGGGGTTTCGGGCCGAGATAAGTACACAATAGAAACAAGAGTGTGTGGTTGGGAAACGAATGTGCGAATCCGAGATACTTGTGCGACTGATTTTAGATTACACGCATACAATTTTCATGTATCACCCTATACTCACATACATTCAAATACAATTAAATACTTCAACTAATTAATATAGCGTATTCAGAAATTACAACGTATTATGAAATGCGAAAGGATTCGATACACATAATGGGCTTGAGATTACGAGTTGTCACAATACATGTTTCAAAGCTCGGGTTTGTTTACATTCTTTTGTCGAGTCCTTGTAAACTCCTTTGAACATGTTATGGTTTGTAACTTAAGTTGGTGTCAACTTTTCAGACAATTTATGTTTCGGTATTTTCAAACTTAACTTTTAATGGATGAATATCTTTTGGTTTTATCATATAGCATTGTTATGATTGATTGCTATGGTATTAAGAAGCCACACCAAATAACCACGCTTCCGCAAAAGTCAGGGTGTGACACCGTGGCGTGCTACTATTTCATTGGTATACACCTCTGACATCTGTTTAGATGTATAAGTCTCACGAATCGGAAAAAGTGAGCACTTTTTGTCAATCTATCCACAACTACCCATATAGCATCGTATCGGCGGTTGGTTTTGGGCAGTTTGGTCAACAAATCCATTGTGATTTGCTCCCATTTCCAAACTGGGATGTCCAACAGTTGTAGCTTACCGTATGGATTTTGGTGCTCTGTTTTGACTTGTAAACAGGTCAAACATTTCTCCACATACTTTACAACATCTCTTTTCATTCCGGGCCACCAATAGTTTTGCTTTAAATCGTTATACATCTTGGTTGCCCCCAGATGGATAGAATACCGGGATTTATGAGCTTCGTCAAGTAGGAGTGCCTTGACTCCACACGAATTTGGGACCCATACTCTTCCGAAACGAGTCTTTAACCCGTTGTTACCATCCGCCAATTCTTTCAATTGACCCACTATTCTTTCTTTCTTCAAATTTTCCTCTTTGATTGCTTCAACTTGAGATTTTCGAAATTTTTCAAGTAGACCTGATGTCACAATTAGTTGCATCGATCGTAATCGAATTGGTGTATAGTCTACCTTTCGGCTTAACGCATCCGCCACCACGTTAGCTTTCCCGGGATGGTAATGTATATCACAATCGAAATCTTTAACCGTTTCTAACCACCGCCTTTGCCTCATGTTTAATTCCTTCTGGTCGAAGAAATATTTCAAACTTTTATGGTCGGTAAAGATAGTGCATTTTACCCCATACAAATAATGCCTCCATATCTTTAAGGCAAATACCACTGCCGCCAACTCGAGGTCATGTGTAGGGTAATTCTTTTCATGAGTCTTTAGTTGTCTCAAGGCATAGGCTATTAACCATGCCCCGTTGCATCAGGACGCACCCAAGACCCGAATGTGACGCATCCGAGTAAACTACCATATCATCAACTCCATCCGGCAATGTCAATACCGGAGCGTGGGTCAATTTTTCTTTAAGCGTTTGGAACACTTTCTCTTGATCTTCGCCCCAAATAAACTTTTCGTCTTTACGGGTTAGTTTGGTCAACGGCGTAGCAATCTTGGAGAAATCTTGTATGAATCTCCTATAATATCCCACAAACCCCAAAAAGCTTCTGATTTCCGAAGGATTCTTCGGTGGATTCCATCTCGCCACTACTTCTATTTTTTACGGGTCTACCAACACCCCGCTCGCACTAATAATGTGTCCGAGAAATTGCACTTCTCGTAACCAGAAAGCACATTTCGAGAATTTTGCGTATAATTTCTCTCTTCTTAGCGTTTCCAAAACTTCTCGTAAATGACTTGCGTGCTCGGATTCATTCTTCAAATATACTAGGATGTCGTCGATGAACACTATCACCGACTTATCCAACATCGGTTTGCAAACTCGGTTCATGAGGTCCATGAAAGCCGCGGGTGCATTGGTTAATCCGAAAGACATCACAAGGAATTCGTAATGTCCGTACCGTGTACGAAAGTCCGTCTTCGGTACATCTTCCTCCTTGACCTTCAACTAATGATAACCCGACCTAAGGTCAATCTTTGAGAACCAACTCGTTCCTTGTAGCTGGTCAAATAAATCATCAATTCTTGGGAGCGGGTACCGATTTTTCACCGTGAGTTTATTTAACTCCCGGTAATCGATACACATGCGCATGCTCCCGTCCTTCTTCTTCACGAATAGAACTGGTGCGCCCCATGGAGACACACTCGGTCTAATAAACCCCTTGTCGAGCAGGTCTGGAATCTGAGACATTAACTCTTGTGCGCGAGCTGATACGGCGCCTTGGCCACAGGTTTCGCGCCCGGAATCAGTTCGATTCCAAACTCTACTTCTCGTTCAGGCGGTATTCCCGGTAAATCTTCCGGAAATACATCAGCATACTCTCGTACCACCGGGTACGTCTTCAATCTTTGGCGATCCCTTGTTTGGTTCGTTTGCGTATATCATGAACGCTCTACATCCGTTTTTCATAAGTTTGTGAGCCTTTATCATTGAGCACATTACGGGATTACCCACTTTTTCGCCATAGATGGTAACGTGTTTTCCACTTGGAGATGTTAGTTTTGTCTCCTTGCTGAAACACACGACCTTCGCGTGATGTCGGGATAGCCAATCCATCCCGACCACTACTTAGAATTCTCCCATTGACATCGGAATCAGGTCTATTGAGTATTCCTCACCATCGATACTCATCTTACAATCTTGATATACATCACAAACAATAAAACATTTGTTGTCGCCTATTTCTACTTCTAGAGGCATAGGTAATTTTGTCAATACAAATGAAGGATGTCGAATAAATCCATGTGAAATAAAGGATTTATTCGCACCCGTATCAAATAACACATGTGCGGGAATTGAATTTACGGAGAATATACCTGAGACCACATCGGGCTCCATCTTTGCCTCGGCCGCAGTTAGCTGGAAGGATCTGGCCTTTGCCTTTGGAGTTTATGTTTGTGAATCATTGCCATCCTACTTTCCAACCAACTCTGGGCACTCTGATTTCTTATGACCCGGCTGGTAGCACTTATAACAAACCGACACTTTGCCCGGGCATAACGCAGCCATATGCCCTGTCTTCCCGCATATGGGGCACGGCTTATCTTTGAACCGACACTCGCCCTTGTTCCCTTTACCACAAACCTTACAACTCAGCGACCCGCCTTTCCCATCTTGTTTCTTAGACGACTCTGTTGTACGTGCCTTCTTTGTGGGGCTTGGATTAACAACTTGTGCCCTTCGTTCACCTCTCTCAATTTTTTTTCAGCTCTATCTCCTTTTCTCGAGCAGTGTTAATGATTTCGGTGAGAGTCTCATATTTCGAGGGAGTCATGAACTCCCAATATTCTGCACTTAGCATATTATAGTAATGATACTCTTTGTGTTCTTCGGATGTCACCAACTCATCACAAAATCTCAGCTTCTCGAGAAAGATCCCCGTGATCTTATCGATAGATTCACCTTTTTGCCTTAGCTGAATAAATTCCTCCTTGATTCGGTTAATAACTGCCTTGGGACTATGGTGTTTAAGGAATGGTACCTTAAACTCATCCCATGTCATTGCCCTTGCCACTTCACTTCCGATTTCCTTTTTCTTGTTATCCCACCAATCTTTTGCTTGACCCCTCAGCTGACCCGTACCATAAGCTACAAAGTCGCTTATGTCGCAGTGGGTTCTCTCAAACACCCCTCAATATCACTTAACCATCGTTGGCATATTATTGGATCCACCTCTCCATTATAAAGTGGTGGTTTACATGCCATGAATTCCTTGTATGAGCAGCCTTGCGCTCTCCATATTTTTCCTTTGCCGTGTTGGTACTATCTTCCAACATCTTGATCCGTTCTTCGACTACCGAAAGTATCCGCAACGAAACGAGCCTTACCTAAAGTCAAACCACATCAAATGTTAGTTTTGACAACATAATATCAAGTATATATAAGTTCTATTGTCAAACAATAAAAACAATCAAGAATTTCAGCGAATTGGGTCTGTCACGCCACACGACAGATCAGTTCCAAGCTTTCGCGGCCCGCGACGATCGTCGCGTGACGCAACGATGAACGCAGCTTGGCGTCGCGTAGCGCGACGGCTTCAATTCGGCAGAAGGTTTGTTGTTTGGTGTTGTATATTTGCCAAGCAATTTTATTTCCAATGTCAAACTTTAAACTAACATAACTTTCGATTTACATGTCCGTTTTAGCCGATTCTTTTTCCTATGTATCCGTATTAAAATTACGGATCTAACCATGTAAGTTTCACTTAAGGAAACCCGGTTTATAAACGTATGGTTCATGAAAACCTTGTTTCGATTATTCGACCCATTAACTATATGTGCATATTGTTCATCATTCTATTTTTCAGCAATCTAGACATATTTACCCATTCCCGGGCTTGTAATTCATGGCGTATCCATTACATTACATGGCCTTATGCTCGCATTAGAATCCCATGCTCATTTTCTAACAATTTAAGCATGTTTCTTGTGCATCTCTTGCATCTCGTTATTACCGTTTGACCCGATATCACGGGTTCATAAACTTAGCTTGGCAAAACCATTCTTTGGCATATTGCTACCTAGCATTATCAAAATATGATATTTTCAAGTCTCTACACACAAGATCGATTCAAGTACTTAGTTTTGACCCGTTTGGTTGTCGAGTGAAGATCATCACTTTAATGACAAACCAAACTATTTCTAACCAATATTTTGACCCGTTTGATTGTCGAGTGAGCTTCGCCACTTCTATGACACACCAAACGCGTACACTACACTATGACACCATTAACACACTAATTCCAAACGTTTATGCATAATGTAAAGGAACTAAAGTCACGTACCTTTAGAGCACCCCCTTCAAGCGCGTATCCCCTTCGGCTTGTCCACTCGACGATCCGGATTCTTTGCCTAAAGAGTTAAATTCACAACCAATTTAGAACTCTTTTCATAATCTCTAACGTATAATTCGCTATGAAAATCACATATGCGTTTTCATCCAATTTTTAACATTTTGATCCTCACTTAGGCATTTTAACGAACACCTAGCGGGTCTAATTTTTACATAGCTAGAATCAAGTTCATGACTTGTTATTTTCACCAATTTCAATCACATATTTCGATTTCCTCATGTCAAGCATGCATACAATCACCAAAATTATCATAGAGAAATCAAGTAATACAAATTTTAACAATCATAATTCTTGTGTTCATCTACTTAGTAAAACCCATTTAACCTATGAATGGGTTATCACTAGTTTCATAATTCTAAACAAGATTGTTGAAAATTATCAACTAGGATTCAGTCTTAAACTTGTTTTCATTAAAAGTTTCATCTCAACATCACATAATAATACTTAATTTCGATTTTCACAATTTACCTAGAACTTGAGATGAGATCAAAACACCAAAATTTTGCATACCTTATGATCCCTTCAACGAGGTGATCACGAATTCGTGCTTGGAAATCGATTTAGACTAGATTGGAGCCCTCAATTTGGTGAAAATTGCAAGACTAGGGTTTGGTGGGGAGCTCTTGTTCGCCCCTGTGTTTTTTATCGACCAGACACACCTAAGTGTGTGTTTGGTGTGGTTTATTTTTGTTTTAATCATTCAAGTTTCCATTTTACAACTTAGGTCCCTTAACTATTGTTTTATGTATTAATTTAGGAGTTTCAATCCACTTATTTGGCATCACAAGACTCGTAACTAACTAGGTTATTTAGTCCTAGTTAGTTTATTCCTGTTTATTTAATACTTTATAATTCTAATGTAAGGCTTTATATTTTCGAGGTGTTAAATGAGGTCTCATATTTATAGGGCGAGGGGAGTCTGGTTCGGATGGGAAGCTAGCCTCTTCGCACGAATGGGAGTCCATTCGCACGAAGGGGTCCAGTCGCATAAAGGGGGGGTTACGTTGTCCGGTTTCGCGTATTTTAGCCGGTTTTAAGTATTCCAAGCATACACGTGTAGTATATAAGTATAATGCATGTATAAATGATGTTACAAGTTTTCTAATTATGAATTTCGAATATAAGCATGTATCAACATTTGCAACTTATAACAAGTAGGTATAAAATAATGTATAAACAATCGAGTTTTATTATGATCAAAGCCTCGGATTACAATGTTTGGAAGAGAAATACGAATACAATAAGTTACAATTTTTCAAAAATAGAAATGCAGACATACTTTCTAAATAAGGAAAGTACTAAAATGTGAAGGGTTACATAAGCAAACAAGAATTAAAATCCTGAAAAATTGTAAAACAAAAACGCAAATTTTTACCGTCACGTGATGTATAGACAAACACAAATTTATGCCACAGCCAATAACGAAAAAACTCCAATTTATTCCGAGAAAGCGTAGACTTTGATTAAAAAAAGGCAAAACTTGAATGACCAAAAGTAAAATATATAAACCCAAGGACTGAAAAATAAATAAAAATACTTTTTTTTAACGGTATCTTTCATTAACAAGAACAACCCCAGCCACCCACAACCCGGGCAGGCCAGAAACACAACACAAAAAGCTACATGTTCACAAATTTACAACAATCATCCCATGTAACACCTTTATGACTCGACCTATTAACGAACCAAAGAAAGCTCACGGCTTTGACTAGACTAAAAATGTTTTCTACTCTAGCCGTAATGTTCGAGAATCTCGCTTCATTCATTGCCTTCCATAAACTCCAACATGCCACGATAATAATACCTTTGAATGCCTCTTTACCCCAACCCGACAACCCCGAGTGATTATGCCACTCAAGAAGGTCTCTAAAGAAGAAAACCAAAAACATAGGAGTGTTACACCAATGCCTGATTAACGACCATAACCTGACCGCCAACGAACAAGAAGTAAAGATGTGATCAACCGTTTCATCCCCAAAATGACATAGCCTACATGAGCAATCTTCGATCTGAATGTTCCTATTCCTGAGAGCCACGACAGTGGGAATTTTGCCCATCTCTGCATGCCACGCAAAGATGTTACATTTCAGGGGAACCCATTTACACCATTGCATAACGAACCTATTGCTTACGTCCGTATCGAAATTCAGAAGTTTCCTAACGTTCGACACTGAGAACTCTCCTTTCGGATTAGTGTTCCAGCACCATTTATCATCCCCAACATGGAATACAGCCCCTTGAATCAAAGAAACAAGCTGATGCACCTCTGCCAATTCCGAGTCGGAAGTAGGGGCTGTTTCCAATCCCACATACATTGCCGACAAGGAAAAATACTTCACTACAAAACAGAAACAACAAAAGACAAAAAAAAAAACAAAAAAAAAAAAACATATTACTGTTCCTAACATGCTACATGAAAAAATGGTTCTTATTGATTGGACCAACATAGGGCGTGGTTCTTATTGATAGGATTCCGACGGTGGAAGCATTGGCTAGAAGGGGAGTGGTGATTGTCGATGATGTGTGCAGCTTTTGCGGCTCCGGCCTAGACTCGGCTTCCCATATTTTTACGGCGTGTTCGTTGGCTTTGGGGCTCTGGGAAAAGATCTCGTTTTGGTGTCGGGTTAGGAACTTCTTTGTTTTCTCTGTCCGAGATCTTCAAATCCACGAGTTAGATTCTAGGGGGTCTTCGGAGAAAGAGGCGCTAAAAGGTATTATTATTGTCGCGTGTTGGTTTTTGTGGAAGGCTAGGAACGAGCGAAGATTCAAGGATAAAAGGTGCGGAGTAGAAGAGGTTTTTAGTGAGGTTAGTTCGGCTAGTTTTTTGTGGTTCAAACATAGGGCGAAGAAAGGTTTTTTTGTTTGGGAAGACTGGTGTAAATTTGTAAATATGTAGTTGTGTGTTGTTTTTGTTGCCGTCCCGGTTTTCGGGTTCGGCGTGTGTTAATGAAGTTCTCCTTTCAAAAAAAATTGATTGCACCAACAATTTTATATGGCCGACAAATAACACTGGTTCATTAAATGCTTGATTGACCAATTTTAGTTACTGTTGCACATGTGCCGCTGACAATATCAATTAGTGTACCTGACTCTCGAGGATTTCATGAAGATAGCCGACAACTTGTGTTTGAAATTAATATTTTTGATACAATAACAACAAACTTATCAAACTTAAAAAAATAGAAAATAACAATTAGCTATATATTATATTATAATATAGAGTTAATTGCCAAAATCGTCCCTGGGGTTTGGGCATGTTTGCCATTTTCGTTCAAAATGACACTTTTGTACCAAATTGCCCCCAACGTTTGTAACTTTTTGCAATTTTCATCCGAACCACTAACTTAGCTTATTTTATCTGTTAAGTTGAGGATATTTGGATGAAACTGGCAAATATAAAACCACAGGGACGATTTTGGTAATTTACTCAAACTCTTTTAAATTTCTTTTATTTAATTAATTTTGTTACATATATAATAAAAAAGAATATGCATACAATTTTATATGGAAAAAATAATAGCTTTATCACATAATTTTTATAAATTTTTCATCCAACCACTAACTAAGTTAATTTTTCTATTAAGGCGAAGTATGTTTATAAACTAAGACAAACATTAATTTCTAATTTTTTTTATATAGACCAGTTTTATAAAAATAAAATCTACTTAAACCTCTAAATTTTATAAAACTAAAATCCTGGTGACCTTATTGAAAAAAGTCAAATAAAAAAATCTTATCATATGTACCAAGTTTGTAATTCATCTTCTACTCTTTTAAATTCGCTCCTAAGGAAAAACAGAAGCCAATCCCCCCCCCCCCTCCCATCAAACAACGTATCGTTACCAAACCTTAAAATTACCCGCCAAATTGTAATTATAATGCTATGAACCAAAAACTTCTTTACTCAAACCACTCAGAATAAGTATTAGTTAGTTAACCTCATAATCTTAAGTAAATAAATATTTTATTTCTACCAAGATATTTCCTAGGTGCTCAACATGTTTAAAAAATATATAACGTTTTACAATTTTTTTCTATCTCTACAACTGATAAATACTAAAAGTTGTAATCGATTGTTATGTGTTGCACACCAATGACGTTTTCTCTTTATAAAACTGATTTATATAAAGAAGCTGTAAATTAATCTCTGTCTTAATTTATAAAATTTAAAACATCCTTCACCTCAACAGAAAAAATAAACTGAGTAAGTGATTTGGATGAAATTTATAAAAATTATGTGACAAAACTATTATTTTTTTTCTAAAAACTCTATGTATATTCTTTTTTATTATATATGTAACAAAAATAATTAAATAAAATAAATTAAAACACGTTTGAGTAAATTGCCAAAATCATCCCTGTGGTTTTATATTTGCCAGTTTTATCTAAATATTCTCAAATTAACAGAAAAAATAAACTAAGTTAGTGGTTTGGATGAAAATGGCAAAAAAGTTACAAACGTTGGGGGCAATTTGGTACAAAAGAGTCATTTTGGACGAAAATGGCACACCTACCCAAACCTCAGGGACGATTTTGGCAATTAACTCTATAATATATTAAAAAGACTGTTAGGTTTACACCGAACTTATCAAACTTAAAAAGAATAGAATATAACAATTAGCTATATATTATATGGGGACCGCTAGAATGAGAACCACCACGAGTTATGAGAACCGCGAGAACCAAGTGCCACGGAGGGGCGTTGACCACGATTTTTTTTTTTACAACTAGATCCGTATATTTTAACAACATTCGTAAAAAAAAATTTCAAACGGCGCGCCCGAGGGGGTAGTTTTTTACACCCAAAGTTTGGTGTTTTTATTATTTTTTTGTTTTTTCTTTTTTTTTACAAACTTTGGGTGTAAAAAACTACCCCCTCGGGCGCGCCGTTTGAATTTTTTTTTTACGAATGTTGTTAAAATATACGGATCTATTTGTAAAAAAAAATCGTGGTCAACGCCCCTCCGTGGCACTTGGTTCTCGCGGTTCTCATAACTCGTGGTAGTTCTCATTCTAGCGGCTCCCTATATTATATTATAATATATTAAAAAGACTGTTCATTGCCTTGTCTTTCTAATAGGCTCATTCTATACGCACTCCCCCTAATTACTAATTACACCCCCTCCCCTATAAAACATCACATCAATTAATAATTTTGTTTTGTTTTTATTTTATTTTGTCTTTTAGTTAATAATAGTTTTTAGTTTTTTTTGTCTTTTAGTTGTCTTTTTTAATCTTTTATTTAGTGATTAGTTATATATTATTATTATTATTATTATAACTAATTATTTATCCAATTGCATTTATAGTAGTAATAGAAACTATAAAAAAAATAAATGCATTCTTACAAAATTATATTATTAAACATTTTACATACCGAGCTTTAATCTACAACATAATATCTAGCAGGTTGTGCTATCCAAGAATTATACATATTTTGACGTGATTCAAATATATTCTCCCAGCCAGCTGCATCATTTTCTCTCATTAATTTCCATAGGCTGGCAATTGGATACTCTCCTTGCAATTCTACCATTATAAAATGGTTACCATTCACGTGTGCAATTGTAATTATTTTTTTTTCTGGGAACTCGTGAGGGCCTCTCCAAAGCGAAAAACAAGTAGAACTGTTTCTTTTTTCTTGAGATAAAAAATGAACGATCACATTAAACTTGTTCGCAATCAAGAATCCTGCCTCTGGCATAATCATCCAGTGTTTTTCAGGTGCAACCCCCGATCCTGACCAAGCCAAGGACGTGAACACATCTTTGAATGAGCCTAAGAAAGCCTTAGTGTACTTATTTCTAAACTCGAGTAGCTCTTCCATCAGTGATCTCCAGATAAATAACCATTCATCTTCACCGTACCCGAGAGCAGAAGCTGTCGCCCGAAACCCACAATTTCTATCACCTAACACGTTATGTATGCGTGTAACATACGCATGGAAGATTTTTGGAATTAGATGAATATAGTTGTGTATCACCTGTGATGCTTGATCTTGATTCAACCCCATGAAGTCATAGCCTGGCGCACTTGTAGAGTTGGCGAAAGAACTTTGTCCGACAATATCTTGGTTCAACCCCATGAAATCATATCCCGGTGTGTTTAAAAGGTTGGTAAAAAAACCTTGTCCGTCTGTATCTTGTGTCATGAACGGACTTGGTTCACCAGGATCGTCCTTGAATGGTTTTTTTTTCCGTAAATATCTTGATTTATGAACGGACTTGTTTCACCAGGCACTTGATAGTTCACGTCTGGACTGATGTAACCAACATAATCATGATCTTGGGAGTTCACAAATGAACTATGCTTTGCAGGTTCTTGAGTGTAATCCTGCTCTTGATAGTTCGTAAATGAACTGTGCCTTGCAGGTTCTTGAGTGTAATCCTGCTCTTGATAGTTCGTAAATGAACTGTGCCTTGCAGGTTCTTGAGTGTAATCCTGCTCTTGATAGTTCGTAAATGAACTGTGCCTTGCAGGTTATATAACTAAGATGAAACTTGAAACATGGGAATTAAAAACTATACCTGATCTGTTGAAAATCCAGACATCTCTTTAACTTTTTTGAATGCTATGATGAAGAATAAATAGATCACTCTTTGAACAAGTAAATTTATGCAGCTCTTTGAATAGCACCGATAGTATGAGAATTACTTGCAACAATAATATCACCTAAAGAAAACAAATAATGATGCGAATGCACTGAAGTGAAAATACTAATATCACCGATAGTATGAGAATTACTTGCAGCAATAATAGCACCAATAAGATGAACCATCATCTTCATTATTATACTTGCTACGAAACATAGCACCAATAATATGAGCCATCATATTATTTTTTATTATAGTTGCAGCACCAATAATATGAGGCATCTTCTTTTTACCTAAAAAGGTAACAAATCTTTCAAGAGCTCTTTGAATTACACTTGCTACGAAACACAGATAAAAAAAATTGTGGGACATGAAACATGGTACACGAAACATAGATAAAAAAAATTACACTTGGACCACTCCCATTGGCCAGTCAAACATGTCATACTCAAACATTTGTAACCTTTAGCGTTTTATTTAAAACGCCAACAACATTTTTTTTTCAAAAAAAACGCCTAAACACGCCTAGTGTAATGGGGTGGGGGGCGTTTTACGACATTTTTTTTTCAATTTTAATAATAATAATAATAATAATAATAATAATTCATTACTAATAGTAAATAATAATAATAATAATAACAAAAAGACAATAAAATATAATAAAAAAAGACAACAAAAAGACAAAAAAGACTAAAAACAAAAAAGCAAATGATTGATGGATGTGATGTTTTTATAGGGGGTGTAATTAGTAAATAGGGGGGTGCGTATAGTATCACCCTTTTAATATATAGAGAATTATATATATATATATATAGGAGTGTTTTAAAACATGTCCATAGCAATAATTTTTTAGCCAAGTGGTTCTCCACTACGGAAGCACACACGCCTATTATATGTGTACTCGATTTCGATTCTAGCCTGTTGGATAATCTTGATGGTTCGGGTCGAGAATGGGTCAGCAGAGAATTAACTTTAACATGTTTATTTTATGGGTTTTGATTGTGTCAAGTAAATTAAATAGTGGGCCAGTCATGGATTTGTTCACTATTATTTTGGGATATTTTGGAGTGTAGTAGGTAGGTTAGTTCCTATTCTTTAGGTGCAAGTTGTTTGACTTCCTATTTATGTAAGGGTGTCCGGAGTGGGGGCGGTAAACCCACCCGGCACCGCTTACCATTCCACCGCCAACATGTTGCCGAAAATAGTTTGCCGAAAAGGTGTAGAAAATCGGTGAGGGAACACCGATTCGGGGAGAGGGAGGAGAGGGGAGAGAGTGGGGGTGTGTGGTGGGGTCCATGCCATCTCAACCAATCACATATTTTTCCTTTTTTTTTTTAAATAGTTTACCACTTCACCAAGTGTTTAACCATTGCCAACATTTTGAGCACAGTTTACCACTTTGACATGGCACACTTTCATTGGTTGATTTTTTAGTTTGCCACTCTCAAGTGTTTTGCCACTCTCAAGTGTCTAAACACTCCCTATACCCTAAGGTGTTTGATTGGAATAAAAGTAGAGAAAGTTGAGCAGCAAATTACGAGTTTCTATTTTCCTTCATTTCTAATTTGTAAATAACAGTTAGAAACCAAACATAGCCAACACCATTTTCACATTTCCTACAACTGGGCTCTATGGGCCAATGAGAGTCACCAGCTTACCACATCAGTCGGGTCTTAACCAATTAGTCAAATTCATGAACATTAGTCATAGATATTCAAACCATTTTTACCATGGATTACATTTAAAGTTTAACTAGGTTTATAGCACGTGCGTGTTGTGGCGCATTAAACTGAATCGCTGCACGCGTTGCGGCGTGCTAAACTGAATCGTGCTCCGTCATGAGACGCCTGTGTGAGAACTGTTGAATATGGGTTGCATCATAATTCACATTGTTGCTTAAGTTTCTTTATTAGACTGATGTATGATCCAAAACTGTTAACTTGGGCTGAAACATAATTCACCTTCTGTTGTTAGTAGTTAAAAGAAAATTATAAAAGTTGTTGTTCATGTTAATGATATGCTAGAAACGAGGTAAAACATAGAAACAGTTGTGTCATACGATCACACAAAAAAAGTGTGAGATCTTTGAACTGGTGCAACAGTGGGAGTACAAAGACTATAGTTGATTTTGCCATGCCCCAATTAATCAAAGCTAAATAACTATAAAAAAACAACTGGGAAACTCCAATGTGAAAAAATGTAAAAAAAGGGGGAAACGGATAACGTAAGGAAAAGATAAAATTAATCTCATCTTCATTGTAGAGATATGCATGACCGCGAACATATTTGGTTTCGAACCCATGTATGTACACCTCTCCACCTTGATAAACCATAGCCAGTGGTAGATACAGAACTTTTTTGTAGGGTGGGCACAGTATGATCCGGTTAAAAACGGGTCACAAAAGAACAATGATAAAATCACATAGTTAATTTAATATAATGATATACCTCGATATGAATATATAACACTATAGAAAGGATAAAGAATAATCACCTTGTTTAAGGTTTATGTGAAACATCACCAAATTAGGTTAAGCAACTTTGATCGTCGAATTAGGTTCAATTACTTCTAGCTTACACAATTTACAAAAATAAAAATATTAAAAAAAAACCCTAAATCGGGCAATATAAAAACATAGCAACATGATTCAAGAAGATTTAGGAAACCTTGGCCGTAAACTATAGTTCGGTTTAAAAATCCTTTGTTTGTTCTTGTCGCTTCTGCTTGTAAATCACAGCTTTGTTTTTTTTATTTAGGTTCTGATGTACCGTACAGGAGAATAAGAGTGGCAACGTGTAAAATACAAAATCATATCGCATTGGAGTGAAAAACGCTTGTGAATATTTGGAGTTAGAACAAAATAAAAATAATATAAGTGAAAAACCGAAGGTACGTCATGTGGGCTGCAATTAATAGACTAAAAACCTGGTTATTGGACACTTTTGGTTTGGGCCACCATCTTCTGGTAAGACAACACTTCTGTTGGCTTTGGCGGGAAGATTGGATCCGAGCTTAAGAGTTGAAGGGGAGATAAGTTACAACGGTCATAAACTCAATGAGTTTGAGCCTCGAAGGACAGCAGCTTACATCAGTCAGAACGATATTCATGCTGGAGAAATGACTGTTAAGGAGACCCTTGATTTCTCGGCAAAATGCCAAGGCGTTGGATCTCGTTTAGGTAACTTAATTAGCCTCCATGTAACATCGGTTTGTTTGTAAAAAAATATACGATTAATGACTATAATATAAACAATGAAAGACAGAAATGTTAACTGAGCTTGCGAGAAGAGAAAAGGAAGCATGGATTATTCCAGAAGCTGCTGAAGTTGGCCTTTTCATGAAGGCGACCGCCATTGAAGGAGATGAAAGCAGTTTGATTACTTACTACACTCTAAGAGTAAGTGTTTTGATACTTTTAGACTTTGTTAGTTGTTTCGGTTGCTGCTTTGATTGACACCATGTTGGTGGTTATGGCCTGAACAATTTGGTTATGGAACTCGAGAAACTGATCGAAACAATCTGTTGGGTCATCAGGGTTAGCAGACTTGGTCAACTTTGACAAAGTCCTGCAGCACATGTAAAAACTTGATGTTAGAGAAAGCAAGATACCCAGGTCGGGTTGGTTGCTGACATGTCAACACTTTTTTGTCCACTTTTTTTTTTGTTTTGTAAATAAATAATGCGCCAAACAAGATGATAACAGTTATTTTTGTTAAACAATAATCTTATTTAAACTGAAATGGATTCAAGCATTTGATAGCACTCTGGCCGTATTTTGACCCATATAGCCTGTTTGACACGTTTGCATTTTAGGCTTTTAGCTAAGTTTTGAAACTTTATTCGAATGTCTTGTTAGAGATAAAATATAACCAAGAACGATACAAGTGAAGAAGAATAGACCTGAGCGGGTCGGTACTTCTACGGTGATGGATACGGATATGGCCACATCTCGTGTTCTCCGTCTCGTCTTAGGCCTACAAATAAGAAGAAGAGAAACGTGGGCAATGTAGAGACGGCCGGTAGAGGAAGAATCCCCTATTTCCAGCTACAAAAGTGTGTTGCCCTATATCTCATGCCCTAATAAGGAGGTGGAGACCTTCTTATATAGGAGATATGGGAAAACCCTAACCTCAATGGGCCAGGCCCAGTTAGGGGTTGTCTCTACGAGCCCACAGTCTAGTGTAGTATAAACTACAACGCGCTGGGCTTCGCGGGTTAGTACGCAATAATAATAATATTAATATAAAAGTGATAAATAGTAGGAAAGTCCGACCGCTCGGTTCGGGTTCAGTACCATACCTCGTCATGTCCCCCAGTCTAGTGTTTCTCCTGCGTGCAAGCGTGGGAGGAGCACTCAGACTTATTAGGAGCTCGGGAGTGAAGATCACTAATTTTAGGCTTACATGCCGTCCAGGTGCGAGAAAGTCGCCGGCCACGTTTTTGGTGGTTGTCATTGGTTGTGAGTAGAGATAATGGAGCAATAAATAGTACACGATTCCTCATCGTGGAAATTGGTTGGGTAAACCTGACGCACGCTGATTGGTTATAGACAATTGTTGTTTGAATTACCGTGATCTTCTTAAGGTTGTGCGTACGCGGTTAGGTCCCGCGTATGAGCCTTGGAACAGGCTGAGTTTTGGTAGTTCAGTGTCTCGCCCTTGGATGACTTTTACGGGTGTGGCCCTGCCTTAGCGGTGCGCGCACAGTCGTGTGGGCTGCTGTAGGATATCCACCCTGTGGTGTGACTTTTGTTGGTTAACGTATGGTGCGCTAGCGGCATTCAACTCATTGAAAGAGTTAATGTTGATGTGACGACGGTCCCTACCACGCGTCCGTGTCATCGGGATCTCCGTTGTCGTAATGCGCAGCCATTGGTGGTCATAAATGCGCATGCAGATGTTATGCCACTTGAGGCGATTGTAGGACTGATGGCGGTTGTACCAGCTGTCGTTATTGATGATCTGACTATAGCAGTCATCGTTGCAGTCGGAAAGAATGATGTACAATGCACCCCTGCAGAGATGCTTGCTATGCTCAGTGACCTCAGAATGGTGCTTAGAGCGTTATTTATGTTCCCCACAATGTTTTTATAATTGCGGGACAAGTACTTGGTTTTTCATCAGTGGTTGTGCATCTATTACCAAGATACCCACTGGAGTAGTAGTGGTTGAATACATCTATTATCAAGATGCCCACTTTTAGCGCTGTATAATTTGATCATCTGACTTTGTTATTATGAAAAATATTTCGTGTCAGAGTTGTTTTTTACCGTGATGCGGTGGTATGTTGTGTTTATAAATGTTTATATGAACACTCGTTGATATCAGAAAGTGCTTTATAACCCGCGCGGCGTTAATGAACACTTGAACAACAAAGTGCTTTCTACGCGCTTGGCGTGAGTGAACACTCATTGAGATAATAAAATGCTTTATACGCATTAGGCATGAATGAGCACTTTATGTAAGCTACTACGTGCTTTTCCTGGACGCGCACCGGCTTGTGGAATGCTTATAGTAGGTGGCATGTCTGTTTACCTCGCCGACTGTGGCGTGAGGGTTTTCTTTTGACACCAGTCGCAGACTGGTGTGGAGAATACATATCCGAATAAGTATTTTTCTTGTCGCATAGCGTGTGGAATACTTATTCGAATATTTTGTCGTGTGTTTGTCTTGACTACCAAATTGCATATGCGTGTCAAGTGGTATAATCGTAGGCCAAATGATGTGAGAAGCGTAAATATCGTCTGGCGCGTCAAAATATTCACATTATATAAGAACCGATGCGGTATAATGTGCAGTGGGTATCACCTAAATGGGCAGCCTGAGAAAATGGCCACTTTTAAGGCGTAATGGCGCTATACTCTGCTAGTCCCCCAGTTCAGTGCTGCTAAAGTATGTTAGTAGCTTTGAAATTGGTAGGTACTAAAAAGAAAAAAACAAGTAAATATATAACTTATGGCGTATTCCATCAAGTTATCAAGTTATGTGAGAGCACCGTATTTAAGGATGAGATTAAGGACCTGTCACCTAAGCCTTATGCGTAGATGCCTAGCTAGGCCCGCATGTTTGAATAAGGATCATTTGATGTATAGTTTAGCATGTGTAAATACTTTGACCATGTCTGCTCATAGCTGTGTTGTCCCAAGCGGATTACCCAGTTCATCGATGTTAAGCATGTTAGGACTTAAGTATTAAAAGTAATTATATAGGCGCATGCAACATGTCAGATGGCCAATCGAGCGTGGCCCCATGCATGTGTGGGCAATGAAATCTTCCATTCATGTGTTTAGAATTTTGTAATTTTGAGGTAGCATCGCCATGTCAGGTTATTTACGGACCATTATACATATATATATATATATTATATAATAAATGAAAGTTATTTGGGCCACGTGTCACTTGATTAGGGCATCCTCATTTCTCTTTTCCCTCCCAAGAGTGTCATCCCCTTTTCCTTATATAATCTCTCTTCTCACTTCTAATCTTTGTTTACAAACCTTGGGTTCTTTCTCTCTCTATATTCAGGCGATTCAAATTCAAATTTTACAAACCCTGCAAATTATTGAGATAATTCTTTCCATCCAAACCTTAATCTTCTTCAGACGCCACCATAAAATCTTCTTTTGTTCATCGATTACTTCATCAAAAGGTTTGTTCTTTTTTTTAGTTGAAATACTTTCATGATTTCCTCTTATTTACACTAATCCAAATTTCTACTCGTAATCTAATCATATGGTTCCAGGGTTGTTGTCATCAAAGTTGAAATCCGCTTAGCTGCGGATAGATTTCTGCCATAAGCTGGTATGTTTGAATATGTTTTGAAATTAGCGTTTTTTTCTAGATGGTGATGATATGAGTATAACATCTGTTGATTATTGATGTTTGAGTATGTTCAGCCATTATTCTTTCTGAAATTAGAGTTTCATTTCCAGTTCTCGAGGTATTATCTGTTTGTAACAGCAGTGGTTCAGCATCTACAGTGGATTCAACATCAGGTGTTTGCTATTATTGTTTGATGTTGTTTGCTATTATTGTCTGATGTTGTTTGCTATTATTGTTTGATGTTGTTTGCTATTGTTGTTTGCAGTTGAAGATATCTTAATTAAGGTAATAATTGTATTACATCCTGTTGAAATTAGAATTGATAAATTTAGGGAAAGTGAGGTTGAAAGTTAATAACCCAACAGTGGAGCATTTCATTCTACAGGTTCCATAAATTAAGGGTATTCTCATATAATGATGATGATTGTTCCACGGTTGTTTCCAGTATTATTGTTCCAACATCGTTTAAAGTATGTGTTTTTTGCTACTCTGATTTTCAATTTTGAGTTTTTTATTTTGAAGTGATATACTCTAATTCTCGGTTTATATTTCAGTCTAATCACAGTTGTTTGAAATTCATACAATCTGCTGCGGGTTATTATAGGTTTGTATTCAAAGAAGCATAAAGTTTAATTAAACACAAAGAAAGATTATTAAATTTATAGTTAAAATAATTTTTGCTTATGTCTAAATGATGATGATGATTATAATTGACTTGTGCAGAAGATGATGATGGAGAACCCACAGTAGTTCCTACTAAACGCAAGAAAGGATCTGCTATTGTTGTAAGATAAGATTTTATGTTACTAGAGAGTCTAGAGTAATGGTGTTTCCTACCTTTTTTGTATTAAAAGAAGCATAAAGTTTGTTTTAAAGGAGCTCTTTATGAACAAAGACTGATGAGGCCTATCCACTGTTGAAGACAAGGTCCTGTTAAAGACAAGCACTTTATGTACCTAGAGTTTGATTAATCAAAGGAAAACGACTGTTTAGTATCAGCAGTGGTTCAGCATCTACAACGGATTCAAATTTAGTATTTAATTATCAGTGGTTCTTATGTAACTTTAGTATTTCATTATGAGTTTGTTTCATGTTGTAAGAATCAGTGAATTCTCAGATAATAGATTGCTTTGCCGGATTAGATTATGTGTTAAATTATAGTTCTTTAAGTGATTGTTTCGTTTTCTTGAATTCTATGTAATTTTGTAAAGAAGTACAATAACAAACAGTGGTTTTAACATCTGTTTGCAATTTGGTCAATAGTTAATGGAAACCCCTGTTAGGTTGAACAGTAGATGTTATTAACTTAAACATCTGTTCAGGAAAACGACTGTTTGCACTTTATGTACCTAGAGTTTGATTAATCAAAGGAAAACGACTGTTTAGTATCAGCAGTGGTCCAGCATCTACAACGGATTCAAATTTAGTATTTAATTATCAGTGGTTCTTATGTAACTTTAGTATTTCATTATGAGTTTGTTTCATGTTGTAAGAATCAGTGAATTCTTAGATAATAGATTGCTTTGCCCGATTAGATTATGTGTTAAATTATAGTTCTTTAAGTGTTTGTTTCGTTTTCTTGAATTCTATGTAATTTTGTAAAGAAGCACAATAACAAACAGTGGTTTTAACATCTGTTTGCAATTTGGTCAATAGTTAATGGAAACCCCTGTTAGGTTGAACAGTAGATGTTATTAACTTAAACATCTGTTCAGGGTTAAACAGATGTTTGGGCTTTAACAGATGTTTGGCTCTAAACCAAACATCTGTTTAAGGTCAACATCTATTTGAGTATTGGTCCTGTTGTGAAATTTGTTTGACCCAACAGTGGTTTTAAACCACCAGATAAACATCTCTTTATGTGCAAACACCTGTTTATGGTCAAACTTCTGTTTATGGGCAAACTTCTGTTTAAGGCGAAACATATGTTTCTTCAAAATCTGTTGACCATTGACTGACCAAACATCAGTGTTTAAAAAACTGTTGGGTATCCACTGATAGGAAAAATAGCCACTGCTCACTTTTTTTATTGTTGGCATCTATTGATATTGACCATCAGTGGTTTTCCTAAAAAACAGCCACTGCTCACTTTTTTGTTATTGATGGTGTTAATTAGTGATAGATTGAAATTATCAATTAAAAACTAGAATTACAATAAAATTACCATTTTACCTCATCTTTACATACCAATGAGGTAAGATTTCCTCCAACATTGTTTTGATCATACGATTTAAAAAATTCTTTATAACTATTTGTTGGAAATCAAATCAGTAATTAATGCTAATTTCTTGAGCTTTGGACATTTAAAACATGCAAAATGTGAATTTCAAACTCACGGTTTAAAAATTAGAAAAGTCATCATGACAATGGCAGTTGCTTTCAAATCATCATCAGTAATTACTGATAATATCAGTAATTACAGAAAAGTCATAATGAAAATTGACGTTCTCTCTCTTTTTTTTCCTACTTTGCATAACAATTCAAATATTTAATATTTAATATTTTAATAAAGGAGTATATAAGGATATAGGCGCTAATCTCCGATTACACTTCTTTGTTCGAATGCATCTTTCTGTTGACCATTGACTGACCAAACATCAGTGTTTAAAAAACTGTGGGGTATCCACTTATAGGAAAAATAGCCACTGCTCACTTTTTTTATTGTTGAGATCTATTGATATTGACCATCAATGGTTTTCCTAAAAAACGGCCATTGCTCATTTTTTTGTTATTGATTGTTTTAGTTTAGTGATAGATTGAAATTATCAAATAAAAGGTAGAATTACAATAAAATTACCATTTTACCTCATCTTTACATACCAATGAGGTAAGATTTCAAACAACATTGTTTTGATCATAAAATTTAAAATTAAATTAAAAAATAAAAAAAATTCTTTATAACTATTTGTTGCAAATCAAATCAGTAATTAATGTTAATTTCTTGAGCTTTGGACATTTAAAACATGCAAAATGTGAATTTCAAACTCACGGTTATTATGTTTTTAAAAATTAGAAAAGTCATCATGACAATGACAGTTGCTTTCAAATCATCATCAGTAACTACAGAAAAGTCATCATGAAAATTGACCTTCTCTCTCTTTTGTTTCCTACTTTGCATAACAATTCAAATATTTAATATTTTAATAAAGAGAGGATAATGATATATACTACTGTGGATTACGTATAAACATCAGTTCCCAATAAATAAGATAATTTAATAATTATCAGTTCCCACATTCAAAATTGAAAATTCAAACCGTATATTCTAATCCTATAAATAAGATATAATTATCTACTATCACATTCAAATCTCGCTCGCTCATATATGTGTGCGTATATCTCTCTCTCAAATGCATCTTTCTCGTGATTTAGGCGCTAATCTCCGATTACACTTCTTTGTTCGAATGTTTGTTGAACATGTTATCGTTCCAGTATCATTGTTCCAACATCGTCGTTTCAATGAAGATTCCCATCACAAGTCAACCTTTCAATATGGATGTTGCAGTATCATTGTTGCAACATCGTGAAAAGTTGCGTTGTTCGATTTTCGTTAAATTGAAAGTTAGGTTTTCTTGTGTCAGGTTTGTCATTGGGATTTCTTCTTTTATAGAAAGTATGGATAGATTCTTGCAATATCTTGAAAACTTAGATGTGCTACAACAGTTGAGAAGAGACCTTTGCATTTTAGGTTTGTTTCTTGTTTGTGTTGTCAGTAATATAGAGTGCGGTGATAGAGACTTGCAGTTCTTGGCGATGCTGAAGTACATACATCTAGAGGTTCAGCAATGGATGGAGTTGAAACTAAAGTTTTTAATTCTTGCTGTTATTCTTAGATTTGAACTTTAATACTGTTTAGTATGTCATGTAATTATTGGACTTTTAGTTTTAAGGTCATGAATAAATTAATAAATTTTATTTTATGAATCTATGTTGTATTTTTTTTTTTATTATTTACTGTTTTAGTAAGATTTAAATTATGTTGATGTTGAATTGTGTCTGAACATCTGTTTGGTAAGACAACAGAGGTTTAATAGTGTTAATGCTTCTTCTCAAAGGGTTATGTTGCGGTTATAACAGCTGATCATGCTAAGGACTGTTATAGTTAACAACTGCTCTTTATAAAGACTGATGTTCTTAATGGTTGATGAGGCCTATCCACTGTTGAAGACAAAGCCATGTTAAAGACAAGCACTTATGTAGCTAAAGCCTGATCAACCAAAGGAAAACCACTGCTCAGTAGCAGCAGTGCTTCAGCATCTATAGTGGATTCAACTTTAGTATTGATGTACCAGTGTTTCTATGTTGTGTTATATTTTTATTTATTATTTAGTGTTTGAGTACGATTTAAATTATGTTGATGTTGAATTGTGTCTGAACATCTGTTTGATAAGACAACAGAGATTTAATAGTTTCAATGCTTCCTCTCAAAGGGTTATGTTGTGGTTATAACAGCTGATCATGCTAAGGACTATTATAATTAACCACTACTCCTTATAAATACTGATGTTCTTAAAGGCTGATGAGGCCTATCCACTGTTGAAGACAAAGCCATGTTAAAGACAAGCACTTATGTACCTAAAGCCTGATCAACGAAAGGAAAACCACTGCTCAGTAACAGCAGTGCTTCAACATCTATAGTGGATTCAACTTTAGTATTTATGTACCAGTGTTTCTATGTTGTATTCTATTTTTATTTATTATTTAGTGTTTGAGTACGATTTAAATTATGTTGATGTTGAATTGTGTTTGAACATTTGTTTGATAAGACAACAGAGGTTTAATACTTTCAATGCTTCCTCTCAAAGAGGTTTTTGAGTCGCTATAACAGCTGATCATGCTAAGGACTGTTATAATTAACCACTGCTCCTTATAAATACTAATGTTCTTAAAGATTGATGAGGCCTATCCACTGTTGAAGACAAAGCCATGTTAAAGACAAGCACTTATGTTCCTAAAGCCTGATCAACGAAAGGAAAAACATTGCTCAGTAGCAGCAGTGCTTCAGCATCTATAATGGATTCAACATCAGTATTTTATACTCTGTTAGATTGTTAAATTTCATATCATAGGGTTGTTTATATGTAACGGTATTTATCACATCACCCCAGCATGCTAACTGATTATATGTAATACTTTATTTAAAAAATCTCAACATTCATCTTAAAAATAGTTAAAATGAATTTTTTTTATGAATTATAAACATTAAAATGTTTTAAGGCTATCCACTGATAACTTAAAGTCTCCCACTATTTTTCAGTGTAATCATTGCAACCACTGTTATTATTCCATCAGTGTCTTCATAAAACAACTGTGTTCCATTACTCATCAGGGGTTGGCTCGTGGACAGTTCATAGCCGTCAGATCTTTTGTAACCGCTGCCATGTCAGCATTCACTTTTCCTGCTATAAAACCCTGATCAAAACCCCCAATCAGGGTTTTAACTGTCGAATCGAATTCATTTTTCCTTTTTCAAAGCAGTTATCCTCCATTTCTCTCAAAATTCATCATCGTCCTTCTTCCTCAAATGGCAAAATCACGGTCTTCATCAGTTAAAAGGAAATCCAGTCAAAAGGTCATACAAATTCGATACAAAGCTCCCCATAACTACTTGGGTCTCTTGACAAAACCAAGTAACACTGAAACGTTCAATTCCGTCATAGATGCCCTTTCGTCTTCAAAATACAAAACTTTGTTGACTTCTGATGCTCCGATTTACTTGGCAACCCAGAGGGAATTTTGGAAAAATGCAAAACTTGAATATCAGGATAAAACACCCATAGCAATTCCTCGATAAAGGGTGTTGATGTTAAAATCACACCACAAACCATTTCTGAGGTGTTTGAACTCAATGATCTTGAAGGTAAGACTTCTTTCCCTAAAATAGAGTATCAAACAGATTTTTTAGAAAGAGGGTATGCAAAGCAAATGAAAAAAAACACTTTGCAAAAAGGCAGTTTTCCCCCTGCCCCAAGGTTTTTGTTTCATACCCTCTTAATGTGTGTTTCTAATAAGACCACTGCTTTCAATGAAATTCCATTAAAGATCCAATACCTGGCATATGCTATCTTGCATGGGGAAAACTTTAACTATTCACAGGAGATCTTTAATGACTTGGTAAAAAATGTTGATAGCAAATCATTTTTACTATTTCCAAGGTTCCTAAGCTTTTATTTTCAAAAGAAATTTGGAAAGGATGATGCTCATGTACTCATCCAGGGTGAACCTTTTCAAATAAATGGCCTTACACCATTAACATTTACAAGGCTATCAAAAGTGTCCAAAACACAAGCACAGGCTCCTGAGCAGACTTTAGCAGCTACCACTGCTCCTCAGGCACCTGCTGCTGAGCCCACTGCTCAAGGTGATCACAGCAGCAAAACAACTGCTGTGAAACCGACACCTAAATCCACCAAAAGACCAAGATAAAAGAAAACACAAAAGACCCTCAAACCTAAAACAAAGGCAACTCTGGAAGATGAGATCCCAGAGCCACTGCCGGTGAAAACACAAAAGTCACCAGAAACCACTGCTGCTACTTCCTCACAGCAGATGGTAGAAATATCTCAACCTGAGCCTCAAACTCCTCCTGTTTCTTTTCAAAAAGAACAGGTTGTAAGAATAGGGACATCAAATTATGTTGCTTTGGACTCACTTGAATCCATCATCCCCAGCCCACTGCCCGGGGCAAATCCTCTTTCCACTCCCGTACTCACTGTTACAATTCCACCACAAACAAAACTTTTGTTGGATGCAGTTGATATAAATCAGATAGCAATCAGTTCCTCTCAACCCCCTATCACTGAGAGCATGCCACAGAAAGTGACTGTGTCTGAGCTCCCTATCATTGCTAACCCACCAACAACACCTGAGGAGGTTACACTGCAGGATGTACAAGTACTTCCTGTCAGTAGTTCAAGTGAAGCAGCTACTACAAGTGTTGAACCCACTGGTTTACACTTGGACAGTAGTTTCATTAATCAGACTTCCTTGAAGGCAATTTCTTCTATGGGAACCTTTCTAAATACTGATGTGTATCCTGTATACACTGGTGAGCTTAGATTGGTAACCTCTGCTGAGGAAAGAAGTCCCCAGTTCCAAGAAAAAGGGGCAACAGGGGATGACTTTTGGGAAAGTCTCCCTTAGTCAACCACTATTACAACCACCTCTGGTGGGAAATCAGATGATCCCATTAAATTGGATGATGGTTTAATGTACCGAGAATTGAGGGAGAGGCTTAACAAACTGGATACATCTATTGCAGAAATCAAAACCATACGGCAACAGTTGTTACAAAAACAGCAGGCACCACCTGCTCCCACTGACCTTTGGGCATTATTTCAACCTCCGCTTCACCAACAAAGAGCAAATGCTGATCAGAAACATGAAATTCAGCTTCAAAATATCAGAAATATAATGGAAGCCAGGTTCAAAGACACTCAGGCAGATATAAAAACCCTGAAGGCTCAATTTATGAACACCACTGGCACTGCTCCTCCCTCTATCATCTTTGTGGACAGCCCACCACCAAATAATGCCAAAAAGGCGGAGAAAATGAGGCAGTTGAAGAAAAAGGGATATGAAGATGGTCTGTACATTGCACCAGATAATTCAACAATGCTTGCACACATCCCTTTGCCAGATGGTTCCAAAAAGGTTGATGTAACCTTAAATGCCATTGCTGATGCAAAAGCAAGGGTGAAAAAGGATATGGAGGCAAAGGATAAAGGAAGGTTTGAACAGGAGAAGAGAGTTTTTATGGAGATGAATGAACAGGGTACTTCTGAGCCAAAGGATCAAGAAAATTCTCAGCCCATAAGAAAGTCTACTAGAAAAGTCATACAACCCAAAACCACACCTCCCAAATCCACAAAACAAACTCCCAAACCTTCCAAAAGCTCCACACATCAATCTTCGAAACCAACAGATGTTAAAACACCTGTTGTATCAACAGTTGTTGCTTCTTCAGTGGTTTCAACATCTGTTATCCAAACTTTCACCACTACCACTTCAACACACACTACATCCACTGTCTTATCTCCATTACGAAAAATCCCTTCACCACCACCAATACCACCTGCTAAAAGGCAGAAGACAACAGTTGACACATCATCCGTGGTAATGGCAACAGTGGTTGAAACCCCAGTTGTTTCAACAGCTGTTAGTCAAACACACACCATCACTACTCAAACACCCCAAACAAAACCATCATCACAAAACTCACCACCTGCCTTAAAGCAAAAGACAACTGTTGATACATCAACAGTGGTTGAGACACCAGTTGTTTTGACAACTGTTAGTCAATTACCTACCACTTTTAACAATCCTTCCCAAGCCATAATTCTGTTTGCTCCAAAACCTCAAATAGAAACACCTCCTCCTGAAAATGTGTATACTAGAAGAAAAAATCTTCAAGTGCATGATGATGATATACCAGCACCTGATCCTGTTTCATCTGTACCTTACAAAATCACCAAACCTGAATCTTTCATTCCTCCAAAATTGGTCAATCCAATCAAAGATCCAATAGCTCTTCAAGGATATGAGTCTACGGATGGTACCCCAGCAGCTGCCAGTTATCCACTGGAACTCCATGCAGTAAAGAATGAAATGAGGCAGTTTTACACAGTTGATGATCCTTCAAAAAGGAAATTCCCTTCTCTGGTTGGTTTTAGAAATCCAAAAAACATGGATGAATATCTAAAACTAAAAGCTAGACAAGCTCAAATAATAGCTAGGGTTGAATGCGAAGGAGAAAATGACAATGTGTATTCAAGTCATTATCAGTTTTTACTCACCAAAGTCAAGCTCATGGAAGACTATGCTAGAGATTTGAGTAAAGAAATGTCAAATTTACCACCAGAACCTGGCCTGCAAAAAGATGTGAGAAAAGACATTCTGGCATTGATCATGAGTGAGAAGTTCTACCCTGCCAAGGAAGAGAAATTCCAAGATTGGCCACTTGTTGGTCTCAAAGCAGAACTCAATAGAATTGAAAGAGTAAAAAGAGATCCAAGCATGAAAAGGTCAGCACCAAATTGGCGTAAATACAAAAAGGCTATTGATGATCTTACCTTGGAGTATAAAAGAAAGAAACAAGAGTTGGTTGATGCAAAGGTTGCAACTGCCAAGGCCATAGCAAAATGGACAAGGCAGTACACTGATGAAGCTTATGAAAGGCTTAGAAAAAAGAGAGAAACAGATCCTAGCCTTCCAAAGAAGCCTGATTACAAAACTATTAACATGTCAAAGAAGCAGCTCCACAATTCTGAACCACTGTTCACATCATCAGATACCTCTGTCATTATGTTAAACCAAAGAAAGAGGCAAAAGTTGACTGATGCAGAAGAGAAAGAGCAAGAAGCTGTATATTTTAAACAGGCTATCAAGACAATGGCACTTGAAGATGACAGCTCAGCAAAGCTTTTACATACATTGGAATCCAACCACTGATGAAGCATAAAAATTGAACCTCAAACTACTGATGGGATCCAAGCATTGTTGAAGATCAAAGCATTGTCATTCAAGCTCTGATCACCCTTTGAAAATAGCACTGATCCTCAACATCAGTGCTTAGATTACAACAGTGGAATGAAGAATCAATGTTTATGTATCAGTAGTTTGAATATAATCAGTGTCTGTTGTTATAGATTCAGTGTTTATGTTGAACATCTGATCTGATTTACTTTTGGTCAACATTTGCTTGAATTTTGGTCAACATCTTATCTTGTTAAGAAGTACAAGAACAAACATTTTTACAAAATCCCAAATCACCCCATCATTTAAGTGCATTGAAGTAAAATTGGAAATAATGTTATTCATGTGGTCCTGTTGTTGAATAGATCTAATTCCGTGATTTTAAGACAATGTTGTTGAATAGAATAAGATGGTTGATGTAATGTGGTCGTATTAATAACAAATTGTAATTAATTAATCTAAATAACTTTCCCGAGCCCGGGAAGCAATCCCGGGTAAAAACCTAGTATATATATATAGTCAAGTGGACCAAGGGCGTGCAATGAGATGCGAAGCGCGTTCGAACAAATAAAAGCGTGTCGCGCAACTAAATAAAGCAATAAAAGAGAATTGTACCTGGAATTGCGTTCCTAAATATGTAGCTCAACGTAATGAACTCCAGCTTAGGTCTATCCTTACCAAAGTATAGCTTGGTGAAGGCGTAAACGACGACAAGAACCACCCTACAAGTAAGAAGGTTTGACAAGAAGTTGTCCAACCGAAATCCCGTTGTTGAAGAAGGGTTGTCGGTGTGTAAATCGAATGTCCGAACCAAGACCTTTGATCTTGGTGACTACGTTCTGTAGTGTTTTTAGTGTTACACTGTCCCCGTCCCTTATTTCGATGTTGCTAGATAATGTTAGCAGGAGAATCATGTGCTCGGTGTGTCATGATGGAGACGGCGAGAACATTATAAGGAAGACTGAGGATGTCAATTCCTACCGATGTGCCACTCGGTTTTACTAAGTGTCAACTTTCAAGACTTAATTGTAGCTGGGGCCTGAGTGATTGGTCCGCTATGCTAGTCTCTCGATCTCTTGCTGCTTAAATAAACATTAGTAGTATTGAAATAACAAGGTAGAAATTTGCATTATTTGTATAGAATCGACATGTATACATAAGTTTTACCAAAGCACGTCCTACTTAGACAAGGACTATTTTATGTGCAAGTCGAAATGATCGAGCTTTGTTGCTTTCTAACACATCTTGTCCATGGCGGTATTATACTGCAACAATAATATTTATGTAGTTTCGATCATTTTGAAGAAAATGATTTATGTATGCTCTTTTTAGTGGCGTGTGGAACACTTATAATAGGTAGCATATTTGTTTAAATTGCCTCTTGTGAATAGTCCATTTCGCCTACGGCATGTGGGTTTTCGATTATTCATGTCGCCTATTGGTGTGGAGAATGTTTATTTAAATTTCGACAAGTAAGCCTCTCTGTCGCGCTAGGGCGTTTGAGACACTTGCCCAAAATAATAAAGTGTTTTACGCGGTTGGCGTGAATAAACACATTATTTGAGTTATCACCTATCTTTCATATGGTTGAGTAATGTAATCTTTGTCGCTTATGGCGTGTGTGTTTACATATCCAAGCACATTCTTTTTACTCTGTACCAAAATATGCCTTCCAAATTTCATGGCATCGTTTGCTTTACTTGCTGATAAGCAAATAGTGATGTGTCGCGTACCTGGTGAGTGATTCAATCTATAGCAAAACCCACAAACGCTTAGGGTCACCTAGCTGTATACAGAGTTGAACTTCTACATGATTTGAATCGCCCATCCTTGTTTTGGTATTTGTTGAACTTTGAGTTGTAGCAGTGCTGTACCCTGCTAGCCCCCCCCAATTCAGTGCTGCTAACTAATGTTGGTAGCATTGAACTTAAATTGTGGATGCTAATAAGAGACCGGGTGTATGCATATAAAAGTAGAACGCCTGCGACTTTTCTGTCAAACAACTACCTTTTCTTTTTGTCATCACCAAATTATACATGACTAGGGCATGTAAATTATATGAGGGTGCGTGGACAAATTGTTGTAAAGTGTTAAGCAGATAAAGCAATAAATGAGAGAGTTATACCTGTTGGGCAAAAGTCTAGATATCTCATCAAAATGTCGCTTGACGATGATGCAACGCTACCAAGCATGTAACGTGGCGGTAACTGTCGAGGATGTTATCCAACCCAGACAACGTACTTGAATAAAGGTCCTCAGGCGTGTAAGCCGGGATGCCCAGGCCAAATCCGTCAGTGCAATGCTGCTACGTTATGTTAGTGGCCATTGAACTCTTGACAATAAATTGGTAAGCGTAAGTTTTTTAATAGGTGTCGTTAAGTTAATTGTAACGAAATTCACACTATTATCATGACCTTGTACGTTGTATGTTAACAACAAGGGTTATGAGTCTTACCCCTTTGTTCAAAGCATAAACATAACCTCAAAATGTGCACTCAGAGAATCATATCAGAGAAAGTGTAAGATTCGAATCCTATTGATCTGAGCGTCTGGACTCCAATAGGCTGTCATACTCCAGCCAGATTTAATTTCGTCTTAGAAAACACATATTTGGTATTCATCCAGGTCGACGCGCTCATAAGACGTATTCGTGTTTGTCAAATGGTTTTACCATCTTAGTATTACCAAGGACAAAGCTTAAACCAAGTCACTGTAAGCTAGAGTGAAGATTAGTGAGTGGCACAATTCATTATAGATGAGAATATTTGACATATGATATGTGATGAAACGGTCAGATATATGTATGTACAAAAAATAATAATATAATTAATAAGGTGTATGCTTGACTTGGTCGATTGCGATCAGTCAACTACTGAAAGTGATGTGGTCTAGAGACTCCCACGCTGACAAGTCACATGAAAAATAGGATGCGTCGCGGTGGAACAAAGCTCACGCGAGGCAAAAAGATCGTCGCCAAATATGTAACACAACGGTAAGAGTCACTCAGCCAGCGGGATGGTTTGGAAAGAAGTTGTCTAAATCAAATCACAAACTTCAACCATGTAAGTTACTAGTTCAATACCAAGGATGCCATTAAATAATGATCGTGTGGCGTGTGAACCAGCATGTTTGGCACCATGATAACATCCGATAACCAATATTATACCATGTGATTCCCCAGATATAACGAGCACCGCATCCTTGGAAAGAAAATATTATACATGGCCGATATGTTCCGTCTGTCGGATCCAAAATTGGACCTGTTTTAACTGCATATAAAGTCAAGCCCAACGCTTGCTACAAAAATATTAGTTGCTGGCAAATGTGTGTATAATATTAGTATATTTGACTTGTGCCAAGTATATTATATGCATGATGCCAATATTCACCAAAAGTCGAGGGTTTATGCCAATTTGTTTTCATACATAATGCTAGATACGGCTATATAAGCGCATGACATGGACAATAGAGATCCAGCTATAGAGACTTTCTATACTACCATCGAATTCTGAGTTGGATGATTGTATGATTGGATCACCAAGCATATAATTATTTAGAAACATTTGACATGGATCTGATATACTTTCGAGCTGAGCCAAAAAAAGTAGACCAGATTAAACCATTTTTAGAGTTATATATCCCCAGGTCACATGTTCACGAATCTAGATTGAATCATGAAATAGTTGATAAAAAGGGAGCTTTCAAAGAAAATGAACAGTATAATGTAGGTCGCTTGAGTGTGACCACACCTTCAATACGTCTGACATCGGAAGGCTTCCGCAACATGAAATTAAGCGGCATCAAAGTCTGCTTATAGTTAGCCAAGTAAGAGCGTTTACGTAACGGAACATGGTTAATCGCGCGAGGCCACGAGGCCCGGAAACTTGTCCGTAGTTTCCGCCGAAGGTGGCGAGCTTCCGCCGAAGGTGGCGGGTTGAACAAGAGCTTCCGCCGAAGTGGCGGGTTGCATAAAAGCTTCCGCCGAAGGTGGCGGGTCGAATAATAGCTTCCGCCGGGGGCGGCGGGTTGAAGAAGAGTTTCCGCCGAAAGTGGCGAGCTTCCGCCGAAAGTAGCGGGTTGAACAAGAACTTCCGCCGGAAGTGGCGGGTTGTAGAAAAGTTTCCGTCGAAGGTGGCGGGTTGAATAAGGGCTTCCGCCGGAGGTGGCGGGTAGAATAAGGGCTTCCGCCGGAGGTGGCGGGTAGAATAAGGGCTTCCGCCGGAGTTGGCGGGTAGAATAAGTGCTTCCGCTGGAGGTGGCGGATAGAACTGCTTCGGCTAGAGTTGTGGTGAGAACTCATAAGTACCTGATTGTTTTCCCCCTATACAAGCAAAGCTTTTCAAAATATGCCCTGCAAATTTGTTGTACCCTCCCAAATCGAACATATCACCAAAGTATTATAAAAATTGTATATGGGTGGGTGTATGACGTGCACCTTTGAATGGCCATGTTCCATGTCTCACTTTGAATTGTTCGTGTTTCTTACGAATATTTCGTATATGAGATGGGGTATATGGCAAAAGACGACAAACACTTAGTATAAATTTTAGGAAGGTAGAAACTTACCTCATTGATCATATTTTCTTCAACAGATCTACGGTGGACGTTCCCAACTTTGGAGATTGACGTAGAAAACGAGATGTGATTGTTGCCGGTCCGAAGGATGGCACCAATGAAGAAGAATAGACCTGAGCGGGTCGGTACTTCTACGGTGATGGATATGGATATGGCCACATCTCTTGTTCTCCGTCTCGTCTTAAGCCTGCAAATAAGAAGAAGAGAAACGTGGGCAATGTAAAGACGTCCGGTAGAGGAAGAATCCCCTATTTCCAGCTACAAAAGTGTGTTGTCCTATATCTCATGCCCTAATAAGGAGGTGGAGACCTTCTTATATAGGAGATATGGGAAAACCCTATCCTCAATGGGCCAGGCCCAGTTAGGGGTTGTCTCTACGAGCCCACAGCCTAGTGTAGTATAAACTACAACGCGCTAGGCTTCGCGGGTTAGTACGCAATAATAATAATAATAATATTAATATAAAAGTGATAAATAGCAGGAAAGTCCGACCGCTCGGGTCGGGTCCAGTACCATACCTCGTCAACAAGTATCAACATAGTAGAGAAGGGCGGGTTGGTTTAGATGAGGGCAACCACTTGATGATTGGGCCCGTTGAGATAAATTATACACATTTGAAATATAAGAGTAAAATGTCATTTTCGTCCCTAAGGTTTGGCCATTTTTTTTTACTTTTGTCTAAAAATTTGTTTCTTCGCATCTAGATCCAAAAGGTTTAAAATCTTGTCATTTTTATCCGACTCGTTAACTTCATCACTTTTTTTTTACGTTAAGTCGGGTATTTCCGAAAAAGAGATGTATTTTAATTAAAAATGCCTAAAATGACAAAAATACCCTTGAATTAACGTTAAAAATGGATTAAGTTAACGAGTCGGGTGACAATGACAAGATTTCAAACCTTATGGATCCATATGCGAAAAAACAAACCTTTGGACGAAAGTCGCAAAAGTGACCAAACCTCAGGGATGAAAATGGTAGTCTACTCAAAATATAATTGATTTAGAAGGTTTGTTAATTAAAAATACATATTTGGCAATTTTCGAACCGTTTAACCAGCTTAAGTCACATTAATCTGCCACTAACCGTAGTCATGACTACTATACCCAACACCACCATATCAACACCCAGCTTCTCCGCCACATTGCAGATCACATCCCTCGGAACACCAATATCCACTCTCGTCTCCACCTCCACCGACACAAAAAACCCAATTCACCAAAGTCATCTTTTTAGATTGATGTTTGTTATTGAAATTCAATATTTTTGGAAAAAAAAAAAAAAAGTGGTATTCCCAGATTTTATTGCTTTCTATATCGGACAAGC